>JACDQD010000006.1:5131189-5749478 GCA_019843655.1 Lethocerus indicus
TTTCTCAATACAACGGCTCCCTTCATTCTTTTCCAGCGGCCCAATAATTATCTGGCCCATTATTTATGTTTTACGCTTCGTTTATTAGTCAGTTTATTACTATCTTATTCTTATTTCAAATTACACGGATTTCGCGCCTTTGAAATAATTGAACTAATACAAGAAACGTTATCATTCAAAATCCAGTAACGCTCGCAACGGGAGTATTTTTTCCTACCATCAGGAGCCAATTTAAACAATGTATTTAAATATAGCAGAGGTTAGAATTTTCCCCTCAATTGATTCATTATTAATTATATTCGAACACTGTTATGGGAATGCGTTGTATGGAGAATACAATATATTCGGCATAATGTAAATAGTATTTTCCTTGAAATTCGGCTTCACAGTAGGTGAACGATCCCCTCTTTCGTTCGTCGGACGAGATTTAAATGGGACGAAACCCTTGGAGTTTGGGGGTGGTTTGGTTTGTTAGGGGAAATTTCGGGGTTTTGCGGTGAATGGTAGGGGGCAACAGGTCTCTGAACGGGGGGGCCCCTTCACGCCCGCATGAATTATGTTTCCGAATTTTCACCCCTCTACCAGCACGAAATGAAAGAGCGGTGGATTGCCACCGTTATGCAACATGTATGAAATGTGTACAGCTTGAAATATATATATATATATATATATATATATATATATATATATATATATATATATATATATATAGAAGATGTATATATGAATTTATACTATATGACCGTGTACTATGCCTTAATGATATATACATCGCTTCTCGTGTATGAAGTTCTGAAAGGCAGAACATGGTTACACCTACAAATTAATGTACGATGTAGCATCATATTAACAACGTATTCTGAACGATTTTATTATTATCGGCTGTTTACTGCACCAGATTTAAAATCATCATAAAACTCGTAATATTTCATCTATTACTGAAGATAATTTGTAAATATTGAGTTGTTTTATATAAATAACGAAATGTCGAGTTACACGCACAAATTTTGTACCATCAAATGAATTCTGCTGAGGTCTTAATGAACCACATCCTCTTTTATTATCTCTTAGCGATAGGGAGGAAGTACGCCGGAGAATTGTGCGATAACTTCGCCTAAAGACGCCGATCTGTTTGCGACAATCTTCAGCTAAAACAATACAATGAACAGCGGTTATAAATACACGTTTTTATCATCATATACATAAAATAGACATAGTTATTATTCGACTCAATTTTTAACTTATAAATGAAGTATCCGAGCTGTATTGAATATACTGTTCAGTTATCTGCAATAAGCGTTAGAGCTGTGCCTCCGGGAGCCTAGTTTGTTCCATCTAAACCTTATTATTTGTATTCTTGGAGCTTAATTCTGCTCCGACTTAAGTTTGAAATGCTCCACTTTACTCAGATACCACCAAATATTTATAGTGGGGAATCAATATGTACAAATCTTTCGATATATATAAATAACAAACTGTAGCGTAACGAAATACCGTTTATTTACATATACAACGGTGTTCCTCAAATATTTATTTGTTAACCTAATTGTATACCAGTAATTGTAAGGATATCATGTAATTTAGGAAAATAGTTTTTGTATATTTTATTAAAAGTGCATTTTATAATCTTTGCAGTATGTTGTTAGTGGCGTGTGACCATGGCACCGCGTTCACCATATTTGTCCTGTATCCTGGTTTACTACATAGAAGATTTACGTTTGAGATAGTAAATATTTTTATGCCGGATTACGATTTCACGGTCGGGTTTAAAAAAAAACGGATGTAATTTGGGCTTAAAATTGATTTCGAATGCAGAGCTTATCTCGACTCTGTTACGAGTGGGACGGGTAGTGCATAGAGTCCCATCGCATTCGGCCCCACCGAATAGCCGGTAACAAAACGCTGGAATGCCCCATAAATATTTAACGGGCCGATAGTCTCCGCAGACGGCGGACGTGGAGCCCAGGGAAAAAGTCCGGAAATGGAGACGGCCCTGGCAGAAATAAATATAAAACGGAAATAAATCGCTTCTCAGGGCGCCCTCGTAAAATTGAGATACTAAACATGCGGGGGTGGAGGGCGGCGGGGGCTATGATAAAGGAAAAAAAAACCGGATTTTAATGACAATTCCTATCGGCCGCAGGAACTCCTATTCCTCGTTCTCGTCTCCCGCCCCTCCTCCAATCCATCTTCTTTTGGACCCGCGTAAAGAAATAAAAAACTATTAAAGCGGAGTGAAAATCCGAAATCGGGACCCCACCCGACCCCCAAGTGCTCATTACCGGAGACGTTTTGCCGCAAGGGCCGGGGGCCTCGTAAAAATACGTGGGGCCCCTAACCCCACGTTATAAAACCTGTGGGGGAGGGGCTGCGGACTCAGTCCCAAGATTCGAGTAGGATTACCGCTATACCGGGACACTGGGAAAAATAAACTTTAGTGGGATATTCTTTTTTCTTGACCCACCCCTGATTTCGGCCATATATTAAGCACTCCGAACGCAGACATCAGATAGAAATGCATAATTTCATATTGATAATTTTCGGCTACGAGGAAGCGGTGTGCGCTTCCTGATTTTCTGCTGAAACTCCACGTTATCGTGTATTCGCGAATGAGTTTTTTTAACCCGTCCAAAAGGTCGAACCGGATGCGAAACGAGTTCCCCCCTCAGCTATAAAACGCGTTTGGCGGCCGAAAGTGTTGAGACGCGGTCGGTCGTTTAGTCGAATTTAGAGAGCGCTCCAGGGCCAATTTCGTGACAATAATCCGGGTCGGACGCTCGGTCTCATTAAACGTGGTGGCTTTTTGATAACAGAAAAACACGCGTCAGTTAAGTGTCTCAATTTGGAACTGGCGTTTAACGTACTTTTCACATGACAAACAAGGACGTTGTTTCTCCTGCGACTCGCGCTCGCATTTGGAGCGTAGCGACGTCGCTGGTCGCTTGGAATTTAATTTCTGCCGCACAGTCAGTTCCCGATGCTCAATTGGATTATTCTTTGCACTCGATCGTTTTCTGAGCATATTCAAATAATTTTCTGAAGACAACATTATATTGTCCGCAGATCACAAGAGAATTCCGTTTACGTGGCAAAGTTTTCTCTCGGTGTCAGCAATTAATAATGTTGAAAAATATTCGAATTCGGGAGTATTATAAAAATGCTTTGCGTGCGGTCGATTTATCGCCCTCGTTTAAAGCATTTAATATAAAAGTTAGCGTGGGAATGAATTAAGAAGATTAATCATACCAATGACTCATTTCCGCATAATAAAAATACCGCCGGTTCAAACCGTGATACTTTTTATAGCTCGAAGTATTCATGCTCACATAACGTATATCTTAGACTGCAGATTTGGTGAATAAACAACTTCCAAATTTCGACTTCTGCCATGTATACGTACAATGTTTGAAAAAAGAGACATCTAGCGTCAATATGAGAGTAAAACTTGAATCAGCCAACCTTGTTTTATAATAATTTAACCGCTTTAATGGAGTTGGTCTCGACCTATTCATGGACACGAAAAGGTTTCGAATTCATAATCATTTGCATTTACAAAATATCTCGAGTCGAATCTACGAACTGTACGAATTTAAGAAAAAATGAACTCTGCGTCGGGAGTTGACGCCTTTTGACGTGAGCCCGTCCAAAACAGTCCGTCCGTCTCATTTCGGAGGGTTGAAATAAAGCCATCAAAAGGGCTTAAAAGTTAAAAAAAAATATCAAAGGGCTGAACTCATTTCCTGGCGGATCAATTATTTCAGGGACAACTTCCCTGACACGCGAATTCCCCACCGTCCGGGAGACGCGTCGTCCACGTCACTTCCAAAAGAAACCGGCTAATTATCTTTGACAGTCTAATTAGGTCTTTGTAATTAGCGAGAATGTGGCGATGGGGGTATTGGTGGAGTGGAAGGGTGGGGGTTAGAATGTAAATGAATCGTAAATTCGTATCACGTAGCCGTCGCAGTTAAATAATTGCCCTATAGGAGGAGGACTCGGGTCGATGACGGACAGTTTCCTGGGGACCGGCGACAACAATTTCTGGAGTAAATAAAGTCCCCGCGCGGGGGGGGGACTTACGATGGCCCCGGGAGATAATGAAGTGGAGCCGCTAACGAGCCAAGTTGCGGCCTCGGTCGAGGGGCCGGCTTAAAAACCGGGGCTTAAACCCCCGAAATTCCACCCCCCTCCAACCCGTATATTTCTACCCTCCGCCACCGATATTGTCGTTAACTGGGCGTTTTGTATTCAACGCGATCCGTCGAACCAGATTGTAATGTCCCCGGCGCCGTGTCGTAAATCGAAAACTTCGCCCGAGGACTTACTTACTACACGTCTGGCGAACTTCAATGTAATAAGAGTTAATGCGATTTTCGCGGAGATAATTTGGTAAACCCCGGGGCGGCGCGCAAAATTTTAACTCGATAAATGAAACTGCCCAGCGCAAGGCAATTTCATACTCAAATGGTGAGAAATTCCATGTCTGCCTCGCTACGATATTTCTTAACTGTTAACACAGAGCATTCAGCGTATTTAAGTAGCAAAGTATCAGTATACATTCAGAATCGTTATTGGCTAAAATCTATTGAACATAATGTTTCTTGCTTCCTTTTTGGCATACGATATGTAAGTCAAATTTTCTGGAGGAGTCAACACAATGAGTGATAAGAACAGGGCACAGATTTTATCCCGTTGCGTTTCAAGTAAATTGCGTTGTAAATGTTTACTTCCGTTTGACTTTCGCTCTAATTAAAACGCCTACAATTGCGAGTGGGCACGATCTGGATTCTGAAGAATTAGACAGGAAGATCTAGTAGTTGTGAACGCGTATCAAGATAAAGGAAATAATTCCTTTCCGGCACGTCCATGGCATACAATTAATTTTCGACGATGGAATTTTCAATCAACAGTTTTAAACTCTTAGTGTATATTACTGGGTACAATTGAAAGAGTGTTGTCATCGTTTGGATATTTCAGATTTGTGAAAACCTCATTCGGCCGGTTCTGCGTGCTTAATTCGCCCTTCTGGCCGCGAAGCGCAAATGCGGTCTGTTTTTAGAAGTTGACCTTGGACGGTTCAAAAAGGAGGGGGGGGAATAGTGCCGCAGAAATAGTGCGCCTCCGAAGTCTCACTCGGCTCACGCTCTGTCTCTCTTCCCCCTTGAAACGTGCCCTGTTCGGCTGTTTCGTACTTTCCTTTGGAAAAGGTCTGCAACAGCTAGCCAACTTGTGCAGAGCCCCGGCGTTACCCGCGTTTAGCATTTCGACGGCATTTGCGACGAGTTAAAAACGAAAACGAGCGCCCATTGAGACCTTGGTCCGAAGTGAATGTTCAACAACCGGGTCCGACCAAATTCGGTGGGTTGCTTCGGGCATCGCGATTCGAAATAAAACCGGTTTCCATTTAAACTTCGTTGTTCGTAATTTCTATAGTCGCTTAAAATCTTAACCCCCTCTGTTTATAACGCATTGATTCCAATTAATATCGAAAAATATAGTAGAATCCACCAGCCTTCAATATTTATTCTATCCGAACACATTTGGACCTCATTGGGGTTTCAAAGCGGGATTCGAATTTTCATAATTATATTTATATATATTTATTTATATTTTATTTTGTTTGGCGTCAGCACAGTTATCGCCGGTTAGAGTCTGTGATAAGTATAAAGGCCGGCCTCTATGCCCAACACTGTAGAGGACTATAGAGGACCCCTTATCTGGATAAGGCTCGCTCCTCACCGCCGATGCCCAACAGCTGTTGGTACCCGACCTCCCCGCCGACGCAAATCTTCTTATACCACCGAATCGCCCAAGTTATTATACCCAGTCGCGAGAGATATACGCGTACCGACCACGAGAAATGTGAGTTTTTTTTCCACAACACGGGTTTTTCGATTACTGGGCCGACAGGATTTGGGAATACAGCACAGAGACTTTGAAACGACGAACAAATCGTATTTAAATAAACTCCGCGAAACAGGTGAATTTGGCTAGTGACACAATAAATTTTCATGTATTGTTAATATCCGAATCTCGACATGAGATAGCATAATTTTCGATATTCGCTAAATTCTGAGTATTCATTCACGTGTTATATTAACAACGGAATTTAGTATTTCAAATTGTACCGTTTAATTTTACGTTCGATAAGTTTATCTGTGCAATTATTGTGCTTCTGTACTCGTTCTGTACAAACAAAAGGAATTAATTATTGTCACTGCCGTGTACACTCCTCGTGTATAATAATTTTACACGTAATATTGAAAACGAATATATTCACTGAAGAAACCTCAAACGTATCGAAATTCAATACCCCAAAAGTTAGTCTATTGACTTGATCATTATATTTATGCTATGATTAGAGGCGGAATTAGGTCTTAACAGTTGTGAGCTCCTACTACGATATTTATGAATGCTTATTACTTTTCAGAAGCTCACGAATATTAAAAAATGGAACAGAACTAAAAAAAAGGTTTAGTGATAACTGTTATATTTATACATTTTCCGTAATGTGTACTGAAAAATATGCATTAAAACACTCCACCATTGACGTTGAGATTAAATTGAATTACGCCCGGTTCATTCATTTTCTTACCCATCAGTCGGGGACAGTGTGATACTTTATCGGTGAATATCAGTACCTGAAATCAGTTCATTAGCTGTAATTTAAGCTCCCGGTCCCGAATCCTGTATCCACCCCCGCTGCCTTTCGGTTCTGGCATTTGATGCCTTTTATGTGTAACATTTTTTATTTTCTTTTTTTTTATCGGGCGCCTTTAACAAAAAAAAAGAGGGAGAATTGAAAAAACTGGATAAAAGTGAAGTGAAATTAAACCCCCGTCCGGGTATCGACACCGCGTCACAGGGTCAGGGGAGAGTGGGCGTTTCAGCGCGCTTTTGGCCTTACTGAGCTTTGGTTGCTCCCGCGGATATTTAAAGAGAGTTAAAATTTTTGAAGAATTTTTTTTAAACATTACTTTACCTCATCCACCGGCATAAATAATACCTTATTTTCCGTTATATATACATTAAAATGCTCCGACTGTTTCGTGCGTGCTGTTGCATTAATACCTCCTGGTCGGTGGTGTTGTACCGCACTCCGTTGAATGATTTTAATTTATTGGTTCAAGCACGAAGAATAAAAGAAACCGTATTTTTGTTCCTGTTAAATTACACGATCGTTAATTATACGATTAGTAAATTATATATTTTGTTCACAATTTAATCCCCGATGTTGTATGCCGAATTTGGGCATGTTGGAAGTCCATGAAATTGACTTTCTTTCTGGTCGCTCTATCCCCGTATATTTTGATGCGGGCAAAAGAAAATATAAAGAAACTCCTTTACTGTAATATCTTTGTTTGTTCCTCCTTGAACCGGGTAGGAAAAGGGGTAAAAATAACTTCCCGAATGGCTATTGGGTACAATCCGGGGTCGGAAGTGAGCCCCATATGCAGGCGTTCAACAAAAGGTCTCCCCAATCGCCTGCCACATTCCCGGAGCAATAATCCCTCTCCTGTTTCCTGTATCTAGTAAAAAAGTATATCCCCGAACCCCATTGTGTGTTTCCCTTTTATGTAAAAATCTTATAGTCTTATAGCGGCTGCTTTTCCTCCCTCTCAGCCCCCCTCTCACTATCCCAGGGTCCAGGACCAGGAAACTGTTTCCGAACTGTCGGGCGTCGTTATTGGCGTTATTAATGTGTCTTTTTTTGCTTATCTCCAGCCTGTATGGCAGCGTGCAGCGCCCTAATGTCCCTTTGCAACGGCGCCGGGGGCCCCAAAATGGCAAGCGATTTGAGAATTCCCTAAATAGATGGCGCTTCGTTTCGGTTTCGTTGCCAAACGCGCCAGAAAAATTTTCTTCGTCCATTTATCCCGTATTTATTTCGAATTTTAGTATAGTGTACGCACGCAAGATGATGATTGCTTCCCGAGATATACGCTTGCGCGAACATCTCATTACAAAATGGATTTTAAACGTGCTGGCGCTTTACATGCTAATTACTGTATTAACGGTATTAGTAATTTAGTCCCCAGTGCTTTTGGAGCTTTCATAAATGAATGCTTTGATCTTGACTCTCTATATCAGAAAAGATAAATTTAACAAATACTCACGCGGATAGATTGCAGGGGCTGAGCTTTACATAATAACTTGTTCTCTGATTACAAACCAGTGACGAAGTATTTTATCAACATTTCAAAAGATATTGTATATTGTAACCCCTAGTAATTGTTTAATAATGCGTCATATTGCTCAGATTAAAAACCCGATAACAATACTGCCTGGAGGCTGGCCGCATAATTTATACTGAAACTATTATTATAAATTTAATATTTTTGACAGTCCCACAGGATTTTTCTTTCGTTAGAATCTTTCCCGAAGGTCTAACAATAATATCAGTTATTCTTCGTTACGTGTAGATGGAATCGTGCCCGTTCCATTCCGCATTTCTCTCTACGCCGAAACCTCCACCCCCTGGTTTAATGGACATTAAATTTCGCCAGATCTGTCCCTCGGCAACCCTGGGCATTAAAAAAAATACCTTTCCTTTCCTCGCTATTGTTTTCTTTTTTCTGTCTGCACTCCCTTTCAGAACAGTATTTATTCCCCGATTAAGGATAACGTCCCGGTGCCATTCAACTTCGGCGTAACGACAGACACGGTGGCGGTGGATAATCCAGTCCCACTTTTACTTTCTTATTTTTCTTTCGGGCCCCATTTCGGAATTATAAGCCTCGTAATACCGCATTTCTATTTCAATTGTGTACCTGGAAACACCTCCGACTCTGGTCTTTTCAGTCTCTTCCTGTCTGCTGAATGGATCGTGACTATCCTAAAAATCGCAAAATCAATTACCGTGGAGATGATATTTTAAATAAAAAAAATTCGAACGCCGTTAACAAAGTAATCACTGCTGGGTAACAATCTAACACTGTATTATTGTACGGTAATTATTCTGATTTTATATTAACAGTTTTTTTTATTTTACTAATAGCCATTAGATACAGTGCCCATCTCTGATCGGGCTTTCAGAGAGTTTCATTTCAAGTAGCTGTGGGGCACGTGCGAGCTCGCCGGAGCGTGGTCCCGCCCAAATGAGAGGGCCATCAATTTGCATAACAATCTCTTAAAGTCAGTTACTGGCAAACCCGGGGAGATGTTCAGTGGAACAGGCGCGCGCCCCCGACCGCACACGGACGCACACAGACGTCTCGATTTCGGTGGGGGCTGCGGGGTGTATGTATGTATGTATGTATGTATGTATGTACACTACCGGGAGCGGGAGGAGAGTGGCTGGAGAGTATAACCCCATTCGCCCGCCACTCGCTTAAGTGGAAATTACTCAAGTGAGGGGGCGAAGTCTGGAAAGGACGAAGGGTGGGAGGAGGAGGGACTGTTAATAAATCGGGAAACTGTTTTCCGATTACCGTGGGGTCGGCCGGAAATTGAAACCCACTCGGCAATTATGTACCGCATTAATGAAATCTTTTTAGAAATACGAGGGTGGAATTTTCTCTCATCAAATGTCCGTAGATTGTATTTTCAGTTTATTTTCAAGCAACCGTATTTTAATTAAGCGCATTTTATTGATGAGTTGAGCGCGGGGTTGTTGAGTGTTGATAGGGTAAGTTCATATTTCTAGATTGTATTTATTAAATTTACTTGTTGGACCGAATGTAATTAGAAAATTGCATTGTCTGTCAATAAGTATATATATGCTAGTGTCTCAAACTACATTTGGTCGTTATGACTACGGTTTTTCTGACATTTACATTAATGCACCCATTGATTCATTTCATGGAGTTTCAAGGCTTCTAGGCAGGACTCGCTCATCGCCAGGACCGTACGGAAACAGAATATGAAAATATACGAATAGAGCAAAAACGCGTTGAATGATTCGTAAACGTGACTCGTTCGCAGATACTTTCAAATGTTTTTGTAATCGCAGATTCAACAACAGGCTTATTTCCCTGCGGCCTTTGCGAAACGCAGTCTTTCTTGTTCGGAATACGGGGAGAAACCTATAACCGTGGAAGGGAGGCAAGTTTGGACCATTGTTAAAGCATCTTGGCTGGGGCTCTGGGTAGGGGGGAGGCAACAGATCGTTATCCCTAGCGATCCAAACCATTGTTAAATCCCCTACGACAATCCTCGGTCCGGTTTATCTTTCGTGCGCCGAGCGCCCAAACTCCTTTTAAAACTCGACTCGGCGTTATCTCGACGGCAGTTAGGGAAACGAATTAACACCTTGTTATTGCCCTCCGCCAGCGTTTAATTTCGGCCCAACACCGATTGGCCTTTATGTCCTTAAAGCGGGCCGTGAAGGGTTTTTAATTAAGTTTAAAAAATAGAAGCGCCCCCCGGCCCCTTCTTTACGAAAATGGCTTTCCGTCCAGATCTTTCGGGCCGACAACGGTTTTTCGGGCTCCCCGGGAACCGTTTTCATTTTCCATCCCCGCCCCCTTCACGCACGGGATAGTTTAATTTCCTTCGCTTTACCGGTTTTTATTCGGCCTCGTAACGCTTAAGGTAACGCGGCCCTTCAAGGCGGTCGTAAAAAGAGGGTGCAATTCAGGCCTAGTGCTCACCGGCTTGTGTAGGGGAAGAAGGGGTTCCCTCTCGACTTTAGCACGTCATAACCTGTCTTTTAACATATCAACCGGGAGGAATATACTCCCCTTTACGGGGGGGGGGACAGTGTAGAATTACTTCGGTTATCGCGTTTTTAATGCGCGACCAGAGATTATACATTATAGTTTAGGGTACTTACAGTTTCTTCCGAATATCCTTTCCCCCTTGGGTTGTTCAACCCTCGGCCGAACGGAATTCCGCTATTTGCCATCTTCAGTAGCCGATTTACATAGGAACGCAGTCAGACTACCGAAGAATAAAATTGAGAAGAGTTAACTTAAAGTTATAAAAAACCGAAGCCACAACTAATATACAGCTTACAACGTTTCGCAATAACAAACATATTATGTTGAACGACTAATTAGTATACTTCAATATCTACCAAAATACAATTACAGAAGCGAATTTAAGATTTCGAAATATTATTTTATGGCAATTTTTGTACCGTTTTAGTATTCAATATGTTCCACCCGTGTGAAGCGAAACATGATACTCCGACCCTGGGAATCCTTTCATTTTCCACAGGAGTCGCTAAAAAGCAATTTAGCTGCGGGTTGCGTCACGAGCTTTGCACTTTCACTCCCGTCGCTGATGGGTGCGTTTTGCTGAATTTCAATTTTTGATATCTGAAATTTGTCATTCCAAGTTGCGAAATCAAATAGTTGCGGTTGAGGATCGTTGCGCCGGGAACTTTTATAAGGCTCTGATGTGGCTCACCAATCAATTTGGTAAATGACCGGCTGTGAAAGTCGGAATTTTTTCGATTAGGATGACAACACTCTCAAAGGATTTGAAGAATAGAACCATGGGACAGCAATTTATTTGGTCAAGTTGCAACTTTTATTCTACTTTCTGCCGAATACATTATCGCACTTAGTATATTAAATTTTACACAGAGGCTAATAGCTGAAACTTTCAGTGAATAATGGAATAGAACTTTGATATTAAAAAATTCGTGTTCTAAGAAATACTCAATCACTGCTCAGAATGACACGCCTCAATGATTATTGTTCTGAAATATGTCCGCGCCTAGTTCCGCAAACAGATGTTTGGACGTGTTCCAAATTCGAATGCAACTTTTATCTCTTATGAGGGAACTTCAATCTAGTTCCGAGTAAAATATTTCTTACTGATGCTATTACTTGTGCAATTTTGGCAATAAACACATACTGGATGTTTGTAAGAATGTTTACTAATTCCTCATTAAATGTAAAACTACAATTACGATGATGCAACTAGTTCATAGATCGGTATAGACAACTCTCTTGAATTGTTACTCAGAGCGCCTAGAATTAATCAGGAATTTTCCTAAAATTCATTCTCGTTTTCGCTGATACTTCTCATAGTAAATTGAAATTCAATCCGGGGAACCGAAAGTTATATCATGGAGATGATATTCATGACTTTAGCTCTCTGCCCTTTATTTTGAATTATTCAAATTGTCCTCTCAAACCCGGTCTGAATTTTCAAATACTCTTGGAAGCGGGAAATAGAATTTGGATTTCTGATTATAAATCTTAATATCTTTTGTGTTCAAGCCCGAATTAAGGACCTTTATTGATGTCTGATTAATACTGGAAACAATTTCACTTTATTGATTCGCGTTTCGACAATCAAAAACATAATTATGCATTTCACAATTCCACTTAATTTGACTTTAAAATTTCCCCTATCAACGCATACATTTCGTAGGCGGGATTTATTCCAAGTAGTTCCCAATATGCGGATTCTCCCGTCTCCTCCCCAGTTTCGAAGGTACGGGACATGGATATTATTACCACTTCGAAATTGTTCGTATTATTTTAATACGTTTTATTCTGGGTATTATTGGATTAAAAAGGTCACAAGGAAATTTTTAGACGTATTGATATCGGACCAAAACTCGAGGTACAACAAGAGGCCCCTGGTACAGTACCGGGATGAGGTAGCCGACACGGGTTAAGGTTTCGTATTAATGATGACGGGAGCTCTGGCCGTACAGAGATAATCAATTATACCGCGGCCTGTACACCGGCTAAACATAGCCCACCTGACCGTGCGTTACCGGATA
Source organism: Lethocerus indicus (assembly GCA_019843655.1). Taxonomy (NCBI): domain Eukaryota; kingdom Metazoa; phylum Arthropoda; class Insecta; order Hemiptera; family Belostomatidae; genus Lethocerus; species Lethocerus indicus. The sequence goes on from JACDQD010000006.1 coordinate 5,143,875, forward strand.
CAATATATGCCCCCCCCCCATACCCCTCATACCCCAATACCTGACTACTTCAGTTACAATAATACCGACCGCGCTCAACCACATTGCTTTACTATGCCCGGTAATTAGCGTTAACAAATTGTCGAATGTCAGATTATCGGATATTCGTATCACTGTTTGGAGTCTGGTGCCTGAACAAATTTATATAAATCTGATACAAAATAATTGTTTAATTCAAGTACATATTTAAAATCGGAAATTTATTATTTCCAATTTTTTAAAAATATTGTCTCCCCCAATTATAGATTCGCATTACATTACACTTGATATTCAGTTCAAACGTATAGGTTATTCATTACTTGTAATTATAATAATTTCGTTTGCTATTAAATTTAGTATAATTCCAGTAGGACAAGCCAAACAGTAGGAATGAATAAAACATTGTTATATTTGCAGTAAAGAAGAACTTATCTTTCTTATATTATATTTAAGTTGAAGTTATTAAAGAGTTCAGTGAAAGAAATATTGGGAAGTTGGTTTAATTATGTTTAAATATTTTGAAAGAAGAACTATTGGTTTCATTTGAAATTTGAAACGCCTCGTATAACTTCAACATAGTCATTAGCAGTTTTCTTATTATGAAGATCCAACGTGTCGCGTTCATGAAATATGCAAATCGTCTCATTATCGAGTTGGACCCTTCCCCGCGGGTATGCAGATTCGGAGGAGTGCCGAACGTTTTGTCGGAATCCGGAATAATGGGGCTTCGGCCGAGGCCCCACGCCCGCCGAAAGAGGTGAATCCTCGCCCCCCCCCCTTCGCTTCTGAGTTAACTGCAGAATTCTATTAGGATCAGAGGAGGAAGTTGGATGAAAGCGAACGTTGTTACTTCCCCCCTCCACCCCACGGGGTCCCATTATTTTCACCAATCAGGGGGGCCCTTATTGCCTCGTCCGATTGGAAAGCCGACCAATCAGCGAACGTGAGACACGAGACCCTGCCGATTTGGCCACTCGACATCTCCTTGTCGTTAGTCCCTTCGACAATTGTAAAAATCGCCAAATTTTACCTGTCTTTTGTTGTACGCTATTTTCCTCTCTCAGTACTATGAAACTGATTAACCATTTGGCGATCTGTTATATATTATTGGCCTAGCCAAAAATATGCTAAATTTAAACTTATCTTTTCATCTGCGGTTTGTTGATTCAAATAAAGAACGGTACTGTGAATTAAACGTTGCCGGTGGCCTCTATATTTGAATGTAAATGTACTATACATAAATTTAATTAATTATTGTACATACAACGCATGTCGGGCCTGCAAAATTGTTGTCCGCGTAGATTTTCAGCCCTATTAAATCGCAGCCTAATAAAAGTGACATAAATCAAGCGAACATCGGAGCCAGACCCGGGCGACGATATTTATTGGCATTTTGCCGGTCTCGTCGGGAAGTAAACTTTTCCGGAAGATGTCACGGGTCCAATACTGAAGTAAGCAAATAATTGAAAACGAGGATGAGTGCTTTGGGAGGGGGGGGGCTGTTGGCCGTGACACTCATCGAGGGTATGGGGATGCTTCTGACGTCCCGATAATGCTTAACGATCCACTTACCGGAGGAGGGCTCCCACAGACACTTCCGCGACCGTCGGAAAAGGAGGAGGGTTTGGATACTCTAAATCACTCAGATTATCGTAAGGGGAATTTTCTAAATTTTTCCGTACCAAGAAAGCACTCCTGGCCAGGAATCGTGTAATATTTTATATTAAATACCCCGAACGTGTGTAGCATCCTGCCGACTCTGTCGCTTCAATGTTATATAGTAGGATGAAACATGCAAAAGACTATACAATGGTTTTGACAATTTTTGTTAGTGTTGTGAAAATTCTGGCCGGATGAATATGGGTAGCCGATACGCATTATTATGTACATTATTACAACTAACGGAGTCCTACCGAGAACGGCGTGAAAACGTATGACACAGAGGAGTGAGGGAGGACAGAAGATAGCGAGAATGGTTTATTCATAGCATGGCACATGCGACAGATATTCTCTGCTCACTGCCTGGCGTTATACGCTCTGAACGGTCTAAATGATGTGTAGTACCGCATGAATGATTATACTTCATTCAACGGACCATAGTTTTAGATCAGAATGAATTTACCTTAGACAATTTATATGCCCTGCCAAACCGAATGTTCGCTATTTAAAAACTGCAATTTAAAAAATAAATATTTCGAAACCAATTTCGGTTTATAGTTGAATGTTCAATGGTTGTATCAGCCTTGTGACCCCGAAGAATTTATACTTTAACAACAGTTACATAAATCTGCGGCAAATGAATATACATGTTATTTATACGCCTCGCATAATACGTACCGTTAGTTCTGTCGTCGCATTGTGTTTTATAATTGCCAATAACAACGATTATAGAAGCTAATAATGCAGGAACGCGCCTAATTGTCACGCCTTACTTGTGTACAAAATATGCTAACGGTCGGATTATTACTGTTTTCCTTATAGCAGTATCAGATTGTGCCCGTAGCGCGGGTCACAAGGGGCCACGGCTCGTTAACGGAATTGAGTTTTCTGTGTCGTTCAATGGCAGTTGAATATTAAAAGGCGTCTGAGTGTCCCGCATTCTTCTGACAGTACAGACCTTACGGTGAACCGAGCAAATAATTGTTCGATATCAACTTTCGGGATTTGGCAAAATCAAAATTGAATTAAGAAAAAACCACACATGATAATCTCGGGTTTTTAGTTATTTTCCTCCCTTAGATTATAGCCTAAAAATTAAACGCTGTTCTGTTTCAATTAAAATAAATAAACGTATCAAATAAACTGAATTGTTGCCTGCCTGGTTGGACCCCTTTCGATTTTCTCGTCCGCGTTTTCACTTGAACCCTTCTCAAAATGTCGGGTCCCCCAATGTAAATCGCGAACCACCCCTAATGCGGGGTCGCATTCGTCGTCGTTGCCCGAATTCCTCCTGTACTCTTTTTTTTTTTGTTTCTGTACACCGCGTTGAGTGTGGGCCGCATTTTAAACCAGTTGTCATCGCCTCCTCCTCCTCCTACAGCTTTCATCCCCCCCGGGTTTGAAATTAGCCCCTTCCCCCCGCCCGCCCTTTCCCCGCAACGAAACACCGAATACCTTTCACGAGTCTGTAATTTTTTATCGGTTCCTAAAATGCGGGCCCCCGCAAATTTTTTTCCCGCGGTGTACACGCGTTGTGAAAAAAAATGCGTTTATATATATGTACGCACTTGGCAGGCACTTGGTGGGCAGGAGGGGGCTGGTTTCTGGATAACGGAACGGTGAAATTCAATTCAACTGTCCTGCAGGTTTAACGAAATTAACACAAAAAAGAAAATTAGGCTTAATATACTTTTCGGTATAATCTTCGGACAGCTCGAGGGGAATCAATTGCGTTTGCAATAATTATCTAGTTAGTATTCTCATACACTTCGTGCCACGTTACATTCCTTTTATTGCACCTAGGTTCAAAATCCTAAAATAAACTTTAGGTCGTGTAAATTTTTTATATCATTTTTTGTAATTATTAGAGAATGTTTATACATAACAGGAAAGTTGTCAGCGATGATTTCGAATTTCATTTCGCGATCTTCTTTCACTAATTACCCTTTGGCCGATGTACATTTTTTACAGCATTAATTGAGCAGGCCTCGGGTTTAAGAAAAGCTAAAGGATATTTTATCGGTTCCAAAAAACAACGGTAATGGTCTTTTAGCATCGAATTCTGGATTTCGCTAAAATAACGCACGTTTACCAATCGGCCGCGGATATCCGAGTCGCGGGATATTTATAACTGTTTTGTCCGAGCGGTTGAAAGAAAGAAACGTTGGGGGTAGGGAAAAACTAGAAAAAAAAACGCCGGGGGGGCTGGAGGGAAAGAAACTGCCCCGCTCGGTAGCGAGGCAAGTATTCGGAAAAATTGTTGGGGATTTGCGAAAGCGTGTGGACCCCTCGCCGGTGTAGCGGTGTGCAGAAGGCATTCAGAATTTGGCCGGCTGTGGACCGCTATTCAGTGGGGCCTTCCTCATTTGGGATCTGCACGGGGGTGGATGGTGAGGGGGTGGCTTTCAATAAAGCCTGTGGCTCGCACGCACCCTCACTCTACACACACACACACACGCTCTGCACGGCCCTGTTTCCTGTTATCTCTTGTTACCTATCTGCCTCTGTCTGTCTCTCTCTCTCTCTCTCTCTCTCTCTCTCTCTCTCTCTCTCTCTCTCTCTCTCTCTCTCTCTCTCTCTCTCTCTCTCTCTGCTCCCCATTTCCCTGTCGTCCGAACGGTTCTATTCAACCGACGATGATGTTCGCCCGATGGGCGGGTTGTCGGGATTTAACGTCGTGTTCCTTCATAATCGGCGAACAACCCCACCCTGCACGCGCGGTAAAGGGTATCCACGTTGAAAATCCTCCGCTGTCCAAGGATAAAATTGGCCGTATTTTAAAGATAATTGACGTTGAAACTCGCGGACGATGATTGAACGCTAGAGTGAATTCAGAAAAATACCTGAAATTAGACAACTTTAGAGTGTACAACAATGATTGAGTCGGAATCCGGTTATTTGTATTTTTACGCACGTTTACATCTTCAAACCTATAGGGTATTCTGAAATGTTTATTACATGCCAACTATTCGTCGTGCGGACCAAAAAATGCACGACATAAGGGTGCACAGACCCAAAGATGAGAAGAATCCGCAATTATTTAGTTGCCAACCCAATAGTTTGCAAACCGGAATGAGTTGAAATGTCCCCGAGAAACCTCTTTTTATAGCAAAATAATAATTCAGGTGCGGGAAGGGAGATAGGTTTAACGGAAAAAGGAGTTTTGGGTTTATGATATTTATGTACTGATTTCATTAATTAAATAATTGTACTCTTTGTTCAGAGGCCTACTATTTTAACCAGGTATGTATTCATTACGCATGGATTCGTTAATGAGGTACAGGATATATTCAGTAGTAGTATTATGATATTCAATCCCCAACGATTCAAAATATCACCCATCCGTGTAATTTTTGGTTGGCATTTATGGAGTTTATTTTTTATTGGCATGAAACGAAGCGTAGAGAATTCTTGCGTTATACATATGATACAATGAAAATTCAAAGTTTTCTGAATAAATGAACGGGCGTAACTTCTTAATGGCCCTAAAATTTACAGGGGCGTTTACAGACGAAAATTACCGACTGGGCCGATTTGTTTGAGACAGTTCTCTCTGAAAGCGGCAATCGAGACGATGTCGATTGTTGGCCGAAAATGCCCCCCCCAGCCGACAATAGGGCCGGTAATTGTTGGAACCGCGAAATCCTTCACGAATTGTGCCCGCGTCCGAAATTGTAGCGGAATACATTACCGCGGGCCGCGACTAATGCCCTCCTCCTTCAGAGATGCAATCGGCGGCGTCTCCCCCGTGAATGCGTCTCGTTAGTTGGACAATTACCGGACTGCTTGGAGCCGGCGTTGGGGCCGGGAGGGGGAGGACAAACCCGTTCCCGAAGGAGAGGGGATTCTGTTAAACGGTAACGAACCTAGGAAAACTTTGTGACACTCATCAGCGGAATAGTCTCGGTGAAAATTATGTCGTCCCTTTCCGTTATTTAGGCGAAACTCCCCGGCCTTCAGATCCTCCCGGAGCCCGAAGATGCCGACGAGTCCCGTTTTGAATAGGGGGAGTTTGGGCACCGAGAAAATTACCAACCGAGGAGAAGGAAACGGTTTCAATACGTTCCCAAGAACATCTCGAATACTGCCTTCTTGTCCTTCGTGAATCGTTGATTTGTTCCTAAACTATCAATAGAATTTTAGTACGATGCCTATTTGAATGCGTATTATACATGGATGCTATACATAAATTAATATCAAATAAGGACATCTAAAAAAGTAGTGAGGCTCTTTACTTTTAAAATAACGAATTATAGTAAATATAAAGGGAAAAAACTGGACTTTCTTTAACATACCTCTGTATAGACAGATTTCATGATGTACTCTTATTTAAATGTATCCGTAATAAAATATTAATAGTTCATTTTTATCCAACCAGACAACTGAGAACAATATCTATTCTGGAGACCTAAAAAGAAGGCCGATTTATATCCAGTAACGGGTTTACTGGTTAACTCAGGTTAACTGAGCTTATCGAATTATATCATTGTTGACCGCATCCTGGCCGCAGACGTCCTTTGATAACTTGTTAGGATAACGCAATCCTGTCAGAGATTGTTAGAAATTAGAATCACTGTCATAGATTATATTATAGAAAAAAATAGTACGTTCATAAAAATATATTAATTTTCTTTACAAGTTAATGTGATCTATACTAGATTCTATATTAAATTCAATGTTGACTAATTGAAGGAAGACTATCAATATTAAAATCGAACTCAATTTTTTTATGGATGTTATAGATATAGTCACGAAGTATGATCCGTATGTTAGGTCTCAAACTTACAGCGAGAATCGAACTTATTCTTCTGATAATAACCGAATAATTATCTCGGAGATTAACAAAGATTAACAATAAACTGAAAAATGTGCAACGCTCGCTTAGCGTGTTCGATAAGTATCGGAATTCCGGCTGCGAAATTGCGAGAGAGAGAGAGAGAGAGAGAGAGAGAAAGATAAAAAAATATGTAGTAGGCACTGTTAGGTAGGCCGTATTAACATTTTCTCGCATGTTGTCTGTGTTAACCGATGCGGGCTGAAGGATGAGGCGCCCGGCAGTCCCCTGCGTGACTCCAATGAAGACAAACACGCTCGCTGAAATACAACGTATTGTTGAGTTTCTAAACAAATTAACAACCAATATAATTATTACTGCCGTCAGTACACTATAAAATTGTTAAACTTTTATATATAAACTACAAATGTTCTATTAAAATTATTACTATTTCGGCTTTACGCTGTTCAAACCCTATGGCCTAAAATTTCCTGAAAGATCGTAAATTTTCCGACACTGAAAAATTCACGGAAATAAATTTTTGATTAGCTGTATGTAATTCGAAATAGTTATAATTATAGACAAATTTATTTCGGACATCATCCGCGAATGACTAACCGGTGGACTGATAGTCATCATTATGCTCGATGCGGTGCTTCCATCTCCGACCCCTTTCCTCGTATAATGGGAGGATATCCCGCTGCAAAGGAAATATAACCTTGAGTTTTAAATGTATCGATTGTTATTTCAAGCGAATTTCTCACTACTGGGCCGATAAATTTCTAGCAAGAAACTAGAATTCCTTGAGTGCTCAAACGTCTGCAATGTAAAATCGCGAATACCATCTGGTAGGTTTTGAAATTGTTTTATTGAGATAGTGAACATTCATTTAGTGGCCTGACAGATTATCAGTTTTTAACAACAAGAGAAGTATATGAGTTATATCAAATTATTCAATGAATGATAGAGTACATTAGGCTCTTAAACCTAATGATAGACTGAAGCAGTATTCATTTTAGAAATTGTTAATCAGTTCTTAGTAAGCCTGAACACTTGGCAAACTTTAAAACTATTTTAATTATGTTAATTTGTCATTGTTCCTTGATATTCTCGTAGATATATTGGGCGGAATTAGTAGAAATAGCTCTGGTGACTACAGGGCCTGCTGAGGAATTATGCAAGGGTTTTCCCGATGACGACCCGCCCTTTCTGGTGCACTCTTCCTTTTTTATTTATTTCTCTCTACGCAATCGAGTAGTCGAGCCCTCATTTATAGTCAATTCCTACCTTCCATACTTGCCAAGTCGGCCCAAAACTACGGTTCACAGTCTAAAGGCCTAGAAATCAGGATGTACCATAGGCAAAATCATGGGAAGAATATAAAAATATCCACAATTGATCGAATAATTGAATCCTAATTTGATAAGCGGCAAAATGTAATGAGCGTCCATCATTCGATGTGGCTCATTAATTTTCATACTTTCAGCCGAAATTCGTGTCGGGTATCGGTGGTACGGGGTTTGTGTATCGTGGGGGTGGGATGAGGGGTTTGGGGCGGTTAACGTATTCATTATTATTTGGGGGTCTGCGTAGGAAGAGGATGTGAGAGCCACCCTTGGATAAGTTATACTTTAATGCAAATTGGTCTTCCTCGGGGTGTCTCACTCTCACTCTCACTCTCCCTCTCTCCCCTCGGCGCGCTCACTCTCTCCCTCCCTCCCTCTCTGGGCGAATAAGCAATTTCGGGGTGGTGTGCGGTGGTGCGGGCTTGCCTACACCGTTGCCCCTGTGATATAAAACGGCCAGGATTAAATTCCCCTTCCTTCGTCCTCAGCTCCAGGACGCCACCGCAGCTCCCCACCCCCCGCCTCTATATGCCTTAGTCTAAGTCAGCCAGGAGGGGCCTAACAGTCGTAAACCAGGATACTGCGTAGTTCCCTGAATTGAGAAGGGAAAGTGTATTGCTAAAGGCTTCCAGCGTACATATAGGTATATATACTGTAGAATTGTTACATTTAATCATACTTAACAAAGGAAGTTGTCAATTGCTCGTTCCTGTTTATTAAAAATGTAATCTATTAGTTCTAAACGAAATTTATAATTAGACAATATTTATTTATCTCGGGGTTTAGCCCAAAAGTACATCGCGTGAAGTACTCCGTCTGCACCCTCATTGCACTGTTACAGAAAACACTGTTTCTTCACAATGAATATTCTTCAACCGTGTACGGGTGGTAAATTGTTGCTCTTCCACTACAATCTGATGGATGATGACAAGCCAGACTATCGCCCAGGACCAATTCTTGGACCCTCTGTTTGCCCACATTACATAAATTACGGCCTTGAAACTTTTGGGCGTTTATAAGGATATCGTATTTGTGTTGGGTTCGTGGGGGGTTGAGGGTGAGTCGAGTACAATTTATCGGCCCGAGAATCGTATTAATAAGCCCCATTTAATGAGACGCTGGGACCCCCCATAAAAAGTGAATAATGCCCCCGGGGTATCTTGAGACGTTTAGGTGGACCCATATTTTCCCGGTTTATGAACCTTGTCGTCTGCCAAAATATCTTTTATCGTCAGCTTTACCGAGTGTCCCCCCCTTTTACTGTCACAAACTCGACACACGGACGACGAGGGCGGACGATGTAAACGACCGCGATTAACCGCCGCAGTTCGAGAATATTTCTGACTTCTGGCGGGTGTAATTTCATAAATCAAAGAAAAGTTGATTCCTCGAGCACTTCTCAGTTTCTGTTCCCAACAAGAACTTGCTTCATTTTCGACAGTAAATGCACCGTACCAATATAGATTGTTCTTTCTTCTCATAGTGGGATTTGATGAAAAGTACATAAATTGGCCTGTTTTTTCGAATGAAAACATTGATAACAAGGACAGACTTAGGTAAAACATTATTTCTCGTTCGAAATAGGAATGACAGATATAGTGTGCGTGCAGATTCAGTGGGAGTATAAACCCAATCGGTTGCGAAACGGGTCGTTCTCACCGACCATTTGGCAATATCATGTAGCGCGTGGGTGGACGTCTCGATTGTAGCACAAAAGGACCCCGTACCACCCGTGCTAGTTTCAGGAATGTTCCTGCTACCTTCCTCGACCATATGCCCGAGAAATATTTTTCCTCAGGTGTGAAAGAAGAATTTCCCCACGGGTGAAAAAAAACCTCGCCGTGCACGATTTATGTTTATTCCCGAAAGGTTTTCCAGGTTTCTCCTTTCCGCCGGCCGGCAAGGAAATATATGATATAAGAGGATTTGGCTTTTGGAGGTAGCGTTGGAAAGGTTTTACTCGCGGATGACCACCGAACAGCCCTCTGTAATCCTCCAACTGTTGCCCCGGGGGCCTTACAAATGGACAGTATCAGCTTGAGCCGTCTATCTGTGTGCTCTGTCCTCCGGTAAACAAAGCAGTTGGGAGATTTATGCCGTAGAACACAATCCGGCTAATAGAAATAGGGAATGTGGACCTTCCTCCCCCCGTTCCCGATATTTTGTCCCCCCAAAATCGTCCTCCTCCCCGAACGTGTTTTTCGACCCAGCTCCTGGTTATTTTACAGCCTCGGAGGCCGCAAAAACGTAAAACTCTGATACTATCTCGCTTCCTATGCGTTGTATAAATATATATATATATATATATATATGTTTGTCGAGGCGAGGGGAGAGGAGGAGAACCCGGCGACGTTTAGTCGCCTTCAGGACCTTTTACGAGCGGGGATCGACCGCATTTCTGAATTCCGACTTCTCCAGGACTCTGGAGAAGAATCGTCCACTTTCATTTCTCCGCCGTCCAAACTGAAATAGATGTTCGCCGGGGTCGAAACCGAAAATTTAAAAGAAAAATATATTTTTATGATGGTCCTCGAGTTGTGAAACGTCTCCAGTTTTATTGGTCTTGATATCCCCCGACGCCGCCGCGTCTTTTCGGATTTTCAAGTCGGATTTTTGGGCCCCAACAGAGCCCGGTTTGGATTTTGTCCAGGTCTTGAATCCTCCCGCTGTCTATTTTCGGTCTGTAACCCCTTTTGGATATTTGTGCTGTCAATGCTTATTGTCTCCGAGAACGAGACATCTCGGTTGCCGTGCTCCCGAAAGCCTGTTGTATTTGATTTAATTTAACATTGTTCAAAACTATAAATAAAAGTTGAAATATAAATTGATGAAATATTCCTTCCGCTCTCATGATTCATTCAACATATCTTTTATTCTGTGTATTATATTCGGTCGCCTTGGCAATATACATTCTTGACCTAAGTATTATTAGCATAGTTCAGATAAAATGATCAAATGAATTTTCTTCGGTCGAAAAATTGCGAAGCCTATAAATATTTTACGCTTGTCTCTTTTGTCATTAAATTGTCCGTCACTTCCTCTCTGTTGCCTCTGGCCCTAGATTTTCAGTGATCGGGACAGATGCGACCCGCGTTTTTGTCCTGTTCAAACACTGAAGGGGGAAGTTTTTCAAGACCGTTCTTTTAGGGCCGTGGAAAATGCGCCGGTAGTGTTGGAAAACTGTCTGCACTTCCCGGATACCGCTCCCCACTCTCCCATTGTGAACTTCTAATACCGTCCTCCGCCGACCGACCTGTCATTAATCAGAGGCCCTCTCGGCCGGCCTTGAGGGGGTGCGACTATAGGGAACTGGGACGGTATCATCCCTTCTCCGCCCCCAACACTTTACTCCCTTTCTTCCCCCGATTTTTTTTTTGTGTCCCCCAGTTTTTTTACCGCCCGGACTTTTCCCCCATTCTCTCGGGCGGTACAATTCGGCAAGTCCATTAGAAAAGAGTTTACAAGTTAGCGCCAAAGGATGTGGGAGGGCGGTGTAGGCTTTGAACTTATTCCGGATGGGTTCAGTTTCAATTCAATTCCACCCGGGATTGAGAAGCCGGCCCTATTCTCTTCTTCTCCAATTAATTTACTTTTCACGAATTTTGTACTATTCTATCTATTTTTTTAAATATTTTTACTAGAAAAATGTAATAAAAAGGTATGTAATCAAATGTGTTGTTATGGCTGTTATCAGTATTTACATGCAATAGAGGTTTATAATTAAAATGTTTTCATCGACTGGAATTTTGGGCGCTACGCTATCCAAGTGGTTAGTAGGTTTCGAACCACGAATGACTGCTTACATACATAATTCGTGTTTCAGATAACACCCTAGTAATAGTAATTCGAAGTTTTAATTACATTCAATGTTCGAAAACACATTGTTTGGGACAGGTCCTGTTCTGTGGGAGTAAATGTAGGCTATAGCTTCACCTCATTTATTTAAACCAAGTTTTTATGGAATTCTGCGAAGAGTTCTGGATTTAATTGACATCCACGCATTATAAATTCATAGGTGCGCATGATATTTTTTTTCAATTGTTGAAAGTGTCGAACGTGGCGAGGAAATATCCGAGTGAACATTTTATCTTCAGCGGAATTAATTAATGAAATTATTAAAAAAATGAACACTCAATGACTCGAGTACGGTTTTATTAAAAAATGACAAAACGCCGAATGTGATATCTTGCTAGTCAGGCATTAAAAATCAGCCAGACATTATTATCCTGCAGCACTCAGAAATGTAATCAATTCGCGTTATAACTAAAATTTACTTCGAGTATTTCTTAACAGAGGTCAACGACGCTGCCTCTCCCTCTGAAGGCGTTGGTATATAAACACGCTTCGTGTGTGTTGCTTAATAAAGTTAAAAATGTCGTTGACCCTGACACATTAATATTTGAGCACTTTCTTTGTTCGAGCCCGGCTGCTGGAACGACACACGTTTCTTTAGTTCAATACACGTTTCTCCCTTTGTCAACACACCGTCCGTGCCACGATGCAAAATGCCAACAAGCTGCAGATGAGCACACTGAAATTAAGCAATGTTGTACGTTGTACAAGGTGTACACTGTCCGCCTGTTTCGATTCCATTTTCGAGTTTTTGACTTGTTCCGAAACTTCAGCGCAGGCCTTTGTTCTGTAGTGGGAGAAAATGTTTTTTTTTTGTTTTACTGAACGCAACTGTTTTGTCTCTTCGAAGCTTTGAGAAGGAAATTACCGATTGTAGAATATTGGCTGTTTAACTGAATCTCTACTATGTCACTACGCCTTTTTTCACTCCTCACGTTGTACGCAAAACGAAATTACACATACGGATTCAAACACGCATCCTGAGATAAACGAGACGAACATTACCGAAGACGAAATTATGATAACTAATGTATTACTAGCAGACCGTGTATTTCGTGATCTTCTGTCTCCTTTCGCTGGTTTACTCATTTGCTAGACCGGTTTGGCTGCACGCCGTCTTCAGTAGCAGGGTGAGTCACTTTGGCAAGTGTCAACAGGAAATCGACGGTATTCCAACCCCGCGCAGACCACAAGAGAGGTATTCCAAACTTAGGACGTAAATTTTAGTGGGGTGATAGAAGTGTATGCTTGTTTCGAAACGAATTTCGGCGGGCCGAATTTCGAAGTTCGAAAGTCCCCTCTGTGTAACTTTCGAGTTTGCTGTCGGCATTCAGCCGGTTCAGCAGCGTTCTGGCAGTCGGCCCCGTCTGAAGAAGCTGGCCACTTTCGGTTCAAATCGAAATCTAAGCGAAGATGCCCGAATCCGACGGCCCATTGAACTGAATGCGGCGGACGTGACCCGTCGCCAAGCCCGATACAGTCTTTAATTGACACGCTATTTACAACTTGAGAGGGGGGAGGGTGTTATTTTCGCCCCTCAACATTTAACGCCGTGTTGAACCCGCCGTAAAAGCCGAGTCAATTCGGATTCCTCGGCTGATGGGTTGTTTCCCCCCTAATCGTGTGTTGGTTGACAGGTGATCGATCAGGGCGACATTTCTTTAGCGTCATATAAAATTGTAACACCTCGTTCTCCGCACAAGTGGCTCTTCACAATTTATTTTCAGAACATAAACGTCAAGGAATGTGTCTTGTGTATTTATAATCCCACTTATGAAGGTTTTCAAAAAATATTTTGGCTTAATATATAACACTTTGTATTATTCACGTTCCAAAAATTGTACCGCATTATTGATTATTGATTAGTGCACTAATTTTTTCTATAACTAGGGGTTCAAAACTATTATATTTACATCCGTCTATCTAAATATTATGTTGAACAAATGTAATAAGGATAAAATATGAATATGACCCGAATAGGAGGACACTTCGTGACGGGACTTAATCTAATATCGTTTTAGATACTTTCTTCTGCATCGGTCTCTTAAAATATTTAATTTCCGGATTTTTTATTGCATTTTGCTTAATTTGTAGATCCCATTTAGAATATCGCGTATTCAAGTGAACCGTGAACGTCATCATACATAACGTATGCGGCGTTAATGCTGGCTGCGCGGTCTAATGTTCTCCGAATGAGAGAGAGACCGGATCATTCCGAGCGGATAACTTGCCGGAAAGCCGTGTAAGCGATTTCCGCGACAGTTTTTCCGCTTATGTTACAACGGAAAATCCGCGTTGAGCCGCACCGCGATTTATGGAATTATCGCCCCCGCCCAAGAGTCGAGTTGAATACAAATTCGAGCTAAAATGGAGCCACTCCTGTGCCCGCCGGTGGTTATCTCTCGACTGGTGCATTATAACGGCCGGCATTTCTGAGTTTGCGGAACTTATTCCGACGGGACGCTAATTGCACTCATGCAAAGTCTCCTCGGTTTACCGACGGTTACCAAAGATAAGCTGTTTTCTTCGAGCCTTTGATAACAAAAACATGCATTCTAATTGCCCACATTTTTTACAACAATAATTATAGTCAGTAATACAAATTAGTCGAGCTTTTCCCCCCAACCCTCAGCCAATTATGATAATCATTTTATTACATTTGAATATTATACGAATGCAAAGTAACGAATTTAATTAAAATTAAATGCATAAAAATCCTTTCACCTCGGTTTTAGTTTTGTATTATCGACTCATAGTATTATTCTTCATTTTTTAAACGTGTTTTATCTCTCTTAGCTCATTATGGACGTCGTCGTACCATAGATCACCTTGTGTCAATATAGAAGTGAAATATCGTATTATATTTTGTTATTGGTCATTTAAATATTTTTTCAATTAAATTTTAAATCTCTTTGGAAATTAAATATTCTTCACGCGATTGAAGAATCGGAGACGCGAATAAATTTCAAATTAAAGGTCGTCGTGTTTCTTTTAGCCGGCCTTATCTGGAGTATATTAATAGGAGTCAATCTCCCGTCCAAGAATTCGTTAGTCCGGGCTGTCGAAAGGGGTAATTTTTTTGTAGGGCGCCCTCGAGGGCTAATTGGGCGGAAGGGCTCTCTGAGGGCCTGAGGGGGTGTTCACGCCCGTCCTAAGCCCTTTAACCTCTCGCCGACTGACCTCACCCTCCAGCCCCGAGGGACTTTTACCCGGGCACCGGCGAAAAAACAACCCTTCTACGATTCAATTAGCCGGCTCTCTCCCACCGACCCTTTTCCCTCCCCCGTCGGGGGTTAATCTTAAGCCAATTTTCGACGCTCCCGGACCTGCTGCCAATCGTGCGCGACGGAGGAGTAACGGCTCCGTAATCTACCACTCGTGCGAGAGTTCCCTAGCCGTAATCTCCGCAGCCCCGAAGAGCACAGTGACCAGTTCAGACATTCATTTACTGATTCCGCAATGTATTCTGTATTGGATAATTTTTATTTTTAATTTTTCAATAACTATTAAATTAAGAATATTAAATTTCTAGTCTTTCACCGCAATCTTAAAATATCTTCCTTTCTAAAGTCTTAACTAGTTTTTGGGTCCTTCCAAAGTAATTTCTTGGAGTCTCAAACGAGACAGCCCCCCCAAGACACGTCTAATTTATACTCCTGACAGTCATGTCATGTGTTTTATTAAATGTATTTGCCCTGTTTTCAGATGGAGGACGAAGGTCACCACGGTAACGACGAGACGAGGTGCTTCATCCTGTCCACGCTGGCGGGATGCACATGTCGAGGGTGGCCTGCATCCTGTGCAGGGCCCCGATGCTCGTCTTCGACAGGTATCCTCTCATCGACGGCACCTTCTTCCTCAGCCCAAGGCAACACACAAAGGCGTGCGTCGAAGTGAGTACAACCGGTTGTTTTTTACCCTCTGAAATTTAAGAGTTACCTGTCGGTAACGGGGGAACGCTCTCTACCAGCGAGGGCAGCAACTCCGTCTTAAAGTGCAACACACTAAATGATCGCACTAAGTTCATGGCACTTAAAAGGCAAAACTTTCACTAGTGGAAAGGCACCAGTGAATAATCTCCACGCTCCACACTGAATGTTTTACATTGTCATCATTTAAAGGATAAATAGTTCATTTCTTCCCCCATTTACTATCTTCTAGTGATTATTAACTCGTAGAATTAAAATATTTTGCTTCGACACCGTCTCCTCCTCAGGAGTGACTTCGGACTAAGTATTGCCACTTGTCTCCTAATGCTAACTGAGAGTTGTTTGTCTCGCAAACAACCAAAGGTGAACGCGCCCAGGTGAATGTAAAGATCACTGTCGATGCAGTCACCTCAGCACCGTCAAATTGAAATAAATTATCACATACCAGAATGGCTTTTGACCTATGTAATAGATTGGGACTGATCTCGAAATAGGAAATGATCTCGAGACAGGTTTTAGAGTGACGAAATATTTCAAATACCGTAGATTTCGTGTGTTTCTGTCTCCTGGTTTGGTCTTTCGCTAGACCGATTTCGGTCGCTCGCCATCTTCAGTAGTTATTCACTTTTGCCACTTTCGATGCTTTTTTTTGGACGTCACCGTAGTGAGAATGCCCAAAAAACGTCCAAAGTGCCAAAAGTGACTACCTCGGCCATGGTTTAGGTCTTGAACTTGAACGTATTCCTTCGTTGGTTCGGGCATCAATTTTTCAGTTTTCTGCCCCCCCCCCCCTGGGCGGGAACGATGGTTTACTCATCGTATCGGCAGGCCTATATCATCTCCATCACATTTGCCCGGTCCCATTCACTGCCGGCTGTCGTTCCATTTCCTCCTTCGGCTCTCCCCCATACCTCCCCATTGTCCCGTCATCTCGCCCCCGCCTCCAACACCACCCCTGTCACTCCAATCGCCCCTGCTTCCAGTTGCGTCATACTTCGGCACACCAACCGCCGGAGATTATCCGGCACCCGGCTTGCGAAATACCCAATAATACCATCGGCGTGAGGGGGCGAATAATAAGCGTGTATTAAAACGAACAATCGGGCTCAGTAACAACGGGCGGGCTGTCCTGTTCTTCCTTTTCATAGAACACGATGCGAACGTAAGTGGTGCTTCACGTATAAATGGGCTCTGGCAGAAACAGTAAAAAACAAATAAGCTAAATTTAAATATAATTCTAAACGATTAAAATTATTCCAATAGGTGCTAACACATTAAAATTTTTTGGGTACTACTCGGTGCTTTCAACTAGTTCGTAATTCCCAAACCTACTAATAAATGAATTTTACTCGTAACTAATTAAATTTGGGCCGTAAACATTGCACACATTACAGGTTATGGAATCAATTTAGATTTAAAAAATCTAGAGCCGCAAATATAGCAAAATACGTATGAAAACTAAATGATGTCTTTGAGACTATATCTAGGACACTTGATAGTATTTTAGGAAATTAGAAATTGTCTTTTCGTACGTGAATTAAAGTTCGAGTTCATGTTCGCCACGAACCTAAGGTTCATCTCTTAGAGACTGTGTCAGAGCTTCCCCTAGCGCTTTAAGGGATTTTTTTCCATTTTTCATAGTCCCCCCCCTACTTTGAGTCGACTAGGGCGGCTGTCACCGTCAACGCGTCATCCCCTGATTGTGATGGTTCCACTCCGAGATCAACATTTCCATTCACCCGACCCCTCCCAACCCTTCGCCCTGAAAGGTTTTTTCACTACGCCATTGTTCGGTCGCGAGCCGAAGACCGCATTTCGATTTTATAATCCCAATCGTAATTCGGTAAATATCACGGAGCTCTTCAGAGGTCAGCATCAATCGGCGGTCGTTCGTGGTGCAGTTCATTTAAAACTGGACAAGGGCAAAATTACGAATGAATCATTTCGCCTTGTTTAATGTAGTAAGAACAACCGTTCATTGTGGTTTTGGCCGCACAGTAGAATTGTGATATATAATATTTATTATTTTCTTAAGGTATTTGGAATCGGATATTTCAGTGGTTTTTCTTTCCGATTGAAATTTTATCTAAAACCACCTTCCACGCGATCTTGGCATTGTCCCACCAATTGGACCATCGAGAGTCGTCGGTTGTCACAAGAAGCGATCGTATCGCGGCTTAGCGTCCCTTTAGTCAGCCTGATGGACCTTTTCGTGTGTGCTCCAGGTGAAGGTGGAAGGGAAGACCCAGTATCTGAGCGCGGTGTGCATGGGCTGTCTGGAAGCTTGGGCCCCTGGGCGCCGGCTCAGGTGCAGGTTCTGCTCCACACCTTGGGACGGCTCCTCCTTAGTGCTGGGCACTATGTACGCCTACGACATATTCGCCGCTATGCCTTGCTGTACTGAAAGGCTTAAGGTAACTATCACACTTGTTATTATTATGCTCTCTTTTTGATAATATAAACTATTATTTGCATTTATTCAAGTCAAATGTCTATCCACGCCTCATTTAATCAAAAGTTACAACCGTTCACAGAATGAACTGTAATTAGAAATGACCATTGAGGAATATGCAGTTCGTTATGCAATCAATCTTGGAAAATAATTACCATAAGTGCTATATTTAATTTCAGAATCCAAACTATAGTATTATATTGCAATAACTGACTCAATTATTGTCATTTTTGGTCCCACTAAATGGTATTTCCTGCAGGCCTAGAGAGATTCAGGGGCGATACATCTTGTAATAACTGCCGTGTGTGGCACTCCCCGAATAGGTTTTATTATCAGCGAACCTTCGCAGATCGTTTTTTAACTCTAGTTGGGCCAATATACGCCCTGATGATTGTCATTAGGGATAGACAGTCCGGTTATTCCCACACCTTACGTGGGAGGCTATCTAGTTTCCTCAAATTATCACGTAACTCTGAAGGGGTATTCTCCGACAGTAACATTTTTATTTATATTCTAGAGAACTTCTGAATATTGCTCCTTTACTTGCAGTGAACACGTTCTTTAATGCCAATAATATAATAGGCTAGCGGGAATCCCGTTTTTAAAAGTTTCTCGACTTCTCAACTGCACTTCGGTCAACGCGATCCCTGGTCAAAAAGTGCCGAAAAGCGGGGTACGGACGGGAAAAAAAAATCTTTGAACAATTAGCACCAGGGGGGGGTGTTGCGAAGATCCGGCACAGATCGAGGAAAACCTCTGATGTCGCCGATGCGTGTAAACGGGGCGCCGGGCTCGATCTTAATGAAATGTAATCAGAAACCCGGACCCCGGGAGGAAAAAGTAGATTACTCAATTAGAAGACAAATTAGGGAAGGGCCGGGTAGGTTCGAGAAAGGGAGATTTTCTCCCCTCCGAGGAAAAGAAGATAGGAGAAGAAGTATTAAGGGACCCGTTTGAAGTATTTTCGGGAGTGGCGGGGTCATCAGGACGACTAATCGGCCGCAAGGAGTGGAGAAGGGAGCGGCCCGCCGACGAATTACGTTTTATTGAAACCGGGCCACGGTAAAAGTTCTTTCTTGCCAAATGATTAAATTCGTTTGATTCGACGGCAAAAGGGAGAGCGAGAGAGAGAGCCCTTCTTTGTGTGAAGGGCCCCAGCCGCCGCGCTAAGATTGAAATAGTATCCGATTTATTTCCCTTTTTTTCTGTCCCTTCTCTCTTCCCCGGCGGCTTTTGTTCTCCGGAGGAGCGTTTGAGGAATTCGCAGAATCCGGTGGGGTACTCCGGTGGCGAGCACTTTATTTCCTTTGAACCAGTGGGGGGTGGGAGCCACTTTAGGGCCCTGTCAAAACTGCTATTTGCCTCGGTTAAGTCGTCTGGACAGGACGTTTTTACAGTTCCAGAGGTTACTTCGCCGGAGTCGCCCCTTGTTATCAAAATCTACTAACCTTATGAAAACAATTCTCATCGGTCTTCTTTCTATCTGTCTTCTCGCCAACTTCAGTTCATCACTGAAACAGTTAAGGATGTAGGGCATGTTATCTGCTAAGAAGCGATAATTATTACGGCGAAAAGCCAAAACATAAGATCAAAGTATTGAAAAAGTCTTCTGGGTTTAGACGACGTAAGCGCATGAATGAAACTCCACTGACCAAAGTCCGGTTTGATGAAATGTCCGTTTGTATAGCAGAAATATATATACTGTAGTTAAATTGGTTTGATTTTTATTTCCTCCTTTTAGCCCGTTTGATGATACACTGTCATTGCCACCATTATTACATCGGTTTAGTTAGACGGGAGTGACGGGATATTTCGTTCACTATATTAATAAAAAATATGCGATGATGACACTGTTGCCAAAGTTGGCAATCGACAAAATTTAACTGGAATACGGTTTTACTCGCGTTTGATGTATCGGACGGAGTTCGAATACGAGTTCATGAAGGAGTAGTCCTGGCGTGTCCTTCCTAACGGGAACCGAACCGGTTCCGTCCCCCTCCGGCCTATTTATTATTGGCAGCGCGCCTTCTCTCCGATTCATTATTTTCTCGCGTTTTTATATATAGTTTTTTATCCTACTTTCTCCTCCCGCCGATCATTTCTTTTAAGACGGCATTTTTTCGTGCACCGCATAACGCTTTGCCGCCTCGTACATTTTTCATTGCATCCGATATTGCCGTCAATTTACCTGTGTCTCGACTTCTCGTTCCTTCAGTAAATCGTGTTCATGGATAGATAGAAAAATAATTTTTCTAAATAACAAAACTCTTCGTGATAATTCCAAATCGCCACTCGCCGATTTTATCACCTTTCGCCTCCTCGCCATCTTCAGTTGTCCGACCCGAGTAATACTTCAATTTATTGCTGAAAATAAACAAAAATCCGTAACCAGCCAGATGATATTCTCGTTTCCTCAAATGGATTTAGGGAATGTTCGCATTGTATCGTAGTTTTCTCAATCTTCAGTCTCCAAGCTAAGTTCCCTTTATGTAAGTTTTTAATTGGAAGGTACGCTAAATATTTATTCTGATTGTAGTGCAACAGCTGCTTGAAACCTCTGCTGCTGCCCCACCAGCGGTTGAACTTCTTCAGCGACTACAGCCACCGCGTGGGCTGTCCCCACTGCGGTGTCCAGGACAGCCACTTCGTCAAGCCGCTCGGTTTCTGCTACAACAGGGAGTATCCGTAACAGAAGATCCCGCCGGCCGAGGACAGGGCCAGGGCGGTACAGCGTCTCTTACACGCCACTTGGGCTACCGACATCAGCAACGCTATATTCAACCTGTCCCTAGCTTGAAAATCGGTCGCCCCCCCCCCCATTAAAAATGAACTCTAGTGTTGTTAAAACCGTTGGTAACGGTCCTCCACGCGACCGGCCGTAAACGCAATAATAATCGCTTCACGAACTCTTGTTTTATATGTATATAACATATTATATATGTCATCGTTAGTGTCGTCACGGAGGGCGGCCCTATAGTGAATAATGTTGTGCGATTTCGAAAGCCGGCCTATCACTGTTGTTGGATTTTCGCCTAGACGTTATAAGAGACTCGTTTACGTGTTTAAGAGAACATCGATTTTATCTTAACATCGTCTCCTACCCGGTTCGGTATTGTTATCCTCGTGCGGAATCTGAGCGTATTGTCTGTAAGATCTGTATAATTGTCGCGAGGATAATAATACCGACTGAGAGCAATATCATTGCTCGAATTGAAGCTGGCCTAACGAGGATGACCGCAATGCTATCACTAGAAATAGACATTTATCCGAAATAAATATCGGTCAGTGTATCGAAGGTGGGAAGAAAAAATCTCACCCGTCCGCGTGCTTCAAGAGGCGGGATCCTTTTATTTTCTTTGTTTTTGTAAATAAGATATTAAAATTTCTAATTTTGCCGCCGTCTCCCGACGAGACGGAGGTATGTAATAACTCTGTTCTAGGTTTGGGCCAAGTCCACACCTGTGTAAATAAATCCTATCGCGGATTTTCGGTGTTCCTCGGGCGTGTATATAGAATACAAATATATTAATACGTTGATATTGTCAACAAATCTCGCCTTTTGGAATAGATAAAAAGGAGACAGTTAGACGAAGGGAAACGGAAATATATTGTTACCGAGAAATTGTACAAGAACGATTGTGATAACCTGCCGCTTTTTTTGACCGGGCCGCGGTCAGTCGATTGCGCGTGTTCGCGCGTTAATGAAAAAAAAAGTTATTTTGTTTTTGTTATTTGTTTTGCTTATCCTAATTTGAAGTCGAATCACTTTAGGAAGGTTCCGAAATTTGTTTTTATTATCGTGTTTTCGTTTTGAATTTGAGATGTTTACGAAAATAAGTTTTTTCTAAATTGTTAAAAACTATTGCAGCAATAGTTTTTAGTTTCGTTAACATGAACTTTGAGTTCGAGGATTACGCGGCAGCGTGGATTTCTTAAGATGGGCCGCACGTTCGGTGCTTACCGGTTCATCGCTGTCAATCGAAAAAATAAGCGGAGAATTATTCTTGTGTTGATTCCTGTCGAGTGAGACATCGCACAGGTCATGTTCCTGTGGTCTGTAAAGAGAGCGCGCTCATTCTGACAACAAATGTAGTTTTTAACTTATTTTTTGGAGGGACATCTCGCAAGTTGTTTTCTGCGTGCGACCCCAAACAAGAAAATGGCACATTTTTTGGGAACGGAAATGACTGAGGTCAGTGTGGTTGTGGGCGCCCTTTAGTTACTATTTAAAGTTAATATGAAGGAAGCGACACCCACTTCTACTGTTTTATTGTTGGGCAGTGCTCGAATTCAGTTTTCTCTTGGGACGTGAATTTTGTATATACAGAAGATACAAATGGACACTTATTTGAATTGAAAATCATAATTATTACCAGTTTTTCTCAATACATATATCTTTAACCATGTTTGTACATAGTATATTACAAGTGTGTTTTAGTGTTTTACAATTATTAGTACATTATACAAAAGAAACAAAATGACATTTTAAATAATAATGTTTCTCTCCTTATTATTCATCTTTATATTATAACATGTATATTATTAGGTATTATAATTCGTACAATAGAAGTTATTGTTGAATAATTTTTAAAAATTATGGTGTTTTTTCATAGACTTTGGGAATGTCTTGGGATTTATATTTTTCGTGTTTGATTTCTTTCGCTACAAAAATTGCATTCTAATTCTTTTTCTCTCGCGCTAACAATTTAGGTCGGTGTACTCTATACCATCAATTTTAGGTGCTTCCTCTTTTCATTATGTACAATCGCACTGAAAATGTCAACATATAAACGCTAGGTATTAGGTGCAAACTAGACTATTGTTACAGTTTAAAATAAGGCAGATAAAATAAAAGATTAAAAAAAATCGTGGTATATAAGGTTCACATTATATATATATATATATATATATATATATATATATATATATATATATATATAAATGAAAAATGCATCATGTACAAAATGACCGATAACATTTTCAGATTCGTTAAGGAAATATAATGTTAATAACGTATAATCGTACGGTTAACAAAATACGATTATTTAGGCTTCTTTGCAAATAAAGTTTAATGAAATGTTTATTGTTTTTATTTAGGAGATAATGCTAATAGTGTGATATATATATTTGAAAAGTTTTTAATCGTGTCAATTGTAAATTTTCACGTGTTCGAGACTCTTGTAAGACATTATTGGCATCATAGACTGATAGATTTGTATTTGCCTTTAGTGTGTAACTGTATACTGTTCCGCATATTTGAAGGGGTATTCTATATTACCTTTGACGAACAAAAAATTCTAAAATGCCTACAGTTGTTAACTCCGTCATCGTCCAGCTAAACCAGTATAGGTAATATTAGGGCCGACGCATTCAATTTCACCTGGGCCGCGATAATTGTCATTCCCCAAATTATATTCAAGTTCTATCAAATCTAAACATTTTTTTCGATCATCCGCTTTTCCCACATGACAAAAGCAATTGAATTGCTTTTCAATGAATTTCTCCTACTGTAGATTCAAATACAAGACGAGTTTTGTAACATAATTCGCGTGTTTTAACCACATTCAGTATTGAAATGTCGGCTTTAATTTTGCAAGAGTCCTTAACACGTTGACGAGCATTCTCCCAAAGAGTATTGACCACGTGCGGGTATTTCACGAGAAAACCGTCTATATCACGATCGCGCCCAATTCAGTGTATTCAGTCCTCTTTCGGGAAAATAGCCATTTTTTTAACGCGTCCTAATTCAAAAAATAAAAAAGTATATAACAAATTACACTTTAGGTAAATTAAAAAGGCAACTTTCTTTCCATGTTTAAAAAATAAAAGTATATATATATAAAAATATAAATATAAAATAAATTAACTGAAATTATCTAGAAATTATATATTCGAAAAACATTACTTCGCTACCTGTAGTATGGAGTTGTGAATGGATCGTGTAAAAGGATTTTTGGGGTTTAAGTGTTGTCGACCGTAGTTCCAATTCCTGACTTAGTTCAAAACGAGTTGTTTGTAGATCGTTGGTTTCCTCAGCTAGGCCGCCTGCGATCCAGATAGATTTAGCGTTTAGTTCTCGTCACAGACAACACAGAAATATATGCCGTAAGTGTAATTTTTACAATTAATCGATTAGAAAGTTTTTTACCGTCTGTTGTTAAGCCTCAGTGTACGTTCCGAGCGTATCAATTACAATTTAGCGAATCGTTCTCCAACTAGCCGAATATATAACAGAATAAATAAAGTTTTGTAAATAGTCAACGTTTTATATATAGTAGTGTAATAAAACTGTCGAGAATAAGGCTTTTTACAATGGGATTTATATAACTTTCGTCCGGCCTGAGGCTACAACGTACAATTTCATAATGGCGTTTGAAAAGAAATCAAATCGAGGCTGTAAATAAACGGAGCACAATCAGTCAGTCCGAACCGATTTTACAATTTTTCGGGTTCATTTTAAACAATCCTACTATTGTGGATCGTACCAGTAGCGGACTGTGGAAGATTATTCGTTCAACAGTTAAATAATCGTAGAGCGTGTCGTGTTTGTATCTATTGTAGCCACTCCATATCGTCCCCGGTAGTCGCCCCCCCCCCGTAGTATGTATACCCGGGCACAAGTCAGAGGGAGGCTTCTACCGCTTGGCTCCCTGCATGTTCCTATCGCAGAGTGTATAGCATTAAATGCATATTACACGGGGGAACTTCACTCTCGTTTGGCCCGGACTATGCTTCTATAAACCCCCACCCTCCGCCCCTGCGCCACAGCTCTCGTCCTTACGCGTCTGCATGTCCCTTGTCGTCATTATCTCCTATATATTAAAAACTGAAAAAAAATACATGTATTATATATAAATAAAAACACAATTCTTTTGGGGAAAGTCTTACGCAAATATTAACTTTAAAACGACGTGAAATAAAATTTTTGAAATCTAACAATATTACGTGTCGTGTAAATGAATTTGATTATGCATATATGGTACATAATTAGAATACCGGGCTTTGTGTGTGTCGAATCGTTAGATAGACGGTCTCCTGTCGTGGGGCCCCCCCCGCCCGGATGCGGTGTAAAAGAATTCGTCCCTAATAAGCGGGCGCTATTCTGGCTGGTCTGCAGTAGCGTCGGGCTAACTCTCGCTGGTGCCGGGACCCAATTTTTTTACCGACTTAATACCCTAGCGTTGTTGTCTCTTCGATCGATGTTGTGTATACAGTTACAGTACCCGTTTCCAATTGGCGTTGCGAGTGTCGCTTTTGATGTTCTCTCTAGATTTCTTACTTATTACAGTCTGTTACAGAGTGCCAGACTTTCTGTAGAATACGAGCTTATAAGTAATAATGGTGCTTTTTCACGATTCCTGATTATTATTTTTTTTGTTCGTTGTTTTTTTCTTCTGTGTTCACGCTTGAAACCATTTTAAATCTAAGCGACCTTCGTTGAAAGGTGATTATTTTCATATTTATCCTATGTATAATACTAGATATTAAGGCCTCTTTGCTTAAAAATTACGGACTAAATCGTTAAGGAATTATAATTATACGTATATATATTTATATTGAATAGTTGGTGTAAAATCGACAAAAAATGTTGGCACTACTTTCAAATCGCCGTGACAGTCTAAGCTGGAAAGATAATTGGAAATCTTGAACCTTTTTTTTCAATGATTGTATTTAAAAGGGCGAAGAAGGTCATGAGGCATATGTACCAATATAATATCGAATGCTGGTACTGTGGACCAATGGATCAGAGTTATATTAAAACTGGGAGAGAGTAAATATTTTTGGCATCCGTAACAATTCAAACAGCTTTTAAATTTGCGTAGATAAAAGTAACGACACCATTATACGTTTTCGGTCTATAAACAACAATACATTCGTACGACAATAATGATATACTCTTGGTTTTCAATCCAACTTCTAAATGCCAAAGTTTACATTGAGGGATTATTTATCAGAACTGAAATATATTTAATATCTAATGTAAAAATGATATAAATATTAAAGAAGCAAGGTTTCAACAAAGGCCTAAATATTAATGTTAATTTTTGTAAATGGAAAGTAAGAATATTTTAATAATTCTTCCGATATTTTTTATACTTTGGTCTAATTTTATTGTAAAATTTTGCATCACCCTTGGCTGTAATAAATGTATAATTCTGTAAAATATCTATTTTATATGGAATAGTATTATATGAAGAGGGATATCGACTTTTAAGGAGCAGTTCCCAATTTTTCTTTAACCTATTGACTTCTGGGTCTGCGCACGTGTATTTTGAACGGAGGGATAAATGATAAAAAATATTTTTCGTGGTTAAAAGATTCCGATTTAATATATTTTTTCCTATTCTCAATAAATATCTATGTTCCCTACATTTTAGACAATGTTTCACTAACCGTCAGATTTATACGACCAGGGTCTAAAATTGACGATACTAACCACAATGTGTTTCAACTTTTGGCATTTCGAAGCCAAGATTTTTTACACAGTTATCGTTTGGGAAAAGACAAAAATTTGGCGAAAGTATTACTGGAAAATTCAATTGACAAAAAATTACCGGGAAAGGGAAATCAAAATTGAAACTCGGTGCGTTAAAACTCTTTTTATACTTTTATACCTTTTATAATTTTAAGGTAGGTCTTTAAGGGTAGTTTCTTAAAGAAAGAAAGTTTTTCCTATTATAATATATTATTATTATTTCATTTTCCGGTTCTTTGATAAATTGTTTACTTTCGATAAATTACTTTCTTTCTTGCGCACACGTTTTATACCGGATATCTTAATCGAAAAATATTTTCTAATTCGCATGCCGTTTAAACCCGCTATGTGTGTGCCCCGGACCGTAACCCCTCAAATATCCGCTTGCTAAGAAAGAAAACTTCGCGAACCTGTTCCTGTACTGCTTCTAGTATTTATTGCGCGTTAGGAGGCAGTTTATTGCCTTTTAAAAACATCTTTGCACTGTAGGAGTCTGTGTCATGTATCCGCCGTTGCATGTCTATTAGGCCAGTCTGCATGAATTTAAAAATTAAAAAGAAAAAAAGAAACTGAATTGTACATAAATAGCCTGTGTGTCCCCCCCTCCCCTAATTACCCCTAGAGTGCCTGGGAGAGCGCGAGTGTCGAGTCGAATCAAATTTGGCGTTCAGGAGAGGTTAAGACAAGTACAAAAAAAAACTTTAAACAAAACTAACGAAAAAAAATTACTATACTATGTATATTTGTTTGTTGAATCTTTCAAAGAAATTAAATAGAGCGAAATAATTATCTCGTTCGCTTTTCTTAAAATTTATACTTATATAAAGATAAATGTTCTTTCGTTTGCCCCTCCAAAACCCCCAACCCACCCCCACCACCCCGCCCTCAGCAATTTAATTGTAAGAGCGATTTCGTCTAAGCTTCACACAACTTCCGGACAAAACTAGGTTAAACAGTTGAAATGAATACCGGGGCTGATTGACCCCCCAACCCCCTACGCAGAACCGACACATTAAGCTCCTACCTCACAACAATACAAGAATATAAGGTACAAAATACGTTTAAAAAAAAATATCACTCATCGTTATTTCCGTATAACTATATGTATTGAAACAAAAAGAAGCTACCTCTATTCAAAAAAATTAAAATAAGTGACAAAATTCGACTACACTAGAAACGATTACATGATCTACCTCATTTTTGTGGATTGCTCTGTTTTTTCGATTTTTCTCAATTTTCGATTCGTCAAAACAAATTAACGTTAACTACTTACGATACACACTGAAGAATCGCTGTACGAAATTGTTATTAAGAATACTAATTACTAATAATAATAATAATAAAAAACGAGATTGATTTTCAGTCCTGTATACATAGTCTGATGTTGTACTTAGTTATTGTTGTTTAGGGAAAGTGTAAAATAAAAAAATAAAAATATAATATATATAAATTAATTGCTCATTTTTATTCAGGGGGTATTTAGTGTTTCAATATTTGACCTATAAATAAATAATTATGACAAATTAATATGTCAAATTTTCGACGTTCATCTCGACCGGTGTATCTGTTGTTTCATTTTTTCGGGGAAAATGATTAGCCTTCAACAGCAGTACAAAGCAAATATCGTTCGTTGTATCTGTGTTTTTACGTTGTTCGGAAAATGTGTTAAATGTGAAATATCGTCTGTGTAAATACTTGGACGGCGAGGTATTTTCTTATTTTGTAAGGATTGACACACGAATCAATTTT
Organism: Lethocerus indicus; assembly: GCA_019843655.1. Classification (NCBI taxonomy): domain Eukaryota; kingdom Metazoa; phylum Arthropoda; class Insecta; order Hemiptera; family Belostomatidae; genus Lethocerus; species Lethocerus indicus. Next base: position 5,172,130 of record JACDQD010000006.1, read on the forward strand.
ATTCCTTCTCTTGTAGTACATTCTTTCTCAATTATCTTTATCTGAGGCGTTTTTCCATTTTTAAATTTCGGAAGAATGTATGAATTGACAGTGAGACGTTGTTTGTACCTAAATTTTTCATTTCTCTCTTAACTCTAACATATTAGCGTTATGCATTTTCTTACCCTACCTCTATCTGCTCTTATAGTACAAATATATGTAAAAAAATCAGAAATATGTTTCTAATTAATCGTTATAATTAGGAAAACAAATTTATATATCGAAAGTAATCATGTACTTTCTTTGTTGGATCTCCCAAACTGTCAATCGTAAAAATTTGTGCATTAGAAACAATTCGTCTATGTATTTTCTTTTAAAATATAACGCTGATTTTTATGAGGTATGCGAAAATGAGTTAACTGCTATTCTCCATAGGCTACATATATACATTGTGAGTAGTACGCTTGACATCGATAGGAATATTTACTTATGTACCAGTTTTTCATTCCATACCTCATAGAAATAAAATAATCTTATAAAGTAAGACTACTAACTTACCGATCTGCTTTATGAATATAACAGTGCATTATTTCTTGTAGCGAAATAAAATCATATAACAATCTCGATTGGGCATGATAACATATGTATGATAGCCAAAAACGTCAAACCGCATTCATAATTATAACAAAGTTAAATTGAGAATCACTGCCCTCCTAGTGCCATTTATCATTATAGCTTGCTCTATGCTTCGTGCTTCGTACACTCACTCTTTACAAACACTGTTGTTTTGTAACAGGAACAAAGTAATAAAATAATAATATTATTATTATCATTATAATTATTATGATTATTATTAAGCAGAAATAGTGTAAAAATAAAACATATCTCCTATATGATTTAACGATGTTGATTTGTTAGTGAATTTTTATATCAATTATTAGTTAATTTTCTTTCTTTCTATGCGGTTACGGTTATGGAGGACATTGTAATTTTTGGTAACTAGGTAAAGACTGTCGGACTCTTTCCAGTCACATTAACCTAATCCAAAATAAGCGTTATACATTTTTCACTTTGATGTACATTAATTAATTTCGACAAGAGAGAGTTTTTAAATAATTTTTTGTCTGTGTCTTTTGCATCAGGGGTATTTTGTGATCCTTTAAGTATCACTGTACTCGAGCACTCTGTAAATCTAGTTTAATTTTCTTTTTGAAACTCAAGTAATGTTTTAAGTTTGGAGTTACATTTATTGTGATAATAAAAACGCGCGCGTGCTTCAAAAGTGCGCGGCAGAAAAGTTAAGTTAAAGTTTAAAGAAAAAAAACCAATGATACAAAAGATCACAATTGTGTGTAGGATATTAAGTTGTCAATGTATTGTCTAAGTCTTAAATTCGTTTATTAATTTGAAAAATGTAAGGAAAATGCGTATAGTTAATTTCTTTATAATGTTGTTCTTAGATTTGTTTTATCTAGCCGAATAATTGTAGTCGAGAGGTCACAACATATGTTTTTTCTTTATCAACCAACAATTAGCCCTAACAGAGGTGAAGAATAACAAGTTTGCGTGGCTAAAGTTATTGGATTTAAGTGGACATGCTCTCCTCTATAATGTTCCGAAAATGTTTTTAAAAGAATAATAATAATAAAAAATATATAAGATTATTTAATTATTATTGTAATTGCATTTAAATAATACAAAGAAAATAAAAATAAGTTGTGTTTTTGCAAGAAGACCATGTAACGTAGGGGCTTCTTTTCTATGTTTAGTATGAGACATGAAAATTATTGATATAATACAAAATACATAAAATGATTGAGTTTTAATTTCTTTTTCCTTGATTCTTCCAATTCCTTCCTGCGCTGAAACCTATAAATGAAACAGTTTTAACTGTTCCAAATCAGTATTTCGTTTATTATCAGGTATTGGTACGTGCAAAAAGTGAACTGTTAATTAATAGAATATCATTGTCAATGAAATATTTATATTTATATTTTTATTTTTATGCATATCCACGTCGCACTATCCGAAAAAGCGCCTTAATGGGTATCGTCAATTTGAATTGTTCTGGCAGAATTCGGTTAATAAGGAAAGAAAGTAAAATAATTAATAATAATAATAGAGAAGAACTCGAAAAAATATTCGGAATTTCTCAATGTCATAACATACTTAACATAACATACTTTGATACATATAGCCTATTGCCTTAGAGTCTATAAAAAGCGGACAAACATTGAGTGTAGCTGAAAACTTCTAATTTCGTTATAATAATAATTGTTATGCCTCGCGTGTAAACCGTTTTAGCGTGACCGGCGCCAGAGAGTGAAAGTATGTTGACGAAAATGAAATAGACTTGAAAAGGAAGCTATGGAAAGAAACTTCGACTATATGGAATAATATATACGACTGTTAATCAATTATTTTATGGTATTACAATGTTTATTTACAGTTATACAACTGTGAGGCCTATTTTTTTAATAAAAGCATTATAAGAAAAAATGGATAATAAAAACTAATGAATAAAGAGGAAACTTACAATTAAAGGTAATAAGAAGTAGTTATTAAAAATATAATAGGACTCATAATAATATGGTAATATTTCTTATTATTACTAATGTCTTCTGATTAGTACAAATTTCTGACTCCCTCTATATAACGTCCTCTAAATAACTACCATATGTCATTACAAGAAAGAGTCGCAGGTTATATGAAATAGGTTAGTGGAAACATTAAATAACTAGCCATATGAATAGTACAATGAGTTATTCGTTTGCAAATTTGCCAGCCAGAAATGTAGAATAACATATTGTAGAATGAATATTTATGAAGGGAGTGGTATTTGATATTGTGAAGAGGAAACGACTAATTATGAGAGGGGTTTATGTAAAATAAGTTATCGGAAATATTAACCAAATAACTGGTATGAATCAGTCGTTCGGTTGCAAATGTATCTGACGTAGAGTGCATATGCTAGGGGGAGGGGGGAGGTCTATTTCACCTTATGAAGGAGGAGGGAGCGCCTAATTATGAGGGAGCGGGGTTCCCACGCCGCGATTCCTATCGGAAACCGTGCTGGGGGCGGGAGCGAGGGCGGGGGCGGGGGCGAATTGGCCCGGCCGTGTTTTGCATATATATAGTCAACAGGAGATAATTGGGGTGGGGGCGGGGGCGTTTGGACGACCGAGGGAGAGCGGACAATGAGCAGCGGGCCGCGATCCGGTCCCCAATTAGCGGGGCCGGGGGCGGGAGCGGGGGGCGGCCCTCATATTGTCCAGTCCGCCGGAAACTGGAAAATATCGGCCGCCCCAGCCGCCTGAAAAAGTCCCCGTCCGAATATGAATTGTTGTAATTAGCGAGGGCGAGGGGCGGGTGGGGTGTGGACCCTCCAGGCCCTGGACACGACCCGCCCCGGGAATGACAAAAGTGTCTATCATTTATACGGATAATTAGGCCGTCGTTGTGAATGAACGCGGCTTTGTTTTGAAAATACATATTTGTAAAAGACCGCGCTCAATTCTTATTTGAAATCTGCGACATACCGAAAACTTCGAGAACAACTCGATCTCGCGGAATCCCCATACCCGAATCAAAAGAATCGACTTAAACCGAAAATTTGGACTTTTAAGACCATTACTAAAACGCACATCAAAATTGACCTCGACTAACAAACTGACAATATACAAAGCGATAATTAAACCGGCATGGACATACGGTATAGAGCTATGGGGTTCCACATAGCTCGCATCCAGAGATTCCAGTCAATGCTCCCCGGTATGTTTCTAGCCACACAATCCACCATGACCTCAACATACCGACAGTAGACGAAGTCGCAAAATCCCGGGTTCTGAAGTTCCACCCCCTCCTTTCTCCTCATCCTAATCCACTCGTTCAGTCCCTTTCCTCTCTTACCCATCCATTATCCCGCCCCCCGCGTCGGCTTAAACGCCGTTGGCCTAGAGATCTTCTTAGCCCTTAGACCATATTGTTATTGTGTCCAAAGTGCCATCTTTGGGTGGTTTCTTTTATCACGATATGCATGTGAAAAAAAAATACAGACAGCATTTGTACTTAATAACATTCAATGTTGACTGTACAGAATAAAAAAAGGTTAAATCGAATGTTCCAAGAACGCTATTCTTATTAAGTACTGCCAATTGGTTGTAGATTATTGATTTGTACAGAATATAATTTCAGTTTATTGTTAAGGTAATAAATTATAGATTATAAAATCTTATTGTACGAAAATCTTAATTTTTATTTAATTACATGTATGAGATGAGGCATATCAAACTATATAAAATATGATGATATAGCGCTAATTATCGGGCCTCAATGGTTTATATATTCCCTCGTACAATTTTAAGGGATGCGAAGGGTATATTACAGCACGATAATTCTGGATTTAATAAAAAAAAATGTGTTCCACCGTAGGGTTGGAGAGGTGTCTAAATTGAACGGAAGTTCACCTGTTGATGAGGCCCCGCGTGGTGGTGGTTGTGAACATGGCCCATGGAACTCCCCCGCGTAGACCCAGGTCATGCATGACAATCAGCTTATCAGGGACGTGATTATAATACCTTTAGGTCCACCGCCCAATATTATCTCCCTTTATTATGATGTCGGCTCTCTCCCTCCCTCCCTCCCTCCCTCTCTCTCTCTCTCTCTCTCTCTCTCTCTCTCTCTCTCCCTCTCTCCATCATGCAACACTGCGACTCCAACCTGTTTCAGTCAATCCTGTATACCTCCCAACCAACCACCCCCCCTTATCTGAACCCAATTTAAACCGGCCTATTAAAACTTGCTATTCGGTCCGAGTGGAACGTCGCGTTTCAAAAATACCAACGAAATAAACCCTCGACCCTATTTTCCGCATTATAAACGTCAACCATCAGTCGACGGGGTGTTTTATTCATAAGCTGTATCTTTAAATAAAAAAGTAGAAGTAAGGATCGGATTTAGCATGAAGCATTTACACGAACAGTGGCATAAATTAAGTCTCTCTCTAAAAAACGTTTTGTATATTGCATAAGTAAAATGTATATATGAAATGAAAATTCTGTAAAAATACAATATATCCAAGTTTCGCTTCACGTTGACATATTGCATATAGGCCTACAATACGGGCCAGTTATTTATTTTATATGATTTTACAAAATACATTAATTTATTATCCCAAGTCTCGTATTAGGCATTAATTTTGTGCAATTCATTAGTGTGTATTCGAAAGAGATCGAAACATATTTGAATTCAACTTCCATTCAATAGAGTATACTTTAATGAACACGAAATATTTCAATACTAAATTTCATCGATAATTATTCATATTTACATTTATGGATTTATAAGTTATATATTATTTTTTATTCCTTTAATTTATTCTCAGTATTATAACCACTGAGTATGAATAGTATTTAAATAACATTGGAAAAATATATTTGATAATAATAATGTTGAAATTCAATATTATAGCATTTAAGAAATATTAAGATTGTTGTAGGTATACATTACACGTGAGCGCTATGTAAAATAATTGGAATTACTGACAGGAAACTATTCTATGTTGTGATTTCCATTTTCGTCCTGCTTTCCATTACTTCTATGCAAAACAGAGGCGAGCCCGAGAACGGAAATCCAATATCATTTTTTATGCGCGATTCAATCGGAACAATATGTTAGGGGGAGAGGCATCAGTTTTTCAAGTTTTTCAAGTCGGTCCCGCACTTATACACAACGGCACGTTTTTCATATGGGAGGGGAAAGCCGAGGAGCGCGACATGTATATTCTAGCGCCAATAGAATAAACTACAAATTGCCATTTCGCAGCGACCCGCGCCCCTAGCCCCACGTCCCTTACGCATTTTCGGCCCTTCTTTCCTTGTTTTATTTCCCTTCCTGCCCTCTGCTGAAATCCTCGTATAAAAAATACTGGGTTTCGGCTTCCCCTTTACGCCCGTACAACTCGGGGTGGTCCATCGGCAACAGACATGATTGGATACCTCACTAATCTAATGAAGGAACGCGATTGAAGATGGCGAAAAACACCGTAAGATTTAACCAGCGAAGACAGAAGATACCAAAACCTCGCGTAACTGGATGTGTTATAAATTCACTTAAATAGTCGGATGTCGGCGGTGACACGTTGGTGAAATAACCTTGTCATTAAATTGCTCAAAAAAGAAAAGTTATAAATTAATTCCCATTCGCACAGGCTTCGAATAAAATACAGCGGAGTCAAAATAATGTCATATTACTACAGCGGCTGGTGTGGTAATGACAGTTACGATAAAGAGGGTGTGCTCTGATTATCAGAGTCTGGAGGTGTGCCTGTGTGTGTTTCCGGCTCGAAACGTGGTGAATGGCGCAGAAAATTTGGCCACTACTAGCTTAATATATATTTATTAATGTGTAAGGTTGCAAAGCGGGGCACGTCTATATCTCAACCCTCCTTCTACGCGGTCAACTCGGACCATCTGTCCTCTGAATACTCAAAAAGTCCCCTTTTTTTTTGTAGGTCCCGTTCTGTTTTTCTATCGGGCCGCCGTCTGTAATAAAGGTGTTTGTCTGGCTTGTCACGTCCCAGTTCGCGCTCCACCAATTTTACGCCGCCCCACGCGGCCCCACCTCCCTGCACTTGTATTGTTTTTTATCCAACACACCCGCCCCCGCCGCAGGTCCGTCACGAAAAACGTGATTTCGACACCGAATTTTCGAGTCGAACAAAGGAGTCCGAACGAGCGGAACCGCCGGACCGGCTGAAATGAAATTTCCTCCTGCCAACCGTCGGTGATCCATTTCCCACCACCCGACAAACTGCTTATCAATCCCTGCATTTGTTTCATTTCAGTGCCATATGAACTTTGGAAGCGGACCTATCGGTATCCTAGAAATGTTCTTTGGTTGGCTGCGAGATTCGAAATATTTTGGACAGAATTTTTCGTAAAAGGTACAAATGGATATTGATTTAGGTAGTGCTTTTACTTTTTACTTTTTATTAGCCGTTCTGAAAAATCGAAATCTACTCGCCAGAATGTTGTATAATGGGAACTACCACATTTTTATACTATCAATATCAACGCGTCACGTTTCTTTTAATTTATCTATCATGTCTGATTTTTTGATATTTCATACAGTAAATTGTAATATAATTATTTTTAATTAACAATATGTCGTAATTAAAGGACGAGTTAATTCGAAAATACGTTTATCGTGTATTTTCGAACTTACATTGAAGTAAACTATACCATTTGAAAGTACATAAAATGACTTAAATGTCCAATCACCCGGAGGACCTCCCTTCCGATACGTCTCGGGTCACTACCGGTCGGGGCAGAAGGCCACAAACGAAGTGTACACACACACACACGAGGAAAATAGCGGTCTTGGAAGGGGAGAGGGCTTTTAAATCATCCGTCTATTTGTTGTTTAAAGGAGACCAAAAAAAAATAGACTGGAAGGGACAAGATAAAGAGGGACAAAAGTAGGGGGAAAGGAGGGCCGGTATAAGACGACGGGGGAATTCTGAAAAGGTCCCGGTTAAGTATTCAGGAGTATCGGGAGGCAAGTCCCCGCCCCCGCACCACCACCCCTAGGAAGATTTACCTGCTTCGCATCTGTCCACCCTGATTTTAATACGGAATGAAACTGACCGGGGGCCCTCCGACCCCGGGCGGTTTACTTAGGAGGAGGGCGGGGACCGTCACGCTCAAAAGCCGAAAGGATTTTTTCCTCTAACGTCAATGAGGGTTAGTTAACGTCCAATAGAATTCGGCCCGAGCGTGGACGCCCAAGTTCCCTCTCCCACCGCACTGATCTCTCAGTTCTGCCGCTGGAAGTGCACAGCGCCGTCGTTTGGACGCAAGTAACTGGCCTCGTTACTTTTATTGGGTCCGATCGGAATTTGGGCGTTTTATTCCCTGTAACTATGCGGTTCGATGCGATTTGTTCAGGCTTTGTTTCAGCCCGACATCCTTTCGGCGGATTATTATAGTGCTCCAAATTCGTCTCGACCCCTGCTGTGACCAAAATGATTAACTCGAGTGAGTCAGATTGAAATTCTCAATTATACGACACAAACTTTTTTAATAGATAGGGTCAATAATTCGTCGTAATTGAACAGTTTCACGAAGCACGATTGCGGGACGGGACTTTTTTTTTACCTAAGTAGGTTGTAAATTGCACGAATAAACCAAAATCCGAAAAAAGGAGATAACAAGTCGGGAGCGGAGCGGAATCAACGGATTCACATTTGGTTCCAAACGGGACTCATTTTGGACAACGAGGCACCGTATGTTGTCCGTGAGGGGGTTAAATCCCCGGGGGTGAGCGTTGCGGGGGGGATGGGGCGCTATCGCCACGGGATTAGGATAACCGGGGTGGTGCATCATGGGGGGGGAGGCGTGAGCGGCTCTAATTTGCGTCACAGGAGCCGACCTCCCCATGAAGAATTCACAGCGCCCATCCTACCCCCGATAAGCCCGCCGATTAGCCTCTCACCCCCAGGATACAGGATTGGCCGCCCTCTTCATTATACCCAATCCCGAAGGGCCGGGACAGACTTATATTAAACTTGGACCTTCCGTTTTATAACACAACAGCGGTAGTAACGATGCACCATTTTAGACAACATTTATCCGTGTTACATTATTTATTTAGGATTCCATCTCGTGAGCATTTAAAATACCCTAATTCCTGAGGTATTCAGTTTCCGCTCAACCGTTTACTCTTGAACACAGTACAGTAGTAGCAGTACAGTTGTGATCGAATATTGACTCCGTTCATCCCGCGCCTAACCACCACCCCGTCGATTCAAAAGTGCGTTCCATTATACCTGGGGCTTGTCGTATAATTAATACCGGGAACGCGGCACGTTATGTTCCTTATCAATTCGCGGGTTAACGCGGTCGGCTTCGGTGCACAATGGGGAATCGGCGATGAAATTGCGTCGGTCGGTGGGGCGCAGGACGAAGCCCCGGGCAACATGACGCCTGCATCCGCCCAAATAACCTGCCTGTCAGCCGGCTACACCCCCGACCCCAACCCCCGACCACCGCCCTCAATGCGCTTCCAATGCAACCCCCGGCATTCTTCTGGCCCAGAATAGCGCCCTAATTACACCCCCTGCCAACGGCAACTGCCTCCACCAGTCGCCCGGATACCAGAACGTGTATCCCGCTCTTGATTACATCCACCGTTTGCTATTCATCCCCTCGTGAAATTGAAGTATATACAACGTTCAACTTGAAACAGTCCCGATTAATTTCCGGTGATAATTCTCTTGGATATTATTTATCATTGTCATTGACTTACTATGACATGAAAAATCCACTTAAATTCGGCTCATTCAAATACTGATACACTCTTTAATCGACTATAAAAACAACGCGGAATTCAGTGTCACTGATAAACACGAGATATTTTTATACCGTACTTTTATTTTGGCCATTGAATTAAATTATTTTTTTCATCTTAATTGCCTCCAACTTGTTATAAAAGATTATTACATTGAGTTTCTTTTGCGTGTCGGTTTAAATCAGTTCTTGCAGGATTGACTACTGGAGGTGTTCTCAGTAGTAGCAGGAGGTAGAAGGATTTAAGTGCCGGATACTCCCCCGGCGTTTGCAAAACGGCGTCTACAACAGGCAGCCCTCAAATTTTATAATTCTTCGGCAGAAATTAGATGGAAAAACCTCTGGCCGGGAACAACCATCCCCCCCTCCGCCCGAAAATTAGTATATGGCCGTAGGGAAGGGGTGAGCGGGTAGAGTACTAATTTCCAAGTTAGAATGCAGCAATAGCCCGGCTGGAGTTTCTCGTAAAAACGGCGGATGGAAGAGAGAGAGAGAGAGAGAGAGAGAGAGAGAGAGAGAGAGAGAGAGAGAGAGAGAGAGAGGGGGTGGGAGAGGGGTGGTCGTAAAACTGTACATTAATTAAATTGCGCGTGTTACACAATGTAATTCGAGTGGGGCGGCAGAAAGCACCACAGTCAGCCAGGCCCCCGACCATCGGCATATTTGAAGCGCCGGCACCACCCCCATGGCCGGCCCCAACCCCGTTTTACGAGTCTCATATCTTGCTCCCTGGAATTAAATTAAAATCGACATCCGAGATGAACGGGCGGAGAACTCTTGAATTCCGGCAGCCGGAGGACACCGCTGCCGCCCCCATCTGGGCTGCCACAGTGCGTGCAGTATTGAAATTGTTGAAAATTATTTCAGAATGTATGTTTTACAAAACTTCATTCGAGAATAAATAAAGAATATATATTTGACCGGTGTACACGGCTGCTACGATATTAATCAACATTTAATTCACCATAATCCCTATGGGGCTATACGGAGCGTAGTTGTTTTCAAATCCTTCCTCTATTAATTAAGCCTGTCGGCTTTGGACAAATCAAACTGTTATCACTGTTACCGCGTGCAGGAAAGATATGTGCAATTAAATGCCGAATTCCCAACCTTGAATGTTACTGACGACGCCCAAAAAGCATTCCGGCGCGTATCGACAATAAACGCTCAACGCAATTCCTCCGAGATGGCACGTACGTCAGCGCCACACTATGGAATCTCGGGACACGATAATTTCGGAAAACAAGGGCTCAAACGGTTCAGCATTAAGTATAATTAGACTAACTCGTTGGGAATACCTGTTATTTTTTTGCCTGCGATTGGATTCTGTTTTTAATCAATTATTCGATCACGGGCCGAAGTGATCGGCCGGGAAAATAAAACAGGTGGGTGGAAGCAGATAATTGATTGCATTACGAAAAAATGCCTAAATTATTGTAACGGGGCGGTCGGTTTTTGCAATAAAAACTTTATCGGAGAAGTGCAACGGGCTTTCAGTTAATATGGAGAGGCCCGCCCTTCACTTCAACCCTTTATTCGGGTACGAGCCGAGGGAGGGAAGGGGAATTTAAGGGCGGCGTATTAAGGATTTTTTTTCTCTCCCGACGTGGGAGGAGAAGTTAATTGTGTGTTGGTTGGCGGGCGTCGGATGAGCGGGATCCTCTCTCTAGGCTTTATTAACGGCGGCGCCCCGCTCGGTGATGAGCCCGACCCATGAAATATTTCCACCAATTATTCCTCCTCTGCCGGTATGAAATTGTCGACGGGAGATATAAAGCCCGGGCGCCGACAATTAGCCTCCCGGCGGCGTTTCGCGCCGGCATATTTGACGGAGCGAATATTGCCCCCGGGGGTTATTGGGGAAAAACAAAATAAACTCAGCTAATTTCGAGAGCGGAGTGCTCCTCCGCTGTTTGAATTCGGGGCCGAGTGTTCTACTCGAGGAATTCGCGGAATTACACGTTGTATTTACGTATTAAGTGATATTGTAGGTAGGAGTTATTGAACTGTCGGGTGTTGTTACCGGAACTTGTATTCAGCTCAAATCCGTGCTGCGGAGTACACTAGCCATTTTCCGGTTTAAGTCATATTAAATCTCATGACTTGTAATAATCTCATATTTGGTGAACATTAGGGGGCAAAACATAATGTATGTTTAAACTTATTCAAAATTAATTTATTTTATTATATTGTACGAACAGAAACAATAGTTTTATGTTGCATGATAAGAAGGTCTCTGAGTTCTGGAACCATCCGTCGTGCTTGCTTACGATCCCCGAATATTGAAAAGTTGAAAATGCAATAATTCTCGCGGGAATTGTATCTCTTTTTTAAAAAATTTAGGGAACGCTTCTGTCGGGGATTTACGGTTGTCAGCCGTATTTTTTTTTGTTTACTTGCTCGCTCCCGCCTCCTAATCCGAACTCGGATCACGCTCTTTCGGGCCCGCCGAATCCAATTATTAAAAGGACGGAGAAGAAAGCGGAATTGTCGCGGACCGCTTTGATGAATGTATTTCGCCGGTCGTAAATAAGGGGAGGAAAGGGACGCGCGCCCGCGCGGAAGCTGGCCGAGGGAGGAAAGAAAATTAATTCCCATGATTGCAGTAAATTTGGAGACGAACAGGAACGAAGAGGCAATAGGGAAATGAAATTTATGTGCTCCCCTACGGAGAATTGTATACCCTCACCCAACTCCATCCGGTCACACGGGTGGTACGATCGTTCCCCGCAGAAATATCACAAATCAAACCAGAAGAAATCATCCAAGAAAACATATCAAATGGTCGACATTACAATAAATTCCGATAGTAAAAGATATATAAAATAATTCGGCAGAATATACTTCTCATTCACATTTACATTATTAAGTACGTATTAGTTGGGTATTATAGTTATAGTTACAGTGTAGATCATAAAATGGAATCATTTGTACTGGAAATGTGTGTGGGACAGGTATTTATTTTGATTATTATTGGGGACTGCCGGGGAATTTTATAAGTAGGTATTGTAACATTGTAGCTTATTGCCCCACATAGGGTGTCGGATAGGTGATTCACATGGTCTGAAAGTAGAACTACACCTTGAATTTAGCTGTAATTTTATAATAGTTTTACTCTCTGATACCAACTGTATATTTCCTCCCAATCCTTTGGGGAGGAATTGGTTTGTTCCTTTTCGTATTTCATTGTACTCGGATTCATTTTACAATCTGATCAGTTGGCCAAAAGCTACGGCTATTATATTGGCCGAGTATTGAATGGGCTGAAATAGAATATCGGTCGTTACTTGGTCATAATCTATATGTGAGCGGGTCCGTCTCCGTTTCGGCGTCAGTGGCACGTGTGTCCTCCGGTCGGTTTATAATGCACGGGCTAGAGGAGGGAGACGGGAGCTCAAGCCGGGATCATTAGTCTCCCCCTCCTACCGCCCCCGCCGCCCCCGCCGCCCCCGTGATATTAGACGGCCCCAAACTCCATGAAAAATCACTTCTGGTCCTTTGCCCCAAATATTCCGTCGCCGATTTTTTAATAATCCCCCGCGCTGTTATTTTTTCAGCCCCCACCCGAGGGTTTGAAAAATGGAAAAAGATTATTGGAATCGGGAAGGGGTTGCGATTTCTTTTTCGCTCTAATATACCGATGCACCCGGCCCGTATTTACTTTCAGAGGGAATATCACTTTTACAAAAAAAATCCACTTCTGTATCGAAGATATACGAAATATTATTATTGGACTTATTATGAAATTTCGGTCGTGGAAAGGGGGCCGGGGGCGGAGATCGTAAAAGCAACGTGTGCCCGCGTTTCGGAGCTTTAAAGTTGTGTCATTTTATCCGGATCGTTTCTTCAGGATTTCATATACGGGCAAGGGGGGAACCTCTTTTATTGCTTTAATTGGATTATACGAGTTGGGGCAATTTTGTCATAAGCGACATCATATTTTCCATATCCGAATGTCGCTTTTGTTCCTGGAGCCGTTCCCCATTACCGAATCATATTGAGCCTTGGCAAAAAAATAATATAAACGATTCGGGCGTATGTGTTTTTTTCACGCGTCAGAAAATCATCTAATGTCTACAGTATTTGTCCACACAGCGTAGCAATAACTGGAAATTTTAATGAATTAAATTAAAGAGGTCAATTGTGCCACTGCTTCAGTCTGATACTATAATCAGATGAGATATGTACATACGATCGTTTCCGAATATATCACCGCGAATTTCGCAATTTACAGTTCGTAAAGCCAATTCATTCATCTGAAAGTGCACCATGACGCTCACTCGTTTCGGTCCGGATGAAAAATCTCGTGACTAAGTACGGCCAGGCCGAAAAAGGGGTCGCGGCCCTAAATGCAATCGCAGTCTGCGCCTAACAGGTGGCGACCATTTTTAACCCGCGGTCCGATTCGGCGTTGCCGCGTTGCTATTTTTCAATTCAACTTCCAAAAATATGAAAAATTAACGGGGAAAAAATCCGTAGCGGGCGGTCTGAAAGATGCGGGACAATTAGAGCCGACCGTGACCGGCACCTGGCCTCACAGCACCCGTCATTTGTCAACCATTTTTTCCCCTCCAAGTGCACACGTGTGACCACTGACGCACTCCGCTCTAAAAGAAATATCGCGGCACGTACGCAAAAATTATTTCAAACGAACAGTACTTTCACTTTACTTTTATATTAAATCTCCAGTTATGTATGTGCTTATTGAATGTAGGCTATATTAAGAAAAATTTTCGACGGTTATTAAAAACTCACGGTTAATATGTAGCATTAACATCATTTTTAATCACTTCATTAGTCAGACGTCCTTAAAATGTTTGAGAAAGCGTTTCAAGACAACGTAGTTTACATCAACGCACTAAATAATGCGATATTTTAAGCTTTTATGACCACGGTTTGTAGCCGTAAATTAGATCTAGTAAACAACGGTTACGGCGCCTGAGGTCGGCAAGCCAGAAATACACTGGACGGCGGGTTTAGTATCAGTCGCCGTGGCACTATATGCAGGGATTGTGCTACTCTGTTTATAATAATTCTTCTGGTAACATCACTATGTTACTGCTTATTTGGCCTGAAGCTATACAGTTTTCGTTGTCTCGCCGTGGTTAGTAGTATTCCGTTAATGTAGTATAACGAAGATTACAGATCAGCAGCCGGAATGTGTATGTACCGGCTAAATTATTAATCAGAGTATGTTCAAAACCATTGCGGAATGGTTTCTAATGAGCGTTATGTGATCTACGAGGGTTTCGGAAGTTTCTCGATCTTCTGTCTCCTATCGCTGGTTTGGTCTTTCGCCACACAAGAATGCTCATTAAAACCTACTTTACGTGAACACTTGAACTAAAATGTAAATGTTGAAGGGCATAAACGGTTTATACCTCGCACACAGTGGCTTCCTTTTTTATTTTATTTTTTCGTCGGGCGTGCGAAATAAGCCTCGAAGGGGTTGACGCGTACGGCGATGGACGGTAATGGTGAAACGGGTTTAAATCTCGCCCAATTTATGGCGGGCCGAGTTTCAGGGCATTGACGCCGTCCGTAGGGGATGGCGGTGGTGGCGGAGGGCGGGGGGATTAATGAATGGTGGACAGATAGAGAGCGTCCCGGCGGGAACGCCTTATCAGACTTGGGCGTGGGGGGAAGGGCTGTGCGGGACAAATTCGCGCCAGCCCAATCTAATTTAGGGGCGGGCCTCGGGGAGATCGGACCGCCGGTTATCGGGACCCGCTTTTTAACCCCCGAACCCCAACTACCCCCTCATAGCCAATACGATGGCTAATTAACACCGCGGATAATGACCGTTCAGGGGTCATTGTCGGTTATTTTTTTTTCACCCCGACTTGCAGTTTATCCTGAGGCTGAAGTTTATCCTAGAAGTTTATATAATAGAAATTACATACGTCGAGCTATTGAATAATTGGAGTCTACCCAACTCAAACTGAAACATGTTACAGAAATTTCGCCTAATAAATTGCGACTTAATATTAGTTATTGAAACGAAATAAGGCCAGCCGCTGCTGGACCTTAAGCTAGTCGATGCTTAGTTCAGATTGAGAGTCAACTGGATATGAGGTTGAATACGATATCGTAATATTTGCAACATATATATATATATATATATATATATAAAGATTTCCATAGATGTCTCCAATCAACCGGGAATTTCATCGCTCGTTTATTTACTTTGGGAAACGGTCCACCGGGTTTAACTTGACAGTTGAACGGATTCGACATTTTTTTAATCAAAATCCTCCGAGGTTTCCAGGCGTAATTTTTTTTCAGCTTCCAGTGGGGAGGAGGTTTAGGTTTATATTCTGCAGCCCAGTTCACTTGAACGTTTCATTTAAAGCGTTGTTGTTGCTGTTGAGTGAAAAAAGATACACAAAGTGTATAAAGGCCATGGTCCGGTTATTTCCGACAATATCGATAGCGTTGGCCGAACGCATCTGGCTTCCGTCAACACTGGGTCGGTTAATTGTATTTTTAATGACCGCCATGACAACCGCCCTTCGGCTTCATTCCGCGCTACCCGGTGTTGAAGGCATACGGTGAAAGAGAAAAGTTCTTGTTAGCTGAAACTTACACTTAATTAACAGCCTTATTTAATAATATATGATTAACTCTAGGGACGTTAATACAGGCCTAGTTAAGTACGAATCCTAAATCAAAGGACTAATTGCTCCAATAAAAATAGATAACTTTTATATATGGATTTTTAGTGTAAAATATATAAGATGAAAAGGCATTTTCGAATAGGAAACAGAGTTATGGACTGTCAAAAATTCACAAAAATTAAAAAAAATACTTGTAACATTTAATTAATGGTACACAAGTATCATCTTTAACTCACAAGATGTATTATAAACCCCTAGTATGTAGTACTACATGACGGGGGACTTTTCTCGCTTTGATCGGACAAAAATTGTTTATTAAATTTAATATTTTACTCGAAGAAAGTCTTTCGCTATCGCGGATGAATAAATTGTACAATTAGATGTCCATGTGATGCGATACGACGGCGACACTGAATCTGGGTACCCGTTCAGTGGTCTTTTCTTCGTCGGGTTCGGTGGGTGGGCTGGGCTCGGCTTTCGGTTCGTTCGACCTTATTCGGTCCTCCGGCTCGGCCCCGTCGTCGGAGACGCCGGCCGCGAACGCCGCGTCCAGAGGATTCCTGTTCCTGTTCACCCGGAAGAAGGACGCGATCGTTCCGACCAGCGGGTACTTTTTCCCGTAGCACCTGCCCGAGAAATCGTCCGTGTCCAGCGACATGACCATCGCCCCGCCGAGCCTCTTCCGGAACAGCAGCTTTAGCTGGAAATCCGAGTGTATCCGATAAAAAAAATTATTACAGAAACATTTCATTAGAGATAATAATTTTGACGTCCAACTTTTTTTTTGCAATGCGGGGGGAGTATCGACCCCGACTATCGGGTCAATTATATAAAATGCAATCCTTATAGTCCACATTTTCTCCAGAATGATCTGCCTAAATATTACCAATTTTTAAAATATTAAATATTTCGTCGAATCGCATTTGTACGCCGAGAAAAAAAGATTTGCCTCGACAGCTCAAATATATGCAGCGAGATTTCTTAGGGTCCGAATTATATTTGAAAATGAAAATAATTCCCCATTACCTTTTCCTTGAAACTTCTGGCGTTATCATAAGAATAGAACACTTTTCCCTTTATGGCGTAAGGCGTCGATGACGGCTCGTCCCAGTGTTCCTGCCAGCCGTTGCCGTTCGTCAGATCGTCGCATACCTTAAATGCAAACATAAATCTATTGAAAGTCTTTCTTCTAATTTTTTATGAATTGAAATTATTCTCCTTGGATTTATCTCCGGCCAAATTCAAGCCAAATCTACGCACTTTTCCTATGTTTACTCGCAGCCTGTCCTCATTTTCGAGTGTCAATAAATTAGTGGATTAATAAATTGGGATGGTCTGTGAGACATAAAAATTCGCTGCACCCTGATTTGTACAGTCAGGATGTAGCTGCCGCTGTATAATACAGCTGATTGATTACCAATACATATAGGTTGTATGAAAATAAATTAACAGTTTTGACAGACCTCGTTGAATCCTATGAATCCCTCTTCGGCCGACCACTTGCCCTGAATTATCTTCCCGGTCGGCAGTGACATGAAATCCGTGCGCTCGTCCAAGTCGATGTCGTCCTTCACTTGGAAAGGGTGGCCGTACGTCGCCATACCCAGCAGAATTTTCTGAGGTTTGGCCCCGTTTTCGATCAGGTAGTTGACAGCGAAATCCTGAAACCACAGAAAATAACATATGATAAACAACAGGTATAAAAATAAATAACAATCTAATATTTTATATGACAGTTATACTCGAATGGATAGTGCGAATATTATTATAACAAATGTTAATTAAGAAAACATCAGCTCAATAAACCGAGCATAATAGCGAATCATCTCGTATGAATTTTCGTTCTGGTTTTACTATTCGTCAATTATTGATTTATATTCACAGTCCAGAAATTCTATATTCGCCAGAAATCGTGTAACTCAAACTGACATGCAGATATTGCAACGGTTTTTTAGCATACCCTCAGTAATTCTAAATATTATCAAGTAGTTATTAGTATTAGTAATATTATCGAGGTAAATCGGGACGCTGCCTTTAACCCGGATTGGAGATGACGCCTCTTCACTCTATCTATCGATAACCTCTATTGATAATATTGGAAAACATATTTGAAACAGTCTGTCCAGAGTCAATAATGTTTCATTCGGCTGCCTGAGAATATGCGATAAATTATCAGAAATAACGTCGAATAACAGTCCTCATTACACAATAAAGTGGTAAAACTGGGAGCTCTATTAATTGTGTGCTTCGTGGCTTAAATAGCGATCTTATATATATATATATATATATATATATATATATATATATATATATATACTGCGTAGAAACATAGAATCGCATGTTCTCTAACAATTATATCGTATGTATTTAACGAAATTTATACGTTTGAAACTAGACAGGTTGTTTAATCGCGTTTGGAGTTTAATAATAATATATTACGTCTAATATCTACTGTATACTACTACTGACGAAGATATATTAAGAGGGAATATAATCTGAACCGTACTTACAACGTTCAAATCGTCGGTTGAATTCAGAGGAGCGTTGGGTCCGGTTTTGTAATCCCAGGGAGTTTTGTACTGGAAGGTGAGCAGGTTGATGTAGTCAACGTACTTGGAAATTTGACCAACGTCGTAACCCTTGATGATCATGTACCTCCTGCCGTCAACCTGCATAGTCAACTTGTAGCCTAAATTTCTGAATCTTGCTTTCAGCTCCTGAAATCAATCAAACTTATTATTGTACGAGCGCATTTATGCATAAACTTCGATGTAATAAACTCGCCCCGCAATATCTCAATAATGTCGTAAACAACAGGTGAACATATAAAGTTCATCTTTTATTTGTCGATCGCACATTAAGTTTGTTTAGTTACTACAAATGCTACGTACTCAAAACTGGTGAAAAGAGTAGACTATATTTCAATATATGTAAAATATTTTTATCAAAGAGCAATGATTCGAAAATTTCTAACAGCTCTGTGTCAATTGCGTGTGGTTTCCCAACGAAAATGCAGGCAATAAATTATTATTATTATCTATGTTTATGGGCCCCTTAATAATCCTGCATAGGAATTAAATTCGGTATTTCAATTCAAAATTACAATTCGCGTTGTTCCCGAACAAGAAGAAATTTACAAGGTTATAAGAACTAAATAATGTAATAATATTTACTTTGAGAAGTAGGATTAGGTTTTCTCTGTCAGTTATTTTTCCACCTCTATCGCCAGGGTAATACCATCCCAGGTCCATCCCGTCGAATTTGTGATTTCTGAAATTAGAGAAATACGTTGACTTTTGAATTCTGCAGAATCGTTCAGGATAATTTTGATAATATTCAATGAGTATTTTAAGTTGAACCAATAAAATTCAGTCAATACTTCATATAGGAAACGAGGCTTGATATAAATGCCGCTCTGTTTTGTCGCTTCGACACCATATTGGAATATTTGACAGATCCTTCCATCCAACCGCCAACGCTCACTAGAACTTTCAGCGAGGGATTGCGTTCTTTCAATTCAATAATCTTTGTTATCAGTCCTGAAAACAAACAATTTCTAAACGTCATTAAAATCTAAGTCATTAAATTCTAAGTCCGATGAAAATTGCAATTGCGTCGGCCTCAATACAGCGGAAATCCGTTAACTTCTCGCCCTCGGAAGGAGAACGAGTCTTTTGATCCGGTTTTCTGAAAGCCCGATTAAAATGCTTTAGCCAGGTTGAGCTATTCATTTGAGAAATCACTGGCCATTATTTCGACCAATGTTAGAAAATCGTGTCATAATGTTAGGGATGATTAGAGTTTTTTTCTGGAATGACCGTTCTAATTATAGGATGATTTCAGATATTCTTAAAACTTGCCTTTCTTTCCCTCGTCCGATTCGCCGTTCTCATCCCGGGATTTTATTCGATACGTGTTCCCGTCCATTCCGACGTAGGCATAAACTAGATGAGTGCACAGGGCGGGGTCTATGTCCTCCATTGCGAAGGTTCCCTGGGGCCTTCTATACACCGACCATTGAATCACGTAGCACATCACCACTTTGTTGCCAGTAGCAGCTGCAATTAATTATATTACTACAAAATTCGTATATTTAATTTTCTCGGCGATTAAAGACTATCACGAAATATTGGAGAATTTCCGCACGGAAGACAGAAATCAGCGTCGTAATTGTATTTTTCAATAAATACAATATGCGTTCAGATAAAATGTGTTCAGAAGATGATTTGAGGTTTGATTTCCAATGGTATATGATTATAAAAAGGAGTGCATCGGCTCGACTGTTCGAGATAATGTACTCTAATGTCGGAACGTTATACTGTCTGTTGGTTTTTCGTTTTTCATTAGTTATTAGTATGAAACAATTCACGAAGTTCATTTCTACATTACACGGATCACGGTATCGTACGTAGGTATTTACCTTGGGCGTCCGATGTCAGAGCTTGAACGGACAGTGTGGCGAGAATGGAGAATACGTGCACTGTGAGGGAGGCCATGATCTCGCCAAAGGCGGTCACTGACCACTGCCGGCAGACTGGTTTCGAACACGATACATATATCTATATATATATGTATATATGATGCGAGAGAGGGAGTGGGACAAATCAACCGTTATCCCCTCTCTAGGAAACCCTCAAATAGGATAATTCTTTATCATCCCAACAGGCAATATTGAGAGCCAAGGTTTCACACTTCAGTTCACAGACAGAGAGTTGAAAAAGAAAAAGTCATCGCCCTGACCTCGAACCATTCCCACTTCTCCTCGTGCTACTGGCTTCTATAATATTCGTCAACTGATAACAAAGATTGTTATCTCATTCGATTTTCCTTATGGGGATTTACGTGTGGCATAACAGAAAGTGATGCCAATGAAGAAAATATGCCTCGTTGATATCAATCGTGAGTTTATGATCTCCAATGCCGACGAATGAAGGGGCAGTCATTGGCCAACGTTAGGTGAGTTATTATATATAGTTATCACACAGCGAGAACCGTCTCGTCAATATCTGGTCTATATAAGGTCATCCAGTGTTTTTACTACATTTTAATTTTTTGGATTAATCATCCGAATATTCGAAAATGTACGAATTGTTCATAATTTATGGTAAACCTTAACTTCTGAGTTTGACCAATATTGTCCCATTGAAAGTATTTTGAGTTTTTACAATTCCAAACTTTTGCGACGACGAACTAATAATAATAAATCGTCGGGTCATCTCTTCCGAAAATCATCAATAAAAAGGTGTACCAAGGATCATGGTATTCCCCTTAAAAATAAGGTATTTACATATGTATTTTATTGTAGTAGAAGCGCTTATGAAAAAGTTTAACCCATATCCATAGTAATCATTTTGAACATAACAAACACTTTGCCAAACCTATAGTACATCACATCATTTATCTTAAATAATTATCGTAGACAGTGTGCATAATCTTTTATTTTATATCAAATGTCAAGATTTGATTTTCAAGTCCAACTTAACAATAATTATACTCACAACAGATTTTAAATCTGCTAAGAGTAAAAACTAGAAGTTAATATCTGTGTCTTAAGAAATTCGGCGATCTCTTTTCATTTTCTTGGAAATCAATAATTTTAATGTCGTCCATTGGCTATTGGAGTACAAACAGTAATTATCAAGTGTACAGATGTCACAACTCTACGGTCTGTACAGTGGTATTGGTGACCAAAGTTCGTCCGATAGCCCTATGGGCCGCACGCAAGAGGGGAAACGGCTCGTCGTAGCAGACACCTTTTGGATCATCGTCGTCAAGACTATAAATACTGACACCGCCCAAACCCTTTCTCTTCGCGAATTTCACCTGGAAACAAAAAATGCGAACATATTTCATCGTTAGACAAAACGAACGGGGTAAAGAAATAGCAATTGCAAAATAGAAACCGAGATCCTATGACTTGGTCGACTAGGTAGGTATGTTATGGTGGATTTCTTGGTGGACATCCATATTTCGTCAACGTCGGTTTCAATATACATTGAATCTACTTGTATATTGTCGATTTTTTGCTGTAGTAAAAAGTTAGCTGCAAATTTAAAATACCTTTTCCGCGTAACTTCGAACGTCGTCGTAAGCCATTACATTTCTGGCATCGATGGCGTAAGGACTTGTCGATATATCGTCCCAGTATTTCGCCCATGGCGTCGAGGCTGGTTCTTTCAAAGTTCGGCAAATCTATAGCATAAAATTTAAAGGCATAATTCTGATCAAAAGATCTCTGCTACTACTACTAACTAGACTAGTTTACCCTCTGAAAATCATGAAGGTAAAGGAAAAAGTTTATAAATTACCTACGATTTCAGTCGTTTCAGTAGTTTTTTTGAAGGTACAGAAGATAAGTACAAATCGGGCAATTTATGCCTCGCCCGTCAAAAGAACGGTTAATAGTGAAGGAAAAAATTGGCGAATTTTGAACAGAATTTACGATAAATAAATGACCCGATAAAAGTAACATTGGTCCACAGAATTGCCCACTGATACTAAACATTACAAAAATAATGGAATGTTTTTTTTAAATTTAATATTTATCTGATATTGTATCGATATTATTTGACGAACTTAATTATATATTAAACGGGTAATTATGTATTCAATTTTTGTGGTTTTCTTGTTTCTACAAGTAGAAGTATTTCTGTATTACTGCAAGTTTCTAATTGAAGATAACCACCATGATCAGAATTGAATATTCCTCTAATAAAAAAAATAGTACTTTACTGTTGTTAAACTTATTAATTCTAGACGTTTAAATAAATCATTTAGAAATATTTTGACTCACTTCATGTAATGAGATACTGGCAAGTTCAGGTTCTTCCCTCGAAAGTTTACCACCGACAGGAACATTATTCATTGTTGTCAATCGGCCCCGAACGGGCAGTCGCATCACGACTTTGCTCCTCTGTGCTACTTTCCTCAGCACAAAATTCACAACGTCCGCCTAATTTTACGAATTTCATCTGAATTAATATATTGGAAATGTTTGCGATTCATGAAAATTCATAAAATAGTACAATACTAAAATCACTATAAAATCAATCACCATTTAAACTAAGCCATACAATTCCAGTAGAAGTCCAGATGTGATTTGACCGGACGTCATTTGAAATGTCCGGAATACAGACAGGATACAGAACTACGGCTCAATTAGAACTTCGGTTTTATGTTTCAAGCGACTTAATATATATGTAAAAAAAAAAAACATGATAATGGTCTCACAATGCTGGTGTCGCCTGTCGAGTAGAGGGGGGCCGCGAAGTATGTCCTGTTATCGAACAGGTCGAATTTCGTGAAGTCCAGTTCGATGTAGTCCGCTTTCTGGGCGAGAGGAACGAGGTTGGAACACCCGTCGACAGCATCCGGATTCTTGGAGGCGTACAGTGATACAATCAGTTCCTTATCACTTTCCCTCAGCTCCTCTGACAATTCCTGTAGCCATACATTGTTGTCATTCGACATAATATTTTATCGAATTCTGATATTACTCTACGAATTTATAATCTTAATAACAATACCTCAACCAACAGGTCGATATTTGTTCTGAGCGCGACCGGCGATTCTTTTTCCAACGGATAGCAGAATGTACCGGGTATACTGATTCCGTCCATCCTGCTTTCCCTTTGAAAATAATAGATGTACTAGCGATTATTATTTTTATTATTCTATAATATTTAATATTTCGTATTAATTTAATTGCAGACCTACCGACCTGAGATATTTCATGACGGAAAGAGTGAACCGCCTCCTGCCTGCACTGGAGTCGGGAAAATGTCTTGCGGTTGAGATCCACTCGATCATTTTCAGTCTTGGGTTGATCCTCTTCAAATCATTCAACTTCCAAATATTATCTGAATCGTCATCATTAACTATGGTTATATGTTGTAGGAAATGATTTCCTTAATTTCTTTAATTTCGATGTAAATCGAAACTTTCGCACTAAGTGGTCAGCCTGTCAATTGGCTATTGACAGGTCTCTCAACTGATCAATTCGAAGATCCCTAAGAATGTCGCTACCTGTTGAGGCAATATCGCAAAAAGGCTATAATTTGAAAGAAGCCTCGTTAAAGATAAACTACGTTTTCAATTCTGGAAATCTCGATTGTGTCAGGAAATTTCTTTGTTTAAAATATTTGGTAAGCTTTAATATAAAATCTTGCTTACCATTATGGCTAGTACGGGTGGACATGGTTTTATATTGAAGTTCATTGTTGGGGTTGATATTTCCCGAAGAGAATAGAAGATGCGTACAGAGATTTGGTTGGAACGATGAAAGGTCTAGTGTATTGGTGAACATGCTCGGATTGAATATGCAGAATACAACTTTTTCATTGTATTTAGCTTCTGGAAACAAAAAGGTATAACGGAGGATTAGTAATTCTTCGCTTAATAACTAATAGGCATATTATTCTTTTTTATTTTCCTCTCGTATGTATTAATTTAAAAATGAAATTTGTATCGAGGTAAGGAAAATAAAAGTATGACAAAACCTATACGCCATTAAGGAAACTAATATTACGGTTATCGTAGATTATTTTTCTATTAATATAGGTACTATCGTTATATTCTTATGTGTTAAACATAAATATATAAGTCAACCGCAAAAGGCAAAAAAATCAGGGGGACAGAAGATTGTAGAACATCAAACAGGTAATCCACAGTCTTTTAATGTATT
This sequence comes from Lethocerus indicus, assembly GCA_019843655.1. NCBI lineage: Eukaryota > Metazoa > Arthropoda > Insecta > Hemiptera > Belostomatidae > Lethocerus > Lethocerus indicus. The sequence continues at coordinate 5,196,756 of JACDQD010000006.1, forward strand.
TTCCGACCTATTTTAAACAGGCACGAATACTCGGCGAAGGGAAACAATTTGTTCATACCTAAAATGATGCAGGTTATTTTACGTTGGGGTGGCAGAATAACAAATATGATTTACCTGCGCTATCGGCCATAAGAGCAAGAGTGAACGCGATCACTGAACACAACCAAGAAAGGGACGGCATGCCCTAGAAGTAAATGGAAAAACATACAACTCTGAATCGGTCAGGAATATTTGAAGAGGCGGTATAAAATACACTGAGCGCCGTTGAGGCGCAAAACTGAAATTTATGATAACCTGAGCTCTTATCGTGACCTACAGTTGCTTACAGCAACATGTACAGTGCGTACATGTATCATTGTTACGTGCACAAATTATGCCCGTTTCTCGAATAAAAATAGATATTGATATTTCAAAAAATAATTGATTGACTTGGACCATTAGTCGCCGTCGACAAAAGACCAATTGTCCAATTGTTGTTGTTGTTGTTGTTGTTGTTGTCTGCGACAGACAATTTCGCGTCCTGTTAGTTTCAGAATGTTTTTCGAACTGCAATCTTTCAGTGATAATATCAGAATAATTGGCACAAGGACGGGCCAAAATAGCGGATGGGGCTCTTGAAATTATCTAGTTTATCACTTTTCTCTCAAATAAACCCAATACGATTCAACAACTGATCCGCAAAGTAACATGAAATATTTTTATTAAATATTTTTTCCTGTATTTATTTTTTCTCTCTTTTATTGTTGCAACTGTAAAATGATACAATAAGCAACATTGATACAAGCACTAACTACAATAGACAACAATTTGAGGAAAACCCCACTGGTTCCCCCCTTTTTTTATTACTTTTTTAAACTTAAAAAAATTTTTTTTTTAATTTTATTTACACATTCGCGTGGCCACTTCCTTTTCTGGCGTCTGTAAGGAACGTTTGGGATGTCGGGAGATAGTAGGGTTTGGACTAGTGGATTAGGGTGATGGTTGAGTCGTATGGCAAGGTTTCGGACAAACGGGACTTTAAGATCCGTGTGTAGGGTGAGGTTGGGAGACATAGTAGAGTGCGTTGGTTATTGTCCTTAATATTTTTGACTGTGTATTTATTTACCGCGCAAATGTGCCTGATGCCGCTATGCGCGGTTTATTATATTAAGAAACTTTCAAGCGCGTTCACCAGAAGAGGGAATGAATTAAGAAAATGCTATGTTTATAATATTGTGTTTTGTATCGCGAGTGCTGTGTTTCAAATAAAAGAACTAAATCGAGCTAATCGATTTTGTCATCTGGAAGAGCTTCATTTTCGCAGTTTCGACTAGGAATTATAGCCTGTTTAGACGGCGTTATCGAGTGAATATAATGAGCAAAATATATTAGCTTGCGAAGGTTTCTCACTGCTCACATGACCGACGGGCGATTCAAACCGTATAAAGAGGCAATTTCACGGGGGGTGGGGGTTGGTCGGCTCCATCAAAAGCCGGCCGTGTATTTCGCGAGTGATTCGAGTTGCAACGCCGCCCGAATAACGGCCGCTGCACCGGTAATTGGGGTGGCACAACTACCCCTCTCGAAAAACGGCCCTCTATTAAATTCTCCCCGCCGGCTCCCGTTCTACAGTCCTGTTCTCATCCCTCCCTTTCCAATTTACCTCCCAGCACACGCGTACGCCCTTCAGATCTGCAGCCCACTTCAGTTTTAGTTCTAGACTCACTACTGCCCTATTCCTACCGTATTTTTCACTATTAATAATACACTATCTATTTCACGCAATATTCCGAGTTTCATTAAATAATTTGATTGTCTGAGGTATTGCATAGTTAAATAATTTTGGGCAAAATGAACCACAGAAATAGGCTGTGATGGGTTTATAACTATATTCATATTAAAGTTCAATATTTATTTTTACACTTATACAATATTTCCTTGACAATTACATCATAATATGTACTGTGAAGTTGGAAGTCGCTGGTAGTTCGGGCTTATTATGACCAACTTATAGCTAACACCCATAGGCATTCAGTAGAATACCAACGTGCTATAGACAGAACCGCTAGAAACACAGTTTAGCGGTTTTAACCCGCGAATATTTAGTCATTAGTTCAACTAATCCGATCTGTCGACAGGAGAGGGTGAAATATCATTCAGCGGGCAAAAGATTTAGCAATACAAACGCATTATATACTATGTTGCGTATTAATTGATCCGGCGCTGTGAAGGGCGATTTCCAATTAGGAGCCGCTCAAGTGCAACAGAGATTATGCGTTCGTTGGTGAGGTGCACTCGGACCGACCCCTTAATCGCCCCTCGTCCTGTCGATAGTTGGCTTCCGTTCATTGTTACAATATAAAGCAGTTTCCGCATCCCTTTTTTTATTCGGACTATAACCAATAACGGATTTGTGTTAATTATTAACAATACAGTCACAGTATATAACCATCGCTGGGAGGAATATTACATTTTTCTTGGAAGAAGTACAATACTTGTGCCATACCTTATGACCCTATTGTTCATCATTTAACTGTCAGCAAATAACATTTATCTTAACAAAATATATTCAGGGTAAGCTCGAGTTCGGGATGACGCGGCTCTCGTGGATTCTCTCAGTCCAACAACTCTAGTCCCAGATTTTCACTACCTACCATTAATTTCGGATAGGGATGTGTGTGCGTATGACTTTTTAAATTAGTTTCACCTTGCATGCGATTGTCAGTCTCCGCAGGCTATATTGTTTCGGGTTAGCCCAGTTTCGGCTATTCGCCATCGTCAACAGGATTGCGTCAAAAATATGGCAACGCTATCATAAACACTACTGAGTGTATCAGTAAAAAGACTATCGCAGTTTGGCACGACAGTATCTAGAAACAAAATTTCCTCGAACAATTTCACGTTATTTCGGATATTATGTAAATCAGAAATTAGGGATAAAACTCTGTATTGTCAACAACGAATAATGCGATGGCAAACGATTGTACTGAGCAACATTGAAAGTCAATTAAAAATTGATGAAGTGCGCCCACGTGATTACCAATTACCGTGATCACCGACGCCGTCAGAGGCATTGACCCGTGCCAAATTTCCATGCATCACAAGTAGTCCGTGATTCGCCCCGAGTGCCATCACACTGTCATGTTTATCTATTCGGTGGAATTTCGAAAGACCCAAATAGTTCCACAAGGATTTTACGTACACATACCGTTCCGATATTTGTTTATGCCTGATATATACTGGGAGAAGGGACTTACGCTGGACTCGGGGTAATGGCGATCGAAAGTAGGGGAAGGGGAATTATTTAACAAAGTCCGAAGGACGGTTGAATAAACACGTAATTGGACTTAATTAATACGCGTTAACGCCCTTCCTGGAAAAGGTTTTGGGGGGCCGCGGAAAAGCGCTTTACCCTCTCCTCGTGAAAATCCGCGGTTCCAATTAAGCGGGCGGTTTTCCATCTCCGAATTGAATATCGGGCGGCCGAAATAAAGGAAATCCCGTCCCCGCCACCACACTAGGGTGGGGTTCATTCAATTATAAATTCTGAGCCTCACTCTGAGAATAAAACAGACGTGTTTCGGGGTGGTGACGGGGGTGAGTTTCGTAGCGGGCAGTGAATGGGGGTTAGTTTCCTCCGAGGGACGTGTCCGAACAGCCTCCCCCAACACGACCCAGTGAGGTCCCACATATAGCCCGCTGCCTACACAATCCCTGTTAATTAATTTCTAAGCCTCCTCCTTGTTATATTTGGCGGAGTTGGCGCTAATGAATGAGTTGACCGCTGGGAGGACACACGCGCCAACGCGCTACAACTTCACGCCCCCATTGTCCAATTCAACGGACAAACTGTTCCAGAGGCCGACGTGTAACATCGGACCCTTAAGTTCCCTATTTAAATTTCGGTTAAAGCGAAACAACCTGAATATTCGGTCGAAATTTGTAACTGAGGACAATCCTCTCGGCGGCTAATCGAGCGGAACTCGCTAACTAATTAGAATTTTCCGTCGCCGGATTATTTTATAATTTATTTATTAACACTGAAACGTGGAATATGTCGAGGTAATCCTGACTGTAGACTAATCCTGATTGATCTTGTGCGAATAACCAAGACTATTCCTCGTCCATTCTTCTTTCATTCACTTCAACATATTTTCCCGTCTCTGCCCAAAAGCAGCAAAAACGCATCTCCACGATCAATCGCTGTATTTGACTATATATTCTTACTCAATTTGAAGATGTCCATACTTTATTCCTTGCCGCATTGAGGATCCTTGAGTATTGTTACAGTAAAAAAACGAGCTCTGTAAACGCTGGCAGGCGTACAAATAAACTTGTTGCCTCAGTTAACGAAGCTCTTTTCGGAATAATTTTTCGGACGAAGGAAAATCTACCGGAAATAAATGAAACTTCATTGTCTAAAATAATTTTCAGAGAATATCTCGCCTTCGAATTGGGTCTTGAATGTTTTGAAAAACCGGACACTGTACAGGAGGATACTGAACTGGACAACCGAAATTCTGAATCAATGCCGGCTAATTAGCGTCGGGGGCGATAAAGAAGCTGCGTTAAGACAGCTTAATGCGCGGAACTGCAATTTAATCCCGGTGTAATTAAGCCGAGCGACTCATTTCCCAAGCGGGGTGAAAACCTGGCAGACGGTAGAAGTGACTCGCTTTTGAATATTTGATGATCGGCCCAAACCGCTAATAGCGCTACGCCGCCACCGCCCAAGTGTTTAAGCCGGCCAATAAAGCCGGCCCGGTAAGGAATAAATAACGCGCCGGTATAAATATACCGCCCGCCAGTTACGACTCCCTCGCTGAATTAAATATCGTTACAAATGGAAGCGGCTTTAATCAATTCCCGGAACGAGTTCCAGGCTGATAGCTGCAACGGCTTGACGGGTCTGACGGTCGTCAAGATGAATTTTTCAGCTGTTATGATGTATATGTGGCTTCTGGTTCTAACCGATATAAACGTAATTGGACTGCGGTATTCGGTTGATAGATATTCTATATTCAATTTTTTTACTGCCTTATTAATACGAAATAATAAATTTATAGCAGATTAATTAACAATAGAAGCAGTAACTGGTATCTCTTTCTCGTTTAATTTTAAATTATAATAATTGATATACTGTATTAATAACTTAATCTTTTCGCGATCTAAAAGTATTTTATTTTATTTATTTGTTGTATTAACCAACAAAATAAATGGAGCAATGGTTTCATATATGAATCACCTAGAAAAAATACAGAATTTAACGGTACTTGCTGCCACAGCTCGTCTTTTCTCAGACCAGTTTCGCCTACCCGACATCTTCATATTGCAATACATTTTTAACCGTACTAGCCCTGAGGAGCTTTAAATAATATAAAATTCCACGAAAATCGACAATCGAGGAGGCCGTGCAAATTAGCATCCGGTTATGAGATAACCCTTTCCACTATTGGATAACCTCTAGGCTGATAACCCTCTAACGATGTTGGTGAGGGCATTTGGAACAGTGTCAATAATGTCTTCGAATATACACTCCATGTCTTCACAAAAAACAAACGAACTCATTTATCTAATTTACAAACATATGAATAAACAGACAAGTTTTTTTTTCGGGGAAACTTTGCAATTTGTGGTCCGATTGTAAATCGATTTGCGTCAAGCTGACACGACTCGTTATCCACTTTGTTCCGACGGATTGATGATTCGAAAGCTGACGAAAGAGCAATCCATCACTTAGAGTTGTCGAATCTACTACTGAGTCCCTGGGACGTCACTAAGTAATGTGCTTCGAGTTGAAAGTCAGGCGTACACGGGTATACTCTTATGCTTACACCCGAACGTATATCTATATAAATGGATGGTCTCTCGGTATGGAGAATCTCAAGAATTGTTTCTCGACCTCACAATACCTCTCTCTTTCTTGATTTGACATTGAATATATAGCTCGATGGATGAATCTCAGTTATAGCGACACGAATGTCGAAGTTTATTCGAGAAACAAGGTAAATTGGGCAATACAGTTTGTTTTCAGGGCAGAATTTTATTGTCACGGCCGGTCAAAACGTAAATATCGCATGAAATTGCGTTCGAACAGCAGGTTAAGGTCTAGTAGCCATTCTTGGATTCATACGGGAATGTTTGATTCTCGTTGTTCTCGAAAGGTTGCCAAACGTTCGTTTTTTCAGGTCCGATTTCACATCTGGAGAGCGTATAAAAACGCAGTGCCAAATCCAGGGAGCCCGTCCAAGGGAGACGGAATTCAGTATACCCTATTTTGGAAGGCCACGGTATATACTTGTAAAAACTAATTCGGCCCAAAAATGCAGTTTTTAGTCCATAAATGGGGCTTTTAGGCCCAAAATCAGTCCAAAAATGGGGATTTTAGGCGAAAAATCGACTCAAAAATACGGTTTTAGACCCAAAAATGGGGTTTCTAGGCAAAAAATCGGCCCAAAATTGGGGATTTTAGACGAAAAATAGGCCAAAAAACGGTTTTTAAGCCCAAAATGAATTTTTTTGGCCCAAAATCAGCCTATAAAATAAGTTTATAGGCCCAAAAACGGGGTTTTTAGGACCAAATTCGGCCCAAATATGGGATTTTTACGCGCAAAATAGTCCCAAACAAGTAGTTTTTAGGCCCAAAATTGGGCCAAAAATTGGCTTTTTAGGCCCAAAAAAGGTGTTTTTAGGCGCAAAAATGAACCCAAAAATACGGTTTTTATGCCCAAAAATAGCCTTTTTAGGAAAAATCCCAGCAACGATGTGAGTGGTCGACGGGCAAGCGGGGGTATTGGCGACGGTTCGGGGCGGCATGGCGGGAGAACCTATAAAATTCGCAAATATTAAATGTATTGATGTAAATTTATAGAATAGATGAAAAAACACGGAACGAGGCCCTACCGCTGTCACTATTCTTAATGGGTTTGCGAACCCTGACTTAGAATGGGCCATAATTTACCCATTTTCAGCCAAAAAGTAGCCATTGTCTTCGTCGTCGCGGCAGATTCAATAATTAAATTGTTATCAACTGAATTATCAATTTTATATATCAGAGACCCTGTCCTGTTGATATACTCATCACATATGATTTTCACTAGTTTTCTCCTTAGGTACAGTTCATTTGAACATAGATACTAGATATATCATGTTTTTATGGATATATAATTTCATTTCACTCTTTTTTCTTGGCCTATTCAGTTTTAAAACTAATATCAAATATAACGATTCTTGAAATTTTGATTCGCTTCTATCTGAAGAAGGCATTGTATAAAGTACGTCGGTTCAATATCGTCCTCGTTCGGCCTCCTCCCAGCCGAGGATTGGCACTGCCCTGGCATTTCTCCATAAACATAAATTACATTAGGCCCCTTATTGGCCCCAGTGCCCGGACACAAAACAGACCCTCTATATCTATATACAGTTGCGATCTATATATTTACTCGATCGTCAACTCCATTTATGGAGACGTATACCGGCTTCTTTCCTAACTCGGATTGAGCGAAGAAATACGACAATACAATTCACAATAATTAAGTTATAATTATCGGGCTCCAATGCCAGATCTAATTATTATCTTAAGCAAATTATTTAGTATTAAAATGATTAGAAATATACTTAATATGTTCAATTAGGTTTACTTTAGTTTCAAATGCAATATTATAGTTTAATATAATGAAAATGATATGCATAAATCAAATTTTGTTTGGTAAAATTTTCATATGGATCAGTATAAGGTATTTGTTCGAGGGTTCACGAGAGCTTCTAATCGCTCTTTCAATTTTCTGACTCAATTTAGTTCTGGTTTTTCGTACCATAATTTTCTGTTTCAACATATTCAATTGGCTGAATAACGTCCGTTTCCGTGACCCGGGTTTCCAAGTGTTCGGAGTGACCAGCGGATGGGATCAGTAGGTTAGAGGAAAATTAGTCGGATAAACTTTGGGTTATATTTTCAGTACGCCGAGTAAACATGCAAATAAATTGCGGGAATAATCAAGCGGCCGTAGCGATAGGAATGGGAAGAGCGTGTCGGCCAGCCCTGTTGGGAATGCAGAAGGGCGGCCATAAAACGAGCCCGCTTGATAAAGGCCCCGAACGCGGCCTCACGAAGGTTCCATCAATATTCCCTTTGCCTCAAAATCTTTCATCGCCTGCTTCTCCCTTGGATAAGCGGTTCTTAAACTTTTATTAATACGATCCGGAGGGGTTTTTTTACATTTCTCCTCGTCCCTTATTTGTTGTCTTGCGATCTCAACTATTCTCAATGGGAGAGCCGTGTCGAATATTTCAACCTCCCTCTTACGCGATTCCATAAAAAAAGAGATTTCATGAAAAGAATAATTCCTTTTCCCTCTACTGCTTCTAAAGGATATATTTAAACAAAATTTATAAACCACAATTGCAAAGTTAAAAGACGTATTACACATGGCGTTTATTTAATACGGTAGCTTAGACGAATTTACTGTGTTCAATTATAGTTTCATTTCAGGATCGTCAAAGCTAACTGAGCGAATATTTCTTATTACTATTCGGGATTAAAATTTGGAGGCCTAGCAAGGAGGGGACCGCTCTACTGCTTTGGACAGTAAAACTTTTTCATTCTTCTCTCGCCCGAGGTAATTCATCCGCGATCTTGGAGGGCCAAATGAAGTTTGTGCCCTTTCATTATTTTTTTTATTATCTTTTAGGAGGATTCCAGGTGTTAAAAAAAGAGTATCAAATTTTCACGCCCCCGCCCCACCCACTACCTTCAATTTTCCGGTGGGGGGGTCGAGGGGGTCAATTTTCCCGGTGGGAAACCCAATTAATTTTACCGGGTTAAGTAGTAGGGGTGGCGGGGTTGGGCGTCCCTCCTCTAATTGAATCTAGTTCGGGTCGGCCACTCTCCCGTTCTTGAATTAACAACTTTTTAATACACAGCCCAAGCGGGGCAACAAACTGCCTCGTAAATTTGCTTATTTGTTTAATTAGGTGCTATTGTAGCGTCGTTTGTCGAAAATATATCATTGGTATTCCGCTCAGTATATTATTATTAGAGAACAACCCCGGTAAACTTTGTGGGTAAGATTTTTTTATAAGTCGTGCCTCCTGTGAATCTCTGCCCTCCTTGAACCAGTTTCGGACAAGACCAATTTCAGCTAGTAACGTTCCGTTAATAGCACAGGAATATAGTTTAAAATACGGTTTTTGTGCAGGCGGGATAATTGTACAAACCCGAGTGTATTCGACTGTGTCGGCCCCCGTCGGAAGGATTGAAAATCGGGCAATCCGTTTATCGTCCAGCGCCGTGAACGCTCAATGACGATAAGCCGAAGCCCAATTGTGGCCTTAAATCCCGACTGTCTATTTACACCTGGATGGACGCAGCCGTAAGCGTTCTCAGTTGACAGTGGTTGTTCGTGAATTTCAATGAAATGTCTGTTAACTGCTTCACGATGACTGAAATAACCCTAGTGGTGTAGTAAAAAATTGAAATGATTCCCTTTGATTCGGATTCGGGCACAATCTGTTGTTCTTGAGGAAGAAATAATGCGAAAAACATCCGCTGTAGGTGTTGTTAATAGAGGCAACCTGTTGGGTGGCCTTTGTGGGCCGAAACACCTGTTAAAAGGCGTGATGGTGGGTGGGGAGGGTTTCGACACAAAAAAGGCCCTCCTACTCCTACTCCTCCTCCTCCTCCTACTCCTCTTAAAGGGGCGATTTATCCGCTTGATGATTCGGGATAAGAGGGGAAAAACACCCGGCCGCGGTCATTTGCAGAAACGTTACGGGGAACGCCGCTTTTTTTTTTATACCGCCGAGTACTGTTTTTATAACGCCTCATAATTCCGAATGCCGCATTAATTATTTCCCATCCGACACCCTCGCGCTTTCAAGAACGGCCCCCTTTGGTCGGCACGGGGAAGATAAACCGAACGGTCTAGGATACAGTTACAGAATCGTCATTCATTAATAACAATACCGTTTGTTACCGCCGCTTCTCTTTGGCCCGGACAAACTTCTCGCCTTTGTCAGTAGCATTCTGTTAGTAACGCAGTTCAATATTGTAATTTGTTTCGCTGTTTTTACACTGAAAAGATATTCTTCGCGTACACAATTTTTCACATTAAACGTCCTCGGCCGATAAATCATCTTGTAATCGCCGCCAATGGTTTCCCGCTTTACAGTAGACAATCTTTAGTGTGATATTTAGGTGATATAAACAGACAAATAGGTGTATACCAGCAATGTATCTAACGATTAAATTTATAATTTTTATTAGTCACAATCGCACTTTTGCATTATGCCCTGGGGCCGGCCGCGTCACAATTCTCTCAGTAATCCCGGCGTATCGTTAAGTTTCTTTCGATTAGTATAGAATAATTCTTGCATAGAAAAAATGTTTCTATTCGTTTCTCTAGTTGTGTTTGGGTTGTTAAGTGGTGGGGCCTGCCAAGCTCTTTCGGGTATGGAGAAACCAGGAATGTTCCCTGTGCCTCTAAAATTTGAAGTTATCCTCTATTTAAATAAACAACGATCGCTTTTAATGCTTTTATGTTCATAGTTTATTGACTGGTATATCGTTAATTACAGCGGTTACAGGTGGGTGCAGAATGTAGATGTTACTGTGGGGATTTCCTGACGCGGTTACTTCCTGATGATGCGTACGAGGGGCGAGTTGGCGTCCTTGTAGGTGTAGACGGGAGGGTCGATCGGCTCAACGTCCCTGTACTGGATGCTGGCGACGTAGGCGGCCGGTCTCGGCATGACCATGACTACCGGGGCTTGGGCGGTCACCTCTTGCCGGCGGGAGGCGAACCCGAAGTCGGGCTGGGGGGCGGCTTCGCGGTACTGGCTCCCCTGGTAGGTCTGGATGTCGAAGTACCTCACGGGCCAGACGGGCACCGCCTCCACTTCCGGTTCCGGTTTCTTCTCTTCCTCCTTGAGTGGGGCCGTGGCGTATTCGACCTTTTGGAGGCGTCCGTCGGGCAGGAGCACGTGGTAAACTCCGCTCTCGGAGCCTTCTTTAGTCTTCAGTCGCTCCAGTTCGCTCTGGGTCTAGAAAGGAAACATGGAAATTCTAAGTCATTTTTCTAATATCATTTATATATTTGAGGAATGCGTTAAGTGCAATCAGTTATTGACAGTATTTATCTTCACGGTTTTTTTTCACAATGCATTCGTATTTTGCCAGCGACAGTTAAAACTGGGCACTCGAAACGTGGTCAGTCGAATATACCTTAGCAGAGGCTTCAGCCGGGGGTCCGTACTGCTGGGCCGGGGGTCCGTACTGCTGTGCAGGGGGTCCGTACTGCTGGGCAGGGAGGGGCCTCTGCTTGGCCACCAGGAGTCCGCCCTGAGGGCCGTTGGGGGCCGGATAGGGAGCTTCGCCAGCGGCCAGGCATACCACTGCTGCCAGTACGACTACTGCGACCTGCAAAGTTGAACGAATTTCAGTGATGCATCAACGAATGCTCAAGAAGGTGTAGTTTCAGTTTAAGTTTAACAGTATAGTCTAAGGACGGTGATTATTAAGGGTGCTTTTTTGGAACACACCCGTATAAAGAAGTTAAGCCTGAATTTTATTACGGACTTAGAGAATGTTTAATGTAACTATTGGTTAAATGAAAGCGAATTTTGTGATTTAATGTCAGATGGTAGTTTCAAGTTCTTAAGATTGTTCTTACCTTCATGTTGGTTGGTTGGGTCTGTTTGTTCCTCTTCGATTCTCGACCGAATGATGATCCGTGCCTGTCGGTACCGCATTTTATAGAGGGAGAGGACCGAGACCCGGGTCCTCGGTAATTGACATTGACCGGGTTGTAAATGGGGCGGGGGTTGTGCACGTCGGTTTTGTCGAAAATGCTCACGCCGGCGGCGGCGGCCCGCTCCAAGGCCGGCACGGAACCTGATTATTAATGGAGGGCCCAGGGGATGCCCATAGCCTCAGCCACAGCTCATACGCGCCCGTTATGGCAACAATAATGCGACTGCCAATGTGAGCCGAATAATTCCAACACTCCTTACGCACCCAGGCCCATAGTTGGCCTCTCTGTTACGCGATTACTCTCTTCCAGTCGAAGGCTTCCAAAACTGGAAGGCCGGTGGCGTCACTAATACTTTCCCTCGAGAAGGAATCGATAAAATACTGACTGAAACAAAGTACTACCAAAAACATCACATATTGTTTATTTCTTGCGATCGCGAATAATGTTTTGGATCGCTTGGTTGGATATTATTCTATTAACTTTCGGCTGTAAATAGATTTAAAACAACGCATTTTCCTCATTATATCTATACAAGTACCACCTGAAACGCTGCTGAAAGGGCGTGGCGGAGTTCTGAATTCGGCTGATTAATTAATTTCAGATCCAATTTCAAACCAATGAAATATTACCACCTTTCTAGGCATCTCATAAAAAATGTTTCCCAGGATCCGGCATTAGGAAATGATACAGTTTCACATTTTAGAGGTGCTACAGACCCACAGTCGTTATTTTTTGTGACGTTAACTAGACAGCAAAAATTGGGAAATTATCGCGAATTACGTTTTTCGTTAGAGCTTATTTTGCGCATTGAAACATTAGTAAGATACAAGCATTGTATAAATATTAATATATTATTCCTTTCCCAATATATTCCTTTTTAATTTAAACGTTTTTAATCAGTTTTATTATATTTCCCAAATTTCGCGTACAACGGACCTCACAAAAGTCAAAAGCAGGTTCAACATTTGATATTTGACAAGTAAAATAAAAGAGTAGTTACTAATGAAATTTCATTGTACAGCTACATATTGTGTTGATGTGTACACATATCGCGTATATGGAAATACGCCTTCGGCTTTGCCTCGGCTTAATACGACTTTTTGGATTTCCGTCGAAATTCCTGTCGCCCTGGCCCTATTATTTGCTCCGCGGGAACAAAAAACCGGGGTAGTCAAAATATCAAAATATACACAGGGCGTTAGGTTAAATTCATAAAGCGGGCGGCTGGAGGGAAACACAAGCACCACACCCCAGCTCGCCCGGCTACGGCTTTTCGGTAATCAGCTAACGCGATCAGGAGCCGGACCGCGCTCTATGGCTTTGTTTGAGCCACACAACTAATGAGCTTTCCAAACAGGGGGGCCCCCTTCTGGACCCGACACGTATAGAGTACACATAGAGCCGTTAGTAATTAATATCCCAATGAACCCCCAGCTGAATGAAAAAAAACATCCCGCGCTGTCGAAATACGCGTTTATGTATTCGGTCCCAGATTTCCTCGTCCCCTTGATTAAAAATATAAAGTAAAATGAAAGCGCGTTTGTATTAAAAATTCCAAACGGGGCACGCACGTCTCTCATAGGCCGGGAATTCAAACTACGGGGTATATATTATAGACGGCGCTACGTTCTGATAACTAAAAACAATTTTTAACAAAAGTTTAAAAACAATCTCAACCCGAGTCTGGATGGATATCAGAGGTCGATATTGCCTATAAAGTTGCGGCAACATATGAGTTCATGAAGCCTGAACAATAGCTGATAGGGCACATTATGCCGAAGACAGTATTTAATACGGTCATCTGGGTATGTAATGGAAATTAATTATTCCGTCGGTAATATGTCGGTGGTGTTTATGGATAGGTAAATCTGTGAGTATTGATGTTGTGGTTGAGGCGCCCCCTGACCCCCCCCCATAACCAGGGTGATTGATGGACGAGCCCCTCCTAGCCCCTCCGCTATAGGCAAGCCTATAGCTCAGCCCGCCACATTGCTACAACCCTAGTATCACACTCCCGGTAATCCCGTCTATTCATCACGCTCAGCATGAGTTTTTCCCCGTCAAATAATCCCGCAATCATGAGATTTTTCTTAATCCAATCCGGACATACGGACTTGAACTGTTTGCGGTTCCGCGCCAAACCGAAAAACATCGACAAAATCCAAACTTTACAGTCGAAAATATTAAGGAAAATAACCAACGCACCAGCTCCTATGTCTCCCCACGTACAGATCTTGAAGTCCAGTTTGTCCGAGACATCGCCATACAAATATTTTCGTAAATTTATTATTTTAATCCCATACATACCGTTGAACGTAATATACATCAGGAGGCAATACGGGAAAATAGGCTTTGTTTCGTCCGGAATTAGACGTCCAATCGGACTGTCTAATTAGCATTTGGAAGGGGTAGTGAGAGGGTGGAAAGGGGTGGGTGATCAAGGGACCCTGATCGCTACAGACCGGCCGCTAAATTATAGCTGTTAACCCACCACCGCAAACCCCCAATAGTCCAACATCCTTCCGGTCTGCTATTGGCGCCCATCTCAATCACACTGCTTCTACCTATCTGCCCTAATGTTATCAGATTTAAGATAATTCCTTCAGAGGGAAACACCTTTTTAAGATAAATAGATTGATAAATAGCTGAAAACAATTTATTCGCGCAAAATGCAGTACCTCCGATTGCCACCAACTGCAGGGTTATAGATATTATTCAGTGAACAGGATGAGACTAAAACCTGTAAGGACGTTATAATACAAACTCTAAAATAAGGAAACTTCCAAGCAAAACTCTCAGGTTATGTTAGCAAATGTGTGCATTCAGTAGAATGGGTATCGGAAACTGAGATTTCGGTCCCGAATCTAACTTAATAATATCCTATAAAAATGTCCGTATAAATTCTCTTTACCCGGTAGGGTTTTTTTAATGGGCGAAAAAACTAAAATCCCTGTAATGTCGTACCGGCCTCGAAATAATCATCCCGTTTAATTGGAAACAATTGAACGGCTAAACAATTTGACATTCAACCCCGCATATTTAGTTTCTTACTTTTATTCATTTTTTTTTCTTCCGAAAAAAGAAAGAATAATTGATTTGTGCCGGCGTTATTATTTGTACGCGGTGAAAGGAAATTGAAAATAAAAAAAATTGGCAGAAACGGTAACTCAAATCCTGTTCGATATAATTGGTACCCGGCCGCACAAAGGCGGGGCTCCCCCTCCCACATCCGGCCATCCTTTGATTTCTCGCCGCCTAACAATTAATTTTGATTTTTCTCCCCCGCCCCCGACCCCAGCACAGTCAATTGGGGTTAGTTTAATAGAGGCGACAATGATTGTCCCGTAACTGGAGGGGAAACCCGCGTTGAGGGTTGTTAACGTTGTATGCATTTTTTTTTAAATTCTGCAGAATA
The DNA here is from genome assembly GCA_019843655.1 of Lethocerus indicus. Taxonomy (NCBI): domain Eukaryota; kingdom Metazoa; phylum Arthropoda; class Insecta; order Hemiptera; family Belostomatidae; genus Lethocerus; species Lethocerus indicus. The sequence continues at coordinate 5,211,900 of JACDQD010000006.1, forward strand.
TTGCAATATGTTAGAGACACGGGAGATGCTGCAGGAATATTAGTGAGGGTTAAGGGTCTGATAATTTAAAGAGTATCGGTCAATGTATATTTAATTGAAAGCGTATAATTTACTGGTAAGTTTACCAAATCTAATGTGAGACTAAATGTGTGGAAACAGGGTGAACCAAAAAGTTAAAGGAAATTTCATTTAAAATTTTATTTTTGTCTTGCATCGCGAACATCTTGTTCGCGTAAATGGGCAAGTATTACTGTAAAGAGTCTGTTTTCATTCTCCGAAATCAATCGGTTAAAGGCTAGCTGTTATCTTGAGATTGATTTGCGACAGAGTTCGGAATATGGACCGTTTTTATCGCTCAAAATTCCGTATTCTGCACCGTTACGTTCACGACAATGTTCCCTCTGAGCCGCTTGCTGGCAGCGGTCAGCAACGGAAACGGTCCGCGCTTGCAGTCTCCTCGCCAGTCTTCTTCGTTCATCCGGTACAAGCTAATTCCGCCCAACCGCTTTTCCAATGCGAAGTCCACCTGTGAACAGACGGCCCGATTGCGAAAAAACCATATAATACTCCTCGTATTTTATCAGATTTTAAGGACCCATTTGAATACCTTCGCTTCGTAGCTCCTGGTGTCGTCGTACGTGAGTACACTTTTGCCGTTGACGGCGAAAGCGGTCGCGGAAACCTCTTCCCAGTAGGTGTTCCAGTTTTGTTTATTCAGCAGCGAGCAAACCTATTTCAAATAATAATAAAATAACAATATTCGGTCTTTATATAGAAGAAAATTCTAGACTAAGTCCGGATTTTTATAAAGGTCGAATTCTTGAAATCATAAACTTAATTTTGGATCTATACTGACTCATATTTGCAAGCATTTTCAATTGTAAATGCATTTAAAATACGTTCGTCATAATGCCTGACAACTCGGGTTCCTGTTTCCGTAACCCGATGCGGATAAAACGAACGGACTGAATGTGTACGCTCACGGTGTTGAATTCGATGTAATAATATTTTTCCACTTTGTTCATTTTGTCTACGGGTCCGTCGAGTAGGTCGCCCGCTGGCGGCTTGGAGAGCAGCAGCTCGGCGCCTTCTGTCGGCAGACAGAGGACAAGTTTGTGCGGCGGAGCTCCTTTCCGAAGAACCGTGTCCACAATCGCGGCCTGGACAGTACCAACAATTATAAGTCAGTCACACGGCCATCCCGCACAGTGGCACAGAGTGAAACGGTTAGGAAGCGTGGAGAACTGACTATGCAGTGTGAATTGGCGCAGCCCAGAGGGGACGGGTAATAGTGACGATTGGAACGGATCATTCCGAATTTCGTGACGTCCAGTTCGATGTAGTCGGCAAACGTTCCCAGCTTTTCAATGTCGTAGATGTGGCCAATTTCCAACGCGCTCATAGATGTAACCATATTCACGATCACAGTCTTCTCCAGATTTTCGGATAGTTCCTGTTAGACATTTATTAAGTCAAGCGAAGCTTAGCCTTTATATATGTTTACATGACATTTAAATTACAAAAGGACCCCTTCTCAGGTAGAACACTATATAAATATAAATAGACAGACAGTCTTAGATGATATGCTGGTATATATATCCAGATATATGCATCCAGCCTTTGAATGAATAGCGTCTATGTATTTTTCATAGAATACGAGCGTTTTTGGCTGCGTGAAATTTTGTTCACTAACAGTGTTGTTGAATACGTTTTATACAACCCGGAGCTTTATTCCAGAACAAAATACTTAAAAGTTACCGCTTACGTCTGACATTTACCTTGATCAATTGAACGAATGAATCTGTCTTTTTCTCGTACTCTCTCCTTTGACCGTAAATCTTCACGCTAATACCGTCCATGCTATTCTCTCTTGGAGGGAACCGAAGGAAACAAACATATTGTTATTAAAATGGTAAATTAATAGTAATAAATTATTTTAGTGTTACTTATTTATTGGTTTTAATTGTTTTCAAGAAGAATAGTAGAGCGGAACTAGCACACGTATGTCTCATGTCCCGGTGTTCTTATAATCAATTACATCCTTTTCAAGTCAAGTAATATCAAAATTAAATAGATAAATGTTTTCATCTGCACATATCATATTCACTATTAAATAAGGTGAAATATAATTTCATATTTGCCGGATTTTGGAGAAAATTTAACTACCGATTAGTTTCAAAATACCACGATAACATTTTAGTGATAACTAACCTCAGATATCGTTTAACCGATGAAACAAATTGCGTTCGACCGGCGCTTGTAGTTGGCAAACCTTCAAGATTCACGCCCAAAATAAGTTTCAACAGATTCCCGAATTTGTTCCGGATTTCCTTCAGATTTTCCAAAACACCTGCATCAATCATATTGGAGTATCGGTGGGCGAATTCGATATGTTTTCCTCCTAACTGTTAATGTTAAACGCCGGCTGGGGCGCTGGTATATTAAAACTTTTGCCGGCGGATTGTTACTGACGGTGGCGAGAAGCCGAAACCTGTTCAACATACAACCGACTCCCACCTGTTTCGTCGAAGGGTCTGCCTGTCTTCTTGTTGGTGGTGGACAGTGTGTAGTCGTTGCCGTTGAAGCCGGCAGAATAGACGATCAGGTGCGTGCAGAATTTGGGATCGAACGTCGTCATATTCATGGCCCCTTTCTCAGGAAAAAACGGGCAGAAAACCACTTTTCTATAACTGTCGGCTGCAAAGGAAAACAATAACAAAATTAATACAAAAATTATCGGATTTAGTATTTAGGTCAATGAATAACGAATAGTCTCTATCATGATAACATTATTATGACGATCAGTCGTTGTATAATATCAGGACTAAATAGCAGATATATTTCGTATTAACTTTCTTGTCTTACTTCGGAGAATTTTAATTAACAATTTGGGTGAAAGAGAAGCCTTGAATGTGGGCAAATCCACAGTTGCCGTATGTTTTGTTTCTGGCTCCTCAAATTCCCAGTCAAATCGGAATATATACCGCCAAAAAATGAATATTCAATGTTTTACCTTGTTTCCATTTAGACACCACCCCTTCAGATCATATAAACTAATGTGAATAAGTTTATTCATACAGGATGATTGTCCTTCGGTTGTTGGTGAATAGGCTTGTTGTTCAACCGTCAGATCTATATAAAATTATATTTGCAATACAAACGAACGGATGACGTTACATCTGAGCTTTTTTTATTCTTATATAATTAATTTTTTTAGTTAATGTTTGATGCACGATCCATACATTTGTCGGAATAATCTGAATAAGTTTATTTACTGTTTCTTCCGGGGTCGGTACACCAGGCTATGGATTAATTATGGATCGGCAGAAAGTTATATTTGAAACTAGGTCGGACGTTATATTCGAGCGTTGGTTTTCATTCTGGCGCATTCTTTCCGATCAATTTTCGACGTACGTTCGATAAATAGTCCCGGCCGTGCTCGAGATAAGCGTCGGGTTCCGGTTTCGGTGGGAGTGGGACGTTGAGCACACAGGCGGGCGGGGGGCGGACTAAATGGAGGTCGGTCGGTTGGGCAGTGAACTCGGACTAATTCGGAGGGACACTTGGAGCGGTGCTATTGTCGCGGCCGAGAGGAATTGTCTCTGTTCCCCCCGGATACGTGTCCTCTCATTGTCCAGCCCCCCGATCCCCATCCCCTAATGCCGATATTGTGCTCGCATCGACGCCCACGCAGATTACCGGCCCGTCCCAGCCCTCTCCACCCGCATCCCTTTAATTACACGGGGGGGGGGGAGCAGTATACGCGCACCGGGGATCAATCTCCAATATTTAATGTCCCGCGTCCGTCGAATTTCCTCTCGGCCAATCGAAGAATTTAACCGGTTATCCACTTATTCTACAGTTCGACAATAAAGTGAAATAACATAAATAATACTATCCTCCTCCTCACTAGTTGATTGAACATGTTCACGCTTAAATTACCCCGACCGAATATACGGGGACATCTTATTCACGTTCACCAGTTCAATTTATAGTGTTTACATTGCAAGGGTCTCCATTTAAAGAACATTTGAAAATGTAGCAGGCATTTTCTATCAGCACAAAAATTAAATATCCCTAGATACCTCTGATCGCCACAATATCGTGCTGAAGAATAAAATTACTTTCTTAAAGGGAACATATTGCCGACACCTGCTGATTTCGGCCCCGGCGAATTGTATGCCTTCAGCCGTTTTGGCTCCATTTCGGAATTGTACATTGTGTCTCGCACGTTTTGTCGGCTTTCGAGCGGAGATTTCCAATCGGTGTGGCAATTAGACTGAGGCCGGACTTTTACGAGTACCGAGCCAAATCGGGCGCCAACTGGACTTCGTCGGTCGTTACGCCTCCAGTGTACGATGCATGAGTGTGTGTACATTTCTGCCCAGAAAGGTCGCAGCCTTGAGGGAAGCCTGCCAGAATTCTGGCGCGCTCCGAGGAGGGATCGAGCGATTAAGTTCTGACTGGAAGCAACATAATCTGAATGTTAAGTACAAAATAACAATGCGTTACCTCGTACTCCTGGCGTGCTGTAGTTAATAAGGAGTAGGACAAGAACGGAGAGGCTGCAGGCTGTGGACGTACACATGTTAGGATCGATCGGACTGAGGAAACTGACGGTATGATCGTGTGTTTCCCGCCAGATCGACTGGAGGGGGCATCTGGTCACATGCCCCAGTCGACCATGACCCTACTCCACATTCATAATACACGTCATCACTCTCCCGCTTCGTCAATAACGACAGCAGCGTTTTGATTTGATCGTTCTCCCATCGCTTCTTTGCAACGGGGTTAATGGCAATAACGAGAAGACATTTTCGTCCGATAGAAACAAAAATGTCGTCGGCCTAAAATACGTATAAATCTGTAACCATTGTAAACAGTAACGCGAAAGGGATCAGAAATTAATGGTCGTCCATTTTTATGTTGGCCCGAAAATCTTATCCGAAATTCGACTATAAAGTTTGAATGTTGCTGGTATTTATCGGTTTTGCCCACACTTCATGTCCGTACGTCCAGATCAGTTTAATTATAGTGTTGTACAGTAATCATTTATAGGTTAAACCTAATTTTGGTCTATTGTCCAGTAATCAAACCAGTAGTCTGTAACGTGCGTTCACTTTATTGTAGGAATTTTACCTTATCCGCCGTTTCTTTCAGACCTGCAAAGCGGGTCGCCCCCCTCCCGAAGAGGAATCCGCGCCGAGATTAACAAAACCGGGTTCCAAATTGAATTTCGGGCAGGGGTGGGGGGATTGAGCCGTGCGTTAGTTAAGTTGTCCGGTACAGGCGTTCAATTGTTCGGACGGGGTCATCGAGGCGACTCTTGTGAAGGCCCCGGTTCAGGGACAAAAGGTACCAATTGACCCCGTCTCACTCCCCCCCGGGGTTCCCTCCAACGTTGACCCGGGCACAAGACCTGTACCATTCAGGAGTTAATAGAAATTAGTGACGCATAATTAATTTACGGTCATTGTTTCAGTGAACGAGAAGTATTTGTGTTCGCCAACCGAATGTATTGCTTCGTTAAAATTCAAAACACTACAATTACAAAACATAATCATTTAGCCATTTGGTTGTCCCATTAGGGCGCTTACAATTAATCTGACAATTAAAGCAGAGAAACAGATTTAAAAATCCAGGATTGTAGAGCCAACAGTTTATATCCCTTAACGATACTTTGTCTCTATCAGTTTTTTCTTTTGAAGAACAAAACTTGCGTTCGAGTCCCAGATAATGTTCAGGCACAACCGTTAGAAAGTGTTCCCAAGGTTTGGGGATAGAGATAATATCTTTAAGGGATTTCAATTTAATTTATTATCGACAGTTCAAAAAATATCCCGTGCTTTCTATTCATTTACTTCGTTCAAACTGGACAAGACATTACAGTATCGGTTTCATTCTTTTGAACATCTATGCGTTTTCAAAATTGCATTGTTCACTATCGTCGCTTACTCCAGATCGTGTTTCGTTTCATTGGAACAATACAATTATAGCGTGCCTCGCTGGTTTAATACCTAATATCAAATTAATTCAATATTCATGATTCATGTACATAGGATATATATTTGGGGATATAGAAAAGTTTACGATTCACTTGGCCGTCGTCCCCGGTGCGCTCTGTCGGTCCAAATTAGGCCACCCTCTAGTGTTGGCCGCACGGTGGTAATTTCATTAAAATCGCCGGCCTAAATGGCCCCCGAAAACCCTTTACTCCGGCCCGGTGGGTGGGGGGGTGGAGCGCGGGTCACTATCGAAATAATTAAGTCAGTTATATGATAGGACGTTCGGTGTCGAGGCGTCGGCCGTTCACAGTTTAATTTGCGTTAGGTTAACAGCGTTCACTTCCACCCCCCCCCCATACACCCCATTCACAATTGCCGGTCCGGTACCAAATTTCGTTACTGCCTTTTACCATTGTGTACTCGACAGTAGGCGGCGTAAGCCATCCGAATTTTTGATTGCAGAGCGCGTCGGTCGGTACGCTTCCAAAATTTTAATTTACCCCAGAACTCAATAAAGTACACCAAGTTGTATTCGTTCCGTTTGGACCTTCCTAAGCTCATCTACTCAGTGATTCCGCCACCTTGAAGGGAAATCGAGGCGCTTTCAATCCCTTCGGTGTTTCTAATTAATCTAGGGGATCTAACGTACAATCGAGAAAAGCTCAAAAATAAAATATTCATACGTTTTACATGCCATTGGCTGTTCAAAATGGCCATTGGCCATTCCGCCCAATGTAGGGCGGAGTTCGCGTACGAGGTCGTTGGATTAACACACCAGTTCTCTGTCCCGGTTACATGATCAGAGTGAACCATCTTTTAATAGATCGCTAAACTTAAAATAGAATTTCAACAGCTTTTATTACTATGATTGGGAGAGCAAGATTGGCTTCCTAAACAATAACGTGTTAGTTTCAGCCACAGAAAATATCGGCAATATGAAGAACAAAGTAGCCTATCACAAATTCGGAGAAAACTGAATGGGGAGACGTTTAGGATTAAAATGATATTTATTCATAATATGTACTATGCAATTAATAAATTCAAATTATAGCCAAACGAGCAACCGTGCGCCAACCATCTGCTTAACGACTCAATTTCTCGTTCGTGAATGTCGGAAAAAGAAATATTACTAGTTATATTTCACTAGTTATATTATGTGCAGTGGCACACCTTTGACTATACACGAGCGATATATATTTCAAACATTTACTCCACTGTAATAATTGTTTTCACGGTCGCTCCTGTTTGTTCCTCAAAGCTATCAGCATATTGAAGTAAGTGTAAGACGAGAACAACATCTGAAAAAAAACAAAACAGAACCAACAGTCTTTACTTGTTAATATTATTTGGCGGGGTGTGAGACTTTAAACACGAATTGTTTTACGAAAACGGCGGTAATACGGCGTCCTCACCTCCCTTAAACCCATCAACGAATAGGACTGTAGGCCTCCTCCTGTGATGAGCATAGGTTTGAGGCAGCGCTTCATGATCATCCGCAGGGCCTGTTTAACTCTCAACGACTGATCGTACCAGTCTGTATTGTAGACAACTTCTCTGAGAATGTCCACCTGGTGGTAAATGATTGACAAAGTGAGAAAATGTTGATGCTTCACTTATCCATCACTGGGTGGTACTCGATGTTCTTGGGAAATTAAAACGTTCATAATTTAGGCTGTTCACCATACTGTTGACAATTGTTATCAAATATATTTTTTCATGACATCCAACACTGGTTTACAATGTGAACTACAAAAAGCCCGGAAGACGCAGTCAATATTCCACGAAAAACAGTCCATTTTTAAATTTATTAAAGGTAAATGATTATGAAGGCAATGAAAATACCCCACTACTTCATTATTACTCTAGAAAAAATAAATAAGTAAATAAATAAATATATATATATATATATATATATATATCTACCTGATCGGAAATTTTCTGTCCATACAAACATACTATCATTAGTATTGAAACTTCCGGCAGTAGAAGAGATGACAGTGTCAGAGCTTCTGTCAGCTCTGTGTAAGGATCCTGTAAAGATACTTAAAATTAATATATCGAATTAAAACTATTTTAATAAATCAATGTATTTCAGTGTATACGATAAAGATTGGTACACCTAACCGTAATCAGAAATCCGACCGTGCATATCATGAATATGAAAGCCAGCGACCACGCCAGAAGTATCGAACTGTAGAGCGACTGAAACGTTCTGAAGAACCTGAAACGATCAGTAAATAATTTGGAAAGTATGATATAAAAATATGACATTCTAACGGTTCACTGTTAAAAGTATTGAACGATTGCGCTCACTGCGATATGAGAATGTGGTGGCCGACGCATTTCTTGATGTTGCGGTAGAGCGTGTTTTCGAAAATTCTGTCACCGCAGCCCGCTGGGTCCCGTACTGATTTGGCCGCCATTGCTGCCCTCTCGAAGCACAGCGGGACGGATATCTGAAGTATCTTAAGCTGGCCGCAAATGTGGCCTGTCAATTCAAGTATAATATCTCTTATAAAATTTTTATCCATGCACAAAGTGTACAATGAAATTTCATATTATTCATGATTCATGAGCCTTAATGAGTTATCTGTTTCAACGAAATTAGCATTCGCGAATATTTATACGATGTTTTACGTTCAAAGATAATTGAATATTGATTTAATTTTACTGTGTATATTGTACATTGTACAACTTGACGTGAAATTGAACGCTCTTAAAGTGCCGAAACGCGACAAACCGGCCAGGGAGATGTAGACGGAGACAATTGCTATGACGCTCATGGCGAGATGCGTCATGGCGACGATCTGAAACGTGAACGCTGCCAAATAGGCCGGCCACGAGTTGACGGCGAACGGGAACCAGCCCTTGTAGGGCAGCACCCAGGTTCGATCCCTGGCCAACAGTGGTTCCTTCGTGGCGCAGATCACGTGGGCGAACATCACGGACGAGACGACAGCCCAGTGCCTGGATGTCACCTGTAAAATCGGAATTTCGATACCAATATTTTCTATTTTTCAATGCAGGAATTCCAGAAATTTAGTTTCAGCGCATATTTACGATTGTAAGCTATTGTCTTGTAGCAGAAAATAATCTCCGAAAAAAACCGACATGGACATACGGAATAGAACTATGGGGTTCCGCCAAGAAATCCAATATCGCTCGCATCCAAACATTCCAGTCAAAAGTCCTTCGTACCATCCTTAATGCTCCCTGGTATGTTTCTACCTGCTCCGGAAAATTTCGTCCGGACAACGCAACGCTCCAATAAATTCCAAACTAGTTCCAGTTGAGTTTTGCATACGCTGTGTTGAAAAATTTTAAATCGAGTAACAAATAAAATCTTTAATCGTTAATTCGGAGGAATTAAAATTATTCCATTAAATTGTGTTCACCTCTTCCCTTGTGGCGGCTATAACGATTTGTCCGCCCGGGCCGGCTCGAGCCCGAGTGTTGCCGTCGTCGCGACGCATCCCCACCGTCAGATACCTGTACAGCCTGTAATTCAACAGGATTTGCAGAGCTGTGAAAATTACAGCGGACATCATCACGATGTAGTGGACGGCCTCAACGCCCACCTGGAATCCTTCTTCCACCGACAAGAAGATTACCTGTAAAATTTGTACAATATTATTGGTGCGTTATTTCGTTTAAAAAGAGTAGAGTGTGTACAGACATTGACAACGAAACGTCTAACAAAGGACCAAAGCGAGAGGAGACAGAAGCTCCAGAAAACTATGATATTCCAAACACTCGTAGACCACATAGCAGGTATTCCAGTGTAATTAAAAGATTTTTAAATTACTTATATTTCAAAAAATGTGGAAGACTTAATTACATTCAGAACAATATTCTATTTAAAAAACTACCCAACTGAATTCCAAAAGCCGTAATAGATTTTTTGAGCTCCACGCGGAGATTACTGGTGGACTTTTCTTCGCTATTTTATTACGATATGCATAAACAGTGTCAACAGGTTATTTTTATGATATTTGGTAGATGTTCTGATACCTTCATGACGAAATGTGCTTCGGCAAGCATCATGATGGTAACAACGAAGGTTGAATGGGCCACGGAGCGCCAAGTTCCAGTGTAGCGCAGGCCTGTGTAGACAAGGAACGCGTCGCGATTTTCGGTTGAAAACTCGTTTCCTGCTTCCTCGTTGTTTTCTTTGTAATTTCCCCTCAGGCGTTCCACCTAAACGCGAAATAATTCCTTTATGCGTTACGAAATATGCAATAAATGCAGTAATATACGAACTCAAGAACCGTTCACGTACCCGTCGGAAAATTCAACCGAAATGTCCTTTCAAGATTTGCTCGTTTTGCATCGAAAAAATAACTTGAATAAGGGTAAATGAGTGTAATTCAGTACGCGGCAAATCCTTTTGAAAGGTTCTGATGAATAACTGACAAGTTAATAGGACGGGAACTTTTTTGAGGGAGTCCTGCGTTGACGACTCTGGGTTAAATACGTAGATTGATCGGAAATCGATGCGAGGGGTGAGAGGGAGAAATTGGAGAACCTTCGAAGTGAGGCAAGTAACAATACGTGAAGGGGACGTTTTTTAGACTACGTTAAATGATTAGATCTTACCATTTTCCTGAAACGGTACACAAGTGGTACCGGAAACCTGAATCTCAGCAATAAACCTTAACGCTAAAGACCTGAACCTATATAAGGCGGCGATCCACCGAAATGCGTTGTACGTAATAACCGGTCTAGAGTCGATAATCTGTGCAAATGACGGAGTAAGACAAATATTGCGTGCAGCGTCTTCTATTCAGTATTAAAACTTCGATTAAGCATTAAAATTACAGATTACGGATTGTTACGAATTACGGGCTCAAACTGAAACGTTGTTATTCGCCCTTTGTCACTTGGTATAAATTATACCTTTAGTTGTTTCGCGAAAATAAATAGCGTAGGAAATTCTTCGATTTGTCCAGCATTCAATCGATTTTATATAAATAATTCAATGAAAAAATTAAAGAAGGGTCTTACATAATGATACATTTGGAGGTGGTATAATTTCATCTTTGTTGTGGTGATTCGCCCCTGGTTGGAAACACCGAATATATCAGATAGAAATTTTGACAAGGATTGCGTACAACAGTTTACGTTCTAAGAAAGAACGAACAAGATTATTGTTATTAACCTATTTGTGATAAAAGTGAACGCCAATCATAAATTGCTCCGATATTGTCGCGTGTCACTGAATGAATTTTAGTTTCCTTGGAAAATACCATCCACAGTTTTTTTTTGAGTGTTCATAAACTGCGAAGAGAATATCCGGGCCTGAAAGTCTGCTCAAAGTGTCCCCAATTCTCTATTTCGGTCCGGAGCTTTTTTAACCGGGCTCGTCGGGAACGCGTCCCCCGACACACTGTCCGCCAGTTTCGCTATAAATTAAGTTGACGACCGCGGCTCGCATCCGGCTTCTTTGCGGTCCTTCTGTTTCTCCGGAGACAGGCTGCAAAAAGAAATAAAAGGGGAGAGAAAAAAGCAGAAGAAACTAGGAAGAAGGGGAGGAGTATTGAGGAGGAGAAGGAGGAAAGTTTGAACACGTGAAGGGAGCAGCTGTAACCCGAGTCTGGGAATTCGTCCCAGATCTGCACGCTATTCCTGGAACCGCTTTCTCGCTAACTGCAAGCCGGTTTAATTTCCTTTCTTTCGTAGGTTTCCTCTTTTTTTTCTACTGGGCTCGTTTAAAGAGAGTTTAAACCGAAACGTCCGGTCTTTTCGCTGTCAGCCTTACAACAAATACACTGTTCGTACCCCTAGTTCTACTTCGATTGAGAATCTGCGAAAGATTGTGTATCGATACGCCTTTTTCAATGCCAAATTTAGCCTCCATATTTTCCAATACACCGTCCAACCACCAACGAAATGTATTATCAACGCAGGTGGCCGAAACTGTTCCATGTTAAGGGCTAATAGGTGAATGAAAACAAAAAATAGAACAAGCAATGAATATGATAGATGGCATAGACGTATACCTGTAACATACTAAGGCACACATTAGCCAAGACAGGGCTAAGTTGGTCTCAGTTTTTTTATCTGTGCTGAGCATGCTCATTTATTCTATCGTTCCATTCTGTAAAAGCTATATAGTAGGTAATGTACTTAAAATTACATTTATTTCCAAAACTTTATACTGAGCACATATCGTTATTTATATAAATGGAATACGCATTATCAATGTTTTTGTTATTTGAACACAATGGGGGTGCTGTTTCAGCTCAATGCGTCGGAAGAGATTCACACGGTTACAGACTAGACACGCACCCAACACAAAATCCAATGAGGGAACATGACTGTATTGCTTAAAGAAATATATATAAATAATTCAATTATATTATTAGTTTAAGTAATCGGGGCCAGGACGAGGGATGGGGTTTGAAATTTCACGGTTTAGGGGTTGTACGGGCGCCCTGTTAGCGAGGACTGTTGTCGCGACAATGCGCCGGGTTTTCCGGCCGGTCTGTGACGCCGCACCGATTCCCCACAATATCCCTCCCTCCCTCTCTCTCTCTCTCTCTCTCCTCGACTCCCGAAATCCGGACAATCTGTCCGCCTAGCCTCCCGCCCTCTCTTCCGGTTCTCGCTGGAGCTTAATTTCAGGGACAAGTTCCGGTCGGCTGGGTTCTGCCCGAAGGGTCGTACACGCCGATCGACCCGCGTCCACGTTCTCCGCTCGAACGGAAATATCCGCTCCCCGGTATGAGTCTTGTTAGGGCGTTTTGTTAAACAAAAAAATTCCGTCACGGTTTTCCCTTTCAATAATTTTTTTCATAATTTTGTACCGAACGCCGTATTTTGTACCGAATCAAATCACAGTCTCTTATTCGGTCTCAATCCTCTTGTTGATATTTATCGAAATAATTCAATTATATTAGCCTACGTAATATAAAATTATAAATTATTCCAAACTAGCTCGTTTATTAGGCAATTTTTCTGAATTGTTCTCATATAAAAAAAATTCATATATAAAAATTTAGGTAGAATTTCATAGTACGAGTAGGTAAGGATTCAATCGAGAATTTCAACGCCTTGTCAACAAAATAATTAACTGCTGTTATTTCCGTCATTCAATTACATTATATCACATTAATTTTACTTAAATCAATAATTAGTATTGATTATTTCGTTAATGCTGCTCCGTCAAATTTTTAATGAGTAAAATTACTAACCAGAAATTTGTTAAAATTTGATATTGATTAACTAGTGATTGAAAATATTTAATGTTAGTTTAAACAATATACAGATTAAGGAAATGTACAGATTAAGGTCCGGGAAGATTGGAAATGAATACCCGCGATTTAATGTTTAAATTAAGTCTACAGAAGGAGGGGAAAGATTCTAAGTAACAATTAGACGTAAAAGGATTCATTAGCGGATTTCTTAACGGCGTCCCTACCTCATCTCGACGGTGAAAAACAAGACACGCGATACCCCACCCGCTTAGGGCTCCATCTTAAGTCAGTTCCAACGCCCTACCGTCAACAGTATAATTATGTCCCTTAAATATTTACTCAGAGAGTAATTACGCAACCTAGGACTATCTAATTACACGCCGGTGAAATATAAAAGGGACTATAATCACTCGCTTAGGACAGGATAACTTGCGAATTCGAAGAAATACGATACCAATAATATCAAGCGGTGATTGCCTCCTGTTTAAATAATTATTGGATGCAGAAGCCTGCATCCTTGATCATTAGTTAGACTGCGTATTTCAGCTCGGATCCAGCGTGTCCATAATAATTGAGATATCTTCCAATTAATATATCTTATTGTGATGTTGTTATGTATACACAATAAATCATAACACAATATATTTCCAATATTTTAAATAGAATCGGAATTCTGCAAGTATAAGTATCCAAGTGAATATAAACAATGCAAGTATATAAATAAATAAATATTGTCACAAATTAAATATTACAACTTATGAGACGTTGGCCTGACATATTTTCTGTTTCCCACCGTTAGATCAATTTCGGCTTCCTGCTATCGTCGATAATAAATCACTTTATTTATAAATAAAATTCCTAGCATCTGTATGTAATATGCTGCTCCCACCTAATTGCAGCGGATGTTTCCATTATTAATAGCCACGGGCTAAATATGTAATAAAGGGATATTACGACATTTGAGTTGTGGGTCTGACAACTTGAAATCTGAAATGACCATAATGGTGGGAGAGATTTAGAAGACTGAAGAGTATTATGACTTGGATATTTTGAAGGTCCGGCACCTCCTACGGGGAGCCGATCGTCCAATTAATCCCGGGCTTCACTTTCGGCCCACAATAACCCCCTCCCCCCTACAGAGATGGGGGGGCCCACAATACACCGAGAACATCCGTCGAAATTTTAACGAACAAAGTTTCGTTGCCGGTGCAAGGCAAATCGTTCCGGAATTTTCCAAGAGTTCCGCGAATTCTGGAAGTTTCCAAGAGAATGAGGAGGGATTCAGCAAGGCCCATTCAGCCGGTGCCATTGTCCCGCGCTCAGCCTCCGTACGGGCCGAGCACTAATTAAACGGAGAGATTTTTTTTTTGTTGCCCACGCCCGAATTAAACTTTTTCCCCTCCAGTTCGTAGATCGGAATTATCCGGTTGGCTCCGCCTTACGGGGCTGATTCCGACGAACGACGACAAGTGAAAACAAATCGGAGGAAATATATTGCGGAAAATGGCACTGGTGATATATGCTCCTCCAGCAGGAGGAGCAACCCCCAGCATGAAATACCGAAAATAACAATTTTTCGGCTGAGAAAAACAAATGACCGCACGCAAGGTAGTTGTGGAGGTGCTTTAGAAAAATCTAAGAAAAAATAATATTAGAAATAATGTGGGAAACAATTAGACCGTTGATGATGACCCACCTCATATCTCATAATTACGTTAAATGTATCTTTGACGGGTTCAACGACAAACCGAGATGTTGTTTTCCCTGACTGCCTGGACATAACGGTTACTAAGTAATAGAAAAAAATGACATTCAAAAATTAAAGAATTTACATTGCAGAAATGTAAATTCGACATGTTTCGACAAATGTACGGCATCCCTTTATAAAAAGTCTGTCTCCTATCTGAAATATTGCTAGGGAATATATTTGTGTTGCAAGTGAATACATAACAGATCAAAGAAGGGCATAGAAAAGGTTTTCTTATTGGTTCCTTTTTGTTAAAAAGGATTTTAAGAAAATTGAATTTATATTGGAGATAATGTTACGGTATTAGGAATACTCTCGGATGAGATTTCATAATTGAATTAAAGCTTTTTAGGCTGTAATTGGAAAGTGACATGTACAGATCGTACTCGATCGTAAAATGCGGAATGGAGAGAAGAGTGGGAACTGGATAAAAACAGAATGGTATTTCTTCTGGAAAAATGAAGGGGGCGCCCCCATTCTGTTCCATGAGTGCGGCTGGCGATTGCACCGCGCCGGGACTTAGGGAACAATTACGAGGAGCGTAATGAAAACGGTACTCGAAACGCTCATTTCGATTCGGCCTCGAGTAATTAATTAAAATAATAAATGCCGACCTTTCATAGAGGGCGCACGTCCGGTTAAATGTCGACGGGCTTCAATTAAAAGAGGGCCGCGCCAAATAAATAATCGGGGGATGGATTATTAACGGGCTTTAATGAATGCGTTCCACACTCAATTTGCGTGCAATAATTCGTCGGGTATATTTTTGTGTTAAACACGGAATCGGTATTGAATAAGTTCAGATATTATCGAGATATTTCCGCAACCGGTTGGATGATATTCGGCCAGTCCCTGCAACAAATATGCAGCAGCAAAAACACTCGATAACAAAACCACTAACGTTATTAACAACCACCAATATGACTGAAAAATCATAAGGCTAATGTGGAAAAATATAAAGATTGTTACAGTGCTATTGTACTCTCGGGAACGGTTGTTTTATTTTAGCACTTTTGAAGGTACGCAGTTGTTCTGTAGCGAAGAACCGAAATATACGCGATAGGCTTAATGGAGTTGGCAAATTTCAATTCGGTGATATGAATAAAAACAATTGTTGAGCCCGCATTTTTCTAATAATATATTGTCAGCAGGGAAAAATCTCAGAATAATTAAGGACTTTCGTCGGTGTTTTGTTTAAAAATATATATTGACTATATTAATTGCAAATTTGGAATAGGGCGATGTTTAAATTGACGGATATTGTGGCGAATTACTTACTATAAAACGGCTGTGGTGCCCTCCCTTGCTTGACAGAATGTCGTGCGGTATAGTATATTTATACAGGGGCAGGGGCAGCTCAATCTCGTAGTAGTGCGATATTCGGGCGTAAAGCGGCCGTTATCCGAGGGCCGTTAAACCGGTCCCGTTTCAATTGGTTTAAGGTGGGACGGGGCGTAGAGGAGAAGCCGGCCCCGGACAGGGACGCAGCTTTTACGATGCAACTGTTCGACAGGGTTTTATTAGCGGGAGGCCGGCGGCGGTGGCGCTTTACCAACGGCGAGTAAAGTCATACTAATAGCCGGGATGGGGGAGGGCGGGCTTATAATATCCGGACGGTATCCTCCTGCAGGGCTAATTCTCGGGCCGCTCCAACTGCAGCAGTAAATATTTTACGGCCCACGGCCGGCCATCAAAACAACGGAAGGCTGACCGGTAAAAACAGGGGCCCACGCCAGATATTGCATTATACTACCAAATTATACCCACTTTTCCGGACGTTATATATATATTTATCCCCGAAGGGCTTTCCCTTCCTGCGTCCTCCTGTCGCTCCGGACTTAGTCTTTCTCTATAAAAACAAACAAAGTCATTTTCTGTACAATAAATAGCAGCGTAGACGGTATAGCCGTAAAAAAGTATTCATTCTGGTGTTGAATTGATGTCCGAAATAATCCAACTTGGAACAGAGTTAGATTGTTTTAAACTTTGTGTTCGGGAGCAATGGAGCCTTTCGAAAATTTGTCAATTAGTCCCAGGGTGGAACGGAAGTTTCATCTGTGATCCACTTATACCGGACTATAATAATAAAAGGAAAAAGACAGCGCCTTGAAATATATTTATGTGATTGGAATTTCCTTAGAGATCATCGCTAAAATTCTCGCTTATTCGGTTGAAATTTCCCAAGAATTATTAATGTTTATGAGGATACAAAGTTGTAAATTGTTTCAACTATAATGTGTATTAACTTGAGAAAAAAATAGGTATAAATTTAGGGAAGGAATAGGACCGGTGTTGGGCTCCCCCTTCGGTCTCTTGTTTCCGCACTTAAATTTCTCCCCTCGAATATAAAACACTCATTGTTTCTGAAGGGGGAAGAGGGCGCCGGCCGGCATCTCGTTCTTCTTCAGGACGGGCCGAAATAAAGGAGGAGCTGCAAGGTAATTGTATCAATTAAAAAACCGGCAGTGGCCGGAGGGCGGGGGAAGGGCCGACAAAAGACAAGTCAATTTGTGAGAGATAAGCGAATTCAGTCACGTAGCGGGTAATCAGAAGGGGCGTGCAGCCTCCACTCCTCCTCCTCCTCATCCACCTCCTCCACTTCCTCATCCTCCTGCCCCACAGTGGATGAGGAGGAGGAGGAGGAGGAGGAGGAGGACCACTGTCCGACCGGCTCCTTGGGCGACCGTGACCTGAATTGTTTAGCTAATTTATTGCGCCCCCGAACCCCTTCAATGGGCCCCCCTCACAGCCCACTCTTTTCCGGTTAAGGGAGAAATAATTCGGAGGGCTGCCGGCCGCTAATCGGATTCCGGACGCCGCAGCCAAACGCGCGGAGAGTACGTGCAGCGGGCGACATAATTAAAGTAGAGTTTCAAATTTCCGATGATAGTTTCAGAGATGCTACTGACGACGGTTGTGACTGGAAAAGTCGGCCTTGCTTCGGACGTATCGAAAATCCCCGACTCTTCTCTTTTTTTAACTTTATTTATTGTACAATCAACTAAATGCCAGTTATAGGTACAATTGCGGTTTGTTTGATTAGTTTCAGTTGTTTCACTCGATAAAGACACCATCCAGTGATGGTTGTTTTGACCTATATCCGGCCTACAGAAAGTTTCTGCGAAAGTAAGCCGACGCGGGGGGGATAATGGATAGGTAAAAAAGAACGAGTCGAATCGGATGTGGATAGAGGCGGGAATGGAATTTAAGGATCCCCGACTCTAGGGTCAATTTTAACTATGAGGATTCTAATGACCGTGTTCCCCACAAAAGGAGGTCTGCTTTACGTAAGAACACATCAATGAAACACGTAAAAAGACTTGGCATATCGTCCAAATACCCTATCACGGCGATAAATAAGTAGAATCGACGTTAAAACGAAATTCTCAATTAAACACAGTTCTACACCTGTTACAATATAGTGGGGTTTTTTCAAGTTTATATTCGGAACTGAGGCATGTAAAACATGTATAATATTGGTTGGAACAATTGGAAATATAAGTTGACCGATTCAACAATGCAGATTGTTTTTGGCAAGACAAAAACAAGGAAACAACGATCGTGATTTAACCACGGTTTTAAGATAAGTACGACCCATCGCGGGATATTTTTCGTTGAAACAGTACTGCGTATTCAGAACTGTTGAAAGTGTTTTTATTTTAAATCTTTTGAAATAATTCTATAGTCGGCTAGCCGAGCAACGTTTTCCGAGTGTATATTTTTTGAACGGTTAGAGCCGGATTTATGGGTTGCCAGAAAAGAGTTGGTGCCTTTGTTGTTGGTCCGTGCGGCTGCAGGTGACACGTCAACACCGGCGTTAAACAGCCCGCGTCAAAACGGCCCCGGCCCCGGTCCCGTCTGACGCCCATACACACCACCGCCACCTCACTTACAATCCGACCCACCTGAAATAACCAATATTCCGCCCATAATATGAAAACACCATTTACCAATTCACAATTACATACAAGTCTATCTATTGTATTATTTAGAGGGCTGGAATGAAGACATTCGACTGGTGCATATACATAAAATGGCTAGGTAAATATATAAAATGAGCCCGTAAAAACTGGTATTAAAATTTGGAATACACATTTAAACAATAAAATATAAAATTAAACATTATCTATGATTGAGTCTACACTTGATGAAATAATTTCATGAAATACTAAAAAGTTATTTCGCACTTGGTATTCAATCATCTCTTCCAGTCAATCTGTAGAACAATATCAATTTTTATGATGTTTTACTTGTTATTTGTACTTGGTCGTTTCTGAGTTCTGTTTTCTCTTACCTCGTATCAACAATTGACGCGCATTGTCGTCTCAAATTCTCTCAATTTTAACCCTGGCCACCGAAGTAAAAATGATATTTATGATTGGCATAACTGGTAATATTATTTTACAATATACGATATTGCAGTCAGTTGTTTGGTTGCACAAAGTAGTCTTGGGTATTTCCCTGTCAATAAGCCCTGGAAATAAGACGGAGGACCGTACTCGAGTAAAAGCGGAAAAATGATGTATCTTTTGTCAATAACTTTTCAGATTTATAACCGCCTGCCGGTCTCAATATCGAGGTCTGGGCCCAATATTTTCGTATTATTCCTATACTCATTTCATTACATCCCATATATATTTATTCAACCGAAAATACAACCATATACTATTTTATGAACCGGGGAATATTTCCACCGAATATTTTACGTGCCAATAAATAAACCCTGGTCGTATACTCCGATGACTGGCGGGAGGACGATTCGTCCTTATTATGAGATGAGCTGACAAATTATTATTGTTCCGATATTGGTGGCTTCTTTTGAAGCTTCCCGTTTTCAATGATAAAGGCGGGCATTAATAGAATATCGTCCGCGGTTGTGCCGTACCTGAAGACAACTAACGCCTTCTATTTGCCGGTTATGCAAGCCTGAATACATAAAACGCCTCCATTTTGCTGGTTATGCAATCCGTGAATACACCGAACGCCAAGATTGGTTTTCAATGAGTTACTGCTTATTTCTTCGTCAATTCCTCTTTTGGAATTGGCAATTTTCTTCCCTTTTCGGATTTAATTTTGTACATGTTAAGAACTATAACCTAAGAAATAATGACTATTGACGATCAGTATAATAAAAGAGTTCATGCGTATTTTTGTTCGTATCTTACCCGTCTTTCCAGGTATCTGCCGTTTTCTCTATTGTTATCGGATTTTCAGAATATTATTCGAGTGGCTTATGTGTGTTGTTTACGTTGGGTTGATTACGCTTTCCATATTTTGGAAGTCAAATGGAGGGAACATTTTAATAGGATCGGCTAACCGGAGTTGCAGTTTATTAACTCGTAGCCGGGTATACGTCCCAGGAGTTCCCGCGTTGCCGAGATAGGTTTTGACGTTCTGAATTGCATTTTAAAAGGATACGGAAACTTTTTTTTATTTTCATACTCCGGCGGCATATTAACGGCGTAGCCGAACTCGGGCCCCCGGGGGACGGTGGTCCCGGAGGGCGGAAATATGACTGAAAAAAAATTGTGTCCGCCCCTAACAATCCAACCCCCAAAATATTATCAGAGGTAATATTCAAGGGAAGATCAGTATACATCGACTTTTGTCCAGAATGTTTTTTTATCGGATTACTTTTTGCCGGTATTTTAAAAATTAATCTAAACCACACTTCTTATTACAAAATGTTTGTACAACTTTATTTTATTATTTGGTGAAAATTAATCTTCGGAGTAATAGCGCCGGTCTACATAGACGTATAGATTATTGTTATCAGTTATAAAAATTGCTTTCAGTTATCAGAACGGTGAGCCTCATAGCACATAGCCTACAAGATATAATAAAATATAACGCGATATACATTCACCGATGCTTGTTAGAGCTAATTTTAATGAATGTCTCTCCTTCCCTTCTTAAAAATATATCAGTTCGACGAAAAATACATCTTATATATTATCGTGGGGGAGATTAAATAGCCGGCCGGATTTCCGAGTTTCCATCCTCCGGCTCCGACTTTTAACCCAATCAAAATGGGGAAAAAAAGTTTTTATTGGTGAAAACCACAGGTGCGGAAAAAGGTCATAATGATATGAAAGGGGAGTTGAAAATAAAAAAAAAAGAAAGTAAATCTTTCGCCGCCGAGTTCGCGGCGGCGAATATCCCCTCTGTTCGAATTACTAACGCCCGGCCGAACAGGAAAAGGTAAGCCCCCCCGCCGATATGAACATCTTCCTCGTAAGAGTTATATTGAGAACTTTATATTGGCAAAGTGGAAGACGGGCCGAGTTGGCTCGTTTTATTATATTTATGAGACCCGCGGATCCGCGTATCGTGTTATATTGGGGCCTAACATGCCAGGCAACACCACCAGAAATTTCAATTCGAATATCACTGTTATTCGAAGAGTAAAGCGCTCTGGAACCAATTAAAAAAAATATTTCCCCACAATGTAAATAATACAGCAGAGGCAGGGAGAAAGGTAATTGGTAACAGCGGTAAGTTGGGAATCGAAATCTGAGCCAGTGAATACAAAAAAAATATTCTTTAAGGTTTTTATTAAGATTAAGAATTAAGATATTTATTTTATTATTTCTTGCTGCCGATTCGGTCTTCCGCTAGATTCGGCTTAACGTTCATTCGGTAATACAGTCGGTTAAATGAGGTCGATAGTTTCCGCGATCGGTTGTTTTTGTGGGACCCAAAAAGTGTCCTAAAACTCCAAAATGGCACCAAAAAAGTGTCGTAAAACCCTATTTTTACCTACAAAGTAGAAATTTTGTATTTCTAGCCTACGAGCAGCCCCGTTCGTTCCTCTGTGACCAAAAAGGTGGTGCCATGATCTTATAACCAGTGTTTTACGTGGCACAAACGGTACCCTCTCTTCTGCGACTCACGTATGATGGTGGGCTATCATAAACCCCCGTTTTAATGTCCACCCGCCCGCCCCCTCCGCAAAACAAGCGCGGATCCGATGTGACGTTTTAATTAAAATTTAACGGGGCACATATCTGCGAGCGTTTTGAAAGCGAGCCGGGCCCCTCACCCATGAGTCGTAAACGGCGTTTGCGCCTCCCAATAAACTATCGCTACGCCAGGCGCTCTGATAGCTTTTGTTATCTTTAGGGGACGGGGAGGGAGGGCTTACGTACGCACTCCTCGTAATTACCATCCTGGATTTAGGTACGCGCCTGTACGCTTTCAAGTAGTTGAAAAAAACCTTTCCTGTTGTAACTCGGAGGACCGGGTTAAGTATATTTGTGTTACCGCTAGCTTTTTTACGATATTAGTTAGGCAACAAAAATATACTTAACCCGGCCTTCCGTGTTACACCACCCCCTCGTTTATAAAATATCTGAGCCCACTGCCAGAACTTACGTCACAACATATACGTAACCCGGTCCTCCGGATAAACATCCTTTATTGTTTATATCCCTACAACATCCTATTAAAACACGATTGTACGTAACCTCATTTTACAATTCAAGTTGATTTCGTAAATGCCAAAATACAAGGGTGATATATTATCGAAAATTGTCGCAATCTAAACAATTATATTGACGAATGTGACATCCGGGCATCGAGATGTAATGAGGTGATAGTCAATTTGGTAAAAAAAGTGCGAGATCGGAGTGTGAGATATCCACGCGACATACCCGAATGCGGAATGTCATATTTCACGAACACTTGTTATACAGGGGGCAGAAGTACGTGTGGCGTGATTAAAAGTAATTTTCAGTAAGTGAGAAACGAACAGTGGTATTTGAATTTTGATCGCTGGGAGGGTTGCCAATTGTGGGAACGTTTGAATGAAATATATGATGCGTACCATTAGCTAGCTCAGGCAAGTGAGCGGA
Source organism: Lethocerus indicus (assembly GCA_019843655.1). Taxonomy (NCBI): domain Eukaryota; kingdom Metazoa; phylum Arthropoda; class Insecta; order Hemiptera; family Belostomatidae; genus Lethocerus; species Lethocerus indicus. Next base: position 5,234,701 of record JACDQD010000006.1, read on the forward strand.
GAGTGAAATATTACTGTATAAAATCACAATCATCAGAACTTTTAAAGAGATATCTGGACGGATCTGAATAATAATAACAGTAATTAAATAATAATTAAAAAATAACCTAACAATGAATTAGTGTGTTTGCTCAATCCCATGTAATAGTAAATAGATCCGAATATATTGGACTGTCGATGCATTGATGAAAACACCGAATTAGTGTAATTTCTAAATTCGATTTAAATTAATTTAATTAATGAAAGTATCTTACGCAGCGACTCCTCCATACAGACCTTTATGGGGCTGATGAGGGATGTAGAGTGACGGGTGGGTGGAGTGCTGTTATTGTGGCCGCCAAAGAGGGGAGGGAGGCAGCCCCTTGAGCAGAGTGCACGCACTGTGTCCCCGTTTTTATTCCCGTCCGGACTCCTCCCACCCAATTTGGGGGTGGATCTCCAGCATTCATTTGGCGCTCCATTCAAAGTCGTTCTTGTTTTTTTTTTTTATTCATATCGCGGCAGGAATTCAATCCACCGCTTTGTTCTTTTCAGGGGGGGCGTGGGTGGACACGGTGTTCACGGCGGCACCCCAATTAAATGAATCGATCCGTGGACAACTTAAATGGCCAATTGTTGGGCTCATATTAGTCATTCTTTCTGCCCCTGTAGTTCATGCATATATTCGCTACTATAGTCTACTGAAACTTGAAGTATACCAGTCTACGCCTTTTCAAAGATACCCGCAAAAGAAATACCCGCATGCGGTTCCACGAGGAAACTCTCAGGCTTTGTTTCCATCGTCCGTGTTACACTAAAGACATTGTTTAACCAAATGCGATCGTTTGTCGGTTCTGAAAGTTTGTGAATTAAGAATTTTTGACCCGTAATTAATATGAGAAGATCCGCTAATGCCATCTGGATCTAATTTCTCCCCTCATTTATATTGGCTTAGGCTTAATAGATTTCATCTGCTCGCGATCGAAGATGATCGCGATAAAAAGTTGCCTCGTATTTCTTCCATAAAAATGTCTAAAAGTATGTTACCATTATCAGGTATTTCCGAATACTACTATCACAGAGTATTCCTCGAAGGGTCCCTCTTTTCCTCCTGCAGATATCATAACGCCTCTCGATATGAGTCGATGCGGAGGTTTTAGCGTTGGACTAAACCCGCCCCTTCCACTCGCGCCCTTCCTCGTCCCGGTCGCTGCTTTATGCGGTCGTAAAATATTGCGAAAACCGTGAAGATGACAATGGCGCGGGGAACCGAGGGCCGCGTGCACGTCGACCTTAACACAGCCCTTCACCCCGCCTCGCCCAAAAGCTTACGTTTTATTACCAACCTTCCATTCTTATATTCTTTTATACGCCTCTAAGGATGAAGGGGATGGGGGATGGGGAGAGGGGCCGACGCTTTCGATTCCCAGCAGTTGACATAGATTTGCATGATAAAGAGAGGCGGGGTCCGTACCCCCATCTGTCCACCGATATCGCCCCGAACGACAGATTTCCTCAACAGGGACAACACTCTTCGAGGATTCCCAGATCGTAAAATACCTTTCTGTCGGAATATATTTGCTAACATAAACCTCCGTGGACCACAGCGCTATGTAACTATGATATCGGGACAATTCAAAACGGAAGAATTGTAGAGTGTGTACATAATGCTTTAATTTCAATCTAATCTATAATTTTATTTCAGAGGGTCAGTATTTTAATTTCCTTCACTTCATTTTCTTAGAATTTGTAAATATTGTTTTTCTGGGAATTGGTTTAAGAATACTTTTTAACCTTTTTTATTTTGTACAATCAACATGAATGTTATAAGTACAAGTGCTGATTTTTTTTCACATGTATTTCGTGATAAAAGGAACCACCCAAAGATGGCACTTTTCACACAAGAACAATTATAGTTTAAGGGCTAAGAAGATCTCTGGGCCAGCGGCGTTTAAGCCGACGCGGGGGGGATAATGGATGGGTAAGAGAGGAGAGGGACTGAACGAGTGGATTAGGATGAGGAGAAAGGCGGGAGTGGAACTTCAGAAACCGGGATTTTGTGACGTCGTCGACTGTTGGCATGTTGAGATAATGGTGGATTATGTGGTTAGAAACATACCAGGGAGCATTAAGGACTTTTGATTGAAATCTCAGGATGCGAGCGATGTTGGAAGTCTCGGTGGAACCCCATAGCTCTATACCGTATGTCGATGTCGGTTTAAGCGTCGCTTTGTATATTGTCAGTTTGTTACTTAAGGTCAATTTTGATGTCTGTTTTAGTAATGGCCTCATGAGTCCAAATTTTCTGTTTAAGTCGATTCTTTTGAGTCGGGTATGGGGATTTAACAATTCGTAGGATAGGATTTTTTCGGATACTATTGAATTTCGTATTTCATCATCTTGCGTTGATTGTGAGCGTTATTTCCAATGGGACAGTTTTTGAATTTCTCAATTGCGGTTAGTAATATTATCTTATCCATCTAATTTTTTTCGCTATCACCAAGCATAACTTTCATTCTCTCTGTATCTCCTTATAACAACGTATTCTTGCGGTTAATATAAAATATTAATTTCTTAATTCTCTCGAATTAATCAAACAACCCGCTCATATAATGAACCCTCAAAACCGTCTCAGTACAGCATAATTAAATTCATTTCGAGACGTCGCAATATTTTATGAGACCGTAAAGGCCGCAGGAGGAGCCGGGAGTCGATCTGAAGACGGGCAACGTTGAGGCCCGCTCTCCGAACTTATTCCGCGAATTTCTCAGGTGTTCCCGAGAAACTGTCGGTGAAAACAATCGAGTGTATATAGCCAGTGCGATGAATTATTGTGAAAAATATTTGAGCTGAAATGGAGAGCGTGAGAGTGGCGTGATTGGCGGCGGACCGGCATTAATTGGTTTAGCGTGTCTGGTCCGTGGGGCGCCTCGGGGGTTGGTCCCCCGATTTCGGGGAAGGGGGAGATTCGCCGGGACGACGTCTGAGAGGGTTGGACAGGCTCGTAAACGCCTCATCCTCCGCCGCAGCCCGGTGGCTTTTTAACTAATGAAAGTTCCACGACGGCAGCAGTTAACTCCCGGGAGCACTCACGAGGTCGGGCTCCTTCTTCTTTTTTTTATGGCCCGCATCTCCTCTGCCCCCCCCCTCCCCAGTTAAACCACTCGGGGGTAATTTATATTCGGTTTGCTGTAAATTTGTTAATTCGGAAGGACAACGAGAAACGTCCCGGTCGTGGGCCGTGGCCATAACCCCTCTCCTACACTCGATAGTTTCACATTCTTATCATTGATAACTCTAAAACCCAGTAGGGCAATAAACCTTGTCATCTTTGTGTAAGGTATAACAGTGTCCCTTACTAAGATTCACGTGGAGAGACCAAAGGCAGGAATGAGCCCATAATGTAGAGGAATAAATTATTTTCGTGTTAATGGTTAAAGAGTCAAAGAATGTAATATTATCGACATTATTTCTCACATACGATGTTCTCACATGCCCTATTAGCAAGGTATGCAGAGAGATAAATCCGCACGCTGGCGTCCCTTATCTTTGTCAGACTGAAATTTATCGTACTTTGTTCTGCAGCAATTCTCCAGTCATTCTGTAGTAATAAAAGTTATTCAGATACACTTCTATTTAACTAAGTAGTCCTTTAGGTTATGATTATCGATTTATGGTTACATCGTTTACATTGATGAGTGTATATCTTATCGATCTATTTAAATTTAGTAATTTATTTTTTGGCTTCGGCTACTACCGCTAGTGTCAGTGGCCATTTGACAAAAGTGGAAAGAAGAAATGTGATTATTATGTGAAAAAATATTAATTACGGTATTTAGGAATTGTATTTATGATTTTGTCCGTGTTTAACCCGGCTGACGGGGGAGACGGCTGAAACTGAAAATAGAACGTTTCCTGCAGTTAAACCGCTTTTTATTTACGACGCCGGTTGTAAATTACAGAGTTCGGAAAATATTTTACAACCTTCCTCGAAAGCGTGTTGTAAATAGGTGCAAAATCCCACTTTGTTCCTGGGGGAAGAATTTCTGTTTTAGTTGACGTGCTCCCAACAATATTTAACTCCCGGAACGTCGTAACATTTATATTTCATGTGTCTGGTAATATCATACGAGGCGACATTGATACATTTCAGCATGAATTATGATTTACAGCAGTTAACATCCGTTCCATTGGTTTAAGTATTAGACCAAAGCAGCGAGCGGATATATTGTTTAATAGAAAAGGTTTGTTGGCTGTGATGTTACTGTAGGAATTTACTTCTTTGAATGAGTTTCTGACACATAACCATGGCACATGTTTATATTTTGGACAATGTGTTACATCCTGTGGGGCCTCTACAATTACAAAATAAATGTCTTACCTCCGGCCGGATTCCTCACTTTTTCCGTTTGACCGATTCGAACTGGAATCGATTTCCCGAAAAACCGTTGGACCGTCGCGGATCATCCCTTTTCCTCTTTTTATTTCCCACCGACGGCAGATAAAAATTCCCTTCCTCCACTTTACGTTTTTTTTTCGCCCTGTTATTCAATCGTCGAGAGAGGGACAGCCGGGGTTGAGTTAACCAATTTCATGGGTGTAACGATACCGTGTCAGCCGAACACAACTCCCCTCCCGCGGTATTATTTCGGGCTTTTGACGACCTCCGACGATAATGAAATAACCGAAGGGTCTCTTGGAAAAAAAGAAAAAAAATCCCGCTCATTGATTAAAAAAAAGAAAAAAAAGGGTTGAAATGGAAATCAGATTCCGTTCCGGGGCATTTAATTCGCGACGAATCGCGATTTCCGCATTAATTATATTGCCGGTTTCATTAGATCCGAACATAAAACCGGATCCACTACGTGGCGAGAATATTTTATCGCGAGTCCACAAACGATATAAAATACATACAATACGTTTCATTCGCATTTGCACTTTGATCAATAGAATCATATACACGCAACCGTAATTTCATACTTCTATTTCTATAGTCACTCAAGCAATATTGAATATGAATGTATACGAGCCCAGTGCTTTGCTTTTCTTCAGAGAGCATTCATTCGCAGCTTACGCCTGTAGCTCAATTGATAGGGGACTTTGCCGGTCGGCAAAGAATCCTTTACTTTACAGCGAAGGATTAATTATATTTGCCTCGTGAGCCACGAGAGGGCGATACACATCAGGGACCGCTTGTAATTTCTCCGCGGCGAGAAAAACATTAGAGGAAACTGTGGCGGCGGCCTCGGCCGGTTAACGGCCTCCACGAGCTAGCTTATTGCTTATCGGAGACAGCCAGAGCCCCCTTGAACAAATCTCGTCCTCGCTGTCTCCCATTAGGGCGCCTCCATATTATCCTTATATAGGAGCTCGGTACTGCCCCCAGAACTCATAACAATAAATTGGCGAGTAATCGCTTTAAAAACTGCTTGTCGTTTGCCGGTCGGTCTCAGTCTTCTCGGCTCGGGATATTGAGCTGATAAATTTCTGGCTAAATTGCCGAGAGCGCCCCCGATATCGATTATTGGCGGCTTTATTTTCAATCTTTATCTACCGCGTAAATAGCCCGTCCTATTCCAATACCTTATCGAATAAATATTATGACCGACGAGCCGTAAAGTCGGTTAGAGTTTAGAATTCGTAAGAAATTAATATAATCACTTATGAATATTTAGTGAATGCCAGATCGGTTTCGGCTTCTCGCCATCGATCATGCACTCCACAGCGTGCACTCCAAATCTGGACCGAGATCACATCGACAGTACCTTGCAAATACTGAAAAAAACACATGAAAGCACCGAACAACATTCCAATACGACATTGGTATTGGTATTTAAAGAAATTAATTTTTGTGGTACTTTGCTCTCACAAATTGGGTAATGTACTTCTTTTTCGTGTGAAGCTTTTTAATATTTGTGTACTTAATTTCGAGTGGCTTTGTTTCTGGGATGCAAATTATAAAGCACATACGGGTTTGTAAATTTCGGAAGGCAATATCCGGGTGTTATTGAATTTTGATACACGGACATGTATCCACCGGGTCGGAAGACTTCTGGTGGGCTGTGGAGATAATCAGAACGAAATTAATTTCCTGGAAGGACATTAGGGAACTGTGCTGGGGCGAGTGCGACTGTTTAGGGGGAGTTTTACGACGGGCCACAACTGTTAGCGGGCCACGGAAAGAGGGCATTAACAAAAAATCTTACCGTCGGAGGGACCTTTTTTTTCTCCCTCTCTCTCTCCTTTCGGTGAATGGAGAAGTCGTAAAAGCTCCGAGGAGACCGAGGAGGGTTCCTCATTTAGTACCGTTTCCAGTGAACGGCAACAAGAAATTATTGCTTTCCCCGAACCTAGTTTAACGCCCTTTCCCATAGTGCCTATTGCCGACGCCCCGTATTAAAACGGTCGTTGGGCACTTTAAAATATTGTACTCGGCAACTCCGGAGGGCCCGACATATTATTACACTTTCCCAGGTGTCTATTCTACTGAAACTCATCAATTGATTCATAAGTTAATGTCATTCATGAGACCGTAAAAATAACTCGAGTAATTTTTTCACGGATTCAAGGTATCGTCGGTAACAGGAATACTATGAGCTTGACCAATACGACAACACTGATTCCAGAATACGGTAATGAAAGTTATACGGGCCTATAAATTATGTTAAGAATGAATACAACAAAATTACAACACCGCGATTCATCGCTAATAAACGATAATTCACCGAAGCCAGCGAAGATTAATTTTCATTCCCACCTGTCCGTGATTTCTAGTCCGCCGCAATCGGATCTGCGTTAGCGGCCGGATTGGCGGCCATTAGCCGCAAATGAGGCCAGTTAATAGGAGCGGCTTATGAGAGCTCGTAAACCGCCAAAGGCCGGCCAAGTGTCCACAAATGCGCGCCCATCGTAATTGGCAATTTAATAATGTATCGCGGCCGCCCACCCCCCATCCCCCGTCCCCACTTCCTGTAAATACAGTCGGACCAGAGAGACAAACGGAATAGAGAGATTCATCGGTAGTGGCCGGCCCCCACTTAAGTATACCAGTTTGTTGAATGTATAATAAATAAAAGAAGAATAAAATATATAACATCGTATGAACACAGAGGATAAAATAGTTCTCTACTTTGTTGGTAGATAAACCTACTGAAATATGGATTATGTATTGCATAATGGAGACCAGCGCATAATTGCATTGAAGATGTCCTGAGACATTCAGCTGACTCGTCGGTGTATTTGTTAACAAAGTTGTTCGCCTCTGAGAATAATCGAGGGATAACACAAATAACCGATGCCCGATCCATCCGTGCCACAAGATAGATGAACCCGGTAGCCGAGAGGTCGGAGGTCTTTAATATTCATCGGGACCTGTTGGAGGGGAATTGGACGAGTGGGTGGCCCCTATCGGATGAGGGCGCCGAGAATGGCTTTCCCGTCGGTCCAACTCCAACTCTAGATCCCAATCAGACCCGCGGGGCGCTCCTCTGGGGCTCCGGACCGGACACTCCCCAATTTCGTCAACTATTACAATTCAGATACGCGTCTCCCGCATTTTGTTTCCAATTACATCCCCGACGTCCGGGGTTCGCACCCCGCACCCGAACATCGCTTTATGTGTAACACTGTTCATTTCAACTTGTCCTAAAGCCGTCTCCCATACACATAATTTTAGAACTTTGTAAAATTAAAAATTTAGCCTAAAAGCGATTATCGACGAGTGGACCGAATGTCCGGAATGGATTTTGCGCGGGGCCGGCCCTGGACGAATTCTCGAGTCGAAATTTACATTTACCCTGCCCCTCACGCTTAAAGCTGACGGCAGAAAGCTGACGCACTCCCCAAAAATAAATTCCGAGCCGGTCGAGAAAAGTTTTCAGTCCGACTGACAGACCGCGGTAATAACTATCTGCGCGTTCGCTCCTTCGCAAGTTTACGACTCTACAAGTTCTGGACTGCAGGCTGGAGCGACAGCTTTGTTCCGAAAAAAAAACATGGGGGACCCGCCGCCCCCTCGAGAGTGAAGGGCGTATCTGTTAATATCTATGCTAAGTAGGCAGTTTTATGTGGGGCCCGCCGCCGGGCAATAAACCTCGGTCGGACCCGGCCGGCCGAGGGGACGGTGCCGCCAGCGCCGCCCATCAAATTATTTAATGGCTTTTAATTCCGATTTCATTACGCTCATCCCTGTCCCACACACCGCCCCCTCCCCGCTACTCCAAACGAAAAAACCAGAAAGGGGTCGCGACAATAAAAAAAGGCGGCACCGCCCCCCTGCCGCTTTTCCGTTCCGGCAGTCGTAAAAGAGAGAACAGCCCGACGCGCTGGACGCCCCCCGCGTCATTTATATAACGCCGTTTAAACCGCGGCACTCCGAAGATCGGGAAAACGTTAGGGGACGAGCGACGTTGAGGGGTTCGGGGGTGAAAATATTTTACGACGTCGTAGGATAAAAGGGTGACGTTTGATGCGAGGGTTGCGGAGTTTTTGGATTTTTCTCCCACGATCTTTAGTGTGCTTTTTATTTCCCCGATATAAGCAGGCCTGACAGGGACGGGCTCGGAGTTCTCGACTGCGATTTCGGCTGCTTCAAAAAGGGCATTTTATTGCGCATATCGTCAGTGTAATCAAAACTTTGGCGAAAGAATGTTGGGACTGAAGCGGCACCTCATTGTCAGGAATTTTTCGCGTCCAAACCGGAAATATTTCAGAAAATTATTTTTTGGAAGTTTATGTCATATTATCGCCTAGTTTACATTAACATCTGCGGTTTAATTTATTTTGATAACGACGCATATAAATTGCTTGTATAACGGCGCTTGATGTAGACTACACCCGCACTGCGGGAGAGTATGGCGGGATTGCCGCTCGGCCGCGCCGTATTACATTAAACAACCGTTATACACCGACAACTATTCAATAAACTTATTAAATTAGTCACATTTTTTTCTCAATATTGCTCCTTTAGTTATTATAACTATTTAAAATTTCATATACGTCAAAAACGGACCAACATATCTACTTAGTAGCCAAATCCAATTTCTTCAAAGTAGAACCTTTTACTTAGTTGTTTTATAGTATCGCGGAGTTATTTCATTTTTCTATTATTAACATATTAATAAATTTACTGTATAATTCTGAGAGATTATATTAGATCCCATTTGCGATGTACCCATACACTAAACAAAAATCACAACAGGGAAGTTTAAAGGAATTTTGTCCTTTTTGTGTAGATTACTAATGCCGATAAATTACACACTCACTCGAATTTATTCTAAATTACGTGAGATTGAAGAATCCCCCCCTCAAAACTATCCATGTCTTACTTTAAGCCAAAAAAAAGGGCAACAAGTCGCCAAATAAGGGCCGGCGATATTGAAGCGGTCCGTGTTGTTTGCTGTAGGGCGTGTTGGGTCCTTCAAAGGGCTCCCGTCCCGACCGAAAGGACCCATCGGGGGCCTGTTTAGCGCGAATGATTATTGCCAGGTATTAGATTTAGCAGGACGCGCGAGAGGGAGAGAGACGGCGAGGTGGAGAAAATAGGGAGAGAGGGAGAGAGAGAGAGGCCGAGGGAGAGAAAACGAGAGGAACAACCGATGTCCACAATCAAACTCGGTTGGGCAAACATCGGTCTGATTATTGTTTGTGTTGGGGGCGACGCCCGCCCTCTTAGCCCGCCGCCGCAATCTACATAGTATGTAGCGTAAACACTTTTTTCTGTAAACCTTTTTTTTTTCCAGTAAGCAGTTTCGGATCGCCAAGGCTCCGGGGCAAAAAGGGGTGACACAATATTTGATCTGGTCTGGGTGTTCGATGTGGCTCACTTGATGAGTCCGCGTCCCAACCAACCTTCCTACATATTACTTTTGGATGGGCCGAACTTTATACGAACGTTTTATATTTAAATTAATTATTTTAGAAATAAATCGAAGCCTCTTAAATTTATAGGATTAAATTCCCAATAATCCGATATTAATTTATTTATTAATTCTTCGTTAACAGAGACTTGACTCTATAGAATATTTGTGAATCTCACGGGCCTTATTTTGATTAATTTTCATAACTCTAAGCTCTTTGGAATTACTTCTGGTCCCTTCGTAACTTATATAATTGGAAATAGGTATAGCAAAGAATTTTTATTTGATGAAATACGTGGCGATAATGCTGCGAATTTCTAATCGGTAAATCTCAGTTATATTGAGACGAGGTAATTCGACTAACATGGGCGCGAGGATGGGGTTGGCGTTCCTGAAAGGGATCGCTGAAAGGAGGCAATGTGGATAGAAATAATTAATTTTGATTATTACGGCTATTACGGCATCAGATGTGGTTTCATTAAAGGATTTAATGTTTTCTGCAGCATAATTAAAATCTTACGGGTATTTTACAGATGTTTGCTCGTAAATATAGGAAGGGAAAACTTTCTCTAATGTTGTATTCTTGAATAGCCGGTAGTGGGGCGGGTCTGGCGATGACCGGAGGTCCGCGCTGTTTGCGACGCTGAACCTACCCCGAGGGGGAATCAGGTCCTCCGCCTATCGTCTGCAACTTTAATTACCTCCACCGTTTACCCTCTAAACGCGGGCAGTAAAAATGATAACAGCCCATAAAATAACGCGGGATTTCGTGGAACCGGCGGGTGGATACGTGTGCTCGGGTGATATGAGCCATAAACGTGTCCTGGTCGGCAGCTCTAATTTCTCTATCCGGTAGTACAGATTGCCCGAACCCGGATTCAATTAGGAATTTATGATTGGGGCGAGTGGGGGTGGGGGCGGGGGCGGCAGTTTGTCGTAACTCCGCCACCGGCCCACTAGAAACATTTATGTCTTAATTACGCCCCTGAGGCCTCCTTTACGGCTCGAGACCGTTTCCGTTATGGACCCCGGACCGCAATCTCCTCCCGTCGAGGACCGCTTGCGTTTAACGGGCCCACCGTCCTGCATTTCCATAATAACACCCTTTAATTTATTAAGCCGAAAAATTGTACAAATCCGTAAAGGTATCGAGAACTAATTTCCGCTAGATCGGTTTCTTGTATCGCAATTCTGCGACAGTGGTGCGAATTTCCCGAAGACACAATTTTGCCAATGGTTTGGTGTTGCGGCGTAAACTATTAAAAAAAAATTCCAATAATTGAAAACGATACCTCATCAAAACAGAGGAACTTGAAGTTGTGTCCTCCTCTTGGCCGCTTTACTCGGAAATGAGGAAAAGTCGACGAATATTCGCGTGGAGAACCCACGTCAAGGACGAGTTAAAGTTCGCCAGGTATTTTTAACAGTAAAACACACACACATGTTCACCGGAAGTCATAATGAACAATTTTTTCTCCGTCATCATTTACATACCCTTCTGTGTACGCTGTGGGCGCTACATTGATGTAAATTTATTCCGAGGGATTCGATCGATAGATCAATCCGCCGATTGCAGGTAAAAGTGCGTCCGATAACATAACACTGGAGGGGGGCTACCTAACACTGGGCTCAGCCGACCGTAGCCCCGTACGCTGGCTATCTCTATGGCCACTACTGCCCTGTGGAGGCGGACATTTAACAGAAGAGGCCGGCCAATCTGCTAAATGGGCTACTCTATTCAAAACGGGATGCGGGGGCGTGGGGGATGACGACAGTGGCGCGGAGGAGGGGGATGAGGAGCCCGTACCAAAGGGCGCACCCGGTTCAACCCTTAACCGCATTACCGCTATGTTCGATTGAATTAAACTGCCGCGTTTTTGGCCGGCCCCTGTTTAGAATCGGAATTAGGGCGGAGTGAATCGAACGGGCCGCCAGAAACCACACACAGCCGGGGTTTTCTATCTGAAATTAATGTGCAAGCCAAAGGTCAAGCTGAGCAACAAACCTCCCTTTTTAACATTACCTGTTACACACTTTAAAGTGATAAGGTAATGCGCTGGGGGTGAGTGAAGGCTGGTGGGTTCCCGTTAGATATATCGTGAAATAAAGCGGAACGAGTGGCTGGAGCCACTTTAGTGGGCAGCTCTTGCAGCGCTGTAGCAATTCCTCAGAGGGGACAATCAACTCTATATACGCCACTCTCTCTCTCTCTCTCTCTCTCTCTCTCGACAATAAAAGCTGACCGAAATTGCATACTTTCATTCAGCCAACGTCCCGGGCCGAATGCCGGTGTAAACCTGAAGAAATGATTAGACCGCGGGACCTCGCTGAATTTATATTGGGGGTCCTATTATTGTTGTCATTATTCTCGAGAGGCGCCCCGCGAATTTACTTCAATGTTTATGCGTTCCATAAATTGTTATCCTACAGTAGAGCACTAAAGAGCCGGTCTAATTTAATGAATTAGAAAAAGAATGGATGAATTTCAGAATTCCGAATTATAAGCTGTAATGATTTATTTATATTAGTTCTATTTTCATTTAAATGTCCGTCCTTTGGGGCGCAGAGAATGTAATTTCTTCCGAGGCCAGGTATGCAGTAAAACTGTAAAGTATAGTTGGTAGGGGGCGAGGGCAATGAGGTGGCTGAGATAGGGCCGTAGCAACAATGGCCCTATGATTTATTTGGCCCTGGCCGTTGGCGATAGGGCGGTACCACCCACCCTCTCTCTCTCTCTCCCCCTCTCTCTCTCCCTCCCTCTCTCTCTTCTGCACCCTGCCAAACTGCCGGCTTTTACGATTGTCGTCCCCCGCCCCCGCGCCCCACCTAGCCGGCGGGCCCGCCATTAAAACGTTGTAATATTCAACGTAAAACGGTTTATGGCTGTGCCGGGTCGTAAAACCTCGGGCCGCCCCGGAGCTTTCGGACGGATTAGTGGTACCGTTTTCCCAGGGATAAACAGGAGCAACCCCACCCCGCCCCTCAGCCCCATCCACCACCACCACCCAACACCACCGCCCCCACAGGCAAAAACTGCGTCAGCGTTTGATGGGCCCGCCCGATAGTGGCCCGTCCAATTTCCGATTTCCTAGCGCCGTTTTAACAGCTCCCAGACACCGGGATAGGCTTCCACCTTACTCGTGTCCGTCGGAGCGAAAATTTATATAATGCAAAGCGTCAAACACCGAACAAAAGGGACATTATCTACGGAATACTAAACATTTACTACCAACAGTCAAACTGACTTCAAAATTGACCCCAGCTGACAATTTACAGAGCCATACTTAACCCGAGGTTCACGCACAGTTGCAACAAGACATCCGACATTGCTCTCATCCGGAGATTCTATTCTAGCTTGACCGCATTTCTCCCCTCCTAGCATATGTTAGATTCATTTCGGGCCGGAAAATTCCCAAAATAACGTCAGATTTATAGTGTTGTATTTTCCTCTAAAACAATTGATGCGGTAATTTGACTCAAAATTTTTGTCCGAAATTGCAGAACCATTTATTCGACTAGGCCTCCCCTCGAGCCGCCCCTATCCGAATTGCAGAGCGTCAAGGGGTAGTTCCGGGTCCTTACTTACATTTGCCCGATTGGCAGCCGTATCCTAATCCTGGCTGTGTTTAACGTCCGGCGCTACCTTTTATTCCTGCCGTCCTTTGTCCCCTCCACCCCCACCCCCGTTCGCCCTCACCATCCCCTAGTCCGTGTCCTCCGGTCCAGCCGGCCCCCTTGTCGTAATTATAGCCAGGGCGTCGTAAAACTCAGGGGGGAGGTGTGTGTGCTGGTGGCTGTGCCGCCCCCGGCGGTCATATGACTCACCGACCGCCCCCGGAGATACCCGCCTCTTCCTCCTTCGCACAATCTCCTTCATTGTATCGAAAGCCCTCTAGGTCGTCGAGATACTAGACTGACCGAACAGACGTTTGTTGTGAAATTTTCCCCGGTTCCTAACCAGGTAGCCGGGTTCCATAAAATAAACAAAATGAAACTATATGTTCAAACCATTTGAAAATATCCTGATGTATAGATCCTTATTTTTACAGAATTTAAACTACATATTTTTTCCCAAGTTAGAGAATAGCTACTAGTGACCAAACAAATAATTACTACCACTAGCATTTAGAAAAACAACATTTGAATTCGTGAAGTACTTTTATACACTTCTTGATTTCCCTCAATGCTTATGTAGTTCATTGTGTAAAATATTTTAAAAACCGTATAAAATAAAGTTTATTACTGCTGTGATCAAAATTATTTTCATATATTATAAACAGGTAAGAAATTGTTATTTAATAGGAATAATTATTGCGTACTATGTCGTATTATGTATTGCTATTATATTATGTTATCGCTATATATTATTGTTCGTGTAATTCTAAGGAGTGTAGGAATAATGTGCGGTAAAGCCCAGTGCCCATTAAATAGAATGGAATGAATCAAAACAACAATCTCTCTCCCTCAGTTTCCTTCTTCCCCCCTCTCACCTCTCTTTCCCTGTTTTCGCTTTCTTGGCTCCAGGTCATAAACACGTACAAAACAAATGCGCACACGCGCATCGGCCTCACGTAAAACTTAAGCCGTGGGGTTATATCCTCGATAAGAGTTACGCCCGCACGTTCACGTCCCTCACTATCTCTCTCTCTCTCTCTCTCTCTCTCTCGCTCTCCGCCTTCCTCTTTTCCGGCCTCTCTGTGTTTTCCGCCCTTCCTTTTCGGCTCATAAATCCGTCCCAGGGTTTTTAGTGTTACGGGCGTTGAGAGGCCTGCCGCTATTGGCCCGGCGGGCCACACCCTGGGCACCACTCCGCCAATCGGAGACCTCCCAACACCGAATTGGCCTAGTTTTGACTTCGGGGCTTCGCCTCCTCGCTTTTTCGGGGCCCCTTCACTTTTTCCCATTACTCTCTTGAGAAAAATAATCGATCAATAAATAGGCGCCATCTATAATTTCCTTCTTCCAATAGCAAAATTTCACTTCCAGTACACGCAACCCATTGTTTATCGTGTTTAAAGTGTAATTAAAAACGTTCTCTCCGAAATGATTCACGCTTTAAAACAACAACTAATTCACTTGATTCAACAAATCCTTGAATAATCTCTCGTTTATATTTAACCACACGGTGATTATAATGGCTTTCCTCTCGGAAACAATCCCTTACACTTGCCTCAAGTAATTACACAGTTATGTTATATAATCATTCCTAGAAACGAGTACAACAATCATTTTCCACTGTGTGTAAACAATGTAGTTACATAAAATTCGTGTACGGCAATAATCATGATAATTTAATAATGAAATTATATTAGAAAATTATGTTATTTACAGTGTCATGTTTACGAACAGAACTCCGAGTTTCTTCGAATTTTTCAAAAATTTAATATTGTTTATATAATGTAATGTTTGGTATGTACTCCATAAACTACTCACAAATCCATAGTGCATATTTTTTCTAGAGGGTCTGCGTTACCAAAATGTCAAAAAACAGTCTTTGCATTTAAAACTACCTCTCCTTTGTGTTGTATTATGTACACTGTATTTGTCCGTCCGAAAGTTTTTGGTATATTACCTGGCTAATACTGGATATTTTATTGGCAGCAAACTTCATTCATCACTATCCCAGCCCTTGTCCATAGTAGGATATTAGGATTTATTCTAATTGTTTATAGTGTATCTTTTTTTCATTATATCCTAAATGGTCTTGGAATTTCGAAAAAAAATCATATAAGGATTTCCTAAATGACTGAATAATGAAATTGCTTGCCATTCGATTTATGAGTAAACATTTCAGGGGATCAGACCACGTATTTCAACAAATATGAAATTTGTATATGCTTATTCTCCTTCTATTATCCCTCTTATTAGGTTTAGTCTTTTTCAAGACTGATTTCATCTTCTCAACATAGAAAAATTGGCTCATCAAGATGTTTCCTTCGGCTATCAGAATAATCAACTGATATCACTCAGTTTTTTCTATTACTATCATAGAAAGAGTCAAAATACTCTCCGGATTATAGTTGTAGGTTGCATAGAGAAAACAAAAAACCGAGTTTTTTATCAGAAAAAGTAGATTTCTGAACGTTTATTAGAGAAATATAGGATACGTAGACGTAAATATGATCTAAAACGTACTGACAGCTTTTTCTCATGAATAATAGTTTTCGTATATTAGCACTAGATCCACAAGACAAGAAAAGTGAGATGGATCGAAGAGGAAATATTTCTAGACGATAGTTCAAGTAGGGCGAATAGAGACGATACTGGTACGGAACAGACGACACTATTCGATTACAAAATTATGCTGCAATTTTTTTGTAAATGAAACCGCGAAAAATCGAATCAAACCCAAAGCCGGAGATTTCAACGCGTAATTCCTCCGCGTAATTTTTAAAGTAATAATTTATTAATATAGCATCCATTATTTCTATAAATGCTTAACAAACATCCTAGCTGATTGCGATATACTTCCCTTTATATATTTTAACAACACGGCTTACATTACTTACTAGCTATTAAACTATAGAATCCACATTACTTTCTTCATATAAGAAATACACCTCCGTTTTTATACCTTTAAAGCGCTATTTATTTACGTATCACGCTACCGTTGAGTTATAATAAATAAGCTTTAATGTAAATTATATTAGTTTTTTTATCATTTTAATATCTAACACTGGTTTTTGAATTCTCTAAAATAAGTATTGCGCACTAGTAATACGTAGTACTTTTGTTCCGATTTTTGGTTCTGATATTTGAGTGCGATTGGAGAAATTGGAAAAAACTTTGTTCATTGATGGAAAGGAACTTTGAGTCATTTGGAACGGGAATAACACACTATCTTGTTTTTTGAGGGGCCTTAAACTCAAAAAGACTTTAGTGTCAGACTAAAGTATTTTTTAATTGTAATGCTCTACATACTTGCAAAAATATATTATTTTACATGCCGGAAGAAACATATTAATTATATTTTATATAAATAAAATAATAGAAACTGAATGGAAATTGAATGGAAAATAAGGCTGATAATATTGATAGCAACCAAATATCACGATTACTGTAAATGGTTATTCCCACAATAGGAAAAATTAGTTATTCCATGCTGTCTCATTTCATTTAATAAATCATACCTTGATATTATTTTAATTAGGGGTAATAATTTTTCAATTCTGGATTACATATAAGACATATGTAGAATGGTAAATAATTAATTTATAATATTATGAAATAAAATTACTCAACAATAAGATTCCTGAGTGAAGTAAAAAAAATCTGGTTTATTTGAGGATAAAGAAAAAACATTTATTTGGGTTCTAATCATATTTATTATACGGTAGAAATAAGAAGGGAACAAGAAGACATTAGCACTCATCTTTACAACAATTTTTTTCAAAATGGGAAAGACAAATAAGGTTCATTCATTATTTTAAATGAATAATACAAAAACTATCGTCTAACATATTACTTCTTTCTAATTCTCAACTCTAATTATGATTTATAAATCTTCCAATGAATGAAATTAAGGTATATAAATAACATAGTTGCATACTTTTCTAGAGAACGGGAAAAAAGTGGGTAAAAATATTCCTGTATATGTCATTCTACTGTTTCAACTGTTTCGTTATGGTTTTTATTTTTACCATCAGAGAGCAGTGGGCTACAATACCGCTTGTACCACTATCTCGTGGCGGATGGAAAAACCACGTACCACCAAGAAACTCGCTAGTTCCTATCCACGCAGACATACTTTGTCAAACACCCAGTATATACCACATGAATAGCCTAATTACCCGTATGTGATGTTTTATTACGTCGGAATCATTTACAACTTTCTTATCCCTCGAGTATTTAACGTGTTACAAAAATGCATAGGGCTTTATGCTTTATTACCCGAATGATGTTTTCGTTCGAGTGAGTTTCTTTATTTACCGTATTTTTTACCATATTTCATTAAATTATTTATTCTCTAAGCAATTGATTAACTGTTAAGTTCTTCGGATCAGATGGGCACCTATATCATTCTATACAGCGGCCGCTGTACACGATGTTGAATCACGCCGGTCAGTAATGAAGTCAGTTGAGGGTTTTTAGGGTCAAAAAATACCGGCCAATTATTATTATTTTTTTAATAAACTCGGCAAGCGTGCACCGGCAACGCCCCCGCCTCGAGTTTCGCAACAGAGTTACCAGTAGCCCATCAAGGACTCCGTAGGTTCACTGTCGGTCCACACCGAAGAAATTAAACGATGAAGGAAAGATTGAAAGATATAGTGGGAGGGAAAGAGAAAGAGAGAGAGGGAGGAGAAAAAATAATGCGCCTTTTAAGATCTCACGGGTGGATAGCCGCGAAGGTGAATACGGCACTTGTGACCAATCGTCCGTAAACCGGTATCGACTACTGTCCGACGACGTGTCTGTTGGACACGACTATTTGGGACAAAGTTGAGCAACTTACGTGCAACTTAATACTGCTTATAACGTAATTATCCTGTCGGAACTAGCATCCCTAGTAGCTTTAATGACAATACCAAAAGTAGTTAATTACATTTGTAAGTATTTTGTCTCTGTTTTCCCCTTATATAATTTCCCATAA
This sequence comes from Lethocerus indicus, assembly GCA_019843655.1. Taxonomy (NCBI): domain Eukaryota; kingdom Metazoa; phylum Arthropoda; class Insecta; order Hemiptera; family Belostomatidae; genus Lethocerus; species Lethocerus indicus. The sequence continues at coordinate 5,253,129 of JACDQD010000006.1, forward strand.
ATATTGTAGTTATATATTTTTGTTATATATTTATTTATTATATTATTTGGTTTAACACTATGAATAAAGGCGAGGGTTACGTTCCGATTCCGGGGTCGTTGCCGGGCTGTTTCTGAAATATCAGAATTTGGTGTCCTAAGAACTAGTAGAAACCTTAAGTCGAATAAAACTGTTTGAAATTAAATAAAAAGGATCAGGAGAAGCACAAAAAATGAAGTGAACGACTATTGATATCTGCAAATGAAATTTATGAACAGAGTAGAATCTTTTTGTATGAATCGTCGGATCCGCTTCCACGCAAGTCGGAAGGGCCAAAAGACTAAATTAACCAAAAATTATGGGCGGCGATATATGTCATAATTTCTTGGACACTGTATCATTCGGACACTATTAGTAGGTCAATAGATAGTCAGATCTTTTGGCATGCTGCGTGACAATAAAGTACCGGGTTAAATTTCTTCTTTAATTAGGTCAGAGCCCTGTTACCAGTTTTCAAATTCCCTTAGCACTTAATTGAGAGCCTCAGTTTCATCTCAATATGAAATTGGCCTGAGCTAGCCCTTTCTAGCATTAGTTCCCGTCGTCTTTTCGTTCCTCTGGGGTGAAATTTCGACCAATGGGACTATTCGAGTTGAAATTCATCGCGTTGAAGCAGGTTGGTCAGAACGGAAGCTGGGGACGGTGTGTGTAAAAAGTGAAATGTCCGTCCTTTGGGCGCCGCTTCCTAAGTCCTTCTGTCCAACGACTCGCTGTCGACCTCGCTGACGCTTATTGCGGAAAGACGCCCAGATATGAGGCTGGCCAAGGATCGGGCAAGTACTATTTAATTTACCAGAACCCGAGAGCTGTTGATGTTAAAAGCCCCCAATTACCCCCGTGGATTTTTATGAGATTGTTTTATTGCCCCTACCGACGGCGGGTGGTGTTTGGCAATAAACTACCCTAGAGTTTTCACCCTAGACCGAGGCGAACATAACATCGGGAATACGGCCGACGAAAAAACCTATTTTCGCGTGAAAATTGAATTAACAACGGGGCTAGTGAGTTTTAATATTTTGCTGTTCGTTTACCTGCAATGGAGCAATGTGATAAAACGTTCTATAGCGTCAATATTATTGTACAAATGATTAATATTCAACTGGAGGTTGATCGATTCAATTTTCAAGATCGGTATAGATAGTTTCACTAATATATGAGGAAAGTAAAACCAAGAGTTTTTAACATTAAAAATATTATTAAAATGAAAATGAATTAACTGACGAGAAAATATAAATGAATTAGTCCTAAGTTGGACCGGTCGACCCCTAGTCGATTTCTCGCCCAATGATAGGGAGAACTCGTAAAAGTAATAGTAATATAAACCCTCGTGAAAAAAATAACGTAAATTCTGTTTCTTCCTTAACAGATATAGAAAAGTTGTTGGAGAACAATAAAAAGAAATTTCTAACAATATCTACACGTATGGAAAGTAATATCGTTTTGAGCCGCCAGCTTTAAGAGGGGCGTTGTCGCTGACTCGTTCACCGAGTCAATTTCAGTTTGTTATAACACGAACGAATTCTTTTCAGTTCTTATGACTCTGGAGGATTGAATTTATAGAGCTGAAACCTCAATTAATCAGGGTGAGGGCCATTCTCGACCGTTGAGACCCGGTCACGATTCTGTTCAAACCGTTAGAAATGATGTACCACAGTAATTTCTATAAATACACCTGGTAATTGCGCAAATAACAAACTGAATTCAAGCCGGCATTGAAAGGCATTCGAATCACCCGACTTACTAGTGTTATATTATAACATACTATGAAGAATTACATTTGTATATTCACATTTTTTACGCTGAGCCAGTTTCCAAAAGAAACTGTTCTTGTTCTGTTCAGTATTCTGGTTTATCTTAAGGGACAAAAAGCAATGTTGAAGAGATTTGATGAAAAAAATTTGATGAAATTCACAAAATATTGTCGAAATATGCAGGGCGGCTGATAATATCGCAGATAAGATACTGGTCAAATATAGATACGTCATTTAGTTACTGACATAGTATCTCTAAGTGCAACTTTCTTAAGGGATTCTTAGTAAGAGGTCTCAAGTTATGTTATGAGCAAATAAAAGCTGGTTTGTGTGGGTCCGATAGTATTAAATGACTAACCTAAACGGTATTTGGCCCGTGGATCAAGGATCAGCGTTTTGGACGCGATTCCAGAGAAAGGCGAAAAACTGAGGCGCGTTGAAATTCTTTTTGGCTGTGGCCTCACTTCGGTCCGACCTTGAGTTGTGCAAGCCCAGTGGGACATCCGCCATGGCGGACAGTCATTACAACTCACGTCTTCTTGCCTCATATCCATTAATGCTCTCCGACCTTGCCAAACGTCACTCGGCACACCTTAATAAATTAGAACTTTATGCAAAATAAAATAGCGTCATTATTGTTTAATGTCAATTAGTACTTATCGTAATTACGTCATCCTAATCACAGGACATATTCGTCAATTTGGAAGCTTGAAATAATTCATTGCGATCAACCAACTTTGGAACAAATTGTAAATGAGATTGAAATCAATTTTATGTTCAATTCTTCATCTTCAATCTTGATTGGTTGATATGGATTTAATTTATAATAGTGAGAGCTTCATATTTATATTCTACTGTATTTAACTTTCAAGTCTCCATCATGTTGACGAGGTTCAGGATGATACGGGCAGAATTTTCTAATTTTGAAAACTTTCGATTTTTCATTTTTCCTTTAATCACCTCTAATCTACTGGCGACAACGTTCTTGGCCAATTCTTAAGGCAGATTTTACAAATTTTCAAAATTTATGATTTGTCAGCCCAACTTTTTCTCGAGTATACTTTCCCCTATAGGGGCACAGTGAGGATAAATTAGACTCAAGTGCTTTTCTTACGGTAGTTAATGTAATGGATTCTTTCTAGTCACTTTTTATGTTGTAAAAGTACTGCAAGGATAACTTCTAATTAGTAACAATTACAGAGTCCCGGTTTCAACAATTTACATAATAATGCTTCTGTTTTATGTTCGAGATACGGGAAATCTACTTCAAATACTGTAATTACAAGTGCACAGACATTACACGGGGGCGGATGTATTTAAAATTGTTAAAATTTCACAATAGAGAAAATTTACTAAAATGCAAGTTTTTGCGTAATAATTTTTACGGCGGTAATAAGATCAATTTCTCAGTTGAAAGGAAAGTGACACACGCAGATATTGGACCTGTGACTCTTGCCAGGAAAGCTGCCTGGCAATGATCTTGAATTATCGAGTCGCACAAAGAAATAGACCGCGTGGAATAATTACCAGTGGGAAAAAAAGGACGCGTTTCAAGGAAAACGTGGATCATCGACTCCATTTATGTAAGCGGAACGAGATAGTTAAATGGCTCGATTATGAGTTTCAAAACGATTCCTCCGGTTTTAGTCATCGCTTATTATTATCCGACGATTCTATAAATGTTTGCAGGTGTTAAACTGGCGGAGGAACTGTACAGAGCCGTATCCGCTTCACAGAACGCTACTAATAGTTATTAATTTGACTAGATGAATACGAATGGTCTAATTAAATGCGACTAATTGAAATTTTAGCACTTGTTGAGCGTCGAAACACGCATCAACCTAAACTGCGAGTAACAGTTGTGCGGTGGAAGCAACAAAGGATTTCGTAACAGCTCTAAAGAGCTTCTGTTTCTGTCCTCTGTTGTGTAATGTTTTTCAAATAAATAACTCAGGAGGATTCTCTAGTTCCCCCCTAATATGCGTAATATACGTCCGGGTTCTTACCTGAAATACCTTAAATTCATTTTGAGCTCATATTTTCAATTCCCAATTTTATCGTGTTCAGTAATTTTCTACAATATACAGAATGAATTGAAATTTACCATTTGTTAAAGTAAAATTACCTGTCAAATTACAGCATTACAAATCAAAATCAAAAAGGGCAAAACACCAAAACTACAACGCGCAATTGATACGTTTAATTTTTACGAAAGAGAATAAGAAGAATTCATTCTCTAATTATAAATTTATTATTATTATGACTCCGTTTTATATATTCAGTTATTGACTCAAAATACAGAATAGCTTGAAAAATATTATATCCTAGAAATACGTCATTTTATTAATATTTCGGAAATGTATGCACCCTAAATGGTTTCAGGCATGGTTGATCCGTAAATGGATCCAGGACCAAGAAAGCAGTAGTACATATTTTTCTGATATTACTGATTCAATTACAGAATATGTTGAAGAGTGATATCTTAGAAATACGTCATTTTATTAATTTGTCGGAAATGTGTCAGCTCTAAAAGGTTTCAGGCATGGTCGATACGTAAATCGAAATGGATCCAGTTCCCAAATAATCCTGATTTCTGAATCCTTTTCTCTCATCATTTGATGGCATCTTGTGGACCTCAAGGAGAGGTTTCCTGCCCATATAAAAATCGATCGATCAAAGCGTCCAAGTGTTCGACTCGACCATTTATCCTATAAATCGCCGTGTGGACAATACGCCCTGGTAGAGTCTCGAAAGCGCTAGAGCAAGGCATAAAAAAGTGTTTCACAGCCCGCGACTTCAACCGGAATCGCCGCACAGAACTCCACACCTTTCCGAACGGCCAGGAAATCGGCTGGAAACATTAAATTGACTCGAATTTCCAATTTTCTTTGTGAGGGACCACACGAGGTCACACGGGGTTCACAAGGGGTCACCGATTGGGTTGGCTGGTAACAAATCCAAGGAGCATGTCCGGACGTGGGACGGGCGTTTCGAGCGTTCAGCTGTGTCCGTTACAAGGAGAAAGACGCTGACGAAATATCACCAACTTGACAACCATTCGGAGACAATACGCCAACCCTGTTCAACCAACAATCAATTAGTTTCGCCCAATCTTTACAACAACATCTCCTTATAATCCTGATGGATACTTCAATTCATTGAATCTATAAATAATTTAATCAATTATTACAAAACTGAGTAAAATTTATTGCCTAATTTACGTGTTTATTTATTATATTAATATTATTTAAATATCTAAAGCCAATTCGCATTCCAGATAGGTGCAAGGTTTCCGTAAAACTCTGATTAAGATACAATACAATAGAAAGTAATAATCAACCTTACCTCAATTTTATTTATATTTTATTTAGATGGATGTCATAGAGTGTATTAAGACGCATCTTTATTTATTCCTCCTTGAATGAACTTTGTTTTTCATTATAGGCGAACAAATTGGCGGTTCGGAAAGGAAGAGGTCTACGAGTGTGACTCAGTTGAACTGGGAGCGAACGACCAGACAAAAGGGGTTTCCCAGCTCTATTTCTGATCCAATATAATTATCGGACTGGTTTATATATATATATATATATATATATATATATATATATATATATATACAGAATAAATGGGTCTGGAGACGGTGAGTCACAGGTCATTAAGGAAATACGACGTTCGAAAATACAAACACGTCACAACATAGGAAAACTGTACTTTACTCAAGTATCTGCGCCAGAAATTAAATTTCATGACTAACTGGTGTTTTAATTTTGAATTTTTATAAACCCGTTATTAGGAACGCATATATTATACACAGTGGAGAATTTGAAGTTCAGTTCGTCTTTTACAGGATTAATATGAAACTCATAAAATAAAAAAAATAAAATATGACATATCGAATTGTAGAAAAAAGGGAGTAAATAATAATGTAAATGGCAACTTGTTTTCAGACATAAAGAGGAAATTATGTATTATTATTTCTGTTAAACTATTGAATACATTAAAACAGGTATTGGCCCTCACGAGAGGCGCTCAAATAAATTTTTAGTCCTGAAGATAAACTTCGTTTCTTCATACCGTGGATGGAAAGACAGGCGTGCAGTGATCTATTCCATACAAATTTTTGTTCAGCTGGAAACTGTAGATTCATACTTCTTTTTCACTCTGAAATAGAAGAATCGGATGTGTGTCAGTTGGATCGGTCGCGGTTGCGTCTTCGGGGCATGACGCATTCCGTTTTCAGACTGGCACGGAGCGCGCTTTCGGACTCCTTTTATTAGGGGGAGGCCCGGTTTCAGTGCACAAAAGGGCCCCATCTCTCGTCTCTCCTTCTTCTTCTTCCTCCGAATATCATCGCCCCCTTTCACCGCCGCTTTTCAGCCGTCTTCCGTACAGACCGGGCGAAAGCGTCGACCGACAATGGGCTGCCACTGGCACAACCGGACAAAATTCGTCTCTCTTCTGCACTTTACCATTACGGATAATCGCGCGAAACGAATACGGCGATAATGCAATAACGACGATAATTGATCCTCCGGCTATGGTGCAATATTTCATTCATTAATAACAAATATGAACACCAGCGCGTAATACACTCGCGAAAAGATGTTCACAGTCTGTCATGTCAGTGTACCAGCAGTATTTTTCATGTATATCCTAATACAATATACATTAAGGCATATAATATATTCTTACATTGCGCCTTTTTTGTTTCCCTTTCCAATCTCCAACCACCGAACACAGATTTTACGCAAGACCGTTCCAGAACACAATTTTACCGATAAATTGTATCAAACTCAAGATTGTTAGCAATACAGAATGCAGACATTTTCTGGTTCACGAATGTGTCCTGTACGTCTGTATGTCGGCTGAAGGCTGAAAAGTGGCCCAAGGTTTTCACTACAAGATAAATGGGCTCTAATGATAAACTAGATACGAAAGCTAAATGCAAAGTGCAATAAAAGATTGTAAAAAGTAAATATTCTTTTTTATGTACCGCCGTATACGATTTGTTGAGCTTTGCCACGCGCATAATCGAGTTCCAGCATTTTTTTAATCCGCTTCAATATGGACCCAGTGTGTTCTCCTATAGAAATACATAGAAGTATTCATGTAAGATCTCTACGATCGTGCTAATAAATATCATGCAACTATAGTTCACATAGCGTGCGTCCGATGAACCAACAGTTCTCTTGTGATTCTGAACACGCGACGTGCTCGGGTCGCCGGTTCTAATGCACTTGCAACACACAAACACAGTGACTTACACTGAGCGGCTTCGTATTCGATGCCAAGTGAAGTCCGTGACGACCGTAGTCAAATCCACAACGCTGTTAATTAGGCGATAAGTTAACAATTACAAATGACCCCTTTATGGATCCGTCAAATAACACATTTTTAAATTAAATACTCCATTTTTTATTATTTTAAATTTTATTAGCGAATATTTGCGATGGGTGAAATTCTATTGCAGTCGTTGAATTGAATCCTTGAACAGTCGAAGATTCAAAATATCAGGCTGTCAGTAAATGTTAATTTATTTCAAGTAAATAAATTCTTTATGATGCTACAAAACGATCAGAATAGAGTGGAGTGATTCATACAGGTCATCAGGATCCGACTGAAATCTCCCAGGAAAATCCCCAAGCGTTGCGCTCCGTTTTCAGGAAATGACCTATTGGCGAAAGTCATATTTATTCAGGACGTTTTCTTAATACTTCCAAGATTGAGAAACGAACAGGATCAAATGCATTGATCTTTGAAATAGCCTAAAGTCATCGCGGTCATCTAATTGTGACATTTATTCGAGGAGGAGTCATCATCCCGAACCCAGGATCAAGAAAGTATCTATTAGCAAATTGTGTATCACGAAAATCAGGTCACAGTTGTCCACTTTAATCGTGTCTTCATGGACAGTGTTTATTGGATTTTACGCAGTATTCCGATATCATATATATTATAGTAAATCGATAAAATCTTTCGGCGTTATGTCATGCACAACAAGAATGCAAATGTTACCCGGTTAAGAATCTAGTGAAAGTAGACAACAGTACAAGAGATGAAATTAAGGATAGGATTAATAAAATACTTTGGATGGCGAGAAATGAATGAACACGTGAAAGGGGACAGAAAATCGTATATTTCCAATGTATGTTTTCTGTATTTAAATGTGCTTATTCCATCCTGAGCTCAAATAGGGAATTTCCCTCCAATTCAGGATAAATGTGTTACTCAATAAAAAAATAAAGATAATTCTAGGTGTTGCACTGTTTGAAAGGCGATTAACCTGTGCCGGATTAATCGTGCACGCTGTATGTGAATTTATGGCCGAACGACTATGCCGGCCATTAGAAACCATTAAGTTGGGGGCCATTAAGTTAGTTGGAAGGCGACCAAGAAGTCCGCGCAACACATTGTTCTTGAATTAACCCGATTAGCCCACTCGCCTGTCTCCTCTGCCTAATGACATTCGGGATAAGTCGTTTAATTATGTATTGACACACTTTGAATTATATACGGGCGTATCGACGGTTAATAAAAAAAAAAAAAACGGAGGCGGATGTACTCTACCAAGAGGCAACTATGACACTGTCCGTAATGTATTCTGTTTCTGATTACCATGTCTATTATTTCGTGCTTCGAGGATGCGCGTAAGGCATTTTTCTCGGCTATTAGAACAAGAATTTTGATTAAAATTAAAATCTTCATATAGTTGTTATTACATGTCTATTTTAAGACAGGTGTCACATGAAAAACATTCTTAAAATATAATTTTAAGATTAATTTTACTGAATATTTAAAAATTCCGATTACATTAGATTACGTTAGTTCTGAATTTGTATTAATCGCGAAAATTTGAAATACGATTTCTATTTGCTCGTTTTATATAACTGAATAAAGCTTTCAAATTGGTTGTAATACTTAATAATTCATAGAAACAAAAAGGCATATATCAATGCAACGGATGATTGAAAACAATCGTACTACATTGATCATTATAGGTGTTTATGGCGAAACTATGTTGATTGTAACAATTGAATAAGCCGTATTCCAACAACAACCGTTTCTTGTTTGAACACTCCCTGTCTATCGTCAGGAAAGTGTCACAACAAGAAACTACTTAGAACTATTATTATTTGATTATCACATATGCACAACCTAGTATCCGACAACAGAATTTACAAGAAGAAATTACAAAACTCCGACGCAATATATCATTCAAATTACAGTTGGGAGTGTCAGTCACAGTTATAAACTGTGGAGGGAGGGGGGAATTGATACCGGAATAGAAAAATTACAAGAAATTCCATTCAAATTAGAGCCACAGGTGGTTGGAGCAATTTCAAAGTGGTTTGCGGCCCGACACGCGTCTGACACGGCCTCTGTAGACGAAAAACGCTATATTTACCACATGGTAAAAATTGGAATTGTGACATTGGACAGGAGCGAAAAGCGTTCACCTTATTTTTAGACAGAGCTGTCTGGTCCGAAACCAAGGGTTTCGAATGTCACCTCAACACTTCTATTAGGCTTCTCACCAACGTCCCGACTGTTACAACCCTGTTACTTACAGCAGTCTGTATGTGTGTGTGTGTGTGACAGGATGATACACGGTCAACTGACATTCAGAGGTACCTTACGATACGATAAGAGAATCCTAAAATGGAGGTAGAATAAGGCCGTATAATGGAGCGGAGACAGAAGAACGGAAGGGTGATTATATCCACCCTAATTATTGGGTTGTTGCAAAAATAATACAGCATTTTGAGAGACAGAGTTGAAATTCTATAACTCGGCTTAAACACTTATGATAAAACGTTTCAACAACACTGTTTATTCCCTAGTCTTTGTGTGTAAAGGTCATGCAAGGAAAATACTGCATTATGTTTGCAGCAACCTGATATTATATTTTAACACGATTTTTTCAGCTTCTGCTATATTGCCCGGTCGACAATAAAATCGACTAACTTATTTGGAGCGTGCAGCGAATGGAATACTCGCGGGTAAGATGGCGGGAAGGAGTTTCAATTTGGTGGCTGACGACCCGGAATTACGGAGTGCTGCCCGCCTCTATGATTTATTTAGTTCAATAATTCAAACACTTCGGACGTGACACATCACGCGTAGACCGGTCATTTCCTAGTTTGCATTCATCGCATCCATTACCGGCGGTACTCCGCGCACTTCGTCCGTTCTCGTCCAAGGCCGAACTGGTGTTCTAATGGTTAAACCGTGATCAATGTCTTTTCTGCCTATTCACGCTGCTAACGACTGCCACCCCTCGGTCGTGAGTGTTGTCCGAACAAGCGTGTAATTGAAAGCGGAGCATTGTATCTCCTGTGAGATTAGATCAACATCGGCGAATAAGGTTGAAAAACATAATTATATACTGATTTTCTATTAAGGTCCATAAGAAGTAAAGTTATATCGTTGGGGTACCGTTGGCATATTTTCAAATTATACGACGAGATATTATAAGCAACGTTTAGGTAGTCGGTGCGTATGGCCAGTTGAGTGGACAACGAAGACCTTGATTACGTTCATCTAAAAAATAATTATGCTTATAGATTATGTAAATATTTTCTACGTCAGAAATTATAGTGATTATTCCCTGATTTACAGAATTGGGCATCGTACGTGCCTAAAAACTGACATTTCGAGGTATAATATCCAAAATGTTCACACTCTGTTAATATGTGTGAACATTCGTTTCCAGACAAATAATTGACAGTTATATTATACGGGATTGTGACACATTTACGTATTACATAAGATATATACTAAGTTTTAAATGAAAGTTGAAGGTAATTTATTGATCTGGCTTCATTGACCGGGTTTAAATTGCCTCAGTCGGATTTTTTTCTCGCGGAGTCATCCACGGAGACAATAGGAATATGTCCTTGGTATGTCCGTTGACTTGAGAGATCACCTGGAACGACTGCGCCAAGGAACAGCTGAAATTACCATCGAAGTACGAAGTACTGTGAAACGGCCGGAACTACTTACGGACTCAACAATTACGAAGATCCGCAAATTTCTAGAATGTTTTTTTGAAACTGGAAGTTATAATTCATACTCTGAACCAGTGTCACTTCCAGTGTACCATCTAAATATAATAATTCGTTATTTAAATTGTATAACCGAATAAATGAGATTTTCTTTTTATTATAAAGCAAAATTTTTTATTTAAGAATTATTTGTATCATGATTTTGTTTCTGTTTCGACTTCCGGTTACCATTCAAGTTTTGACCACTGTGCTAACTTATAGAATTTTACTGCGTATGTTTTATACAGACTGAAGTATTTCGCTACATTGTCTCAATTCATTTACGCCGCATGGAATGTGAAATGAAGTCGTGTTATAATTATAATTTGTTTTTGGAAAAGAAAGGAAAAAAGAAGTTCCGTCATAGGCTTTTAATATTTGAAGGACGTTTGCAGCGCGATTATTACAGCTGTTAATTTCTAACCTACCTCCTTTACAGAAACCGACTGCAAATACTTATCACCGGTTTTCAAATTGTAATAAAACTAAATCTAAATTAATACATTCGTTTGGGTGTTCGGGAGGGTCTGGAATATCATCGCCGATTCATGTTTTCCGTCTGCTCCCATCCCCTATTTGGCCCTAAACTAGACTGGTTTCTACTAAACTAAACAGCTGAAGCTGATAGGAAGTATTACTGCTTCCGTAATACAGCAGCATTGTTCCTGTCTTCTACAGTTCCAGTTTAGCATAAGGCCGAGTAAGCAAGTGGCGACAGAAAATTGCACGAGTCATGGAAATTATATCGGTGAACCGTGCAACCAAAGAGTCTGTTTCTTTTGTTCTAGATTATTTTATATTTTATTGTATTTATTATAAAAAATAGACAAATTTTAGTATAGATAGGGATTATGGAAATATAGTCTAGTAGTGTCCTCCAATAAAAAACGTATCCTTTAATGTCAAAGATGTATCAGCAGTCCCACCTAGGATCTGTCGATTCCAATAGCTATTATTCGTTCTTCCCTAAATTTCCTTCTGGATATGCTCTGTTAATACATTCTGAACGTAGTTCTTTTGAAATTCCGAAACGACCCATTAATTCAACAAAATGAATGTCAGAGAACGATGAAAACAGTGCAAATTTTAATTATAACCGAACCCCATCAAACGGAGAACATCCGGAGGATTTTGTAAATTTTTCATTCGCAAAACTGGTACTTCTTGTGAACACCACTTGTTCATGCTTTTCTAGTCACTATTACAACTAGTTGGCCTTCCACGTATGCAGTGTGCCCACTCTAGTTGTTCTATATTTAGTCGAGCCGTAGGGCTTCGGGTGTGTTTGCTGAAATAATTTTATTGAGTTTCAATAATAATTTTTAGTTTTACCGAGGCAAACGAAATCTGGAAAAGCTTGAAACCAATCTACAAAATGTGCGAACGTATGAATATCCTGAACATTAGATTTGCTTATATATAAGCACTCTATTATATTTTTATTATTTCATTGTGAAGGGACAGTGGAATAGCACATTTCAATATTACGATTAGAACTCATCTAATGTTGAGTTTGCGCTGGACACATTTAAAATTCGTAAGGAATTGTTGCACATTTATATGTTTTATCGTTTGAATTAAGTGTTATTCATTGATAGGCAAATCAAAACAATGATAGAAATACAGAACAATATTATTATATAAAATGACAAGATATATAAAAACAATTTCCACCTTAACTGGGTTATAGAAAAGTGGTTCCAATAAGTCAAACACGAGTCAGTTTTTTGCACTATAAGCGTAATTTATGCGCTTAAAACCTCACTCATTGCACAACATATGTCCCGTGTTATTACTTTCTATGGGTTATATGTTTTTATAAATAAACACTTTGCTTTTATGCAGCGGATATCTGGTGTTCAGTGGGTGTGGCCCCACGGTCTGAGTGCTGGGGGCTTGTTCCTACTATTAAAGCCGACATTGACCTATACAAGCCAGCCGCTGGCCATATTACATGCAAGCCCATATCAATCTCGTCCACCCTTTATTTCCCTGTACGTATTTGCGTTTGAAGGAATCGGTTTCTGAATCGGAATTAAATATCTATAGCTGAATAAAATTGCATATAACTCATAGATACTGTCTACTAAGTGGCTGGAGGCCTTCTTATACATCCAAAGACCGCATTGCACCCAGTGACAATGCTTATGTAAACTGTAAATTGTAGTTTCCCAAGGCTGTGTAAGACCTAAAACCGAAAAATTCGTAGGTCCTGAAAAATAATTCCTCTGAAACATTTTTCGAGGCCCAATTAAAGAATGACGGAAGATTCGTTTTTCTGAAACTTGAACTTGAAATTCGGTAATAGCTGTAGGAACTGACGACGTAAATTGCGTAATAGGTTTATGCGGAACTATTCATAGAAACCAAAAACACATAAAAAGGAATAAGTTAAGAATTTGTTTAACGAACCAACACACATCCGTAATTCAAGATAGGGCAATCACTACTTAATATGCAAATTAGAAGAGGCTGAGAGAGGAATGTTTATGTTCACAGCCTTAGTGGCTGAGGGATGTAACGTTTATGGTTAACAGCTTAGGAGCATCATCCTTTCAAGGTCCGAACCTTGTCGGGAGGGGGATAAGCCCACCAAACCCTAAAATTATAAAATAAATATTGTAACAAAGTTAGAAGTATAGCTCTCATGAAACAACAAATAACAATAACAAAAGAAATATTAAGACAACAAAAATAGAGTACACAAATATTGTTTTCTCTGTACATTTGTTCTGTGGCAATTTTATTTCTATTCAGACTGGGCGTGGGTACAGCCGGAACTTGCTTGGTTTGCCCCCACTATTGACTCCTCATCGACCATCATCTCTCTCTCTTCTCTCGCTCTCTCTAATAATGTTGAACCTGAACCTGACACCCAAAGCCGGGCAACAAAGACCTTAGATGTGGTGAGGGGAGGAGGGGCGGTTTCTAAAAACCGGTTTTTATCAATAACCAGTTCTATGTTTAGAGCCGCCGTAGCCCGCGGGACCCCCGCTAGGACCCCAACAGATAATTATCTGCTTTATTTGTTATTTCTCGCCGGGTGTACCGACATTACGCCTGCATACGTTTAAAAGAAGTCTCAGTTGAATATATTACTAAAATTGTACCTACAAAACTCTTGAATTATTAAAGGATATACGTATTTAAAGGAAAGGGTAATTTAAACTTTATTTTTCGTACAAAAAGAGGTTTGCGTCGACAAAAAAGAACTAACCAAAACTTATTTTTTACGCTGTTTCCATTCTTGATTAGTTGATGGATGAATCAAATAATCGGCGTTCTTCACCCGAAGTCTGGTTTTCGTGAGCATTAATTTCAATTTTTTGTATGTAATTACGAACGCTGCGGGAATGATATTCCAATCCATGAAACACGTGGTTGACTGAATCGAGCGCGCGTGGTATAATAAATACGATGAATATAAACGGACTCACACTGCGGGAATGCGCCAGAATCATAAGTAAACGATATACGGATAGACGGATATGTCCTGGTTTCTTTCAGATTTATTTTCAATTACTGACTATCGAAGAAACATACTTAGGCAGTTTTCCAAGGCATAATTTACACACCGTTCCACGGGCCGTTCACGTACCAGTAAGCAAGCGTCCGTTTCGCTGGGCTTTAATCTAAGGTGATTAATAGGCAATTTGGAGTTTCGGGGTTTTTTAATTTAAAAAATTCAAAAATCTGCCTCAAAAACTGGTAGACTCTTTAGTACTAATGAAAACGGAATCATAAGTATACAAATTGAATAAGTATCCAAGAAGCTTAGTGCGAAATGATCTCCTAACTTACATATAGTTCATCTCCAGATTTTAACTGTAATGTATGTATATATCCCAGAATGACACTATGAGACTAAATTAATGGCTTAAATGCACTCAAAACATTTGGGAAATAAAAAATCAGTTTGAACACCATTTTTGTGGTATTCTGTCCCAACTCACTGATTCGGTCTTGTTCTAATCCGGTTTCGGCTACTCGCCACGTTCATTAGCACTGTGTCAGCACATTTGTCACATAAGAAATAAAATGGTTAACTACATTTTAAACGAACAGACTGTGCATATAAAGTTGAGTTATGAATATAGGTCTAATTGGTCTTGTTGACAGATATCCGAATGTCGGTAGAGGGCAGTACCACCGGCCATGGAGTTGAAAATCCGTATTGAACTTAAGCTCTAAATATAAGCGCGGAGACTTCCGCATTGCTCGAATATAATAATGAAACCGGAGCTGTAGCCGTTTCTAATTCCAGCTAAGTGAACTCCCGCCGAGCTGCCCCCATCTGGCCTTGAGGACCACTGCTGAAATTCCCGGATGTGTCTGTCTCCCAACTGAACTCCGGCTTGAACCCAACAATATATTCTGTTTTGCAACGAGCATTGTCTCTGTTCTGTTTCTGTTTTCCACCAACCGCCAAGTGGCCGATACACTGCCGTTTCGTAACCCTAACTAAGTGTCTTCCGTGATTCATCGAAAGATTTACGGACTGAAGAAAGTGTTTCGCTCGTGTATTTGTTTCCGTGTATAAGATAAACAGCCAAAAAAAAAAACAGAAATTATTGGCAACAGGATTATTAGAGATAATAACAACAAAGGCTAACAAAACATTTAAAGGCGCAGTATTTGTTTTTCGTAGCAGGAAATTGATCAATTTAATCGCAGAATTTAAGAAATCAAACCAATATAAATATGTATGTTTAACTAAAACCTTGGGAATCACGCCAATGGCATTCTAACGTTTGAAATCTAATGAGCTTCAGTTAAACGGCTAGAGAAACATATTAGGGAAGCATCTCTGTCTTCCTGACAAAACAGAATAGTTGAGATTTTTAACAGAAAAAAAGAACGGCCAGTTTATTGCGTAACCGTTCTCAAGTGGAAATAAAATTCGCTGGACTTTCGAGATCAATCGGACGCATATGGTCTAGCAGTCCTCCAATAGGTATCTCCCGCTTATTCCAGCGATGCCCAGTATGCCACCTTATAAAATTGTCGGTAGCGAACTCACTCCAATCGCGTCTATCGCACTGTACGTTTGGACTGCTATGCAGCAGTCTGTTGCATATCTGTGGCCGGCCGTTGGCATTCTGAAGACACTTTAAATTTCACAGATTTTATTTGTCATAAGTGACATACTTTCTGTGAGCATCACTAAAAACGGTAGGGTTCCCATAACAATTTAACTTTATTGATTGGAAAGTAAATATGAAAAATATGAATCGCTCAGTCGATAAACAATTTTATTCCACTAAGCTCGAAGAGTGGCTTGCTAACATTATTCTATAAACAGAGAATATATTGTATTTCCATGAACACAATTATATTGTTTAATTCAATCTATATAGTAGTTCAATCCCTGAAGTAGTAGTTAGGCCTAGTTCATCCGAATAAGGCTGAAAACAATTTCGGCTAAGAGGAAGTACAGACGGGGCCATTAAAAACTTCGCCAATGCCAAGAACCACAGTTAAATATTCTCTGATCACAGAGGGAAGCCGCAGTTCTCTCACAGAGATAGTAGTGTATTCCGAAACGGGCTTCCTGTTTCCTAAAAACCAATTAATGACTTCGGTTTCCGCGGCCTCTAACCGCCAACCTCCGCTACCACTTCCGAATTGTTGTATCCGCTTTAATAGTTGCCTATAGCCTGGAAATGGGCATAGCTTAATTTGTAACTAACTGCCAGTTAAGTGACCAATTAGACTTTACAGTTTTTGTAACTCCGTAGTGCGTCTATAACGGTTGCGATTTGTAAGAGTTCGGTTACAGTATTGAAAATTACACAAGAAGAAACCTGCTCATCTGCAGGATTGTTCGACGCCGTCGAGAAAATCTAATATAATCGTGGCAATAATTATTTAGTTTAGAGCCAATCGGTGATTAACCAGGAGGCATCGACCTACTTTTATTGGCGGTCAGTGGAACTCGGAACATCGAGTTTGACCTCCCGAACCAAACCGGTTCGAGGGGCCCATCCCTGTCCACTTCCCGACCGAGCCAAAAACCAAAAGTCTGACGAACATAATGTCTGTAATAATTTTCCCCTTCCGCATTCGACACCGGCAATCGGTTTGTAGAACGACCTTCCAGCGGCACATCCGCCCCTAGCTTCGGCCCATTAGAGCAGTATACTTCCGCCAAACATTTTTTTCGGCAACTTTTCTTCCACTGCCCACGTCGGTTTTATTCCCCGGCCGTAATAAATACTGATTCCGCGGTCGTGCCTACCTCACCAGTATGATTTATCCCGACCCGAGCGAGGTCCAACACTTAAGGACAAGGTTCACTTATTATTAAAGCTCGCGTCGTCGATTCTGAATATAAAACAGACTCCCGAACTATCACCGACTCGTCTTTTTATCATCTGAACTCAAATGGATATGAAACGAAACGGGAATGCAAATCTTATTGTTAAAGCTTTGGGCATCGCAATATCAATACCTCGGTATATTCCGCGTGCATACCATTTTGGTTGGCACACTGAAATTATCGCGGATATCATTTCGGACTGGAAACTTCCAACTTTGAGTCTTTTTCTTTATGTAATAACTCCTCGGACACCGCCGTAACCACCGGCGAGAGTCATTATTATTTCTCATTTATTTTTCATCATTCCCACAAAGCCATTGGTAATTGCCTTTGGTAATTCCAGGGTCACGTGTAATTTCGATAACTCCAAAAGAAATGACTTCAAACGTCATCTGCATGGTGTTTGGATTTACTCATTTCACTTAACAAACTGGAACTATTTATTTGAAAATAAATTAGAACCATGCTATTACCTGATATTATCAATACGATTTAAATACACCTTAGCTAGATTATGGTAATTATAAGTTTCAAAATACTTCAAAAAACGAATGTTATAATATCCAGTAGTAATATTAAATCGTAATCCTATCACATATATCAGAAATAAATTATTCACAAAATCTTACTCGGCAGAATATCTGAATTTAATTGAAAATATTTTATACATTAACAAATTTATTTTGAATATACAACCGAGATTAACAAGGAAATCTCTAATAGTGGTAAAATATTACTATAATCTGTATCAGTAACCGCACTAAAACCGCATAAATTAATGGCGCTGGAACATGCGAGTTTTATCAACATGCAATTCGATCCCTTCCCCATCCAAAACCAGTTTATCTCTGTCGATCTGAAAGTTTTTAAAAAATATAATCATCTATACTTTTTTTAAACTTCTCGATATCACACTTCTGAATAACCGCATTGGGTCAATAATTATGTAGGATCGACACTGATTTTCGCGACTTTAGACAAAGAAGAAGCGTTCAAAGTGTGGTTAAAGATGGGATCGTTGTTCTGCAACTGGTCGGGCTTCCTGAACCAGAAAATATCCGCAAGGTCGGCGTCGTCTCGATCCTCGATCGAGAGTCGATGATCAACCTCTGTCGTGGTCGTAGGTCAAAAATGAAGGAACTCGAATCATTGAAATTTATCTCGTGTCAAACTCTACGAAGCAGACAGAGGTGTCCTTCCATTAAATTTAAAACCCATTCAATTCGCCCACACAAGACTAAACCCTTGATTTATTTATCCGGGACCTAGCCGGACCAGATTTTCAACCATGACAATAAATGTCTTTATTTCAAAATTAAATATGTCCTACCACAATATTCTAAACTGAATTGGACGTAAATAATACGGCGCGCGATATTATTTTAATTACCGTTTCACATAGCATTTTGTACATTTTCAAAGATCTGATTGCGCAATCGGCATTCGTGTAATGAAAAGTTACAGTTGGATGAACGGATTCGATGGCAGACTGAAGTAATGAGTCCGGTCGAGTAGCGGCCGACTATTTCTCGTTTGTGCAAACAAATATTTTTAAAAAACGCAATAATCCGCAAAATACGAGATTTGTGTTTCAAATCCAGAAGTCGTTAACATCGCCGTTGAGCGGTCAATGGTCTGGAGCGGCGGACCGTATCAATAGCAGTCGCTTGGCTTTCTCCCCTCTGTTGCCAACAGAAATATATTAAGAAATATCTTGTAATTAAGATTTAAATCTGTGACAATTACTTAACTCCTAGTTCCGGTGCAATATTCCAGCCTTATTCTTTCAATATTGAAAAATAATTGTGTCTTGTAGCTAACCAAATTTTTTACGTTTGCGCTTTTGGTAATCCTATTTTATCATTTACTTCTAAATAAACATATCTTTAAATATGTGAGCGCATATTATTTCTTTTCAAACACTGATTAACTACGTTATCAAAATAATCATGTATATCAGACAGGTATTTGAAGATTAATGTGAGTTTTTGTTTAACCTTTTTATTTTTGTACAATCAACTACATAAAGTTATTGGTACAAGTGTTGAGTGTTTTCTTTTCACGTGAATGTCTAGATAAAAGAGATCACCCAATGATGGCACTTTTTTCACATAGAGACTAAGAAGATCTCTATGGTACGAAGGACTTTTGACTGGAATCTCTGATGTGAGTTGAATATTAAAATTGAAATGATGCTATTTTGAATATTTAGATACTTTCCTCTGCAAAACGTTCTTGTCAACCCGGCATGATAAAATCCGTTCCCTCTAAGTTTAAGATTGTTAAATGTTTAAGCTTTGTTAAAATCATTGCCACGGAATCTCAACAGAATTATGTATTGGAGCCAAAACAGCTTTATTCAAAACTGAAACAGAGAATATGAAATTGTTTCTGCGTAATTTTAGCTTCGGTGTTTATACAAAGTTTGCAAGTGGGACACTGGGTGCTGGAACTGCGGGCTTACGTGCTTGCCGGTGCACAACTGGCAATATGAATATGTTGGCGGGCAAACATGAGATATGTTCAGGCCCAATTGCATTAATGCAACGCTACAATTCAAATCCCGAACCCCCGCCCCATTACTTAATTTGGTATGCAGGCAACGACACGCTCCAATAACATACAGGTAGTCAACCTATTTTCTGTATTCAACCGCCTTGCTGACGGCGCACCAATTAGTATTATAATTGCTACAGTTTGGAATTCCAACTGTTCGGTTTTACAATAGATTCTAGACAAACCAGTATCATTAGGTATCATCCGTTCATCTCTCCTAGAAAGTCTACACGAACAATATGGAAATTTTAATTGGTAAATTCTTATCTATTCTCCGTGCCCTATATGCTAAAAATAAGGAAATAAAGCCATTTTTCTTGAAAATCAATTGTTTGGAATCAATTGAAAATGAATTGAAATATCCTTCAATTAAACATAAAATCTTTCGGATGATATAATTGACAGATTTTTAGTACCGTGTACCCTTTGAAAATATCCTGAGAATAATATGAATGACTTTTTGGGGTAAATTACTGTTGAAGACCTTAGGTAAAGCGGAAGTTCTACCGCGGGAATGTAATGCTTATAAGAGTAATGGCCTTCTTGTCCCTAATGTTGCAAGGTCGGTAATTCATTTGGCGCTTCATCTTCTAAATAATTTCCCGTCCAATACACGCTCGGTGAGAATACAGCCGGTAAATCTGATGTAATTCTTTCACCAGTTACAGTAATTGCATTTCTCTCATCATAACATTTAACGGTATAAAATAACCAGTCGGAAACAATTAAAATATATCAAGATTTAATAATAATAAATGATTCTAAATACAGACATTTTGATAATAAAACCGGTCCAGAAAAAGACAGACCAACTATAGGAGGCACAAGGTCGAGAAAATTACGGAATAGTTTTTCTTTTTATTAGAAATCCTTTACGAACCGTTCAGGACAAAAATTATAATGTCGCCTCTCACTATGTACATTTTTCGACACCTGTCAGAATTAAAATGTAATAATTTATTTTATTTAAGAAATATATATAATAAAGACACAATTTTGCACTAGCATTATTTGATAATCTCGTTTCCTGAAGTTCCACTCCCGCCTTTCACCTCATCCTAATCCACTCGTTCAGTCCCTTTCCTCTCTTACCCATCCACTATTCCCCCCGCGTCGGCTTAAGCGCCACTAGCCTAGAGATCTACTTGGTCCGAAGCCGTAAACTCTTAATGTGTGAAAAGTGTCATAGGATGGTCTCTTTTATCAAGAAATTCAAGCGAGAAACATACACTCAACTCTTGTACACATAATTATGTTATAATTGGTTGTACAAAAAAAAATAAAAGGTGAAAAAAAAGCATTATTCGATACTAAAATGCGGCAGACTCCAATACCTGGCTTAGTCCAAAATTATTGTCCAATATAGTTAGTAGGGGTGATAGTTGTAATGTAGTGTACGAGGTTTATAATAGGGTTGAACAGCATTATGCGGCGAGTAGAAAGGCCAATTAGCAGGGCCCAGCGCCAATAATTGTACGACCGGGCAAGGACGACGCACCGGCCGAAGAATACCTACCAGCCACCAATACCATTTGCTATATGAATACCGAATATGGCGACAACACTTTCAACCCGACGCCCAACCTTGTAGGCTAGCCGACGATAGTACTGAGTTATGAGCTCGTGTCATGAGATAGATCTGTATAAACGGAAAGTGTTCGAATATTTAGTTCTTCAACTCAACTATATCGGACACATACAAGGTACGATCGCTTAAATTCATCGTAGTGAAACACATAAATCATTCCACTCAATGAAATCGATATTATGTAATAACCAATATATATTTAGTTTATAACTGATAAATTTCTCAAATTTACGATTGGTTGTATATAACTGTTAGGTGTTCAACTCATAAAAATCTTAATTTCTAATTGTAATTCTTGTAAACTTTATTTTCGGAATTCTTTAACGTATAGAAGGTAGAGGTTAGAATCAAATTGGTGAGTGGAGATAGATGATCCCACGATTGATATTTGAATCTCTCGCGTACCCCCTCAAATAAATACCTTGAAATAAACTATAGGTTCTTGTACTCTATGCGTACATACAATTCAATTTAATCCTCGATTTTAGGTAAGTTATAGGTTTGTTGTGCTTCAATATCATGCATACCATGACATGTTTTCATCGTTATTGAATCATTTTATTCTAATTCTAATGAGTTCCGTAGATCTAACACCGAGAGAAGAGAACTCTATCCTCCGTATTCCAGATTAGCGTACGGAACAAAATCGTATTTACGTTAGCATTATTTTCGGAGAGGGTGAATTTTTTTTAAACCAGCGACAGTGTGCTTCGCGTTCGGGGCGGAGGGTCGGCCGGGGCAATTTCACCTTGGCCGGCCTTAGAGAGAGACCTTGCCTTGCCAATCGAAAGGATGTCGGACTTGAACATTAGACGGACGGAAAAATAAAGAGAAAGACCGAGAAAGAAATCGATTTCGAGAGCTCGAGGGCCCGGGGAAAATAAAACTGAGACAGCGGTCCGGCAACGCGGATACGGTGATTGTTGTTTTGTTTCCAGCCCGGGCACAACACGCCCAGGTTGAACGGACGATAGTTGAAGGCTAAACGATCTGAACGTCTACAGACGTAGGGCCGTCTCCGCGCTGAATCGGTTGAGCATAGCTTTCGGAACTCGGCGTTTCAGCGAATGAAGCAACCCCACCGGTTGCTGCAGCCGGTGAATCATCCGGCGGCCGCAAATATAAAGAAACGACCGAGCGGTTTATTTAACCCCATTTGAAGAAAAAAAAGGAAAATAGCCCAGCCAACCGAAGGAATAGACCGGGTCGCCATTGCACCGAAGTGGCGGGAGCAGAGGTAAACTTCCGAAAATGAATTCGGGGCAATACAACTACAATCCTTGATAATAGTAATATTAACAGTATTCTCCAATACAATAATATTATTCCATTACGACAAACATTTGAGAACACCATAACAGTTTCGGTATCCTGAAATCTCAATCCCTGCTTCAGTGGAATGCTGTTGGTACCGTTCTTCTCCTTAAAAATTCGCTTCCACCGATAGTGTGAATTCGTTATTGAGGCTACCGTCGAAGCATCCTTATTCCACAGTTGCTGTCTGCGCTGCGAAGGACCCTTCGGCGGCTTGCGTAACCGGCTCACGACTCGGTAACAGGACGCTGGCGACGAAGGCGACAAGCAGAAACCGATCTAGCCCAAGTTCGAATATCTTACAGTACGCGACGCCCTTCCAATATCTGAAATATAAGAACAGTCCTATTTTAGGTTGTTTTTCTCTTCTGGTCACTGAAAATTTTGCTCTCAATTTATGCTATTAATTTATTCCTCTTCATCTTGCCGTCGGTTTCGCCCCGCGAATCTTCCCTCAATGACGCTTTTCCTCGTATCCGAAGTTCTGGAATTCAAATGAACAGATAATGTAGTGGAATTTTCGGGGTACGTATAATGAACGAGGGCCGCAGAACCGTAGGGAATCTCACACACCAAGTACAGTTCTACTAATGGCAGTGCACGCTGCGAAACTGCCCCGATTGTGTAACTGGGCTCCATGCTCTGATAACCCCGGGGATTGTAGGATCAGCGGTGGATAGCAACAGCAGTAGGAGGTGCACTGACGGTCCTGATATTAGCGATATTGTTGCTACAAGTAACAAACGGGTGGTGGTGATACTGCTTCATCAGCGAAAACACCGTTCCTACTTTCCTTGGGTGATGGGGGTGGGGCAATTAAACAGAGATTACCGCCCTGCGGCGGATAACGTGTTGACACTTTCCCTGTAATTTCCCTGCGTATCTGGGCGGCGATAATTATCGCAGTTTGGAGCGGGAAAAAAATTCACCACAGTCTTAAACCGTGGCACAATCCGTTTCCTTTAAGACGCCAAATGTCGAAATTCAACTACACCGGTCGGCTCCAGTCCAATGCAATTGTACGAAATGAATAATACGCCCGGTATATTAGGGATGGTTCCAATCCAGTAACGATAATTCATTAAAATTCATAAAGCCATAAAATTACATAAACGAAAGTAGGATTTGAATAGACGTAAATATAAGGAGGTCATTTTGTGACAGTGTTTATCAGTAATTTTATCCATTCGCTCAATATTTAACATAATAACCCTCAAATTCTTAAAGATGTGAATACAAATAAATGATAAAAATGAAAATTGAAATAAATATTTACTATAAATCTTCAATCGAGTTACATTACAACGGAAATTACATATTTGCAAAATAATTCCTGGTGAACATATGTTGCCAGTTTTTCAATTCAATAAAATTCCAGTATAATTACAGGATTGTTATGTAGATTACATGTATTTTTTGTGGATCTATGAATCATATAAATATTTGATGCCAGGATATATATATTTGTGTAATATTCACGGTCCTCTATTTATGACTTTAATATATATTCGATAATAATAATATATAACTTTACTTATGTATATTTGATATCACGACTGATACTGTATCCGCACGCAATGTTTCCAGATTGCCATCTACTACAACAGGAGGCGGTGAATACAAATAGGCGCTGTACATATAACCGCTCGTTCGACTGTATGTAAATCAGATTGCAATAAACCGACTTATTAGTCATTGTGTGCCAATCAAATAATGATATCAATAACGTGTTTCTGACAAGTTTGGTTTTTTTTAACGGGCTCGCAACAGCGTTTTAATTCCACCCCAATAATAGCTACATCAGTTAATGGTTTCGCTCTTATAAATAACATGTTCTATTCAGTCGGTCCATTCTCGGACGTCCTTCATATCTCGGGTCCACTGGGCCGTGGCTGCCGGTTGCACTGTCGGCGGGCGCCGTATTAGTTATTTTTGCAAACAACCGGATAGAAATCTGTACATTCGGGATAATTGCAGAGGGTGAAGTTTGGAAAATGAATATTGGCAATTGAAACGAAAGGTTCCACGTACCGTAATGCTACAGCTTTATTGCACAACTCTGGCAGTATTCGCATACGAAAACAGCAGAACCAAATACGAATCACATTCAAATGAAATTTGATTCAAGTGCAATATGATTAAACGCTGAAAATTTGAAGATCGTCCAATATTTCGTTCGGAATGTTATGCCGGTTTGGCTTTATCTATTTTTGTGCAGCTGTCTATAAATCCTTATAAAACTATAGAATATTTATACCCATTCGATAAAATGGGTAACTGTTTAATTACTAGGTATTATTGTTTTGGTTATGTACAAAATGGATAATGCAATAATTGTTTTAATATTACAAGTAGAAGTCTTGAGGCTTTACCAAGGTATATATATGGCAATATATGAAATAATCATGTATAAAATAATAAAAAGCTATTAATATAATATTATTGATACCACGTTATTTCTATTCCTTGGCTCAATGCTGTATCGTTGAGCCAGTCCCAGGTTTCGTTGATATTTTCCTCTAGACCTGTTTTCAGCTCGTGTTAATCTAACTAATCCGATGTCGGCAACAGGGGGAAAGTCCAGTGAAGGACACTGTGGATATTTTCTAGCGAATGACTTCCGTACAGGGTCCCACCCCGGTATCCGGGTACTGAAAATAAGGTAGGAGAACTCTTTCATCAAACGGTATCCAATATTATTACTGAACAAGCAGCCCTGACAGTTAACTGTACTATTGTACATTAACTACAAATTTATGTCACATTGCATTATAAATTAGTAAGTAATAATACTCCTGTTCCACAATTTCGGTTGTATGTTCGAATAATTATGATAAATATTATTTTTTCATTAGGGTTAAGTTTCAATTATGGATGTGCGTTCTCCAAGATATCGGCGGTTCGTGCCATAAGACTAAAATTGGTAATAACGCGAGAAATCTTGATGGGGATAACGTTCCTAATTCCGATCGCACTATTGCACGTATAAGGTGTAATGTGACTAACGACACTTGTCAGTCGGCGGCCTTGTCTTACTTTCAGAATCCAAACTTTGTCTGGGTTATTATGTTTAAGGTTTCCGTTTCTTTTTTCTACCGGTCTGAAACCGGACTGGGGTTTCAGTATGGGGGAACTTCCGTCTTCCCATATATCTGGGAATTAGTCTAACCGAGAATTGCAATCAATAATGTCGATTAGGCTTTTTATTCTCATTTTACAAATCTTGTCCAGCTCAATCCTGCTCTGTTTTTTTTTCAGGAATCATGAGTTTTGGGAATCATTGAGTTCTTATCTCAATTGCTGGGTATCTCGGTTGCATTTTTATATATTTTTATAGCACCTACTATTGTAATATATAGAGTGTTCTACCATTTGACATCATCACTATTTTATATTTAATAACTAGCTGGCAATTCTCTACATCTACTATGGATTCACTAACTAGTATCCTCTTCCTCCATTTCCGATGTTTTTACCACGCTGAATGGATTCGCTAGCATCGGTGACTCCACTGTGCGTTCCCGATTTCTCTTCCTTCTTTTCTCGTTACTGAGTTTCCTCCGACTCGTTGTGTTACAACCACAGTTACAACCGCAAACCACACTACTATGGTCACTACGATGTACTACTAGCTTAGATTGATTTGGCGTGGACAGGCGGGTCTGTCAACAAAATGCGCCGGGATCTGTGTGCCCAATGCAGTGTGCCTTCTCCTTCATCTCTCGCTCACTGACAATAAAATTCGAATTAAGAAAACGTTAGATGGAAAGAAAAACTTGTGTTGAACGTCCCACGGCGTAAGTCGCCCAAAACGGGATGAGACATGACCACAGCTTCTACCGTCAGTGCAATCCGCAAAAAAACCTCCCTCTTATCTTTCTTCTTTTCCAGTTGGAAAAGGCTAATTCGAGTCCTGGCCTAATTTACCTAGCCATTTCCTACCAGAAAGTTTTTTCAGGCGGTCATTTATTTTGTGCGCCGAATAACAGGACGCAGACATGTACGAAATCCAGGAGAAAGTGAAATGAGTCGTCCTGCTTTGATATCGAGAAAAATATTTCACTGATTTCGGTCGATATAGATTTATAATGTTGGTTAATATCATAATTTTTCGAATGAATAACACATTTGGGCGTATTATGAATCCATAATAACAGCAACAACCATGTGATTTGTTTCCATGGCGCCAAAGTGGGTCGCAAAGGCTGTCGGATCTTAATGATCCAAAATATGGATGCCTCAGAAAAACTCACTGTTTTGGTAATATCCGATAGAAAATCATAGTATTTTTACTGCGGAAATAATGATATGAGAGGTAATATAACTCGTTACTATTCACTTGTTCCCATATACACATTAAATTTTAAATCATGAGATAATAAGCAATGACAGCGACAGATAACTCACGATTTTCCGACGTTTCCTTAATTTGGTTTGTTATACTCACTGAATATATAAATTTTCCAAATTTAATGCTGATTTGTCCGTTGTTCAGCATTAATACCGCAGAATACAAAAACAATCAATAATATTAGACCGCTCTACCTACAATTAGAAATAAAAAATAAAACCTAAAGGATAACACGCGCACAAAGTAGACCTAAGAAACGTGTTGTTTTTCGAGCCTGTGGGTGTACTGGAATAGAACACTTATTCTATTTTTTGAACGCTCACCGGAGCCGCCCACAGGTTGGCCGAAAGTCAACTTGTACTTTCAAAATGTACTTTCGTACTTTCAACGCTACTCCTATCAAAGGCAAGGTCGAAACGCCGATTACCGAAAACGTGGCGATGATTTTCAGACCGCTTGCACAAAACTAAATTCCTTTTTAATCCTTACTGTGTTTGCTACTGTTATATGAAACTTTTTTTGAAGATAGCATCAACTTTTGCAGTCTCAGCTGCCAAAAATGTGACTACTTTTGTATTATTATTGTACTATTGTAGTATTATGAGTTTACTTTCTCAGTCAAAGTTAATAACTTGAAATTTAATTCTGAAGTCAGATCACTACCTCTGGTTCACAATTTTCTACAGGTAGAAAGCCTTGTTAAAAATCATGAACCCGATTAAATGGCAGGAAAACTCATTAAGAGATTCTCTGGTCCCTGAGATGTTCTTCGGATGCTTCGTTAATTGTTAATAACGCCAGAAATCTTGATACACATCGCGATTGCACATATCAGTTGTTTATGGGCTTGAAATCCACGAGATCCCTCTGTACTTGCAAATGCATAATTTCCGCAACAAGTCCCATACCAGGCTTCATTGCCCATTATATTTTAGCCCGACGTTGTAGAAATAGTTGGTACAGTACCATTCGGACGACGTTACGGCTGTCACGTCGTTGCAACGCGTTAATGGACAAGGTGAAATAAAGCAGTGAGATGGAATGCTGTTCAGAATTAGAATAATTTCTACGGTGGCAGGTCGGGACGGTGACACTGTATTAAAATATTGAGTATAAAGACAGTGGGTCTGGTTGGGGGGAGGACAGTGCGATCTGAGCCTGGAGAGAAAGAGAGAGAGAGAGAGAGAGAGAGAAGGAGCCGGCTCAGAGGCGAGACCAATGGCGAATTAAATCATAGCTCACCGGTGAACGGAGGGAACGAATCGATACCCGGGTGCGAATAAGGTTGCTATTGTCGCGGCCAATTTCCCTCCGGCCACTTCCGGCCCTCTCGAAGGCGAACAACACCACCGCTAAGAATAAGACCCCGACAACGTGCCACACACTCATAACACCCACATCACTTTAATTCCTGTTCCACTATATCATTTTCCCAGATCCCGTATAGGCGGATAAAAATTAGTTATGGGAAAATAAATTCTAATGTACATACCGTAGTTTACGAACGCCTCCCGTGTATCGTTTGAACTTCGTAATTGAAAGAAAATGTGTTGTACACGCCATATTACATATTATTGTACATATTAGAAGTATAATTAAATCCCAGCAAGCATATATTTGTATATTTTAAAAGGATATACTATCTACATTTAAAGGTATATGTAAAAGTAAATGCATAGCTTAGCTTAGGATTAAGTGTAGATTAAGTGAG
This sequence comes from Lethocerus indicus, assembly GCA_019843655.1. Taxonomy (NCBI): domain Eukaryota; kingdom Metazoa; phylum Arthropoda; class Insecta; order Hemiptera; family Belostomatidae; genus Lethocerus; species Lethocerus indicus. Next base: position 5,281,802 of record JACDQD010000006.1, read on the forward strand.
GACTAAGATACCGAAGACGGGTGAACTTATGTTTAAAATTTAGTCCCTTTTTTGAAAGCCCTTGAAATCCAAATGAATTACTAAATTTGACATTCACATGCTAAAACTTATTTCGTTCGCCCTACAAATCTTTGTAAGCATTGCTTAATGACCGTGGGTTTATCTAATGTAAAGGTCGCTGCGGTCTAAGCGGGACCCAATTAGACCGCCTAGTTAGTTCATTACTAGAAGGGGGGTATATTAAAAGGCGGCGTAACATGTGCCATGCGTGTGTGCTAACTTCTCAGGGGACGTTACATCAACGTGCGTTATCCTTCACCCACTATCTTATCTTATAATACCGGGAGAATAACGGTTCCGGTCGCCTGTGAAACCTTTCGGAAGTGTCACAGTACTGTTACTGTCTGATGCTCCGACTTGTACCTTGAGATAATATCGCATCGTAGTCCTGGCTTTGAAACGTTGCTGACCGACGTACTTTGGCAAGCATCGCCGTCTACTGTATTTCAACCGAGTGGCGAAACTCCCCGGCCGCGGACACGCCGAATTCGGAATCCGATTCGATATATAGCGTTATACCATTTATTGTTCGAAATATGCGCCGTAAGAAAAAGCGCCGGTTGCGAATTTACGGAAGAAAAAACGAAGGAAAACTGAGCCGGCCGTCCGTTGTTGGATAATCTCTTGGGGCCGGATACAATCGGTGGGAAAAGATCACAGAAATCGCTTTACCGGCAGCATGAGACAGATGTACAAAACCGAAGGGCGAGCTGTGAAAAAAATATGTCTGGCGTTTTGCCCGTCCACTATTGTGGAAGGAGCGCGTGTCTATAATCGATTCGCGAAACTCAACACTTGAAATGTATCCAACGCCGGGGATACATCAGTGGCGGACACTGCGAGAATTTCCAGAGAGGCACAAACGATTTTGAAAAACCAGCTAAAAAGTGCATATAAGGTTAATATAATTTAGTATAATCATAAGTGCGTTTACTGGATTCAACAGATTGGACCTGTTCTTGAGTCTTATCATTGCCAACAGAATTCCTATAGTATTACATTGACATACTTATGCATACCTGCTAACGATGAAGCAACCCGCCAGCTCCCACTCTGAAGTCAGAGACGGTAATTGCATAAATTATTATATTCAATATACCGAAAATAACTTAAGACTTCATTGTATACTTCATTGTATTCGATACATTTTTTCCTCTTTGTTTTGAGTCATTTTAATAGGTTTATTTATGCGGTTTTCTTCAACCTGAGTTTACGAATAGGGCAAAGAGTAAATTGGAGTTCGACTAATTTCGACACTTGAAAAGAATGAAAATTCTCCCCAGTTAACTTTTCATTTAATTATTTATAGATAGTTGATCATCTTTAGTTTTTCATCTATGGTAGGTGTAATTCAACGTGCATAGGTTTAAAAAGTAGGCTTAAATTGAAAAAAAAATTATTGGCGTGACTTACTCGCCTTAATAAACTTATCTTTGGCACTTACGCATCGTTCGAATCTGATAGGCTTTTTCTGTTACGGTATAGTACAATACCGGTAGGAAACGATGTGAGAGTTTCTGGTCTGTTGCCTTCGAAAGTGCATTTTAAAAAAATGTTCGTAATTAACTCGAGTTTCCGTTTGAATAGCTGCACGAATCGACCATTGCCTCATTTCGGTCCAATTTTTATCTACGATAGTTCAATCGTTTTAAGACAGAGAGCTTCATGTTTTGAAATATTGCCTTGCTCCATATAATTGTATCCGACCATATTTACAGTGAACCATATTTTTTGTGTTCTATCAGCGTGGAACTTTAAATAAACGCGTCTTAATATCGATTAAAATTCTTGAATGTAGCGCCTAGTATCCAGCTCGCGTGGACTCCACCGTAGACAGTTTTGCGAAGAACTCGTCTTTCTAATACTCCCCTCTATCCCCTGGTCCATTGGGATTACTGAGATATCGGAACAGATGTTCTAATCGTTTTCTAATTGATTTCAAGAGAAAGAGGGCTTCGCGTAGGGAGGATAAGTGTCCATAAACGAAGTAATGGGCATTTAGAAAGGGCAGATTTGCTTTTGAAGGTGACTTGGGGGAGCTTGAGGACGGGCGGGGGCTCACGTAGGCCCCCCTTCAGCTCCGTGTGTGTGTGTATCTTTGTGTGTGTTTGTGTCGGCAACAGGTAATTGCCATGGCATTGGCACCACTCGAACGTCGGGCATTTCAAACCCCCTCCCACCACCCTCTAGACAGACAGCCGATCACGCTCTACGGGACAGTTGATTCAGTTTTTTCCTCGCTCCAATATAATCCAATAATACCGGTGTCGATTTGGTCTTCTACTTGATCCCCTTATTAAAATTCCCTGTTTAAATTGAGCCATTATTTTTAATAAGGATTCTATTCTACTAGATAATCTGATTTATCGATTGAACTCCTCAAGACACTGCTCAACTTACGAAGGGGGAACCTTACAGATTTTTTTCTATGTAATGATGTTCATAAATTAAGGATGCGAATAATAATTCATCCCTTGATATTCAGCTTTATAGTTAGCTGTATTTGAAAAACATACATTGATTTGAACTGCGAAAACATTCAAATGCTATCCATTTTACATATTCAAAGAAGGAGAATTTCGGTTAGCTTTCGGATACTACCTCCGGTACCGAGATATTACGTTTTGCCGATTACTGTAATACTAAAGAGAGTAATAATCGCTGTTACACTCAGGAGTGACCGCGCTATTAAAGTAATACTGGTAAGGGGGCGATGACAATGAACCCTTTTCAAAAGGTTGTGCTTTCCTTTGGTAAATGTAAAACGCGGAAATTTCCACCCGTCCCTTGCGAACGGTAACGCGTTCGAAAGGTCGTCCGTTCTCGCAGCATTTAATTAATTTTTTTTATTTCATGCGCTCAAATATTTTTTGCTCGAATAAACGTCCTTCCGCCGCAATCTGAATTTTAAATATGCGGCCCCGAACTGTCCGCCGTTGTATTTAGTTTCAATTGGGTTGAATAACAGGTTAATTAAAAGCTATGAATATGGGTATCGTTGGCCGGTAAACCTGATCCGAGTTGAACTGCTTATCGTGCTAAACCGTTTTGACATAAATTATAGAATAAATAGATGACGTCGTTAAGTTATTTCAACAGTTATTGGAGTAATTCTAGATATATTATGGGCCTTTATATTATCCATTAAGTCATTTTAGGACTTAAATTTCATCTCGCTTGGATGCGAAACCTATGTCAAATCGGTTTCGACCAGTAATGTCTCATTTTCTATACAGGTGATACTAAAACCATTAAATAATTGCATTTAAATACATGTTTCTTACAATTGTATCATATTATTGTGGATATTCCCCGAAAGTACCATACGAAACCGTACAATTTCATAAAATATTGTGAGCTATAAATGTTCCTTTTATGAATTTAGTAATGAAACGCTCTGAAAACCAAACGGATCATGGTCGTATTAACGAAATTATTACCTCATGGTTCTTCCTTCGGGAGATCATTTCAAATTGAGTAATTAGGAGATTTCTCTTGTCTGTGCTTCCACTTCAAATCCATTATAACTTTAAACTATAAAAATATAGGTTATCCACAGAATTTAATATCTGAATTGTTGCGCTATATTGGAGTAATATGTAAATGCCTACAACAAACTTTCTTTCTAGTGTTAAAAGAAAGTGGAAACACTTGAATGTTGCCTTTAACTGGGAAAAATATCTAAAAGTAAATCCAATTATTAATAACGTGCCTTTGAGCACAAAATTGAGTTGTAATCCAAGAATAAACGTTAAATTTAAATATTCAAAAAGTATAAAAAAGATAAATTCTATTTGTTTATTATATTAACAGTTACAAAATAATTGTGAATACAAACTTTCCTTTCGTGCTTTGAAAATCAGAGTCGGTTCTGGAGAAATTAATCTATTTTCAAATTTCTATAATTCCATTCGTAATCAGCAAGTGGCGACTCTTCCCAAGGATTATGGTATTCCAAACAAGGGGACAACCTAAAGGTCGTGCATAATTTAGTTCCTCATATTAATATTATATTATTACATATTAGAATTTCAATTTTCTATTCTTCTTTAATTTTATCTTACAGAATTACAGTCATTTCATATTTTCTTGTAATTAGGTGACGTTTCCAGTTTTTTAAGACGTTTGAAACGATTGCCCAGGAGGATGAGAATCTATCACTTTCCGATAAAGTGCAGAAATACTTATATTTCTTACTTTTTAAATTTACTTATTTTTTTCTGGCCTCGGCCTTGGCCAAGATTAAATTCTCTTTTCCGTAACAAATTTCTAATTTGTTTGTAAACAAACCGAACGTTTGGCAAAAGGTCGGTTGGCAACTGTGTACCGCGGCGAGAGGAGATTGACCTACGAAAACAGTGTCGGAGGCTGGTAATTGGTGTCTCTCTATTAGTCTTGAGGCGGTGGTGGTAGACAGAAGCTGTCGCAGCTGAGATCCGTTCGAAGGCCGTTAGGCCGGGAAGTGACGGAGGAGGAAACCAGCCTCGCACAAAGTCAGACCGAGGCCTTCTCTCTTCTCTCTCTCTCTCTCTCTCTCTGGAACAGCTTCTGGTTGATTCCAGATCAAAAACCGTGAGCCTAATCGAGCGGACACTTCAAGCCCACGGCCGCTTCAGTCGTCTCAATAGTCTCGACTAGGCCTATACATGCTGCTCTTGTCCAATACCACCTTAATTACAATAACAGTTTCCTCCGCCTTTCACTCTAAACTGGATAAATTATGTATAATGAACAATACAGTTACATCCTTACATTTTAGATATAATTCTAAATGATCCAACAATATAGTAAGAAGTGTGTATAATATAAATGCCAGCTTTTCATAGTAGCATATATAAAATAGAAAATATTAACTCGCCGCTTTTGGTCTTTTGCCAGACCGGTTTCGGCTGTTCGCCACCTTCAGCGGCTGTGTCCGTCGGTATCCTCGAGGAGTATCCCATGTAGCAGAGCGACTCCCCACGAGTGAGGCCGAAACCGGTCTAGCAAAAGACCGAACGGCCTAGGAAAGCTGGTATTGAATTTAAACGTTACTTTTCATTTGTGAATCTAAATAACTTGGTAGACATTACTGGTCCCTGAACTGACACATGTTGTGCCAAGCGATGGGAAACTTAAGTAGTAAAAAGCCCTGAAATAATTTCAAATCATCAAATTATTCGTTCTATTAGTGATTAATCGTTTAGAAAATGTTTCAACCGGTCAAGCAATCATTTACTTAGCAATATTCATCATCGCTTTAATTAACCTGAGAAGGGAAGCCCAAAGACGAAGAAGATTTGGAATCAAAAATTTTCCTTCTCCTAATAAGGAAAACTTGGCAGTGCTCCAGGTAACAGTGCGAACGTCAGGGAGGTACAACATGCTGAATTGACCTTGCCCGGTATTTCCCACAATAGCGAAACACGATCCGAAACTTCGTTACCCTGATTCATTGGTGACGAACGCGATAAACACTGCAACCGGTGAAACTGATACATTAAACATCCTCGTGGTTTTTCTCATGGGCGAAGGATGACCACAAGTTATTCTGACTGCGATAAACGTAAATTCCCCATTTTTCCTTTTCATTCCCTCCGAACTCTGATTCACAATTTTTTTATTTTGCGGCTATAAATACTGCGAGGGTGAGTCAACATTTATCCCCCCTCTGGTTGAGTTTATTCTAATTAACTTTTAAATTTTAAAAGTAATCAAAATATTTAGTTTCCGATAGCGCAAATTCCTACAATATGAATAAATTATGATTTTACCGTAAAGTAGGAATGCGTTTTTGAATCTTCGGATTCTATTTATAAGAGAAGGACCGTAGAGAACAGTTTAACCCCAACAAAGATAGTACAACAAACTCTTTTGCCGCGTTTAAATTATTCTGTTCCTCTAATTTCATACATCGGGGTTTCATCATACATTTCCTTTATAAGCTGCTCCATTCGTCAATTATTGATTTCGCTGTTATTTTGTGACTCATTGAACCGAAGAATGACCCGATTTCTACTCGGTATGCATTTAATTATCTAACTTAACACAGAATGCCGTTACATTAGTTATTAGTGCGCCGCTGAGACGCAATCCGGCCTAGGAAGACAGACAAGGAAATATCTGGATACTAAATTGCAACTGGAATCTAATAACGCTACAGCACGATTTCCTTTCTCGATTCCATTAGTCTAACAACTAGTTCTACACGTATTGAGGAAACGAATGTGATAACTGTAAGTGCAATTCACGTACTCCAAATTAAAACTGGTTGCGTTAATTTCAGAAAAAAAACGGTGTTAAATTTCCTAGAAACAGATCTTTGACGTATCTCCAAACGAAAAAACGCTCAGAAAATATTTTACCGCATGTCGTAAAGGCCGTCGTCACCAGAGCAGGGTTAAACATCGCTGCAGGTTTCAATAGAAATGCGTAGCTTGTAATTTTTTTTCTGCCCCGGTCCCGATAAGGTCGCGTTAATGTAGCATCAATTAAGAGCTCCGACTCCAATGAAGTACAGTTACAGTTACGGTTAGTCTGCCGTCGAATGATCTAACAGACGGCCGAAAGGAAAGGTTATTGTATCATAAGGCAGATTCCTATGATGAAATGTACAGCGCAATTTTCAACCACCATATGTACACTGATTTGGATGGACAGGAACAAAGTGTGTGAAGCCTGCGTGAGTTTCACGTACTGTCGCAATGCGGTTCGTCAGTATCGGCCGAGTTTGGTCCTCTTGGCAGAGTTGGGCTGAAAAAGTGAAAATCAAATATGAAAGGGGGCATGTGGGCCGTCAGAAATTTGGAAGTCAGTCAGCCGCCAGACGAGGCCGTGGCGCAACGCCCCCGAACAACACGCCTCGTGTTTTAATACACGTTCTGAAATGACCGACGACTGCTCGCGCAACAGCGGGTAATAGGGCCGGTTTAAAATTTCCCCAGTGTTTTTCTTAACTTAGGGATTTTCTCGGGCTATTGAGTCAAAGCGTTACTTCATTTTTACCAATTTAATCACGCCGGTGAAAATCACTCGGATTCTGACCAAACGTCAAGAGGTCGGTAGGGGAATGCGATGCCCCTAATTGCATTACTGGTAGTGGCGCAAGTTATGGGTCAAGTTGACGGCTTGACGCCGCTAAGTGCAAGCGTCGCTCGCATTTAAAGCCGCGTTAATGGGGCCGTGTCCCGGGTCTTCAATGGGGGCCATGGCTCGCGTCCAGACCCCATCACGATGTCACATATGTTTAATTCATCGGGATCCTCTTCCCCCTCCCAGTCCGTCCTATTGCGAGACGACGACCACGTCCCCAATAAGTTCTGTCCAACGAATGAGACAAGAATTTCTTGCACCAGGATTGCAATTGAAATTAATCAGTTTTTTTCGCCCTGTGATACGCGTCAATTTAAGGTCATAATTGCGTTGCGATTAGCGAGATGTTCTAGGAACGAGTATAGAAAAAGTACGGTATTCCAAACCCTCGCAGACCAGAAAAACAGGTATAACAACAGGCTGCATCTACATTATAGGAACTTTTTTCCACAATTTCCAATGCTCTCCGTTTCCCACAAGGTATCAAACGATAACAATTCAAACAGGTGCAAGATTGCTATTTTTTTTAATATCATGGCAAAACGCCAGAAGACAAGTTACAATTTTACAGACCATAATATACAGAAAACATTGATGAATAGGGGTTCCAAGAAAAACAGTGTGCAAAATCACTGCAATACTCGTGACACTATTTCGGAGACGAACCTCCCCTTTTTTTTTAACTATCCGTGCTAAATAAGTAACAAATTGTAGAGTTTTTCGTGGTACATTTCATCTTATTCGGTCCTAACCTGCTAGACTATGAGGCATCGGGGATATCGGAGGCAATGCTTGCCAAGTGCTTATCCATGTTATATTAATGAATATAAAACGTATAACAAAGGTCGGGATATGTTGAATTATTTGAATAATGGTATTTGAATAAATAATGGTATTAGAATATATATGAATTTAGATGAAGGGGGAATGGAGTTATGAAGCCCGGGTTTGAAAGCGAGAGTCCGGGCGGGCACCGGTGAATGGCCTTCGCCGGTTGGGTTTTTCACGGCCAATGCCACCGCATACCACAAGCGGCCACCACCACCACCACCACCACCAGAACTCCCCCCTTTACGTAACACACTGGGAAACTCTGGGAAGTTTTTAAATCGCTTCTGGTCAAAGTCACAAAAACAGGAAGCCCGCCGTGGGCCCACTTGAGCCGAGTGTAAGCCAGGAAGGACTTAGTACCACCTCCCACCTCTGCCTCTTCCACTTCCCCTGTAATTTCGAATAAACGCTTAACGGCCCGTCGGAAAGGTCGATCGCATTCATGAATCATAAGCATTGCCGACATGCCGAAACTATATTACTGATTGATATTATCAAATAGCCGACACGAATCACGTTGAGCACGGTTCTATAGCACATGAAAATTATTGTTATTTTGAGGTTCGCAACATTTAATTCCTTCAATCTTATATCGGTCATGCAACGGTTCAAAAAATCATGAAATGGCGAGCGGGGACCAAAGAAAATACTACGTTTGACGTACGAATCGGGATGTATTATCAGACATTCGTGGGTACGTCTCTGTAATACTGATGAAATGCTACTGAGGATGGTGAGGAGTCAAATTGCTAACTAATGCGTAAGATTGAAAATCGCCGAGTGATGCAGTTCCAATCCCTCGCAGAATCACAAAAAGATATCTTAAATATTATAAATGTTTATTATAATTAATAATAAATAAATTAAAATGTTAATTATGATTATAATCAAATCAAGATATAATCAAGATCAATATTTGAAGCATGAGTAAAGGCTAAATATTCAATAGTTGCAAACAATTCTTTTTTTTTATATATCAAGTTTGGAAACACGACAGTTGTAATCAGGCCTATTTCAGGAAAAATGTGCAGAACAAAAAACAATTATCGCTCCCGACAGAGAGGACGATTTACTGCGAGTTAAAACAACCAAGTCCGCAATCTTTATCCATTACAGTGAACACGAAGAATGCTATAAAATTCCGAGGCTAAGAAAGAAGATTTATTGTTATCCATGATCTAGACGAACGACAATGGCTTGTCGGACGCATTGGAAATAGTAAATAGCAATTGATTGATCCTACTAAAAACAATAATTTGAATAGAATGATGTGAAACATAGTATTACTGGATAGTATCTGTTGCAGTAACTATATAATTACTCCAGTTCCTACTAATGAAAGCGATAAGCCGAAATGGTTGCTATTCATTAACGCGGGGGGGTTATACTTGGCAAGGCTCACGATAAAATGTTTTTTTTTTCTTTTGCATAATAATTTGAGCTATTCAGTCTGAAAAAATATTCAGGAAAAAAGTCGTACGAACAGAAAAACAGGATTAATGAATCCAGTTGTGTACGTCGGCTTTATTCTCTGACACGATGTATTAGAATCAAGGTCTCGTTTAGAGACCAGAGAAGACAGCGCGGTATTGACAGTGTCCTTGATATTCGCACAATCCTCGATATTATCTTCAGTTTAATATTCTGTTACGATTACACGACTTCGGATTGTGTAACTGAGAGTACTTATTTCTCGTAGAGGAGGAAGAACGAGAGAAGCTCGGGATAATTAGACGATGGATCTACCGCCGGATCAAGGACTCCGTTCGAAAGTACGCCAGATCTTCCTACTCTAAAAGAATGCTTCTTTGAAAGAATTTCAGACATGTTTTCTAAAACATCCTGTTCAAATGCAATGAAATTGGCTAAAAAACTTTAGCATATTTAATAATACAATAACCGGTTCATTTCTATACAACTCTTCTGTGGTAGTATCATACCATAATATTGATATGGATTATTCTTATGATCCCAATAATTAGGCACTATTAGGAAATGGAGCCGAATCTGGGTCATAACTGCAGAGTGTGTGATTCATATATCTAGACACAAAAAATAGAAGACGTCCCACATATAAGTGGCCGATAAGGTTTCCACGAACCAACTTATCGTGATTAATTGGTATTAGGTCATGATAGAAACTAAAATTCATTGTCGGGTTACGGTTAATTATCTTCACGATATCTTGCCCTCGAGCGGTATATATCGTAGTACTACTGCGAGTGTAAACAAGACAAAAACAGGCCCCCAAATTAAATTACATTAACTTTTTATTATTTTTCTGTAACTAGGATATTCTGTTTTTTAAAAGGGAGTCAGATTATTCGAAGTGTGTTTATCCATCTTTCGTTTAGGTTCAATGTCGTGCCCTGGGGTCAAGAACAGCTTGAAATTACTGTCCTCAAACTGCCATAATCGGTTGTACACAATACCGGAATGGATCCATGTTTCGTAATATTTAATTTGTAGAAATAGATTATTAAGACACGTCGCAAGGCTTTACAAAAATGGTTATAACTTTTTCCGATAAATAAAAGACATTTCAACCAAAAGTCTCAATTCTATAAAATGTTACTGTCAGGCAAGTGACAGGAAAACTACAATAAAAATCGGTTGAATTATTATCATTGTTGTAGCGAAGTAGAATAGAAAAGTAGACGATTAAACAAATTAATGGCATTTTAAATTAATCAATATAAATAATTTTTTTCAGTTTAGTAGTTGTGTACAATAGTTTCTGAATGGAACAATTATCCTTAGTTAGATAATGATCATTATAAGTGAATCTCGGAAGTGAAAAAAATGAGTAGAAAAATATAAATCGATTTCCTTTATGAATATGCATATTATGTCTATTGTTCCATGATATGACTCAACAAAGTTACGTGGGTCTATAATTAGGTAATTTCTGTTAGTATTACTCCTTTCTTTATAGTTGGGGGTGCCAAATTGTGATAATTTTTTGAGGATATCAATATTGGATTCTATTGATACTTGACGGTTTGACAGCTTCCCTGATATCGAACTCGAATTTCGTAAACATGCAAATTTTGGCACAGTATTTAATATACTAAATATCATTTACTCTGTTACTAAACCAGGTCAAGCAAGAATAATGTGGAATATCCTGCCAAAATGCATCATAAGTCTATAGCTTCAATCACTTCAATCGCTTCGGTTTTGATACACAAGGTGAAAAACGAGTGGCCGTTTCATCACACTTGGGATTTCAGTCGCATATTTGATCTTGTGGAGTTGGTAATGGATGAATGGAGGCAGAAAATCACAATTAGCAAAGTGATATTATTCCAACCCTCGCAACAAATAAATAACCTCGTATCGTTCCGAAGTGTTCAGAAAATGAGTCATCCAATGATACTCTTGGCGGCGATGGTTCTCAGCTCGGCTTCCAGGATGGAATAAATAAACTGCAGAATCAATTGATTCCTTGAGTGCCCTTCGGCGCGGAATAATTATTGGGAGAAAACCGAATGTACAAAAAAAGTGGTCGTCAATCGACACCCGAGACTGGAATTAAGTAATTAAAGCCGGCTGCTCTCCAGTTTTTCAAGTTCGAGGATATCACATACCGACATCGGCGGCTCCACGAACACATTATAGTTAGAGAACGCATTCTTTTCAAATCGTCAGCTCAATAAACCATTTTTATTGCAATTTGCCCACAACGAGAAATGGCTGACACACATCCGACAACGAGCCTGATGAGAAGTAGTCGTGAAATTTAATCTTTCGAGAGGCGCAAACGTGAATAAATGAAATACATATATACAAATATGTATATTCTATTCCCAGTTGACACACACTTTTATTGAAGAATATTCGGCTCATTTCCTATTATGAAATTCCGATATTGTGTCCGAACCACACTTCAGAAGGTCCATTGGCACGTTCATTCCGATGTAAATGTGACGATTTCATAATAATCGGTCATGCGTTATAGAAGGCAAGGTGAAAGATGTTATATTTGCACACACGCCGTAAATATGTTGATTAGCGAAAAACAACTAAATTTCGTCATCATCATCCCCCCCCTAGGATTGTCTGTACCTCGGGTTAGGTAAGTTTTAGCCTTGCGTATTTGTTAGTACTTATTTGTTAGTGGCACCTCATTACTTTGTGGCTGTATATATTTCCGAGAAAGGAAAAATTCCGCTGCTCTAAGTTGTTATTGAGCTGAAAGGAAGCTCGGGAAGTGGCTGAATTGCATTGTGACTGTATATAGAGGAAGTAAAGCATTTATTACGAAGAATTTGAAAAGCTAATTTACCCGCCGGGAAAATATGGACAGAAACGGAGGACATATAGGGTACGCTTTACCTGGACGGCGTGCATTCAGGTTTGCACTGCTCTTGGAGATATACCAAAGGAGGTCTTCAGGGCAGGACCGTATCTATCGAGGAACCGGTTCATAACAATTATTGATAATTTCCTTCGCGTCCCCAGTAAGGCGAGGTGCAATGACGCTTGCATATAGAGGGGAACGGGCAGTGAGTGGAGGCAATCCCGCAGGGCATTGAGTCCGCTCATTAATTGTGATGCTCCTTATATGGGAGACAGGAGGCCGAACAGATGAATGACGATCTTAAACAACAACGCTCAACTTAATAGTTCCTGAAAGCTGCGCGTTCGGATCATGCAAAGGTTTCAGATTACGTGCTTGGATCTCTCGTCTGGAGTCTAGCAGGCTTTGAACTGCACTTTGCTTTGAGTTGTTGGAATTGCGCGCGAATTGGATATTTCTATTCCACGAGAAAGCCGAATTTACAGCAAGCTCGGGCTTGGAATAGTGCGACGCTTGGAAACGGGAGCGACGCTTATGCGGATTTTTTTTACGCTAAACGAGCGAATATTTAATGTAAACCCTAGTTAGCAACAACCTCGAATTAGTATCCATTTACCGGTACAGTAGGTTTGCAGCCCGTTCCTTGTTCTATCTCTGGCGAGTTAGCATCTTTGAACTCGTGTATTAGTTACTGTACAAATAAGGACTGCTTCCTGGAGGATGGACCGGTTCTACCGGAGTTCTAGCGCTCTGTTAGCCAAGGCTGCATCGAATATGTATTACAATTTGTCGAGTTGAAATACAACGGCCACTCTCAACGGAGCAAGAATTAATAGTTATAAACGCAAGAGGAAATGAACGACCCGGCCTGCATCATACATTACGCAGTCCCGACGGATCAGGTGAAAAATTAATAATATCCAATGTAAAATAAATTAGCTGTATTTCATCATGCATGTGGGTGAAATGAAAATTTACCCATTTGTCACAGTTTGTCGCGTTATTTATAGCCTCACTCGGTGTAAACGCTTATTCGAATTGTGGAAGTATCTCAGTTATTAAAATATTATTATTTGTTTTAGACTAGACCCCAAATCTTAGGGCCAATAATTTCAAGGGATCAACAGCTCCCGATACCTTGAAATCAGCCCTCCATTCTGTGTTTGTTCAACCCCATTTCTATTGAGTTGTGTATTATAATACTATAGACGTACATATGACATTATCGAAGTGGAATTTACAAATGTATTCTGAAAACTGATGATTCTGTCAATCTGCTCTATTGCAATTTCTACCCCGACCTACCGGCCAATAATTAACTTGTAGTCTGGAGGACATCCGGAGGAGGCCGTGTAGAATGAAGCCGTTCATAGGAGAACGCGTGTACTGTGTATTGCTCGGGTCCGGATGTGTTTTCGCCGGGGGGGAAAGGACTAATGACAGAGGCGACAAAGAGGACCAAGGGCGCCTGTTGTAATTGTCCGTTGTGGCCCAACCGCCACAAGTGCCGGCCAGAACTTGAAGGACGCCTCCTGGCCTACAAGACAGGATCACCGACCACAGGATCTTAAACAATTAGTTGATTGTGGTGAACCTACATCAGGATTGGCCATCTTAGTACTACACATAGTAATAAGGCAAAAGAAACTTTTGCAACTTTCTCCACCGCTTTTATTCGGTCAAAGATGCCTCTATTAGTCATTAAGTGCAGTATATAAATATTATATATTTCCTAGCGACCAATAGCGTTTTACGTGGCTCATTTCCACTATCTATGATTCAAATTAGATAATTTTTTATACGAATATTTGATATTAAATATCACACCTAGGAGTATTGAACTTTGTTCGGGGGGTTATATTATGAAGGGAGACTTGCTACTTGCATCTATAATACGAATTTGTTGGATTCAACGCATTCCTTCCTCATTCCTTCTTTTATTTAATTCAATCCCCAGTACTCTATGATAATTTAGCGATTTTCAATTCAATTCACTATACATGAAAATTAAGTATTGCGTGATACGGTAACGGAACGTATCGCATTCATTATTCATATTTGTTCCTCACTGAAAACGTATAAATATTCATCGCATTATGGCACACATCAGCCCCCTGTTATGAACGTACACATACCATCATCACAGTCTACATTTAGTTCTAATTAATAATTTCGTTGAAAACGTAATGAAATTTACTTATTTTCATTATCTAACCCTGATAAGAATCGGGCCAAGGACCTGAGCTGGACGCGTCAATAGTGTATTTCTGGTTAAGAGTCATTTGCATACGAAAATGCCCGCATTTGGAATGTCCACCTTCGAACGGCGAACGGGAGAAATCGATTTCGGTTTCAGTGGAAAAAATAAATATTTGTCTCAGTCTCTGGCGTCATTTCGAACCTTCACGCGTCCCCCCTAATGAGGAAGGCTACACCGAGAGTGTTGGTATTTCCTTCATTTGAACTTCCCCAATGCTGTTCCAGAACTGCAGTTAATTTCAAGTGACGACAAACACCCGGTGAATATTTTCGAACGATTTTCTGACTCATTCCGGTCTTACGTTTCCACAGAATCCGTTTGTTGATTAAATACGTTTGTGTTTGAACACCTTCCTGTATGTTGTACCAGATGGAGCGTTCGATTAAACATATTTGTTATTTTTTGTATTTTGCATTTGGAAAGAAGTAGAATCGCATTAAGTTAAATTGTGATGTCATTTTTACTCAAACACTTGATTCAATGAATTATGATTTATGCTAAAACAAAATCAGAATTCCGGATATAAAAACATGAGGGATATAAATTATTCATTTTCATGCATTAAAAACTGTTTTCCCTAATCTTAATAAAAAACAAGAGTAAACCTGAGGACACCGGTCTGTTAAGCCCGTAATCGCGACTCATTAGTAAAATAATAATTTAAAATAAAACAAATAACAATGCCCAATTTATTGCTTGGTTTTATTTGTTGAAATAGAATCAACGAGCGAAATCTCATAACGGTTCGCACCGGATTGGGGCAGGTTGCGATATTCCGCCCGCATGTTGATCAATCCTGAAAATGATAAGAGGACTTTCGGCTTCATCGTTATTTTTTGTTTCCAGAACAAAAAAATGTCCAAGATTTCTTTTTCACGACTGCTTCCAAGCATATTTCCCATATCCCGGAAAATATAAGATTATTTTCATTAATAGTCAAATGCGATATAAATTAGGTTTTTAAATAATTTATTATTTATATATGGCCTAGTGTATCCCAGTGTTTAGTCATTTCTAAGCAGATTTATTTTGTGATTTTCCCAGTGAGACGCGAGTTTAACTGTAATTTTCACCGTTGAAATTGGACCAAGGAGTCTGTATTCAAATATCATTCCATTCACCGCCTGAATCATTTTTCCAGTGACACTTCATCGGAGACGATAACCTGCGGAAATAGTTGGAGTCAATTCGATGAAAATACGCGGAGGAACGGGTTCAAGACCGATTTTAAATTTATAAATTTCCAACATGCAAGATGCGTTATTGAAGCTATCGAATGATCGGGCCTCGACCGAGATGAGACATCTTATCTGTTTGCCGATTACACGGCCGTTCCGTGTAATCATACGAGCGATGATCTGCCGGGGGACCGGCGGACTTTCAAATGTCAACGAAGCCTTGAATGCTGCAGATTCGTAAGAATTCCAAGAACAAGTAGCATTTGAGAGATCGGTCGCTAGAACGGGGACCCTACGGACCTTCAGATACGCATAGTTCCTGTTCCACAAGGCTGTTCATCGATGGGCGATATGACGGAAATAAATGGCGCGTTACTCGGTTTTTTTTTCCACTCTGCGCTATTGAGGTCGGGTCATCGGCGGATGGTCAAGAAATTTCTCAAAAAAAAACTTTACATTGGCATCGCTATAAAGAATTAAGTGCCGTTTATACAATCCACTGCGACAAAGGCTGCCTTCTTTTTCATGTCGGCTGACGGGATGTAAGTGAAAGGTACAATATGACACAGTTGACGCCTGTCTCAATAAAGAATAGTAATAAACTGTTATTACACTTGCGCCGTATTTATTTAAATTATTTGAAACGCCGGTGCCGATCGTATCTGATGTTTTGTCTCTATAACGGACAAATAAGTAAGAGCGTTTGTTATCTAAAGCGGTATTACCTGTCTCCTCGCGCTAGACCGGTTTCGGCCTCTAGCCATCAGCAACAACATTCCCCTATTACTAATACAGAGTTACTTAAACAGTACAAGCACCCTGTGTGAGATTGGTCACTATATTTCCGATATCGTGATTCACCATCCCACGGATCTCCTCTAAAATACATAACAAACGTTTTTCGTTACACTTTAAAATAAGAGAAACCTAAATAATTCGATGATGGTTAGCGAATAGGAATATAACGACTCAACAATCTGACAAATGGATTTGCGCAGTATTTGTCACAAGTAAGTCCCTGTCTACTGTAGCAAGGTACTTATAGAGAGAAGTCCGCTATTGCACTGTCACCGTATAACTGCCGTATTTAATCAACTAATAGGCCATAAAAAAAAGAGTTAACTATGTGTATAAAATTCGTCGATATTAATCTTGAACCGGTATAAAAACCCACCTGAGAATTTCTTCTCTCACTCCGGCCTAGTAAGATGCCCAGGTAACATATATGAAATGAAGCAGAAATAGTGTCGTTGCATAATTTCCTCCACTATCTCTTGGAGCGTAACCGTAGGCAAATGAACTCTGATCACAGTGATAGAAAGGATGTACCGAAAACCCGAGTGGTAAGAAGAGTCTCCCTGGAGGAATTTTAAAATGCGTTTTATTATTTTCGGTTCCTACTGACATTCTTCGAGTGTCTTTAACTATCGCCGCATGCTTTAGCCTCACAATAACGTTAAGGCTGGCTACTGTTCTGAGGCACGACGATGAGTCCGACGTCGACGTTTTCGCAAGTTTCTCGCCCTCCCGCGTGAGCCAACACCGCTTCGGCGGGCACAGATTTCACGGCGGCCCACAAATGCCGGCTCTGGCCTCAATATCGCCATATCCTTTTGGAAATGGTTCAACGCGACGACGGCTTCGAGTTGCGAGCCACTTCTTTAACAGAATCTAGGCTTCCGTTCTCCATTTTCCGTCAAATGGAGGCAAGAATTTCACTGAATTTTCTTAGGGACGACGAAGAAGAAATTTGATCAGTTTAATATACCTGTTTTGTGGCCTGCGAGGGGTTGGAATACCGTAGGTTCGTGGTGTTTCTGTCTCCTCTCGCTGGTTCGGTCTTTTGCTAGACCGGTTTCGGCTGCTCGCCATCTTCAGTAGCGGTGTTAGTCACTGTTGGCACTTTGGATGTTTTTCGGGCATCCTCACTGCACTGTTACTTTCACTTGTACTGTAGTGTTTGTCAGTTGTATATATACGCATTATTACGCATATTGTCTTATTTGGGTTGGATTTTGTTAATTCGTTTTTTAAGTGTGAGACAGATTGTCGGATATGAGGGGGGGAGTGATGGTTGGGCGGGTGTGATCCTTTAATAGGATTATAGGGGTAAATAAAACCCTTTCTTGCCTGGATGTAATAATCTTAGTGATTTATTGATATTCATTGTTTCTTGTCCGGAGTTTATAATGTAGTTAATGTGGTACAACCACATTTAGAAATATTCAAACACAAGAAAAACAAAATCTGTACGGATACTGTATTTTCTGTACGGGAATCAAATACTACGTACGATGATGATTATGTCGTCTCTAGCCTATTAATTACTGCTCGTTTTTCGGCCTCAAACCAAGCAGCCTGTCAGCCGTGCTCTCGCTTATTTATGTGCTTTACTCAAATGTTGGGGAATTCATCCGGAGAAGTGGACTGATTTTGGCGCCTCAGCAATACCAGTAGCGTTCCGTTAAGTGTCGGAGCTACACTCCCTACTGTTATGACCCAGATATGAACAAAATGCACTAAGTGCGCTGTCTGGATAATTCATCAAGTTACAAAGTACGCATCTATATTACCATGGTACGGACAGTCGAGAAACCGAAACCTAGCCAGCGATATGGGGCAGAAAATTACTCACGTAACAATATTAATCGTCGTGGTAATTTCTATATATTTAGTCCAACGCAACATGACTGTCGTCATCGCAGTCCATTTACATGACTGTAAATAGTTACTTCTAGACTTATTTATATTACGGCTTATGGTAATCGTTATGGCATTTGAGTAACATTAATTTCCCATATAATGGATATTTATTTTGCGTATACTTTATGCAATTTTTATGAATTAAATGTCTTTTATCTCAATTTCGTTTTGGGTCATCTGGCAGCGCTGTACCTGAGAGTGTTTCATAAATAAACTCCGTTCATAGAAACTGTGGGGCAAATTTCATGTTATAAAGATTTGATTAATTTTTGAGTTCATCAAATAATTGAAAAAATAATTTTTTTATGGAATCGGACTCCCGAATAATAAGCATAAAACAAATAATGTCTCGATGAGGGATATATTACGAAAAATAATGTTTCGAAATATTCAATTTCTCTGAGACCATGCCTCAAGATAAACAGTCTTGATCCCTAATTCTTGATAATCCTTGGCCTTTTCAACTGAACTTAGTTATATATTTACACCTCAATTAGTCCTGTTCCTTATTATAATAAATATAAAAATAGAAAGACCTACGAGCAATAATGTGTTTTATTTGAATCGTTTAAAAAATGTCAATCACTATGAGAAGTTTTAAAATGTTAATTAATGCAAGTGATTCCGGAGTACGCAGGATCTGTTAGTGGCGGAAGTGTTTACCTGACGGCAAATTTGAAATCGAATAATATATTTTATCTTCTAGAAAGGTTTTTTCAATTCAACTCGACGCTAACGGCGGAATATAAATGTCATCAGAACTGGTCGCCTAATAGTCCTTTATCGCAAGCGTCCTTTCGTCGCATACAAACGTTTCTAATCGAACGCGATTTATATACAGAAAGATAAACGTATAATAATTCAGACGTCAATGTCTGCAGCAGGTTATTGGAACTGGGCAATAAAATTTCGCTAATTGCTGTTGAAATGGCGTTGAATCTACCTAATTTTAGAGGGATAATAATATCTTATTAATTATGTATAGACAAATAATACAAATAAACAACCTAAAATATGACGTCAAACCGTAAGTGCAAAATTATTTAAATTGGAAAATTATTTATAACAAACAATAGAACTTTTCCAACACAAACAAAGAGTACAGTAACAGTGCTTGAAGCGTGTCCACGCCGGTAGGCAATATAATATATTTCATAATATGAGTCGCACGATTCATAAAACGGTTAATGGTCCATTTGGGTCACGATCCGCCGTAAAGGACGGGCGTCATTGTAGAAACATTTTAAACGGTGGAATTTAAATTCCGTACTCCAACACTGTGTGCCTATTCTTTTATCCCCATGAACTATCCGATCGTTCCGGACCTTGTCCGAGACGGTGAGGTGGGGGGACGTCCACGAAGGTAGGTCAAGACAATTCACGATCATATTTATTAAATTGTTGGGCGTTAGTTGCAGCTAACTGCTGTTGACCGACCGCATCTATTCTATTTTATTATATCTCTGCGCTGAACGAATTTATTGCGATTTCCTATCGCCGATAACAGAGATCAATATCAGCCGGAACGGCCTCAATCCGGTAAAAGGTCCTCGGAGCGAAATATCGTTCTTGAATATTCATTAGCTCCGTCTATAGAGCGTTCCATCCCTGAACTTGAAGCCCCAGCTTCAGGTGCAATAGATCAACAGGCGACATCCAATCAAACTGTTTTGCGACCGTAATCCGACATTTCAATATTCAGTTGCGAAACACCACTTTTACATTATAATACAGTATGACAATAATAAGAGTTTACGGCCTTGCGGGTGTTGAATATGATTATCAATTGGACCAAAACTGCTGATACAATTGGGCGAACAATAAATATTTGTTCTTGCAAATCTCTTGAATCCGATCAACGGCATAAGGATGCGTATTGTTTTTGTGTTTGGCCAAAAACCAAATTTATATCAAACTCACCTGTCAAGGATATTGAGAACAATTCACAGCCATCAAATTTACTTATCATACGGACCCCAAGTCTAACTTCTTTTTCACCGCTATTGCAGATAAAGAACAACCTTTTTTATTTGCACTAGGTAATTACCATTTCGAGAGTTTTACCAATGGTTAGATTCAATAATAAGCCCAGGAAACTCTATCACGAGAGAAAAGTCTTATGTCTTGTATAGAAAAATACGAAATTGTCCTTGAAGTTGTTATAAAACACAATCTCCTGGTCATTTGACCGGTGCAGGACCTCTATTTGTAACCTGTTTTATGATTTTCGCTTACTAAAGACAATTAAAAAAAATCATTCTCACGATCTGACGCTGGCAGCTACGATTGTAGCGGACAAATAAATTTACTCTGTAGATTTATATTTTTAAAAATTACCGTCCTATTTTGTTCTGGCTATTGACGGTCTCGTATACCTTTGTTGGAGGGTGTCCGACCTGCGGTTTCCTAACAGAAGCGGCGGGCGACTTCCGGGGAAGAGATTCAGGACCTTCCCCGAGGCTTGGGGGGGCATGAAATGATTTATTTATGCCCACCTACCGACTGCGTGCAGGTAGGTCATACGGGCCCGGCCACAATACGGCCAATTATCCTCTGAAATCTTGGCATTATTCTAAAACCCATTTATTTGCCGCTAAGGAGAAAACCATTTATCCGAAGGTCCGAACGTGCGGAAGGAAAGCGGGCCGGCCTAGTGCTAGATACAGATTCAGTAGACGAACCTTTCCGTCTATAAGCTGAAAAAATATTTCACTAGCCTATTTCGAAGGACAGTTTTGGCTTTTCACCATCATAAATATAATTCCATGTGTAATTTAATAACTATCTTGTCGGAAGCTGTTTAAGATGAAATAGGCGGACTTGAGTTTGGAAATAGCAGGAGTTGTGTTACTCAGAACCCCTAAATCATAATGAACAAAAGTTCGTAAAATGAGAAATAATTAGAGTAAAAATATAACAGGACAATTTTACAGACAGCATAATTATTATATGAAATGAAAACAGTAAAAATACACAAGTATACAAACAAAATTAAGTAAACTATCTCTGAAACTTTTAATGATTTTCAGTTTTAAACGGTCAATATTGTAAGCTAGATTCTAAAATCGAAGTTTTATTTCTATTTAGAAAAACGTTGTTATTCTTGTCGATAATAAACATCCAATTTTCTTTTTTTATACCAGAATGAAACGTGTCGATGTTCCCGCCTGCGGCCGGTTCGAATTTGCGCCACATCTTAAATGAACGCATTCCGCAAGTCCTCGAAACGCATTAGCCTAGATTTATCCCAAAGAAGCGTGATACCTGTCGGAAATAATAGCCTCTGTAATTGCACCATACAGACCACCGTAGGCCGTTTGTGGCTCAGGCCCTTTTCAGTTCATATCAAGTTCAAGAGACCTTTACAGTACAGTATTTCGATCAGTTAAAAATTGTATTAATCAAATCTTGTTTATTGCAAGCGTCTTTCGTCATCGAACTATAAATAATGCGTTCTTGATTAAAGCCGAGCTCCTTATATTAGATCCACATTTCATAACTAAAATTTTAGTTTACAATGAAATATTCCCTAATTCCAGTTGAAAGTAATTCTGAATTAATTACTTCGCTTGCGGTAGGTTAGTATAAGTTGTGTATTTAAATTTTTTTTGGAACTCGGTTGAACTTGACTTGGATTAAGTTGAATACCGCTTAGAACAGTCGTCTATTCAAATTCTTTCGTCAGACGTGGAATAATGTGGCTCGATGTGAATAGAAATGAAATTTTGAAGTGTACGTTCAACTTAAATATAATAATTACATCTGAAACATCCTTGACTATTACCAAATAAGATATCATTCCCCTTCACCGGTATTTCATGACTAGAAATTTTCTCTCTTTTACAAATTATACAGCAGCTACAAGTACAAAGCCTTCGATCAGGACTTGCAGGACAATCATTTCAGCGACATACCCGACGGAAAACAATTTCCAGTGTTTACGGCACAGAAACGGCGACGAGGCTAAGGAAATAGGCACGGAAATATATCACCGAAGCGAGAGAAGGCCGCGTACGGCTGGGCGCTGCAATTGAATAGTCTCGAGGGTATTGTCACCGCAACGAACAATTAATGTCGATAATGAATCTGATTATTTTCTGAGTCTCCTTTCTGTCCGCGAGGGTACCCGAGGGGACGGACTTTCGCCAGCGTTCCGACCAAACGGTCGAGGCCGCCACGCGACAACTCCCAGGCCTTCTCTCAAAATTACCCAATTAGAATTGTTTTAATTTGATTAAACAACAATTTTAATTTGAACAGGAAATTGCGTGCTGCCAATTAACGTATAAACACTTTATACACTCGTTTAGACATTTTTATCGTCGGACACAGTTTTAGTCTTAAATTCGAGCATACCGAAATAGAAAATTACTATGCTTACAATGATTTTGCCAGGAAATTATTCAGTATAAAATATCGATGCTAATGTAATGATAGTAGCTCTAATAGACACATCTTCACTATTCACGCCTCGATTAATTTATTTCAGATTTTAATGATTCTCAACACCGCTGTTATAACTAGATCAATGCGACCGTGTCAAGGCTAATTACGTTTTGATGCAGAATTGCAAAATAATAAGGAGGTACTCGCATAAATTAGTGACATGTAATAAATGTATGATGCTTTCTAGTTTTTAATTATTCATGATTATTGTACTGTTAAAAAGCGATTTTAATGTTTTTAAGTGATTTTGTGCGTTTTCCTCATTGTTGCTATCGTCAATAGAAATGTTCGAATATATTACTTGTAACACTTGCTAAGTATCACCAGAAATTTACACTGCTATATATCTGGTTTCTACTAGAAATCAGAGAGAAGGATGCGTAAATAAAAAATCCTAGGTATTAAATTCTCATCGCGTAAGCGCGTGTCTTTCCTTTAGAATTAAAAATTGTTGAGATATACATAAATTATGATAATAGGATCGGAGTATGGTGTAACTCGTGGATTAACGAATATTGCTTCGGTTGCATGAATCGGCTTGGAGTTGAACTCGTGCAACTCCGGTTCGCTCTTTTAGATTTTTATCCTGTTTATTTTAGCTGAGGCTCATTTTTAGGAGTTCCGTTATGTTTCGTCGGGTGCGATATCATTTTTTGAACGCGCTACGGTCTATCTGAAAAGCGATTGGAAAGTGAGAGGCCAACAATAACGGGGCCAGGCGAGCGGAAGGTTGATAGGCGCTCGGACTTCCGGTATAATACGCGCCGGTGGAGGACGTACCGCGGGCACTGTACACTCCGGAGGGTCTTCTGGCTCGTCTCCCCCCTACCCTTGAACCCGGGCATTGTTAGGCTCCCATTGTCGTTGATGGACAGCCCTCGGGAGTGGGGGAGACGAGAATACCCCCCGGGTCCGATAGCGGGAAGACCTCGGGGCCGAGCTATTTCTCTACCCGTGTGACTAACCGACCCGGGTTTCTCAGCTATTAGCCCGACCGTGTGGGTCAACCGAACGACCTTGCCGTCGGTATCTGATTCATCCCAGCTCGTTCCACTCCTTTCGTTTTATATTAGAGCGCCGTCGATTGTACAATTTAGAAAATGCATTTTACTAATCGAATGGTCAAGCTATCGGACAAGATTGCTGCTCCTATAACTGGGATTCCCTCTAAAACTCGTTATAAAGTTGTCAATCTTACAATTGACACTGCACAGGAAGGTAAACCTTAAGTTTTATTCGATTTAATCATTCCCTCGATTCTAGGCCTACGCTCACAGCAAAAGAAGGGTTCAGAGGCCGCCTACCCGACAAAACGCCACTGAAGATGACGAGAAACTAAAATATGCGAATCTGAAATAAAATAGGCCAGTGGACAAAAAAAATCGTTGACTCGCAAACGAATACCCTAAGTACTCAAAGATACAGAATACTTTATTAAATAAATGCATAAATTTCTTCATTCAACTTCATCTTCGTACTCAATTCAGTCACGTCACTGTCCAGATATGATGTCCGGCGAATGATTTCTTCGAAAATGTTCGGCTGCTGATGATAATCACTAGGCACAATCTTGTGACTCTCAAGTGCTTGGATGTTATAGTAAGGGCTACACTTATAGTTAGATTCGAACGAAATTTCGAGCCGGACAGTTTACGAAAAATCAGTTATAAGTTGGAAACGTTCGCCCTCGAATTGGCCAGAACTTTTTAGACCTACGACTTCGATATAAAAACAGAGATATATAACTAAACGCTGTTAAGGTCAAGATCATAGATCAATTCTTTAAATAGAACAGAATTCCATGAAACTCGTTTTCCGTATGATTGACGGAAAATCATTAGGTTGGGAATTACACACCCCATTTAGTCCTTGCGCTGATGGACTCATCGGCGGGGTTGACCCGCCGAAGTGACAGTGTGGTTTCTTTGTCGCCTCTTCTGTAGCTCAGAACCGGTTCTCTCCTATACCACAGAGGCAGGGGAATTTTAAAGGCCCTAACAGAGCGGATTCCGACTCTAAATGTTAGTAATATTCTTCTGCTTCAAATAAAGCTCAAAAACAGCAATAAACTTATATATAAAAGTATGCCAGGGAATTTTCTGAGTATTATCCACTCAGTTACTATAAATAAGGTGGTCAGAAATCTTTTCATCGAAGAAATATTTACTATTTATTCACCAAAGCGATTAATGCTGCTTGTACTTAAAATATCCGGTATTTCTTCCAGTGTAAACTTGTGAATTAATTATAAACGTTAACGGATTATTAGGGATTTAATGAAGGGTGAAAAACGGGTTATTGATTTATACATTACCATTTTCCATTCGGCGCTGTTGCGCAACGCCGAAACTTCATACATGATTAATTCTATTTTTTCCCCCTGCCTGTGTGCGTGCAACCGTTTCCATTAGTCATGGGCAGCCGGCTGACGCTTTGGCAACCTCTTAATCTTATTGCGCCAAAAAACAAAAACAAAGGAACTGCCATTACCGTAGCGCTGTGATACGCCGTTTCTGTCCCCTCGTGTCAAGGCGGGGCCGACACCGCCTATTTCCGTTCTGAGGTTATGACAATTTAAAAAATAATCTTCGCCTCTTATTACATCATTTAGACGAGTACCGTCGCAATGGCCGAAAAACTTTACCCATCGAACGACCGCTTCATGATACAAGCCTCGGTCAGTTTGTAAAACCATCACTGCTTCGTCTAGATAAAGAGAACGGTTACTTGATTGGACTTTGGCAAATATTTCCTCTCAAAATCCAGGCAATTGAAGCTTTGTACTCCTTCAACCAGTGTCTCATCTTAGAATCTACACCTTTATGCGCACTTTAATGGATCTAACTGAGTAATTTGATGGGGACATCATTCAGAAGGGAAAAAACCTTTCGATGTATATCCTGAAATTATAAACCTCTGGGCTAAAACCCTTAATGGTCATTATTTTTAGGTCAACTCGTCAAGATTTATATAGGACAGGCGTTCAGGTACTACTGATTACATTCGAATTACATATTGCCAAATACGGCCTAATAAGATAATAAACTCTCGTTTTCATGTGAACGGACCAGCGCTAGGTAAAAACGATTTTGAAACGCGCCTGAAAATTAGCCCGTAAATTTCGTGTCTGAATATCGCGGGAAATCGGAGATATCGAGACAGTTCTGTGTCAGTCTGTCAGATATGTTTCGTGCCATTAAAATGTGGTATCAAATATTAATGATTATTCGAAGTTTAACGAAAAAATGACCTTCCGTTAGATGGATATTAGAAAACGGAATAGTTCCGGCTGACCGTGAGGAAATTTGTTTGGTTGACGTCTTTCTAAATTTTGTTGTTGTTGTTTTTTTTCTACTATTAAACAATAGAATCTGTAATTTTTCGTTATTTCTTATTTTAAAATACAACTCGTTTTACTCATTGCATGGTTTGGCAGAAATAATATGCATCCTTCATTCCCGGCCAGAATTTTAATTAGTTCAATTCGGTTTTAAAATATGAACCCGCATTCTTGAGTTACTTTATTGTTTCTAAATTGACCAGAATCGCAGAGACTCCGTCAGACCGGTTCCTCATACCAGTTCCTCTCGCGGCGAACGAGGAATCGACAATAATTTCGAACAGTTCCGAGAACCAGGAACCGAACCCGATTAGTACAGAGATGTCTAATTAAGCGGCTTCGGCTCGGCCTTCGCGTCCGACGTAAGGAGGACGCGCTAAAACGGGAGATTCGAATTCTGGATTCTGAACAAAGACCGCACCATTGAATAGATGTCGCTAGCGCTAACAATATCCGCGAGTTTGATCATTTTATATCTAAAAATCTGAAAACTGTTTTGAACGCATCAGTACCTAACTTTGGCAGAGATTGACACGAATAATTAGCAAAGCCCTAGAGATATTTCGGGTTCACGGTCACACATCTTCCAAATAGCTTCCACATAGCATAAACTATTGTCAGGTTTTCTTTTTTATTCAATCTAACTTAGGGGTTAACTTTTTCACTCTCAGTTAACGGCGATGGAAACGCGACGGTCCTTCCTCAGGACTGAAAAAGCGACATATTCGAAACTTAAAATGGACAGACTGGAAACAGTAATTCGTAAGCCCGTATAACGGAACTGTTTCACGAATATGCCGCTCGATTAACGGTGTTTTTTTTTTCATTCATTTCCGGAGCGGCAGCTTCCTGTTCTCCGCCAAAGCGGCAGTCCAAAAAGGGGCCGATCGTTTTCAAAACTGAGATCAGAGACCGGTCGGACCAGTTTTTCAGACTTAATTCTAGCCAATTACAACCAGTAACGTTCCGGAGCGCCGGCCCCATTGTTCACACTGCGCAGTCTTACTATCATAGTGTTTACTTTTTTCCTAATTTTATTGTCAGTTTAATTTCCTTTTTAAAACTGTTTCCGCCGATTCTGCCGAGGCAGCGGGGGTGGGAGAGATGAGACCGAAAACCAGGAAATCGCAATTGTGACAAATTCAATTAGTATGATTGACACTGAATACCACGGCGAATTCCACGGTTTGTAGAAAGTTATGTTTGGTGTATCATCATATTAAATGCCTACTAGATTTTCTTTTCAAACTAAGAGTGTACCATAAGAGAGAGGAAAGGTTGTTATATTAATGTAGTTTGTTCCATGAATCTAACAATTTACCTCTCTCGAATTTCTTTTCTTCGATGACAAGGATTCCTTGCATAAAGCACTTCTAAGCATAAAGTCTTCTAAAGTACTTGATGATTTATTACCGATGAGCGATGCTGAGCTATTTCAGCAATCAAACCAATGATAGCTGAACAAATTAGCTTCTTGGGTTTTAGCTGCGATTTTAACCCGTAGATTGTGAAACAATCTTTTCATTTAAATTTAGTCACATTCATCTTACCATGATTTAAAAAAACGGCAATTCAATAAAAATATTTAAATGACCTAATCCAATACTTTTCATTGTGGTAATAACCTTCTCCCGTTTTAAAATACTTATCAGTCTTATTTTGAAACAATTGAAAGAAATTGAATTTTATATGTAAATTCCATTTTCTGGTTTGAATTCAGGTAGGTGGAAGGGCACGGCGCTTGTAATATTGGTCTAAAAGACCAGTGTTACAATATCCAGAAAAAATTTGTACAAATGCGTAACTTTTACCCCACTTTCGGCCGGCTCAGAGTTAATGACGTTAAAAGATTTGTTCGCGTGTCGTCGGTTTCATCAGTGGTTTAAATTGGAGCGGAGATAACAACACAAAATCCAGAGAGAGAGAGAGAGAGAAGGAGCCAAAGCTAACGGCAGCTAAAGCAAGAGGCATGATCCAGTGGAAACTGATTTCCTCCGGACGAACATTTTATACACTATCCCGGTTATTTGGCTTTTTTTCATCTTTCGCACCGGCATAAACTTCGCTGCAACCGGGTCCACCACACGGGTGGCCGCGTATCGAAACAGCGTGTTTTTTTTT
The DNA here is from genome assembly GCA_019843655.1 of Lethocerus indicus. Taxonomy (NCBI): domain Eukaryota; kingdom Metazoa; phylum Arthropoda; class Insecta; order Hemiptera; family Belostomatidae; genus Lethocerus; species Lethocerus indicus. The sequence goes on from JACDQD010000006.1 coordinate 5,310,115, forward strand.
ACAGAATAAAAATTCTGTACGCTTTTGCAATCATAATATTTCTTCGTGTTCACTATCCGCCGAAACCATGACTTTCTGACATGTCGATATAAAACATTCTTGAATTGGCCGTTATGACTAATGGAGGAGCTAAAAACCGTTAAATCGGTGGAACACGATGTATAAGGAAAAATTAAATTCAATTCGGAACACTAACAGGTCAGGCTCAATAGTATTAAAAGGTTCTTGAAACAAGGGAACATTGCAATGAAACAAGGGGATTTGTTTGATTAGTAAATTACCTAGACCTTAGATTTACCCAAATTAAGACAGTCTCTTATATATGGAAGAAGAGTTTATTCGTGACCAAAGGAACAGGGTTCATCAATCATCCTTTTGGACGTTACCTCTGTTCCAGGCTTGAAATCTTCAAATTCTTAGCTGTCCATTGAAGCGTGGAAGGGTCGAATTATATTTAGTTTCGCTGGTCGAGCGCATCGGGCCCTGACCGCACCACCTTAAACCTTGGACACTATATCGCGCAGCGTTATATCACAGTATTTTAATTTTACACTGTGTTTTTTTTTGAGCGCTGACGAAACGTTCGGATAAGGATAGTTAAGACATACGTCTGTGTCCGCTGTACACAACCTGCATTCTCTCAATACCTTCAGTGTGGGACTCCTGAACGGTAATAAAATCAGAACTGTTACCTCCCATTTCTTTTTTATATAATATTCTCATTTTATGAAATATTTAATTGTCACCTCTCGACGCAAACATAACTAGATTTCTAACTTCAGTGATTAAATACCCACCTTTCGTTTTTATAATTTTAAACATTACTCCCTTATCTGATGCTCCATTTCCCCATTCTATCCAGCATTTTGTTTATTATTTAGGGCGCACGCCTATTTCAGGATTGTCAGTAAATGCCAGGCATTATGTAATTAAATAAGATGACTAACAATCATTTCAGATGTCTCTTACTCATACCGTTATTAATTGTCCGTAATTGTAGACCTGATATTATGCGTAGCATGTCCGTAGCGATCAGCAAGAGGTTTAATTGTAAAATTGCATTTGTACACTTTATCTGAATTGGATGACCTTCTTCTTTGGGCCAATTAAGGCTCAATGTAACCGAGTCGTGGACGGCTGTAAAAAATTTTCGTTCTAACCGACATTTGAGAAAAAACTATTAATATCCTTTCGCATTATTGTTAATTGTCAGGATATCGATCATTGACAATTTCGGGACTGCGATTATCTCTGTATGCTTTGTCTGTATATCTGGACAAAGCCGGTGCGTCCGTATTTTGCCGACGACCTTTGTATTTAAAATTAAATTTTCTGGTTCATTATTGTCCGGACTTTCGATTGGGGTAGGCCATGGCCGAGCCTTGGGAGGAAGGCAAAATTGAAAAAAAGACCTTATGAAAAAACAAAGGAAGGAAAGAACACAACTGCGTTACTAACGTAAAATGATCGCAAGTGAAAAATGTCACTAATACGTGTGTTCCAAAAATGTAATATTATTCTTTTACCATAGTATACGGCATGTAATAATTTATACATATACTACATTATACTGTTAAACATAGGATGAAATTATTGGCTTTCTTTTAAAAACAAAATTGTAAATAAAAATTAAGAAACTATTATTTATACATACGGTAAGTTTATTTCAAATTTTTTATATATTTAGTTCAGTGATATTACTTGTTAAAACACAGCTTCAAAGAATCTTTTTCATCCTGCTAAAAAATTAGCGCATCGCCGCGAAATAAACGCGTGGAATATTAAAGTTTACATTTGAAAATAATCATAATCAAGTGAGGTTTTTTATACTGTATTAATTATTAATATACGCATTTAACATTCGTGACATTGATAACAGAAGTTATAAATAGTAGTAGAAGTAATAAATAACATAGAAGTAACATTTGAAAATTCTAATTAATAACGACACAGTGGACCGAAATTAAGTTCAGATCATTTATTGGAGTTCAATTTACCCTTTTAACGTTGATCCAAATTACACGGCTCTGTATTGGTGTGTGAACAGAACTGGTTCCCCACTCCCAGTTTTCGATAATGCTTTATTCTCATAAGTTCAATATCGACTTCTCGGTTCTGAAAATAGTCCGGAACATGAGTTCGTGTCCTTAATATTTCAGATGGCAATGAGAGGGAAACTTTTTTTCTCTTCCCAAAGTGAAAGAATAAAAGTGTCAAGTGCAAGTCGCTTTTTATCTTTTTCTGGCTCTCTTAAGTTTGTTTTGGTCCACCCGAGACACTTGAACCCGAACATAAATAACCGAGATAATAAAGTACTGTATACCTTATAAAAATACAGAAAATAAAATCAATTAAATAAACGTCCATTAAAAATAATTCTGTCCAGAGTTTCGAATTAAAGACATTTACCTTGGTCGAAAAGTTAATAATACAAAAATTATGTTGCTTAGTTATTGTACGATGTCAAAACCCATCAGTCGATCCTTAATACTTCCTAGCTCTTCTGTAGAAATGAACATAATTTAGGATGACAGTATAAATGATTTGTGCTTGAAATTTATTTCGAATACAAATGAATATTTTGTGAACTATTAAATGTGTATTGAACGCACTGTTAGTCTGAATCAAGTTCGGATTTTCATAAACTTACAAACGATATTTTTTTATCATAAATTTGTTGGACCGTGAAATTCGTATTCCTCTAGGCGTGACCCAATTGTCTCGGATGACACAAGTAATAATCGATAGACTAGTTAATGTGAGCTTAGAAAAGGAAATGTTAATGATAAAAAAAAAATTGAAGGATAATTCACAGCTTTTAGGCTACCTTCAGTTTTTTTTTTTGTAATACTGATCTTGAGTCAGTAATATGGGCCATTATTGGGTGGAGCCTCTAAGCCAGTAATTGGGCCGGTGTAATTGTACAAGTGGCCAATTAAAGCCACTGAAACAACGTACTATCGCTATAGTACTCAAAGTTTCGGATAAGATAATGTATCATATTCGAAACAGAATTTTTAGTGGTAAAATCTGAATCTGATGTACATATTTTAGGCAAGAAACTAATAGTAACACGGCATTACTATTACGACAAGATGAGGGCTATAAGGTTTCGCAAAAGTAATTTAATAAATTGGATAACATTAATAAAGAAATAAACCAGAAGAATAAAACTTATAAGATTCAACAATACTTAGCAATAAGATATTCTAATCCCATTGCAATTGAGGAAAAATAACAGAGGACCCTTGATTTTATTTTTTGGCATTACGTTGTTTTTGAGCCATTCAAATAATTCTGATATTTTGCATTTAATACATTGAAACGTTAAAATCACCTACGTAGGCGCATCTGGTACCTGTACCGGAGGAAAATATTGACATTAGAATTTCAATACGACGTTCTGCAATTTAAATAGGCTCTTGGATCGTAAGATATTCAAAACATTAGAATATAAAAATCGATGAATTAGTTTAAAATAATGAAAATTTATAATCATTTCACTTCGATAGAAAGGTGAAGGAATTAAACGAGTAATAGTAAGATACACCAGTTGACGTCGTTGATTCATCTCATTCACGTGCATAAGTTTGGTGTAAACTAGTACTAATGGTTTACTAATTTACTGTGTGCTGTAAATCATAATTTGAAAGATTAGATCTACGCAGGGTGATTCAACTTCATTCCTTCATTTCAAATACGGATATCCTATATTTTAAATTAGTATTAAATGTGTCCTATATATCTAACCAACGTGCGCGCACGCACTTCGACTGTCTATCCGGTCATGTCACTGCTTCAGTGTCACTGTCTAAATTATCGTACACAAAGGTGAATAAATTATGTCGAATTATTTATTTCGAAATTCTGAATCGAAAGTAAAATAATTCGTTGGGTGACATTGGGAACCGAACAAAGTACAAGGAATTTTAAATAAATAAACAAAACGGGCAGTAACAATTATAATGACAGGAAGCATCCTATCTGCACATTGACTGTAGTTTGTGCGTTGCCTAAGCACAGCGATTGTCAAACTAGGATTCAGTCTGAACTGTTACAGTTAGTTGTTCTTAGTCTGTAGTAGTGTTTCACTGAGTCGGTCCAGATTAATGAATGGGCGAAGCGTGTATAGTAATTAGTACGAAGTCGTCCATTATAATTACGGACACAGTTTTGCGTCTTTGAATCGAAGAAGTTATATATAGTACAGGAAGGTAATTTATTCCTGTACAAGTTCGATTTTTTATCAGTTCGATTCAGAGCGTGTTTGCGCAATTCGGCGTTGTGAAAACGGCGGGAAAACGTTTTGAAAAGTGCCGGAACGAAATTTAAACAGAGCCAATGGATTAAGGCTGAAAATTGGGTATGAACCCCGGGTTGGGAGCAGTGGAACAAGGAAGTAGCTCCGACCTTGGAGGGTTGGGCGGGCCCCCCTCCTCCGGGCCCCCGGCCGTACTATATAAACACTATCTCACTCCTGTCCAACCATCGCACAGCTTTCAGTTGTTCACAACACGCCAGATACAACACACCCCAGTGTCAAACACTACCAACAACAACCAACAATGGCTCGTGTATTCGCTGTAAGTAGACATTAGACCAAGTTCTCTAGTGCAACTCCTTTCCCCGGTTTTTTCATTTTTAGTCGGAAAATTTAGTCTTTCGTGGAATTTATCACAGTGGATTTCGTGAATTTGGCCTACGAAAGTCTTGGGTGCATCGCGTTGAATCCTCACGATCGGAAAACGCGGGTATTCGATACCCGAAGTGTGGACGTTACCACACTGCATTGAACAGGAAGTTACCGCAGAACGCTGTTACACATTTCTACATACCGTGAAATATCGTGTATACTAATTGCATTCCGATTCGGGTGCCCGTTGATAAGTTAAACAGTAGGTCGATTGTCCGTTCAGATTAACTCCCAACTTAACTCGTATTTTACGATAGATCGAGTATAAATTACTGGTGCGAAAAATGTATTTTTCGATCGGAAAGTCGATTCATCCCGACAGTGATGATCCAGTCTGAGTAACACGGTAATCGTCCAGTGGTATTCAGTTCAATGAAAGTTCAATGGCGTAAATCGAAAGCCCAATTTCTTAATAGACTTCTCACTTTCTTCCGTCGCTGACCAATTCAGTGGCCCAATCTCTCGATTCGGAACTGTGTCTAGGTCGCGGCTGTGTTCCATCATCGGTCACATAAGTCACCCCTCCCGATGAATGGACTCAAAGTGCGATCCTCGAGTTTTCACATTCGAAGCGCGCCCAATGTCAGACTTCGGCGTCGGCCAATTAATTACGTATTCTAATTACGACCTCAGAAAACAATTTAACCTCAATTCGAATCAATGAGCGTCAAAGCGTTCAATTGGCCGGTTCTTATAGTTGAAGGGGTGCTGTGGATTAAGACTTGGGCGACGAATTTTAAGTTTTAATTTTTTTTCATGAAAACGATAAGTCGGTAACCCGGCACACTTGAGATCGGAAAATAGTTGTACTTTGTCCCGGTCTAGCGGCCCTGTTAATTGCTCAACTTACTTCCCCCCCTCCCATCGGCCAGTCTGAGGTCCCACCTATATATAAACACAATTCGTTCCTCTTTCGCTTTCAGTAGCCGTCCGACTTTTATACAGTTTACTGCCGAACGTCGCATCAGAAATGTCCGGATTTTATTCAGTAAGTAGCAGTGCTCGGTACTAGAGATTCCTGAAACCCCTCCACCGCCCTCAACCGACGATCTGTAGGTATAAAGGAGCCTTAATTGCGCTCGGAAAGCCAGTACATGTTTAGATTCTCGCTAGTGCTAACGCTATCCAGTAACATGCCTCGCGTTTCCTGCGTAAGTGAATAATTATCCTGCCTTTCTCTCACTTTGATTTTATACAGTTTTTTACATTTTACAGAAATTTTCCATTATTCAGACAAAAATTTACATTATCTCGCCTAAGAATGTTCAGCGTTCCGATTCCACAAGTGTTGTATGTAAAAAAAAAGTTATTACAAATTATAATTACCGGACTTTCCGCATACCCCGATAGAATGTTAATATCGGTCAGTTTTTAAAATTTTAAATTTTTAGAATTAAATCCCCCCCCTCCCGACGAAATTACTGCCCCCTGAGAATTAAAAGGGAGTAAAAGTGCAACTATACACTTCTGGGATGGTATCGCTGTTTTAACCATGTGTGCTAAGGTCAACACCTGACAAGTGGGCGGTGGCTCGGTCGAAGGTTTTCTTCTATCTCGTGATACCCATTTCTTGTTGGTTTTTTCCCTACCCCCCCCACCACCCGCTTCGATTCTATTCAAAACTAGTTTTATTCTTTCCCCCTTTCTTTCTGCTTCCAGCCGGTCATTTTTTCTCTTTCTTTTTTGTCTTATTATCGCCATTATCCTTTGAGACTTTTCTCATTCTGCCGGGAGACTTTCACGTGCCGGATATATACAGGGGATAACGGTACTCTCGGATCGAGTCAATGATACTCCCCTTCGTGGACGGGGCGTTGGAAAGAGAGAGAGAGGGGGGGTAGAAAGTGAAGCTCTGGCATTGACACAATAATTCCAATACCCCATAGGAGATGTCTTATATAGATCAGGCGACACAATTCCATTCTGTACATGTTGCGATATCCCAAATACTTTTGGATTCCATTGTATCGTCTAAGACATTGAAAACTAATTTCGAAGATGATATTAAAAAATTAAGAATAATTGAAGAAATCAACACCGTGTCAAACGGCGTTTTACCAATAGTCGTTTTATTGTATCTTGTTTGGGAACATAATTGCCAAATTGTTTCGTTAACCTCGGATTTAACATTCCCTATTCAATTGCTAAACTAACCAAATTCTCGGCTACAGATCGGAATAGGTATCGGTTCTGAATTTCTGTTATTCCTAACGCCTTAAAGTTAGAGCGCTCTCGAATGGAACGGCGGAGAGAAAGACTCCCGGAGCTTGTGAAGGCTGAACCAACAAAGCTGACCAAGTTTATGTAACTCGGCGTGATTGTTACACATTTGGCGTTTCTGTGTGTGCGTGTCGTGTGTACGTGAGAGTGAACTTGTGTTATTCAACTTCCATCTGAACTCGCAATTGCTTCGGCAATCCGGACGGACTCTTCCGACTCGCTCCCACCTCCAACTCGAATTACCGTAACGCTTAACACAACAATATCCGAACGTCGATCGGACCTCTTGTCAATAATTGGGCATTCCAAATTAATCAAAAATAAAACCCTAGACAAAAGAATTTTCTCTGTACGCGTCTTTCTGCACTTTCCCGAACATCCAGACCATGTCAGAAATCGTAGAAATTTAGTTGACGATAAATATCTCCTGGGGAATAATTTTATATCAAAGGCCGAACGGAAAGAAAGGTCAGACCGAACCAATGGCCTTAGTGACGGCATCGAATGCATTTCGGTCCGATGAAAGGGCTCGACAGTTGATAAAAGTCGTATACAGATTAAGTTGACGCGACAATGTGTACTAACATGTCCAGATGTTGAGAAAAATGAAATTCCTAGTGTGGGAAACTTTCTTCAGAATTTTGAAACCCCGTGCAAGACTACGCGACTTTAACTGGGCAAAAATATCTTGGGAGAATGCTAGAAACACTATAGCATTTATGAGAACGTAAACGGTACGAGCCCATCGCTCACTGTACTGAAGTAACAGTTTTGTAACGCTGAAATTGTTTTCTGATACTTGCGCCCGACAATTCTGGCCGGTAACGGATGTTTTCACTTGACGTCGATGTAACGGGGAAAGCGCGATCGGAGAGTGGAGCTTATGGCCATTGTGTCGGGACTGACAAGGAGGAAGAAGAGGCATGCTTCAATGGGCTCCCCCAGCAGGCAAGAATGTCGTCGTCCCACTCTGACTTCTATTTACTTCTCAAATTGCTATTCGCGCACGCTCGCTAATAGACCGGAGAGACAGTTTTGGACGAGCTTTCAAAATAAAAAAATCGACGCGCTCTTTCGGTTATACTGCAATGGCTCCATTTTCTGATAATTCGTACGTCCAAACATTTTCTAGATAAAAGACTTCTATAGGCAGCGTCGGAGTGAGCGTTGAGAGGACGATTGTTTCGTGTAAGCGCCCGATTTTTTTTTCAGTGAAATCGTCTAGGTTTTGCAATTGTTTGGCTGAGTTGCGAAACAGTGGCACTGTATTGAGTGGCGGGGTGGGGGTCCTGGGGGCTAGGGAATAAGCCGAGACTATTGGGAAATTGGGGAAACGCGTGAGGCTTCCCTTCCGGTCGCGTCGAGAGTTTTGAAAATGATCGACTACGCCAATAGCTCTTCTGGAGTGTATAAAATCTCCAAACATTTATATGATTCATTCAAATTTGTTCGTCTAGCTGTTCGGAAGACATTATCGCTCGGTTTCACATATTGGAGCAGCGGCACACGGTCGACACCCGCGCCGTTTCCCAACACGGAATCGGGCCGAAACCCCATTAGCCGGGTTAATGTCGGACCGTTCGCTCAGAAAAATGGAAAAAGGATTCGTATTCGGCCGAAAAGTGAACGGGCCGGAGAAACGGATAGCGTGCAGGTGGACCTAAACACTTAAAGCACAGTCGGAACCGTTGGGAAATTACACTGGGTAATTTATCAGCCTTCGGGGTAAACCGAACACTGAGGGAATTGACTACCGTAGCGAGGGGCCGTCGACAATATGAAAGTAAAGGAGTACAGTCGGGTTAAGTCGACAATTTTATGTGAAAAATCCAGAACTTCGAGCGACGTTGTGTGCGGAATATTGACTAGTTTTTTCAGTTAGAAACCTGGCGGTATATAATGTCCGGGAATTTACTACTGTGGAGCGGGAGCACTACCGGCGTTGTGTAAAAGCGAGGCCTTGAAATTGTCACGGCGATGGTTGAGGCGGACTAACGGAATCCCGGGATGGGGGAGAAATGATTAATTAAACGGAGGGTCCTTGACAGTGCCGCGTTTCACTCACCTTTGACCTCGGGCGCAGGTGCCCGGTCTCCGGTCGAGACTGTAAAAGTGCCAGGCGAACCGAACCGGTCGACCTTAAAAGGCCCCCGAGGATCGATTAAACTCGAACATGTTGGAAATTGGCTCAAGAGGTTGTCGCGGGGCCCGCTCCTCTTTTTGCACAGCAGTCGTGACTCTCGGCAATACCGCTATTGCCCCCCCTTCTGTGAATTTCCTCTTCACACGTGACTTCCTTCCAGTAACCGACCTTCCCGAGAGGTTTCGCAAAGTCACCGGTGGGGTGGTTGATGGGGGGGGGGTGATACCACCGATAGGGCTGGATTCAATTTTTATTTCGAAATTTCAGATATAATTTCGGCCAACGCCTAATTAGAAGTTTCGCGTGTCTGGCTCTGTAGGAAGGATCTCCGGGTGCTGCACCGCCGATGACGACATCGGCACGTTTCCATACGCAATTTTTAATATTTCGAGCGTATACTTAATGAAGTGTGCCCCATTCGCGTCTTCGGAAAAACGCGAGTGAGAAAAATCTTTTAATACGGGAACTAAGTAAATACTCCATAATATTAACTAAGTTCAAGAAATATTCGCATTTGTCGCTAATATCTTCTCCTAAACGTTTCCTGAGAGAGATTCAAAAAATATCGATCCTATGTCCTGGCACAAGCACTTATGTATATCGGTTATACAAACGATACAGATTCCTACTTAATTTTCTTCCTTTCATAAAGCCGGATAACATTTTAATTCGTCGTGTATATGTGTCGAGGTCGGTGTCGATTTGTTAACAGCGTGGTCAAAGGATGGCTTTCTTGAACGCGAGCCGTTCAGTTTTTCTTTGGGCAGCCGTGACAAAATCTCCGATTGGGCAATCCTCCTCAGATCTCTGCTGTGTTCTTGGCTCGGTGTCCGGCCAAGACTTCGGCTTTGCAACCGCCCGGCTAATCAATTTTCTACTCGCGCCCAACGGCTCTTTGAGCGATCACTCGGGCTACATCTAGGATACGTTCCATCTATTCTAACGTTTTCTCCGTCTCTTTTGTCCGTCCAGGTATTGGCCTGCCTTTTCGCCCTCGTCGCCGTCATCGCCGCCCAAGGATTCGACTTCTTCGGCGGTTATCCTTCGTTCTCGGCGGCACCCAGGGACTCGAGAGCTAACAGAGGTACGTCGATAAAAACTGTAAATAAAAATCCCGTTTAATTTCCGAATTAAACGGGAGCTAGAATATCATCCGGGAAGTGAGAAACGTGGGTTAGAAGAAATAAGACGGGAAATTTCTAACACGAAATCGGGAAAATTGCTATTGCGTTAAATCAAAGCCGGATAAAAACTGAAAATATTCACATCGGTCAGTTGGCACTCTGAGTACCTATAGAACTTTTCCAGGCATTACAAATAGAATTTTTCATCACCTGACACTTTTACGAATCCAAATCGAACTGTATCAATAATGAAATCTGTTTAATACTTCGAATTGGGCACACAATATTGAGGGTTTTTGAAAAATAAGCAAAATAAATTTTTTGAAACGCAATTCATCCGTCGTAATTTCGTATATTTCTGTGCCATATAATTTTCAAAATAGTTTCATGTCGAGAATATAGGAAAATTCGTGTCATCTGTGGAAGGCTAATACTGGTTTTATTGTGTGAAATCGTATTGAAATATTTCCAAGATCGGCAACAAGTGGAAAATCCCCTACAGAACTAATGCAAGAAATATCTTGGCAGGTAGAACAGAATTTCTTCAGCTTCGGAGTTCAACCGGTCGAGTCGTACGTGCCCAACCTAGAATTAACCTGTTCTATGTTTTTCTCCGTTCAGTTAGAAATCGCGTAGCGTGGAAAATGGTGTTGGATAAGTTATTTGGGAATCGTGGGGCGCGTGTACCACTGAAGGTATGCTCCCCCTCTCCGTCGGTTGACATTGACCCTTCCGCCGGGGTCAGATCTTGCGCAACTGTGTCTTTCTTCTGCCCACGCTCCTGGTTTCATCCTGTTTCATCCTCATTTATTTTTTGTTCTCTCCTCCTCCTCCTTCTCGTTCCTTCCTCCTCGTTTTTCTCTCTCGGGCGTTACGCAACGTCGGCCGGCGGCGGTCACGTAACTCGAGAGAAAACGATACGGTGATTTGGCTGGAAATTTGAAAGCCGATTGAATATTTAATATAGACCCTTACCGGATGTACCGGCGTATATTTATAACTGAATAATGAAACGGATTCCGCGCCGCGCTCCATGGATTTATTCATATTGCACGGTCACGAATTGGCCGAGGAAAACATTAAATTATTTTAATGAGAGGCTTCACACTATGTTTCTCCAGCTGTCGGAACATGACGCGCCGGCCACGATAATTCCAATTGTACAATCACTCGTGTACTAGTATTGAATCGGCCAAAACTTTTCCCCTAAATTCTTCTCTGTCTACATTTTCCAGTATTTTCGAAACGATATACACTCGTTCTCGTGTTTAAAACAAAATTAATACCAAGAAAATTGATTTTGAAACAGAACTTTCGCAATATCCTCCTTCTCTATTTCTTTGTCCACGTCGGGGTGGATTTATTACTGTGGATCGTGACCGACTGCCGCCGGTGGGCCTTCGAAGAATAAGATATATATATATATATATATATATATATATATATATATATATATATATATATATATATATGCAACGTCATTTATAAGGCCATCACGATCGAACCAGTTGCCGCAAATCCGTTTAGCAGAAGTGAAGAAAATACAGGCTGGAAAATTGTGGAAGATTAAATGAATAAGCTATAACGCTATAGCTAAAAACGACCCCGCTGTTTCAATTTCTCAGCAGTCGTGGTGTACAGTCTTGGGTAGAATAACTTTACAAGAGTTAGAAACAGGTTAAGTCGAAGCGGTTTAACGATGTTTTCTTGAATTCTCTTAAATTTTGTTTTATAATTTCAGGTCCGGTAGTGTTCCCTATGACTCTCCCTGGAGCCGAAACCAGCGGAGTTCGCGTTGGAGCATCCGGCTACGGTTTCGTTCCCCCCGGCCAGAGGGGTGGTAAGTATCTCATTTACTAAATTGAACTTATTAATTTTATACCATCTACAATATTAGAAATTGCTACAGGCAATTTAAAGAAAGCGTATCGTTTCAAGACAAAGGACTTCTAGTCGGCTTCGTCGACTTTTCGAAGCCGAGTATAACGAACTTTCAGCGCAACTATTCGAATATACCGAAAGGAGGATGCGCTTTAACGAACGGGCGTAAACTTTGCCCAGAAGGAACAAGTCCCCCAGTATCGAACTTTCCGAACTACTTCGCCAACTTCTCGAGAGACTGAGGTGTAGGGATAAAGGCGTCGAAGACCCCGGAAGTCGAATTGCCCGGAAGTTGTGGTGAAATAATCCCGGGATTAATCAAGTTCAACCATAGTGCGTCGACTCGGGCGCATACTTTTCCATCCCTTTTCGGCAATGATCTTTCGACAATGTCCAGGCATTTCAGGGACGAATTCGGGGAGCGGGTTCCGTGTCTGAACTTATCGGGAATGCGAAATCACGAAGGTGGAAACGTTCGAACACCGCGAACAATCGAGTAGAATAATCTGTGAGAACAATATCTCAAAACTTAACTGTGTCTTAAATTGACCGATATTTTTTTTATGTCCAGTAAGCGTGTTCTTAAAACAAATTTTCAGTAAACCGATCATGATTAAGTTCATTGAAGTCAATAGCTACTGAATTCATTCAAATGTCCATAAAGTTACATTCATAATAATAATAACCCGACAAACGATTCGTTATTTTAAACCGAAGTAGTTCGGTGACTCACCGATATTTCGTAGAATCATTATATGAAAACGAATCTCTCTGGGAAGGCATGAGGAAGTGCCCTGAACTGGCAGCCAAAACCTGTACCGGTCTTCCACTGTCAAGGTCGAGGATTTGAACTCCCAAGCCCCACTTTAGTTGTCAGTTTAAAAGTACATTTTTCGCATCAATTGTCCCTATAAAAATATTTGTTTCATTTTCGTTCCGATCGCCTTCAGTCAACTAACTCTTCAATGAAAAATCGTAATCCAGCAGGATTTGACACATCGTTTTTCTAATACGTTGAAGGCCTGAAGGCTCTGACTAAAGAGTTATTATAAACAGGTCTAGTTTTAAATTTAATATCTACACTCTCTTTACCTTTAACTCAAAGCCGCCTGAATAGTATCCCGTTCTCCCGTTACGCGCACGCTTTCCTAATTCTGGTCAGTCATTCTCCCTCTGTTCGAAGGCAACTTTTCCGCAATTTTCCAGGGTCACCACATAATTCGATCCCGGGCGCGCAGTTTTCTTTTCTAAAAAAAATATTGTAATATAAGCACAAAGCAGTTTTTCCAAATAATGGCTCTTTTATTATCGATGAATGGACGCCAGAGCTTTATCCCACCCCTCAGTGTTCCATTCGGTTAAGGAAAGTCATGTATTAAGTAACACTATATTATTATAATATGTGTCCAATAACCGATGCCTTCGAGACCGTAACATCCGATTGAATTATTTCGACACTCACAAACGGACAATTTCATTACACACGACGAGATATTATGAGTTTGTTTCGAAAGGGCGATCCTTCGGAGGAACAGCCGAATTACGGTTGATAATTGCGGGCGTTATTGGCCAATTAGCCGACGCGGGCGTTACAACAGAGCGATATGAGTGAGAGTGAGAGAGAGAGAGAGAGAGAGACACGACTTTCCCTCTCCAGTCGTTTAGACCGGAAAATCCCCGACCTTCCCCAATGTCGATTCAGCGACACACTTTCCTTTCGGCTTCGGCCCACTTTTGGTTTCGATTGCCCAACAAAGTCCGTCCGAAAACCGGAAACTCGGCTTCGCTTTTCCCAACCGACAATTATAAAAACCGACAACGATTTTAATGCCAACACTTGTAACACCGCTTGTATTATTACTAAACTGGTGGTTCAGTGGCGAAAATCTATACCGATGCCCGTACCATTATTCATCCGCCTGAATTATTGACAGCACAATGGAGTACTAGATCAATTTTGTTGTTGGATAAAGTTTACCGCCCTGAACAGATCCCTATTACTAGCCAAATACTTTATTGTCGTCTGAGACTATAAAGATAACACCTAGTAGCCAATAACAAGTTTGATACAGATTGTCTAAAACACAACTTCAGTTCCGAAGTGTTGTAGGCACCAAATAATGGCACAGTTCCATTTTTAGATGATTCAGAAGCCAGAATCTCTCTATTAGTTGTCTGTTGTTGAGTGCCCGAGAAAAATTTCCCTTCGCGTAATCCAATACAAAACCGAATGCGGCGGCCTTTACAGTCGAAGAAACACAGATGTTTAACATTGGGACCGGAGCTTTGTGAAAGTCGCATTTCACAAAAGGTGTGCCCTCCAAAACAATGATTACATTTGTGTTTTTTTTCGGCCTGTAATATTATAACTATACATTGGCCGCTGTGGTTGTTTCATACCGGCCAGTCAACCATGAAGGGCTGCTGGAATACCAACCTTCGCATTCCTCCTCACCCTTCACAATATCTGTCTTTCTTCATGGGATACGAATTTCAAGTTCGACTTAAATGAACGCCAATTGCTGTCGAATCGCATGACTTTATTCCAGTAATTCCAGTTTTACTTCAAGCAAATATAATAGTAGAGTTTCTTTCGCAGGTCTTGGACCCCACGGCGCCGGCCCCAACTACTTCCCCGGATTCCAGTACTGGTAAAAGACAACTTCGATTCTGGCCCCGTTACAAAATGGTCTACCTCCAATCTAGAAGACAAGCTGAAATTTGTTTATTTTTTCCGAAACTTAAAAAAAAAAAGAAAGAACAGTATTTTCGTAAAGAAAGCAACACCTCTCAGACGAAAACCAGACACTTGTGGTGAGAGTTTGGGCGGTGGGGAAACAGCCGGTGTCTGAATGTGCTATTCAGTCGCGCTAGTCATTACAGTCATCTCAAGAACGACAAATCCGGGAATAAATCGCGGATCTTAAAGATTTATTCTCGGATCGAATGTTCAAATATTAATCTGATTATTACCAGAATTGATACCTAGATAAATTTACAACTTATCGACTATTTATTATTATTGACTAATATTTATGTTTAATATTATTTATTTGTATCTCACTATTAAGTATGTCTTTGTATATTGCGGTATTGTATGCTTTGTTATCGATTGTTTGCACTAGTTTATTTTTCCTGTATAATGTTTTGTTTATATAGAATAGAAAAATAACTGCTGTTCTTGATAATACTCAGTTAACATTGCCAGTGAATGATCTGTGATGTATGGGATTTGACTGATTGTACAATATCCAAATACAATATCGTAAACTCAATAAATACTGCCTTTGATTTTTTTCCCCCTCTAAATTGTTATCATTCTTTAATTATACCATTACCAAAAAACGAAATATTTCAAGTTCATCACTTGGGAATGCATCATTACAATATAGTAGGCATAGAAGCATAAATTTTTATTAAATCAAAATTCAACAAATTTACTCTTGTATGATATAAACATACTTTGGCTAATAACAATTATATATTTATACGTGTAATTAGACAAATATACAATTAATACATTCATATATCCACAATCAACAGACATTAATGCAGGTTTCAGATTACAGAAATTAGAAAATTATAATCACATTCAGCACAATTAGAAAATAAAAATTGAAAACAAATCCTGCAATAGTTTTAGCACTGGTTAACTGTAAAATGTTCATATGACATATAATACACAATTATAAGATTTCACAATACACTAATACATAAGAATGCACATATTAATATAGAAAATTTGCGATTTTTACATCGTTGTTACTTATTTATTTTCTGGGCCCATTACAGATCTAACAAATATATATTTTGGAATAGCATACATTCAATTATAATAATGATAACAATTATTTATAAAATATTAGGCCTTTTAAAATCATACTGATTAGTTCTTTAGACATTCAGATTAGAATATTTCAGCCAATTTTAAGAAATTTTAAACTGTGAAATTCAAATTTCAGTTAATTATTACAGTGATAAAACCCTGTAAAATGAATAACTGAGTTTCCATACTGTGATGACTGTTTTATACAATATTTATCTCAAAAGTATTTATTAAAATAATTTTTAGACAAATATATTCCATTTGAATTTTTAAATGCCTTATGAAGTTTGATATGTAGTATTACTTACAATGAAAGTGTAAGTTTATTACTTACACACTGAATAGTAGTATACAATATTCAGTGAATTATAAATATACGCATACCCCTTAGAGTACAAAAGAAATATCAAAATTCAAAGCTTTAATTTTGAATTCATTTATGGTGCTGATAATAATTGGAACAGATGATCTTAAAATAAATTATTTAAAATGATTCTATTTCATGTAGCAGGGTGTCTAAGGAAGTGTAGTCTTGGTTGCTCTTGGATAAAATGTACAGTTATAACTATACATTAATATGCACTTATACAATATACACTTATTTTAAAAACAGTTGTATTTTTTAAAAATATGTATAAAAGAAATATTTCATTTTATCAATGTAAATGGTCATAATATATTTATTTAAGTAGTTCATAATTTTTATTTTCAATAGAGGTATTTCAGTATTATAGAGATATTTTCAATTTCACAAACTTGAAAGTTGAAGATTGAATGCATTATTCATCAAAGATATTGAAACAAAATTAAATCGTTTAATCCTAACTATTGTGATACTAACCCGCTTGACAGACATGTTGTGCATATAGTGCATCTTCAAGAATTCACTGTTTTTATCCAAGACTCACACTTAAATCAATCTTTGATAACATTTTATGTGGTGTAAATATTACAACTAGTATTTTTGTAAAAGTGATTAGATCCTGTTTGATGATTAAATGTAGCAGATAAAATAATTTATATATTGAACACATGTATTTTTAATTTTGTCAAATCAAATCTGTTCATATTATGAAAATATAAATGTGTATTTACAGTGTTGTCTCTTTTATATTCTTCTTTTTATTTTTAATCTTAAAAAGGCATTCCACAACACTTCAGTAATCACACTAAAAATTAATTGACATATCAATATTTGTGTGTTTAAATAGATCTTTTCCCAAGTCCAATATTATATGATAATAATCAACATTAGTGAATCTTGAAAAGCGAATTCCAATGTTATCAGATAACAGCCATGACTACCACAAAAGCAATACATATACAGAATGATATGGTATTTGGAGGAGTTACCATCAAGTGAATTTTACATTTCATAAAAACACACATACATTTATCCACTGATAAAATAATCCATTAGACACATACTGAATTCTGTATCGTGATACATAGCCTACTTATATATTTGAAGCGAAGGAACATTATATCAATAACCATATACATCCAGTAACTACCATATAAATATATTCAATTTATGGCCATAAACATTTGGAATTGTAAAAGAATACGACATTCAAGAGTAAATTAGTAATACTTTACACTTCATATCCATTTGATATTAATTCTATAAATTATTGTAAATTGATTTCCTAAAATTAAAACATTAGTCCATTTTGATAATTCAATATTAGCCAGTACTTCACAAAAATACTAATAGTTCTAAATATGAAGCATTAGGATGCCTTTTATTATATCCTTACATTCATAATTTTTGCAAACTCAATCTAATAAATTTTATCAACGAATCTTTCTTCTTATTGAATTTTGAATGTTTCAAGATAAAATTCAAATTAGTTCAAATTTTGGTCAGAGTTTACATATTGGATATCATATGTATAGTTTTCATACAAAGTTAAGTTTGTATAAAACTTAACATTTTCTAACCATTTTTATTTAAACTTCAGGATTCATTGTGACATGAATATATCTAAAAATTCAATTACAGCTTTTCTTGAATGTTGCACTGTAACAATTTATCACAATATACATTCTACAAGTGGCTACTATGAAGATAATTCACAATGTATATATTTATTTATTATAATTCCAATATCAAAATATAATCAACAAATTATTATTGTTAATATTAATATAATTTTTTTTCTAAACTCATGTTTTTAACACATATGGCAGTGTTAGTGCAATTTATTCATTTTTCTTTCAAAAGTACACCAATTAAATTCTTCTACACTCTCAAAGCAATTTCATATTAACTAACAACATTCACAATATGGCTTTTAATTATACTTTTTCTATTTGCAACAGTCAGAATTTTATCTTTCTCCGGTCTAATACTTTCTCTACAATTGGTTTTGCACTAGCGAATAATATATATGATACCTATATGTCAACTATGTATAATGTTTATTTTTTTAAATTTCTTATTAAAAAAATCACACTAGTTGTCTTTCATTAATTAGAAATTGTTATATGATACAGACACCTGATTTATGAAATATGCAATTCAAGCATTAGAATATCAATAATACATGCCCTATATGATAATTCTTAAAATATAGGCACAAAGATCATAATACGTAATTTGAATTGAATATACAAATAAAGTTGATTCTATTATTTTATGGCTGAAAATAAAATTGGTTTTTTTTTGTTAAAAATATGATACCAACATAACTATTAATTATATTTTCTATCATTAAATATAATTATTGTTCTTATATTGAGGTTTTCTGAATTTCATTAAGATAAACATAATTCATTATTTCACTAGAATGATATGATTATTGTAATTATTAAGAATATTTTGATCATTTCACATGTATTTTATTCCAGCTGTCAGTTATGTAATACAGAATAATATTCAGAACTAAGGAGTGGTTCAACAGTGGTCCAAAAAATTGAAAACTCAGTTCAACATTTCAACAAAACCTTTGTTCTCATTTTAAACTGGGTAAGGCATCAATGGTAAAATGATAAAATAATAAGTAATTGAACAAATAAAAAATATTGTCTTCTTTTTGAATTGGTTATATTATTAACAAGCTTTAATTTAAATAAATTTTATTAATTAGTTCCCTGAGTTTAGACTTTAACTTTTATTTAAATATTATGATTATGGCCTTTGAAAAATATGGTTAGACATTCAAAATAACAATAAATGTCTATCATACTAATTTTATGACTTGTTCTTATTTATATATTTAAATTAGGTGTCTGTCATACTAAATGCTGATTCACAGGTGACAAAGTATGTGATTTCACCATCCAAGATCAAACATCAAAATAATTATTTACACATATATCGTAATATGGTAAAATAATAATAAAGCACACGTTTTTTTTTCTAAAAAGCACTCTACTAATAGAAATGATTAGAAAATACATTTCCGTACCTACTCATAATTTTTTTTATTCTGCATAGTAGGGATCTCTTGTTAGGAATACATTGGTCAGTACATATAACAGTTAGTCACATATATTAGATACATAAATACAATTTTATAGTGCTGATATGTAAACTTAAATTTTTATTATTTTTAAGAATATCAAATTAACACTGATGACAATCATCTAACTAAATGATTATCTTTTAATATTTCTTTGACCAATTAAGTGTTCTCTTGATTATTGATCATTCAAATAATTAATGGTCTATTCAGAGGAGATAACGTTTTTAATCTCTGTACAAATTTAAACATGACACACCAAATGGAAAATTCCCTTTTTACTGCATACCATGAAATTACTGGTCTTTTATAGGTGACCATAATATGTCACACAGATGACATCTGTCATCTGACAGTTTTGCCTTATTATTTATGAAAACAGTGCTAAGTGGACAAATATGCACCTTTCTTATATACTTAAACCACATTTTTTCTTGTTTTCTGTCTCAAATAGGCTTTAATATCCTTTTTTTTCTAAATTACTTTGACTAGATGGGATCGACTTCATGACAAACCTCCATGTAGTCAGGGTGATGCATAATGTCTTTTATTAAGTCCTTCAGTATAGTGTATCTTGGGAAAATTGGATACACCTTTGAATTGATGTATTCAGTCTGAAAAAAAAGAAAACAGGGTTAAATTGATGGAACAGTTTTTAAAAATAAAATGATTCCATATATTCTGTCATTAATTAATCTCTGTTATCCATATGGATATTAATGTACACGTCCTAAACTAAAAATATAAAAAATACCGTGTACATTAAAATAAATCAATTTATTCACTCAAATCAAAAAATTAAGCTAACAGATCTTCAGAATTTGGAATTTAAACATTTGAAATTATTATAATTGACAGAAAAATATAAAGATAACCACCATTACATTACTTCCCTGGAGCTTAAACACAAATTGATTAGGATACCTATATATGTATGGCAAATATCTGGTTTATATATGAATACATAATATTGTTGCAATTAAGGAAAAGTGGTAGAAAGTGTGCCCAGTATTAAAACCATAAGCTTGAGAAATTCAAAACACAATATTACTGAGCATAAAATTATTTAGATTCAGGGTAATAAGAAAATAGTGTATTTGAAGTGTGTGGGGGGGATACCTTCAGGTCCCGTATCAGATTCCTGAGACCAGAGTATTTTTTCAACAACCGGTATAAATCGTTCGTCATTTGAGTGTTTTCCGCTTCAATTTGCGATGTGACCATATCTGCGAAAACAAAAATACAAATATTACAATACGTAAAAACGTAATTTCTCCGTAATGAGTTTGTGATTCAGAGTAAGAAGACTTGGGTTCGTTGTTACATCGGAGCTCCAGACGTCGGGCCCGGAATTACCCAACCCAATTAGCCTTTTCATTCAATTACTTCTTAAGCTCTAATTACTGTTCAGTAAAATATTGACGCCGGTCTAACTACAAGATATCGGCTAACATTAATTCTTGATGATCCCTGGGGTTCGTTTATTTTACCGAACAACGAAGCCACTTTGGGCCTGCTTTATTAATTTCTTGGTGATTAACGTTCTTAATATAATCTCCAGTCGGCGGTGGATCAATGCTGATAATGAAAAGACGAGGAGTTTTGATGATCTAAACTAAATCGAATAATACTTTATAAAGGCAAATTTAGTTAAAAAATCCGGAACTTAATTACTATTACATTATGACCTGACTTTATTGTCCTACTGAATGTTACAGAAAAAGGGAGACTTGTGAGTTCCACGAGGAAATTATTCAGCTTAATAATAGAATATAGGATTAGTAAATAAAGAATCTGCAAAAAAGAGTGTAATTAACTTATAGAAAAACTAAGATCCGGGACTTTTCCCGGTGTTTTCTTTTTCCCCACCAATTCTCGCTCACTGCACTCAACTTTCGGGGAATTTTCAGGTTTAAGATAATAAAACACAATTTTATTTATAATAGTCTGAGAGTTTCGTAAGAAGAAACTCCAGACGCCCTAGTGAAAGAAGTAAGGCATAAGTCATTTCGGCGGGTTAGTATTAGAAGCGCCGTATAAACATTACTAAAGGGTTCAATACAAGAAACACCTCTCACTCTTAGATAAATAACGCTTGTACTCCCGGAAAAGCTGAAAATAAATTGGCAAAGCACACATTAAGAGAAGTTCAAATTCCAAATTACCGCTAAGTCTTTCGAGCCGTTCGCGCCTCTTTTCCTCCTCCTCGGCGATTTTGGCGGCGGTCTTAACGCCCTCGCCCGACTTCTGCGTCTTCTCCATTATGGCGCAGGCCCTCAGCACGAACGCCGGCACAGTCTCCTGCTTCTCCTGCTTCGGGATGTCCACCAGAGTCCAGTATTGGGTCTCCAGGCGAATAACGTCCTGTACCAGCGAGAAATACATCATTAACACATCGCAAAACCGAGTCTCAGTTACCAGAATTCCACGTGTCATAAACCAGAGAGGAAATATATTAAATTCATTTGATTCAAAATTTCTTCAGCAATCCTGCATATTCAATTTGGTTATTACACTGATATCATTACTGAAATAATTCTGTCAGTAGTAGTTTCATTTTCAGCATAACTGACAGATGCATAAAAGAATATAATCTGTTAGTATAATGTGACGTTTTATGCATTACTAAAATGTACAATTCTGCAGTGTTCAATATAGAACAATTGTACATCACCTTTTTCTTCTCCCTAAATTCCTATAAATTATTATTATTTTGTTGAATACTCAAAAATAATATTAAATGTTATGATAGTGTGCCACATAGTGTGGCATAGCTAATGAAATATAGTGACATTATTTGTCAACATAAGAGGAACTATGATGAACCAAAATATATTTTGAGATTAATCCACTTTCTCATCACTAGGAATACAACCAACAAATTACATTTCTATTGATATCCTCATTATGTCCACTTAAACAATTAAAGACACATTTATTGAAGCATTTAATAATATCATCAGCGATAAATTAATATTTAAATGTCATGACATGTGTATATATATTATGACAAATAATATATGGAAACTTTCAATTAATTTAGATTCATTAAATTTGAAATTTCCAACAACCTAATCTTATATCATTAATATAATGTGTTTTAATATTGTGTGTAAAATATATAAGCAATATGAGCAATGAATAAAAACAATAAATATAGGTATAAAGGAACACGAATCTAACATCTATTCTTATCTAGTCTACTAAAGAATAACTACATAATTAAATGACTATAATAATCTACTGTGCTCTATGGTAATAATCTAAGTTCTTACTCAGTTGAGTAGTTGATCCTTTAAAGCTAAGCTATTAAACTGTGTTCCTAACTTTATTTCATCTAGTGTTTAATAATGTCTACTTGTAATGTGTTCTATAATTTTAATGCTTATTGGTCTAAAACCATATTCAGCGGTAAGATATCAGCCATATAGCTTGCACAGAAACATTTTTTTGTGAATAATACCTCAATCCATGTTGTTGAAATTCTTCCTTGAACTTTTAATGATAAAATAACATTTTGCCAGCTTAATGCAATTTTTTGGAATGCGGCCCATGTTAGAAATAAAATGAGTAAGAAAAATATATATAATATTTATATTTATTTAATATTTTACTATTCATTTAAAATAATTGTTTCATTTATTACTTAAAGTGAAATTTAAAAATAAGATATAATAAAATAATTCAGGTGTTATTTTTTAGTTGTGTTCAATGCTGTTTTCTTTTTATGTTAAATTTAAAATAATATCTGATAATTTAAAATAATATCTTAATACCTGAATTATATTTTGTAATAATTTTGTAATAATAACCTGGTTATATACTGTTAAAGAAATGGTCTTTGATTTTCTCCTTAGGCAAAATGTTAGTTTACAGTTTTGTAAACATTATAATTTAGTATGTCAGTAATATTTTTATTACTGAATTATTTAAAAAAAAATTTATTATGCTTCAACTCCTCTTAAATGAGTAATGTTGATCCAATCTTCAGGTGTAGCTCCAAATCCTGTAGGGAACAAATCCTAATTTATTTCAAATCATTGTTAATATATATTATTACAGTTCTATTGCAGTTAATTATTGTAAGTGGTTATTTAAATTTCTTGAAATCCTTTATTGTTTTATAAATCATATAATTAATTTTTTATAAATCATATGATTTATTATTTAAATAAATCATACAACCATTTTCATATCTTCTATAAAGAAAACATTAATTAAATGTAATTAGATGCACATATAAAATTATTTTTTTGGAAAAGCATTATATTTAAGGTATATTGAAAGTTAAAACAATGAACTTCCATTAAACTGTATGATTGCTCAGTATTACATGCATAATTGTATGTTATTTTAACATTCTTAGTTAATATAGATAGAAAACAAAAAAATTAATTAGTTTCCAGAAATAAAGATACTTAAATCTGTTAATTCTTCCATCCTCATTAAGTTTCAATTGCTGGTGAATTTAATTATATATTCCATTAAGTATAAAGAAGTCCTGCATGAAAGTTTTAATAAAGCAATGTATTATTAGGTGTGAAACATAATAATGATCTAGGTAATGTTATATTTACGTATGTATATTATACTCATATTTTACGAACCAATTTTTAGTCTTGCAGTAAATAACAATTGGTAAACAACATTTTCATAAAGAAAGTAGTATAAATATGTTATTTGAAATTGTCCTAAGCAATTAGGATTGGTGAGGAAAGCTGAGTTATTATTTGATTTTGAAATCAGTTCTATTTGCGCAAATGTTCGCCCAAATAATTGGACTGTTTAAAGTGACTCACTTTGATCATGGCCTTAAGGAGGGAATATCTCTGGAAAACATTGCGTACGCTCTTGCTGTCCGTGTATTTGCCCATGAGCCCTATCAACGCCCTTTTGGCCGTGTCGTAGGACTCCTCCAGGCGTATTCTCACAGCTCGCAGTCTCTCGTTCGTCTCGATCACTTCCTCTTTAGTCTGACCACCTGAAAATTATTTCAGTTGAAACACTGGTAATAGCTCAGTTTAAAAACGTAACAACAGATTGTCGGTCTGTAAAAAGGAATCTGCACATTATAAATGTTAAAGCATTTTGAGAAGTCTTTCCAAGAATAACATCTCTTGTATTAACACAACAAGCTCTTCTTAATGCCATGAAAAATTTGTATAACCGTGGATTTTTTGTTACAGGACATTTAACTGCAACCAACGGGTTTACCCAGTTTTAAAAATCGATTTACAATATGGTGCAATATTTATATAAGTACTGACATCAATCCTCGTTAAGTTTTTACCAACTACTGTCTTCCAAGTAGATCTGTGTGTAAGTTTCAATGCGCAATATCTGAAATGAATACTCTCCAGTAAATTAAACTGTCTCCGTATTAGAATTACACAAATTAATTTGTTCAATTCTCTAGCCGGTGCTTCAACACCTGTTGCACCTGTCCACTTAGTGAGGGCATTCCAGTGATGCCTCGGCGTTGCGTCTCCTGGACAGAACTAAATTCTCTTCCTTGCGCGATTAAATCTTCGACCGTTTCTTTTTTACGGCCCAAAATTAACTCATATAACGCGAAATTTATTTCAAAATTTCTTTCCGCGAATACCGGAAATACTGTTATTATTTTTCATAGGTTAAACTCGAGCATATGGCGCAGATAGGTACAGAACAAGTAGATTCACCCAAAACATTTTGTCCGTAAAATTTCGCATTGAAATTTCCTCTATCCATCATCCGCACTTCATGCATTACACATTAGTGATAGTAGTTCTTTTATTGTCTGAATTATACTCACTGGCGGTTCCCTCATCTTTGACGTCCTGAACGATACGCCGTACGCTTTGCGTGAATTTACCAACCAAGTTGGTGCCGACTGAAACAGAAATTGAAGTCCTCTCATTATTCAGCCAATTGACAAAAGAACAAGCGTCATTTTTTAAAATTTTGAAATTCAATATAAATGAAACAATTATGTGAACAAAAAAAAACATTTGAAAATAGATTCCATCAAGTCGGAAAATTAGTTTGAGTCCACAATATTATATTACAGCAGTATACATTGGCAGTGTTCCTACACTGAATTATCTACAAATGAATGTGGTGTATGAATCCTAATTACTTGTTTCTAGATGACCAATCAAATAGTTTTTAGATAATTTTATAATGCGTAGATTTATCTCTTAGTTCGGACCAAACAAGCCACTTGAATTATTTTCGTTGTCAATTTTATAGCCAAATTCGTTGCCAGTAAACATTGGTTCGTGAAAAAAATATATTTTTTATTATGCGGATTAGTTAGACTGCTATTTCATTGTAATTTGTGTACAGGAGTTAACATACGATTCTTGGTACAACAAGAAACAATATCTGCCCAACCTTAAATATAATTTCAGTCGAGTAATTTTCAATTCGGACGTAAAAATTCCACAGAATCGTCGGGGATATCACGTCCAGAACTGTTCAGTGTTAACTGATGGACTTGTCCAGAAAATGAAACATCGGAATATCGGATACGCGCGATGGAAGCCAATTGGCTCCTTACTGAAGGAAAAGAAAAATGAGACTGGTCTCGGAATGTTCCACAGTCCTGGCACTCGTCCCTCAAGGTCTCTGTTTTATCTTCTACTGGAGGAGTCGGACCGACGTTATTGGACTAGACCGATTAGATCGACAGAAAGCGAAAATAAACACATGTATATTATATACATACAAGAACCTACAACTATTTTGTATTGAAATTAAAATTACCCTCTTAATTTTACGAACTAATTATTATTGGAATATTGGCATTGCGCCCATAGCTGAAAACGCTCAGGTCCGACGTACAATTATTTAAGAACGGAACTAACGTATCAATCCTAAGTTTTCTAAGGTTCGTGAAATGATTTTTAGTTACGGGCTTATATAGGTGTCCCATTTCATTTGATTCTGCATTTCGTTCATGTCGCTTTTCATTCTCATTGTAAATGTTTCTAGGGAACCGTGTCGTCGGACCAACTGCATAAATATATAAAGAACCCTATTCGCTACAGCCGGATGTGTACTTTTATCCGACGTCTCCTATAAACTCAATTTAAGATTAAATTGGCTGTTTAACTTGGTCTGTCCGTCCCCAAGGGTTTGTCGGGCGTGTATTTATTTGCGTTAGCCGCGGTGGTCATGGCGCCCCCCCCTCTTCCCCGCCAACAACTTTATATTAGATTTGTTAAACAAGTTTGAACCCGTTTTTCTTTACCTGCTCCGCTTTAAATTGACCCAACCCCTCCCCATGTCCAATTGGTCTTCTGGGCCCCGGGGGGATGTTTGGGGCTAATTTGTTTTACACGTGAACCCAGTGAAATTTGAAAACTACTCAGGAAACTACGTGTGCTCGCCGCATAAACTCTCTTCGTCAACGCTAATGATGGGCTAAGTCCAGAAATTACAGTGCAGCTAGTAAAATAACTGAAAATTAATGCTACAATTAATAATTCCTAAAGTTAGCTACAGTATAACCTCATAAATGTGTGAGCCATTCTTTATTGAACATTTCATTGTGTAAACTATGCCGTTTTCACTCCTGTATTACATTAACACAGCCGGTTGAAGTAAATAGACTTATATATTTGGTCGATATGTGTCTACAAGGGAAGGTCACATTCAGGAAGGGCTAAATATCAGGAAAAGCAAATAAGAAAAGAAGCAATATTTCATTAAATATAATCTACCAGGGCCAGTTCAATATCTTGGTTGCTTGCTTACAAGGATTGGAAAGAAAATTAAACCTTTTCTCTCGAAATGTATTTAATTCCACGCTTTTTAAGATCGAACTTACTGTAAATTCAACTTACTGGAAATTAAAATTTCCAATTTTTAATATATCGGGGTGAAGATATCGAGGCGTTCCGAAACATAAATAATGACTACCAGCAGCAAACGGCATTGTTTAGTTTTGACACAAAACATGTATAATATATTTCTTACAACAGCGCTATCTAGTGCATGTGCAGTAAGACGGTTGGACGGCAATGACCCGAAGAGGCCATAGTTAAAGGTTCAGTTGCGAGACAGAAGGTGAAAGTGCAGTCGAGTTTTGATCCGGCGTGAGGTAACAGTGAATTGAGAATCATAAGCCGAGCACCCTTGTTCTTCGTATCAGTGAGCACCGATCATCAACCCGAGAGGAAATCGGCAATAACTTACTCAGGATTTCGAAACGCACTTCAATTAACAATCCTGACCTTCATTCACTAGAATTAAAGCGCATTCTCATTTTAACGGCTATCTATTAGACCAAAATATGCCAGTACCCGAGTCGTAAATTACTTTGAAGATTTCTAAGCTGTACAACGATTTTATTGCTGATAGAGCTGACCGTGTACCATCGTGTCCTTTTTCCATAAATGTCCTTCTTTAAATATAAACGTCGTATTTTTTTTTATAATACATACACCAAAGTCTTCCTAAGTTTATGTACATCAACATTTGGACTATAGCTGTTGAATATTGGGTATGTGACCTTCATGGCGAGCGTTCCATACTCAGGAGATCGTAATATTATTTGTCCAATGCCAGCAGGCCTGCCAAAAAGGGGATATATATTGATTTATTTTTTAAAATAGTGTTTGGTCTGACGTCCGTAATTTCTCTTTCGGACCCGTGTTAATTATAATTGTGAAAAGGAAAAGTAGAAACGACAGTGTCACGGGACGTCTATCCGAGAGCGCAACGTCTGTTCGATCGCGTGTCGGACTACAAGGTAAATGCGGTAAGGTTAAAATCGTAAATTGTGGAGCGTCAAAGGCTCGCCTTGCCCATTGGGCATTGGGCTCGTTGGACGTGCGTTGCCTACCGATAGAGGTGCCGATATTATTCTACATATCGAGCCCAGATGGCCGACGAGTTCGGCCCCTTTACACCAGCCTCCATCGACCGACGTACCGAACAAGTACCTCTCGAACGCGTTTCACCCTCAAAATCATCCTTTAATTTTCATAATTTCATAATTCACAATAATATTTATATCGTAAGTTAATAATTAAAAGTTTAGCATCGCATTAATTGAAAAGAACTGTCACCGGATATCTTACAATAATGTTTGCCTTTCTCAGACATATTTAGAAATATTTTATCATTCAAGATTAAAAACTGTGTATGCATTGAGATACAAGCAATAAATAGTAAAATATGATTGCAGAGATAATGACCATAGTAGTGATGCCACCGGTACTTATATCCTACATTTTTGTATATGCAGAGAAAGGTAGAACTATGAATGTAGTCTACCCTCAAGTACTGTAATAAACATATCTTTAATTACAATTCCGCTTTTATTGATGTGAGCCCCCCGAGCAAGGCCGGGTACTTCAGCTAGTATAATAATACAACAGTTTAGTCAGGCAGTCCTGACAAGCAATAGAAACGAAAAATTGTTTCGGCTAAGAAATTAGATCTCTGTCATTTGACCGAGTTAACATTTAAATAAACTTGAAAAACGAGTTAATGTCAGAAATAGTTTGAATTTGAAATTTCCATTCTCCTGGCCAGAAGACTTGGGCTCGCTATAATAACTGCTCATTGAATGAGGTATTACAGTTAAGGCAACAAAAACTGAGCCGCAGAAAAAGCTGGTTTCACTTCGGCATTTTTGGAGTCGCCCCCTCCCTGTAATGGCCTTCTGGGACGATTTTCATCCTAACGGGTCCCGAAACGCCTCCCTCCATTCCTCTAAAACTTTGATAGCGAGTCATTTAAAATCAATTAGCCCCCTGAGATATCGTGACCCGCCCTGTCACGCGGATACGTTCTTTTTTCAGATTTCCGCGACCTTTTTCGCGAAAATCGTGACGTTCCAAGATTCGGACTGGGAGATTTATCACTTGCCGCGACCAAACCTTAATGGATCGGGAATTTAGTGCAAAAGAAAAATCGTAAACAAATTCAATATATTATCAACAATTTTATCAATTGAATATAATTTTCCGCAAATCATAACGACAAAAAACAACACAGTATAACCTTATTTCATAGTTTTTTCTATATTCCATATATTATGGCATTTTCTATACCCACAGTTTTCTATCTTCAAGTCAGGCCAAGACAAAATAAACAAATAATATTCTTATTTCAGGCAGCACACTGTTTATTCACAGAAACGCATTTCATGACTTCGTGGCCGGCGCCTCAGTGTCCGCGTCCTTTATTCTATCGACTGGAAACAGCCAAATGGAAGTCCGGTCCGAGGAATTGCTCGCGAAGCCAATTAGAGAGGGATGGAGGGGAGAATGAGGGAGAGGGGAAAGTGGGCCCGGACAATATCTCAGGGCAGAAGTTATTCCGTAATTATAAACTGACTGTCGCCGGCAAATGAAGTCGCCTTCCCGGTCGTCGCAATTATTAAAGGCAGAGAGAGAGAGAGAAATTTACAGAAGACGAAATGGCATTCCGATTGCCCGTCTCGACTAAATATTGATAGTCACCGAGGGACTGTCTGGAAAAATTCACCTGTCTACTGTTGTCGGTTGAAAATTAACTGTTAAATAAATTAATTTTGTTGAATACGCGTAATAGATATTCAGTCCAAAAGAAATCTAGCGTTGAATTTGAATATTTCGTATTGTCGGTAAAATGTTAATAACTGCAGATATGAAAGTCTTTATTCTCGGGATTTACAATTATAATTCGCCCAGTTTCGGCTTTGAAAGTTGAAGTTCGGCCATGTTGTACTTCTTGGCCGGCTTCCTTACAGAAAACTTTTGCTTTTTTGGCCCGACCGTTGTCTCATCATACTTGAGTTATATTTCGTTTCGTATTTACTTTTCCCTTTAATTATTTCCCTTTATTTCGTTATTCTAATTTTATGGAATTTAATTTCATAATTGGGAATAGACTGATTTTTTTATAAACGTACCTTTTTAAATGTCAAAGCCAAACTAAATAGAAAAGAACAAATTACTCCGATGTCCAGTACTACTCTTTATCCAGGCCACAAAATTGTCCTCAGAGTTACTAAATAATTTAATATTCGAATGCGATGAAATCCACCCAGAATTGAACAATAGTTTTTCGGGCTATCTACAGATCTGGATCGGAAGTTTCGACGCCTGCCGACATCCCCCGTTTCTCGAAACGATTGCGAGAGCCCTGTGAAAAAATAAAAACGAAAAAATGTCGCCCGCTGACGCAAATCCAGCCCAGGGAAGTCCCAATCTGGGACGAGCATTTTTGTCCGGTACTAAGGGAAAAAGAAGGAAACGGAGTTCCTCACAGGAATTCTAGAGAAGAGTGAACGACCCTCAGATTATTTCCTAATTTCCTAGCGGCAGGCACGTGCCCATCCCCCAGATACACGAACAGATGCCGGTCAACCGCTAACGTCCAGATGAATCTCGAGGAATGTCCGTTTCGTAGTAACAATTGCCTTTCTACGAAATATTAGTTTCTCAAATCAGAATGATTCGTCAGAGTGAAATTACGGAAATTTTTAAATTTCCGTGATGTAATACCTTTAATATTTATGTACATAAATGTAGAAATATGCGTGTAACAATCAATATTTGTGTATCGTCTTCGATACATACAAAAGTACTTTGTATTTGCATTTTCTATAAGAAACCTAAAATCGAATTTGGTTACTATAAGGCTTTCAGACTCGAGTATTATTTGCTAGGTCCTTAAAAATGCTAAACGTTTTTGCTTAAATATATTTGAGTTGTTTTAGGGATGCCAGATGTCCCCAAGAATGACTTGAGAGCAATTAGGACCAACTCCTAATAAACAGTTACAAGTTAAACTTCGTCAACTTTAATTAATCCAGTCTCTTAGAATAAGACTCCGAGGGTGTATCAAAGCCCCGAAAAAAATGTTTGTTCGCGTAAACATAAAGGGCGAACTGTTTAGAATATTAAGTAACTTTTTTTATGTATATATGTAGATACAACTTAGGAAACTACTTTGCCTTTTGTTTCGCCGGAGGATTCTTCGTCTACAGTTGTATAAAAAAAAGAGGAAGGAAGAGGAAAAGGGGAAACAAAGTCAAACTTAGGATGTCTCGCCCTATTGTAATTCTTTGCTCGACACTTTAGGGCGCTGCGTGATCCGGACACTTTGCGGGAGATAAATTGCGGAAACGCGGTCGAAATGAATTAAATGTTCGGTTTCGGAAGAGATGTCCACCGCCCATTAAGTCGGTTGTACAAATTTACAATCTCAAAAGCGTAAAAGTAAATCAGTACGGTAATAAATTCTGTTATTTGTCGCATTAGAGACAAATGAAACATGCGCCAACCTTTCTACCTAAGAATGACAAGAGCATTCGTAATCGAAAACCGACGTGCTTTACAACAATCTGTCTTCACGCCAATTTTTTGTTATATCCCACAAGTTGAATTGCTTGAAAAATAAATTACAAACGCCGTTCCAAAGGCATCACCTTGGATGGGTTCGCCTTGGCACGAGGGCGTTGCGTGAGCCGATCAAAAAAGAAATTGTCCGGTCGAAATGATGCCTGAATGCCACCTGAACTGGATTTTCGATATTCAAAAAAAGGAATGGAAATAAGTAAAGCGAAGTAAGCCTTTTAAAGATATTTAACCATTTGACATTTAATTTTTTTTTAATCTCACTCCACCGCTCAACTGGATACTACAAATTTTGTATTCGATTATACTATAGTTATCATTCTTTATTTACTTTTAATAAAGCCGAGACCTGTTTAGTATAGGTTTATCAAAAAACTGAAACGTAACCTGAGTACAGAAGAAGAATTTTTTTTCTATTATAATGAGCTTCAAAATTTCAGTAGCTGTTCAATTAAAAATGCTTGGTGTTGGACGTTAAACATGTATCTCAGTATTTTTGTTTGTGTATTGTTCGCTAAAAAAATATCTATGCAACATTTCATCATCATGAATCATGAATCGAACCAAAGCGAGTATGTAGGCACGACTTCCATTAAGTAGTCAACTAGTTGTCGGAGATAAGTGAATCGAATACGATTAAATATTGCCGACATTCCCGACAAATGAAATATTCATTTGAGTTTCATTTAAAATATGCGGACAAAAGCGTTAATTGAGGAAGAGAACAAATTCATCGGATAGCGAACGTTACACTCCATAAATAATCCCGCGTGTCACGTTTAACAATTCCCCCGTTTCTTTGAAGATCATAAAAGAATCGTCTCCTACAAAATTCCCCCTGTAGACTCTCAAAATATAGTGCGGGGTGTAAAGGGGTGGGCGACCCCCGTTTAGACTGGGCTTATCTCCTGTTTGGTAACGATACCGTTGAATTTTGTTTATTGCATCCCGCCCCCAGTGGGGCAGTTATGGCGCGCCAAAATAAACGATAAACTTACACCGCTACGCTCTTCCTTCCTCGAGCCCGTTCCCCCTTTATTAAATTCAACCTATACTCCGTCCAAAGCGGCTAGTATTTCAATCTGTACGATACGCACGCTGCTGAATGTAAATTGTGATCGAAATATTTTTTTCTGGCAACTTTTAAACCTGTCTAACATGGGCAACCGTGTATAACACAGAGTGAATGAAGACAGTAAGTTTATGATATAAATGGAAATGGTTATGCTCTAAAAAAACAATATTTAGCTCTTTTTTATTTTTAAGCAAGGTCGAAAAAACAAAATGTAATTTTGACGGAGAATCCGCCAATTGATGGTACCTTAATTTAAAACATTACTGTCGCGCTAGTAGACTCAAACTGAATCTTGGAGACATCGAATTATGCAGGGATTTTAAACTTGCCCAAAGCCCAACTAATTATTTTATCTAGCCACAGAATTTAATCCGCTTTCAAATTTCGCGCTCTCCGAATTTCCACCGTGCCGAATTAAGTTGCAATACGTCGAGGAGTCCACCTGTTGATCAGTTTACAATTACTCGGATGACAATTATTTATGTTAAAATAGTAAAACTTTCCGTCGGATCTAGGTTGAATCTTTTTTCCAAAGCGGTTCTTTTCTCCTCCAGCCCAAGGATTATGGAAATTACGCAGAAAAAAATTAATTGGCTTCGATCTCCCAGGACGGACCGTCCCCCCTTCACTACGATTCCGATGGAAACCGTAATCTCCCCCGCAATATCCGCTATATTGATTCTGGGCCTCGGAGAAAAGGTAGGGCAATTTCAAAATCTCAGAATGGATTTTAATGGGAATTCTATTCTCAGAGCGCTGGCCAATCTAGAAACTTTTCGATTTTCGCCTAACATCATCACATTCGCTCACTGTATATAACATTTTGTATATAGCTTTTCTCATTATTTTTCATCCTATTAGGTACGTTGTAGACTATAATACCATTTACTTAACTTAAGAGATGAAAACGTTCAGCATTTTGTTCCTCCACCACAAGAGAACCAATGAAAAGGTTTAGGTAGAATGAGAAATGAGGATATATTGTTTATATTTGTGGTTATTACTATTTATATTTCATGACTTTATTAATTTCACTATGCTACATTTTAATTATAACGTGCATTTAATACAGTTTCAATTTTTTAGAATTGGAAAAATTATTATCTTACTCTGGTTGTGTATATTTCGGATTCAATAGAAACGCACCATATTTATTAGTGTCCTTCGTATTTGAAACAGTTGTGTTGTTGCTGGAATTAAGGGATTCACTTTTTTCTCATAATTTGACTTATAGACCAAATTTTTTTTTACCAAATAAAGAGGAATTAGCCTCTTTTTTCGTCTAAAAGGTGTAAAGAACTCTCAAGAGGTCGGCGGATGTGTATGAAAATTGAGTGAAAATCACTTTCAAAACTGCAGTTGTTTCAGAAGAAGCCGCGAAGTTCTTTCGGGGCAGAACTTTTCGACTAATCCCTGAAAGGAAGAAACCGGGGTTTACTCCACTATAGAAAAGTTTATCTCCGAGGAGGCACATTAAACGTATAAGAAGACAAGCCTCTGTTGTTTGGTTATTATTGCTGTTGAAAGGAATAAAGGAACTGGATGAAATCTGAAACAGAAAGTGAGAAAATGTATATTAAATGTTCGGAATAAACTATTTTCTTACTGCACTCGACGGATACGATCTTTCAGTTCTTCTACTCCTGTTCGAAATTATGTAATTAAGAGAGTTCTTCAGGAAATCGGCAGTTAAAATGTAATTAAAACGTAAAATGAAATTCGCGGCGGATCTTGGGGGAATTATTCCGATCGAATATTCAATACCCGATCCCGGCTGATTACCGGAGCCAGAATTTCGCTAGCCGAAAGTTTATAAAACTTTCCTTTGAGAAAGTTTAGAGATTTGGGGCTGATTTGTTCAGCCGACCGCCGCGGCCCGGATAAAGTTGTTAATCTGGCGGATTTAATAATTTCCCTGTGAAACTCCGTAGTCTGGGACTCCGCAAATTGGGAATTTTCCTTTTCCTTCCCCCAACCCCGCCGAAAGTCCGCTTTATTGACTTAACTTGAAAGCTCAATCGGTTTGTCAAGTCTGTCCCCCGATTTGCCATTAACGAGATCCACGGACTTACTTTGTGTATTATGCGGTTCACAGTGGGCATAATTTGTCATTTTTCCTGGGTGGCATTTGTGAATGTTTTTGCTCTGAATACCGCCTTTAATAACAGGGGACCGATCACTTAGATCGGTTGGAAAATTTACAAGAAAATTAATGTTCGGGTAAGTTATTGCCTCTTATTGAGCGCACTGCAAATTATTCTACAGATCTGCACAATTAACAATTAATCTGCACGCTGTTCAAACCTGGCATTATGCCGAGTTTACCTTTGACAACTTTTCTGCGAATGGTAAGGCCAAAAGGGATGGTGAAATAACAGCTCGCAGCAAGTGTGATGTATTGGAACCGTATTTACGAGCCCCGCCTCGTTCATTCGAACTACAGAACATGAATCCATCACGCAGCAGAACATTCTGTGTTCAGACACCGTTTGAGTCCGCCCCGGGAGAAGTAATGGGGTAACTTAAGAACTGCTAAGAATAGTTGTACTCGGCATGACTAATCGACACATGACAATTAATAATCTTTTATTAAAAGTAGCGCCCATAAACTGGGCGGGTGCAGCTCTCCAATTGACCCTAGTTGAGAGACAGGAAGACAGATTAGGCCTACCAAAACGTTTTTTCCCCTCGACCGCTCACTCTCTCTCCATTATTATCGCGTTCAAAGGGCGATCAGTATATTGAGCGGAACGAGGGGACTCGGCTGTGTCAAGGATCCCTCTAATTTGACGAGTGTTGTTGTCCTCAATTGCACGCCCCTCCGAACGATACAATTTTACGCTTTACTGCGAACGGCCGCATCGTAAATCTTGAGGCCCGAATTAAAATTGCTACTGCGCTTCCAGTAATCATAACCGTACAACGTCGGTTTAAAATCACTTTGTAAAATGGCCGTTAGTCAGAATTTTAAATGTCCTTCTTATTAGGATAAAGAACTTCCTGTAAGCTGAACTTTCTATGTGGAAAAATCATGTTAGTTTCTTTGATTTGAGTCTGAAATTACATCCTACGAACTAAATAGCAATTCTGCCTCTATAAGTAATGAACGCCAACGATATCGTTTAGCTGTATTGCTAATAATGAAGAATTGTCTTGAATAACGTTCTCACTTGCTCATTAAACGTTCTCGAACTTATACGAATAATTGATCGTATTTATTAGTCATCTGCCGGATTTAACGGGTTTTCATCGGATGTTTTACGGCGGGATTTATTTTCGAAAAAAAAAGTGTAGGGGGTGTAGAGAGACACCTTCTCATTACCCGTTGGGGATATCAATTTCGCCGTTGGGTAGGGCGAGGGTTAACTCGGGCAAAATTTAATATCTCCCGTCCAGGACCGACGTCAAAATACGCCCCTAAAAGGGCGGATCTAAAAACTTGATGCGAAGAGTGGGAGCGAAAAATGCCGCCGGCGAAATAAACGAACGTAATTCAAAATTTAAACTCTATTAAGTGCATATTTTTCGGGGAGGCGGGGTAGGTTTACATTATTAATTAAGGGAAAAAGGGGAAAATACCCTTAAGCACTGCTTAATTAGACTGATTAAGAGTCCTGAGTAAAATGAACATCATCTAAGGGAAAAACGCTTTTATCGGAGAAAAAAATTCAACAAACGAATATATATTGCTTCATTTTCAAAATTTAAATCAACATTTAGATTGTATATTGCCAGTCATTCTAATGAATATGATCTTGTACGTAGTTTTTCCCGTTTCAAGTATTACTAACGGAAGGTACTCAAAATGGCGAGAAGCTTGCACAGGTTTTGCCTAAAACTAAGAAACGAAAGGTGAATCCTAATAACGATCATAACGGTCATCAACAAATGTATTTTACTGAGACTACAAATATTTGTTGCTTATACAAATATCATTTAAAACAACCTTGAGGAAGAACACATACCCATTTAGAGTATGTCATTATGTTTTCTATATTACAGAAATTATAGAAAAAAATACTTGTAAAAGAAATACTTGATTGAAAAATGAAATTGTCCTCTCATACGGCAATACGGTTAATTCGGTTTCATATAATATTCAATACTAGTTAGTACCCACCTTGTTCACGGAGCAATATTTCGTATGGCGTTTCGTAATATCGCAGTTGGAGATTCAGTTTTTACGCTCTGATGTACCACTAATTCGTTCATCCCCGCCAAATTTACGCGATCGACGAAATAGGCCGAGCAATCCACAACATTTAAAACAATATGGGTAATATTTCAGACATGCCCAATGCGAAATATCAAAACGCATTATATTCCCGACTCGAACCGACTACTCGCTCACGCCAGAAAATATATGTAATTCTATTAGTTTAATGTTGGGGCGAATGGGGAGATTGGAAGAAAATTGTCGTTTATTTTCACCCGGTGAATGGGTGGGGGGGGGGATTTGGAACCGCCGTCTGGTTATTGGATAAATAAATCGTATTTATTCAATCGTAACAGTTCGGCGGAGGGGGATACGGCGGGGGCAAATGTCCCCCATGTGTCTCCCGCCCGCAGGAGTCGCATTTCTGCAGTTCCGGGGCTATTGTTTCGCCGGTGATGGTTCCTATCCGCGGAGAAAATGCCCCCCCCCCGGAGCGGTTTAAAGGGACACGACGACGGATGACAAATAAGAACCGCCTGCATCGTCTACAGCCAGCAATGGCCGGCCGTAAATTCTAGACGCGTATCCGGCTATTTTCCGCATGATTTATACGCGGCTCGAAGCACAGGAGAAACTGTGCGAATACATGTCTTACAAATATTATTATACATCGCTCAGTCCGGGATCAAAAAAATATTGTACCTCGGAAATTCGGAACAATTCTACCGACCGAAAAAATGCATTGAAAATAAAAATCGACAAACGTATATTTCCGGGTGTTTTTAGACATTGTGTTATAATCAAAATTATAAAAATATTTTTCGTATTCTTACCAATTAAATATTCCTATTGTTCTAGACTACATTAAATGAGCGACGTTTTACGTGAACGGAACTTGAATTCTCACTGATTAATTTTGATTCATCATAAAAGACTTTTAAGAGTAATAATTTTAATTATGGTTATGTTTGAGTTTACAAACTTAGCACAGGTGTATTTTAATATCGCAACCAAAATTTGCTATTTTCATTAGGCGTAAATTACCAAATAGATTATTACAACGCAAATATTGTTTTCACTAGAAAAAACTATGTAGTAATTTTGGATCGATAGATATTCTCCACCGTTAATTAAAGAATTAATTGGAATTAAAGGTGCAACTGTTATGTTGGAAGAAGAAACTCTTAATGTATTTATTAAAAAATATAAACGAAAAATCGGAGCAATTTACAAATGAACTTCTTTAGTCAGTCTATTACCTAGGAACTAAACATCCGTACTTTCAGCGTTTTTACCACTGCGGATCTATTTATTTCTTAGCGAGAAGATAAATTCAATTCGTCCAACCGTCGTGAAAATCCGAAGGGGTTCCACGGTGACGTTCTCCCTGGCTTCATGCCCATCTATGTAAGGAATCCGTAACACGAAGCTGCTGTATAGCTCGTAGAATCGGTAACAGCACCTGGCCACAACCGTCGAAGTCGCTTAACGCTGAATTATGTCTAGAATATTTATGGGGACTTTCCGAGAGTTCATATCTTAACCCACCGAGACCGCGATTTCTATTTACGCTTAAAACTACTTTAAAGTCAGAGTCAAATTTTGAAATGTGATCAGTGCAAAAAAAACAAAATGTACTGTCGACGAGTTGTACGGTAAAAGAAAAAATTTTGAGAAACGCATTCACGTAAGCTAGCATTCATTTCACTCCTTCCCGATTGATCATAAAAAAGGAATACGGATGCTTGATCTGTCAGCGTGTAAACCGAAATACGAGTTCCGAGAGAACATTTCAAGGGAATTAATTTTTAAACGTAAAGTCTCACGCCGAGAAGATATAACATGAACAATAGCGTTCACCGAATAAATTTGAATGTCGCGTTATTTCCGACACTGACGTCTTGCGCTTTTCACAACCTTCCCTCCTACTCGGAAAAGTGAGCAAGACAATTTTCACCCGGTCCAGCGTGGAAGGCCGATCGGAAAATAAAGCGGAAAACTTCGGCACGTTTCCAAATTTGGAATCGGAACTTCCCATCCGCGCCCGTTGAGCGCTTCCAGGAATGCGATCTGGCAAAGCTTTAACTTGAAAATATCCGTTTCCAGAATTACGAATAGTCCGTTTATTGAAATAAGTTCGCATCGACTTTAAACGCGGCCCGCAACCAATTTTAAGGAGACGCCACTATGAATTGTTTCCAAGTAAATAGTCAACAATGTGTTAAAATAATTAATACATTGCGTTCCTAGGTTTATCACAGGTACAAATTTAGGGATAGATTTTGGACATCCTCAATGAGAGTATGTGTGGATCGACATTAATATACAATGTACCGCAGATTTTGCGTGTTTCTGCCTCCTCTCGCTGGTTTGGTCTTCTGCTAGACCGGTTTTGGCTGCTCGCCATCTCCAGTAGAGGTGTTTGCACTTTGGCACGTTGGATGATTTTTGGGCATCCTCACTGCACTGTCACTGTCACTTGTACTGTGGTGGTTGTCTCTTTGTTGTGTGTATATAAATGTGCCTTATTATTGTTTTTTGGGGGTGTTGATGTCTTATTTGGGTTGGGATTGATTTTGTTAATCGACTTAATTCCTTGTCGGATTATCGGTCAAATATATATTTGATTGAAGTGCACCCAACGAACTTTAGTTCAGTACATTTAGTACCACACTGAGGAGGGCGCTAGTTAATCGGTAATTAACTAGCGCACCCCTGAGTGAGGTGCGGAAATGTACTTAACTAAAGTTCATTGGGTGCGCCTGCACCGATTAACTAGATTACTAAAAATAAACTTTTTTACCAAAATAAATTTTGGATCAACAGGAAAATTTATGCTCTCGTAAATAGACAATACCAGATAGGTTTCCTATTGTATAAGTGAATGCATTTATTGAAACAATTATTTTAATTTCTATTTTGAGTAGGTCAAGCGGTTTTGAATCCAATAAAATTGATACTTGTCAATACGCATTGAAAATTTGAATTGAATTGATCCATCTTCAGAAATATTTCCACAACGTTTCTGTATTAAGAAATAATTACAATCACTACAGTCTTGAACGTTTTTGCAAGAAAATAATAACTGATGTCAGCTATGTGTCATCCTGCATGGGCGGCCATGCATGAATATTCAACCTCTCAAATTTCCTCAAACTACTACTTATGGGGCACTTAGAAGTCAAACCGCGTCTTTGAAACGTGACCCATGTCACCGGGCGATTTTCGAGGAAACCGATTCCAAGCCGATCGGCCGTCGGTGGTTTTTTCACCTTTACAGTCAGTTAGGTAATAGCCATTTGCAAAATGTGTCGGCTTCGCTGTATCTGGAAACCGGCGAAGACGCCGAAATATTTTCAGGGCGGGAAACAACAAAATGTGACTAAAGCTGAAAATGGGGAAATCCTAGCGGCTTACCGAGCGATTCCACGAATCGTTAATAGCGTCGCTATCAACAATGAACGAGTTATGTTATAAGGTTAAGTTGAAAAAGAAAATTACATTCATTAAATAGATATATAAGGATGACAGGTAGAGTGGAAATGGTGTAACGTGAAAAATTTGTCAACAGGAAATAATATTCTGTTCCCGACAAAATACTGTGTAATTTCATACATTTGTTTTCATTTAACTTGAAACAAAAATTACCGAACACGAAAAGATTTCTTACAGCGAGAGAGAGAGAGAAAGAGATGTCTTACAGAAGTCGATTCGACTGTTGGACATACTGATGATCAATTAAAAAACAAAATCAAATATAACAAAACTGTATTAATAATTTTTTCCATCCTCGTAAGGCGTACAAAGGTATTTCTATGAATTATTATTATAGATTGTTACTAATTTCGGTGTTCTATTTTTCAGAATAAATACGTGACTGCATTGCCCCTATTTAAATTTTGTTGACTGTTGGGGACTGAAAACTGTTGGCAAACATATTTTTTTTAATGCATCAATTCAAGATACGCAGGCATTGTTTTGTGTTATTCAACTTGTGTCCGGTCCCGTACCCGGAAAACCGATAATCAGTTAATTGTCCGGGAAAAACCAGGCGGCTCCCCGTTGGTTCTGGACGGTAGCATAGCGCCGTGAATCGGGCCTCGAGGGGCGCCAGTCGCCAATTTCATTCACGACTCTTGTTCAAAGACTTCCAGGAACGATCGGCCATAGAGGCCGCGCAGCTAGCTCATTGACGCGGCAGTGCGTAAGGGGGGAATTTGGCGGTGGCCGGGGCGCTGCAGCTCCCCGGGAGTAAAAGCCCCGTCGGGTGAAAGAGAACTTGATCCAACTTTCTACGAATTACTCTATTCCCCTGCTTGTGACGCACTCGGGGGTACCCTCCAGCCAACCGGCCCAACGTGCAGGAATAAACCGCCGTTCAAATTGCCCGGCGCTACTGCCATTATTAAGTATTTACTTTCCGAAAGGAGCGTTTTGAATGACGAGCAAAATGACCTTGCCAGCAGACATTGTTCCCGGTAGTCGGCCAACTGAGATAGGGTTATCGTATATCCTAGTCTGAGGTCATGTCTACCCTTTTTCCAATACTACTTTTTTTGTTTATATGCGTTGTTGTTATTTTGTTATCTCTTTTTTTCATCATCCGAACTAATTGCACGACCGCGATATTTATTCCGACTGAAAATTCCCTACAAGAAATAGGTCTTAAAAACTAAGGCAAAGTGTGCGGCCATTACGTTCAATTTCCTTCAATATTACATGTATTCATTCATGAAAATATATTAACAAATTGTTCACGAAAATTGAGGACAGATTTATATCGCCAAAGTCTTTGAGTAAGCTAATTAATTTAAGTCAATTTCATTTTGTTAACGATTATGATTTGATGCTTATACGTTTTAAATTCCAGCGGGGACAAGAACAAATCAGTGTTTTCTGAGACTTATTAGTCAGTTCTATCATGTATACATGAGATAGTTCATGTTCAACGAAATAAAAAAAGGTTTGATAAAAAACAATCAAAATTCGTTAATTTTTGTTCATATCTCGTAATTATAATTGTCGTTTCAAATATATTATTTTCCAATAGTTTTATTATTGCATTTTATCTGTCAATTTAGACATCATATTTTTGAAGAAAATTTACCGGCATTAATCCGGTATTACAACCCGAATGCAGACCCTGGCCAAGGGAAGTAAAATTTGACCAGTAAATTGTTGGGGCACCGGATTGGGAATCGAAGCTGTTTTACGGGGCTCAATTTCGTTTTTATGGGAATCAATAAAAATAAAAGAGGATTTTATTCCCTCTCACCGTCTCTCTCATTACTAGCGAGAGGTCGGCCACGAACTCTGAACCTCTTCGTCTCTTCCTAACATTTCTAAATCGGACTTTCACTTTAACATCGAAGCTATTATCATGCGATCCAATTACATTTCCAGCCAAGCTTGGTGGGAAAATCATTCATTTTACATCCGGCCTCTTTCCTTTTTACTTTCTTTAATTGTCTATGTTCTTTTTTCTAATTAAGGTTTCAGAACAATTCTTATGTAAGCGTTGAACATTCATTTTTGGATTCCATCGGCCAATTTTAATCATGTTAGCTCATGTTTAATTCGGATTTTCTAGCAATTTATTCGAAGTAATATTAATTTTTTTTACTGGACAAATTCCACTATTCTCAGTGCATATTTCTAAGCAATCAGATTGATTAAATTATTGTATAATAAATGTTGCAATCCGATATTTTTTACTTATAATTTTATAACTTACTAATAAGGGAATGAATGATCGGACGTATCATCTTGTAATATGTTAATTCTGCCGACTTCTGTATTGAATTATTTATTATACAGGATTGTGTAGTCAATGCTCCCGGTCCAGCAGCACCAAAAAAGTTTAGTATTATTGATTTTAAAAATATGGTGTTATGTATTTAAAGGGCGTGGTTGAACGAAACAATTTGGCAGTTGACTACAAAAAATGTAGTGGGAAATATTATATATATAAAAAATGCACTTTTAAAATATAATCTTTCCGCAGATATTCTGTCATTCTGTTTCCAGATATTTTCCCTCATTCGGTAGGACAGGGCTCGCAAAACGGCTGGGAAGGAACATTGAACCTGAGAAATGGAAATGCTGGGGGAGTCGAAGGCCGACCACTTTAGGGCAGGACAAATCCAACCGCCTGGGGCTAACAGGGAATAAGGGAACGAGGGGGGGGGGTCGACTTCTCTGTAAAATTATTATTCGAATCGGGTAAAAACAATACTTCGCGGACGTCTTCGGGAAAAACTGGGCTTACGGGGTTCGGGTCACGTAGCCGGCGGACATCCGAGGGAATTACGAAGGATAAAGGGACGATATAAAAATATCCCCCCACCCGTCAACCCGGTACCGTAATGTTTTCCTGATAAGTGCGATACGGAAGGACACAGAATTCGTGATAACGCGCCGATATTGTGGAACTGCGAAAACGTGACAATTAGCCCGGGGATGTACCGGCTTCGGTCGTTCCAGAATACAGTAACGCCGGTCTAATTCTGATGAGCGAAATGTTGGGGGGATGGAATTATGTGTCATGTGTATTTAATTCGGAATATGATCACGAAGCCCTTCTTATACTTTTAAAGCGTTTGTCTGTTTTTCTGTCACAGAGTGATCAAGTGGAACACTCTTTTCTTTAAAGAAAATATCCTCCAGGCAGTATAATAAAAAGGAAGAGTAAATCTACCTTCTTACGAAGAAGTCTCCTGAGGCGGAGACTGTTAGGGAATAACTGTGGTCAAGAATCTGCAGGTTTTTGGCATTCTGTATTCACTCCGATTTACTTTCCGGGCCACTGTATTTCCCCTCGCGAATTTCCGAG
The DNA here is from genome assembly GCA_019843655.1 of Lethocerus indicus. Taxonomy (NCBI): domain Eukaryota; kingdom Metazoa; phylum Arthropoda; class Insecta; order Hemiptera; family Belostomatidae; genus Lethocerus; species Lethocerus indicus. The sequence goes on from JACDQD010000006.1 coordinate 5,353,870, forward strand.
AAGTAGCTCAAGCGTAAGAAGTAAAGCTGGCACAAATAAGGGTAAAGCCAAGCAAGCTATTGAGTCACTAAACATGTATGTGCTCCCGCCCATACAGTTTTTTTATGCTAATTTTATTTTTATCTCTTTATAAAAACCTTGACTCAACAACAAAATGGAAGTAAAAGATAATTTTTAATTTTATTGGAGACAAAATAAAAATCAATTTCATGATGACAAAACGACCATTCAGGTAGTTTCAAAGAAATATTCTTTTCCCATCGTGTAAGCGTTGTCGAATATTTTTGAACAGTGAAATAACGTATAGAAATGTACACTGTTTTATGTGTTCTGCCGTGTAATTTACGCCCCAAATGTTTAAAACGGCTAGCAACTACGGGGCAGTGTATTTTGATGGCAATTCCCAAATTTATTTGATGGGCCGCTGTTATTTGCCACGTCGTTAGCTCCTCTCGGCTCGACAGGCAACGGGGACAAAGCGGACCCCGCCGTCCGGGTTATTTATGGAATTTTCGCTTAAACGGGGATCGACCCACGCCGGCCAACGAGGAAGAACGATTCCATCTATTCTTATTTCGGCCGTTTTCGCCCAGTCAAATATTCCGTACTGCCGTACATAAACTTTCAAAATGTTGTCGTTTTAATTTCTGCAAGAAGTGAACCGAAAGTATTTCCATTTCCCCAATCCTAATTCATCCTAATCTCATGTTCAAGTTTTATCCGGAACTCTGCGTCGATGGGCCCTTTCCTTTCTCCGTGCAGCCTGTACTAAACACTACATAAAATACTATATGAACACTATATAAAAGACTATAAAAAAAACTAAGTTTACTACTTATTTTACTACAGTACTTTTCCTGAACAGAGTACCGTTGTAGCAGATGTTTCATTATTGTTTTATATATAACGATCTACTATTAACGATGTTTTAATGCGTTTACTTGGACTGTCATCGGAATCGTATTGTTGCTTTTCACTTTATTTGGTTTAACATCAATCTCCCAGTATTATTTCCAGGCAAGTTTCCAGGATGTTGAGTTTCGGTTTTTGATGATGTTTTTCATATTGCGTTTTTGGGCTTCATCTCTTATATTTCGTTTGCGATGCGTGTAAAACGTCGTTCCCGAATGAATTGTTTCATTGCATGCATTGTCACAACATCGATCGTGTATGAGCGCATAGGCGTAGTGCATAAGAGTGAATCGCGGCTAACGTCGAAACACGTTAACTTTATAACTAAACGGAGTAGAATGTTAGAAGAATAAAAATGTTCCTAATTTCCACCGAGAACACATTTTAAAAATAAAATTAATCGCTAACGCCGTCGATTCGATTCTAAATTAAACAACACTTTGTTTAAACGAAGCGTAATTCGTGTACAATTTCGATTGGAATATTTTAGGGCGGGGACAAAACGGTGGCTATAAAAATTCAAAAGGGGCCCTTCGGGAGGGTTGGCCGGGGGCATTGTGCCCAAAATGGGAGGACGGCGCTGTCCTAATGGAGCAATAAGTGGGCGCCCTTTCATCGCCACCATTTCGGCACTCCATTCCGATATGACGGGCCCCCCCCCCTCACACTGCCCATCACTTCCCCCCCACCGAAACACAACTTGAGCACAGTCACGCTTTGTTCCGCGCCCACCGATGTTGGTCGATCATTTTGGAAATAGCGGCCCCCACACACACACACACACACCTACACTCGTTTTAATCGCCCACACATCTCCAGTCTAAAATTACCGCCCTACCCTGATTTATATTTCAGTTCTCCGCAGGACAATACCCATTGAAATAGACTACAGCAATTCTAAATTGTAGTCCAACTCTTGACTCCTAAACGAATTTGAACAAAATCAGACGTTTGTCCAACGTAATAATATCGAAATATTTTTTTTGACATGTTAATTCGGGAATAGAAACATTTGTCGTAGAAGTTGAACAGAAATAGTGCCAATTTAAAGTTTTATTCAGAATGAAAATATCTTGAAATGATACGACATAGCGAATTTGAAGAATATTATTTGAAGTTTGAATTCGTAATGCATAGTCGGAAATCGGATAATTTAGTAGAATATGCTCTGATATGATATGCATAAATCATCATTAATATATCCAACGGATTCATATGATTTACCAATAATGTACCATGTGTTTCTATACTTTTCATTTGCATTGTGCATTGTTCTCGTATTGAATCGTTTCATATTTGATTTAATTATTCTTTTTATTGCCTATTAATTAAAGAAATTAATAGCCAATAGATAGTTATACTGTAGTATGCCAAAGTCTAAGAGGATGACTGTTGGGAAAAGAAAGAGATCGAAGAGAATAAGAATGAGAATGTTAAGACAAGATGAGAAGAACAGTGATGGAAAGAGGGAACGAAGAAAATTAAGGAGATTAAGAAGGAATTCACCGAAGAGAGATCTCGGGTTGGCCGGTGGTGATCGCAGAAAGAAGGGGAAAAATACGGAAGTGGAACACGAGAACATTGGAACGTTGGAGGAATTGAATAACCGAGAGGATCATGAAGCGGAAAGTATACCAGCGATAGAAGCTGTCGATTGGAGACATTTCACACATTTCATGTGCTGCGCGGAAGATAATTAACTTCATATGAAACACAATATTTGTAACCCTGTCTTCTATATTCTCTCGGGCTGCAACGTGAAGTATAAAATCGTTATTATTATTATTATTCGACAATAACGAACCAGAACTCTATTTTAATGTGGAATACAAGTATCGAATTGATTATTTTGGATGAATTTTCCACCGTTGTATGCCTCGAGTTCGGCCTCGTTAGGAACTATGAAAGAAAATAAAACTTCAGGTAGGTCAAATAATGTAACATCTTCTGAAAATAATAACAGATTACAGATAATACTAATTATCAGCAATAATTGTATTTCATAATTACAAATTTGACCCTAAGGCCGGTGAATTTCTACATTGTAGGTAATTAATAATCATTCGTCCGAACGGTCACAATTCGTTTACTTACGACCTCGACGTTCGTCTAAAGGGAAATCATTATTGAGACTTCACCACGCTGATGGTGTTGTATCGCATTGCGGTGGTAATGAGAATAACGAAATACAGAGAAATTTTCTATTAAGGCGTCATTGAGATTTATTAATTGACAGAAGAAATCAAAATTTAATCTATTTCGTAATTTTTTGAAAATTACTGCGTAAATTCCGGGTCTTTAAATGAAGTGGGCACAGCAAAAGATAACTGAAATATCACCTAGGAATGATTATTGTTGTTACGAGTATTCACCCATCAAATACTTTAAACTGGAAGCTTCAACCCTAAGGTAGGCGAAATTGCTGAATCGGCTTTGTTTATCGGTATTGGAAATAAGGGAATACAGTGAAATAATGCAGTTGGGGCGCGGACGGTCGTAGAACCGGCCCCAGCGGCGTTAACGTGCTCTCGATGCCGCCCCCACTGGGGGCAATGCGAAGGTCCGGGGCCGTATGAAGAACGGTAGCTTGATGGAAGTATATATATGTATATATATATATATATATATATATATATATATATATATATAGAGAGAGAGAGAGAGAGAGAGAGAGAGAGAGAGAGAGAGAGAGAGAGTGAGAGGCAGGGGGTGAATGAGGCCGGTAATGGGGTAGATAAAACAGCCTCCCCGAGCGGCAGTTACCTGTCAGACCGAACAGTTTAGATAGCCTTATCCCCATGGCGCTCGTCTATTCCGCAGTCATTGATCCGACCGGTACAATTGCACGCCGCCGCGCTTATCCTCCCCCTCCTCCCATCGTCCCAAGTCCTTTTCAACTAAGCTCATCAAAAACTATCTCAACAAGAAAACGGTATAACTGGGACAATAAGACTCGGACAGAATGGAGCAAATGGAAGAGAAATGGTTGTATTAACGGAAAACTTGAATTTAAAATTTTAAAAAATAGTTTTTACAATAAGAACTCCGGTTTAAAATACCTGTTTTGTGGTCTGTGAGGGGTTGGAATACCGTAGATTTCGCGTATTTCTGTCTCCTCTCGCCGGTTTGGTCTAGACCGGTTTCGGCTGCTCGCCATCTTCAGCAGCGGTGTTAGTCACTTTTGGCACTTTGGATGTTTTCTTGGGCATCCCCACCGCACTGTCACCGTCACTTGGACTGACAGTACACCGATAAATTAGCGCCCCCCGAGGGTGGAGCGGAAATGCACTTAACTAAAGTTCGTTGGGTGCACTCAACTTACCGACTATATTCGCCCCGCTAATCCTAACAAAGAACCTAAAACAATGCAGTGAGGACGCCCAAGAAAGTGCCAAAAGTGACTAACACCTCTACTGAAGATGGCGAGCAGCGGAAACCGGTCTAGCAAAAGACTGATAATTTATTAATATATAAAATAAACAGGACTTTAAGGATTAAAAAGGCATTGTAACGAATTTAGTATTAAGTTGATCATAGTATCATTGTCGCTGAACAATGATATCCGTGTAAGTAAACATTAACCGGATTAACCTGTTTGAACTCCAATGGTACCTATTGCGGTGGTAAATGTTAATAATGGTAAATTGCCGTGGCCATTGACGGTAACTTGAGCATTGCCGTAATTAGCAGTAGGCTGGGGCCCGATTGCTGTTCCTGGGGGTGTGATTGCTATTCATATCTCTGTCCTGTTTCGCCAAACCGCCGTTTCTCATTTGGATTTTATGAGTGAGGCATAATGAATTTATACCGGGCTGTGTTGGCTGCACTTCGGACAATAGAAACGTCGGGCGAATCGTGCCGAGAATGGACACAAAATTGCCCTGGTATACAAAAGCTGCGGGCTTCGAAAGACCCAGAAGGGAGATACTACTGCATGGTGATAATTGCCCGCTGGTTACACGAGCCGTATTGAAAACCACCGCATCTGAACTGAACAAATAGCAGTGACAACGCTTCATTTGTGAATAAAAAAAAGAACCATTTTCTGAACTCTAGATGAAAGTTTAAAACAAACCACCGTGCCACATATCGCGCTATTATAACTATAATAATGAAAAAGTCTTAAAATTACGAACATAGTGGTTAATACTTTAAAAAATTGGTTTCTTCTATTATACTATATTTCTTATCAGTGCTACTTTAAAATTAATGTCGATGATTGTATTGTGTTGGAAATCAGGTAATTTTGTAGGAACTGTTTCGGTAATCTCGGCAGTTTCTCAATCGGTCTGCTGTGTTACAGTAACCGGCTGTGCAATTACGAAGGACTCCACTGTTGCTTTCAATGTTGGGAAATGCAGGAGTGCTATTGGCCGGATGATTAATGGGTCATAATATCTTTTCAGGTGGACAATTGACATCTTGCGTGATTGTGTCCAACCTGTTTTTTGGAAACCGCTTCGGCTTTCTAACGCCCTTAGTCTCATTCCTTGTAACGGATTTCAACAGCTTTCTTGCTCTTGTTCTTCGAAGGAACAATCAGGGTCGGCGTAATTTTGTTTTTGAACCGAGTGAATCTTGTCCGACAAGTTCAATTTGTCGGTCTACAGTCGTTAAATATTTCAATTTTTATTTTCCCTCAAAATATTTGAATACTCTTCTACAACCAACCGAGTGAGATTCCGACAAGATCCAAATTACAAAGATGATAATGATAAATATAAAATTTACAGGCAGATAAGGTATTTCGCGGTTGTATTCTATATCTCGCTGAATTTTAGCCGTACTATTTCAGCTACACGTCGTCAATTTATGACGCGTTGATCTCTACCTCTGCTGTCTACCCCTCTCGTTAGGCCGGGCGTTTCGCCGCTGTGATATAATGATAGCGGAGCGGATCTCTCATAAACTATAGAACCTCAATAAAGGTTCCAATTTGGCGTTCCCCCCCCCCCCTCCCAAACCGAGAACTGTTTCCTCCAGGATATAAAGCGGACGCTTTCGGTATAATGAGGTGTGGGTTCAGAAGAAAAGAGCAACAAGGGAGGAGCGCCAAAGTGATGATACAACTTGTAACTCTAGACCCTTCAATTTTCAACTGCGAGCATATTAATGTAACATTAAACGGTTGTTACAACAAAATATGGTCGCGTAATTAATAATATAGCTTGAAGCTTTCTTTTATTAATTTATGTGTATTTATTTATTACTGACACTCCCAATTTAGACACAGAAGTAAATCATAAATTGATCCGATCAAAATAAAAAATTTAACTGTTCGATTATAGGAATTTATTTTGCTGTATTGTATATTGTGTAATAGGGACTAATGAGCCTATTGAAATCGACTCCAAGTGGACCTGAGGGTGTTCCAGTTCTGTTCAAATTCTGAATCTGAGGGCCTCCTGTAGATCCCGTCCCCCTCAGCCATCACTGTGCAGTATCTGGTGCAGACACAGCCCGTTTGAAGCCCGACGGTCAATCCGCGGCGTCACTTCCGAGCACAATGCGGTGCACCCAACACAGGAACGTTCCAGTCTCACGTACCGCAAACACGAGAGATATATTCGGTAATATCGACAACAACAGTCGTCCGACAAATCTCAATGCGTGAAATAAACACACTGTCCCCGTCCACTTAGTGTTAAACTACGTTCCTTGCCAGAAACTGGGAAACAAGCCACAATTGAAGTAATAAATATTTAAGGTTTTTAAAAAGTAGTTTTCCCATTTTAAAAATTAGGCCACGTTTGTCTCCATTATTTCGACGGATCAACTTTCAGGACTCCATCTTCTCAATATGATCAGTTGTTCCAAATATAGGCTGATCCTATATTTGTTATATTCTCTTTTAATTTCCCATGTATTTTCCGGGGTTCGAACAATTAGAATGTCGAAAAATTCTACAGTCGCTCAAAAATTTATTAATAAAAACCTTTAGAAGTTATTACGGTTTGGTACCCTATTATAGTTTGATTGTTTTAACGGCATATTTTCTTACAATTTCGTTTTTACTCGTGTATTCATTAAAATCCCCGAAATACTCTGTTTCTGTACACTAACGTTTATTTTTAAAATTATCTGTATACAACTTTGATGAACAGTCCGTGAAAGCGATTTCCGCTCTACTCGTGGTTGGGTGGCCTTTGGTTCTTGACACAAAAATTAAATGTCGGCATTCCCGCTTTGATAGATACTGAAGGCGACGCCAGAAGAAAATGATATGCGAAACATATATGTAGACAAATATGCAGTAAATCCTCGCTTGTGGTTGACTTTGGTTTAAGTACTGAAGCTATTTTCCTTGTATAAGTAAGTAAGAGTAACATAGCCTTTTCAGTTATGATACGTTATTCGCTCGGTACTTAGTTTGTGGAAATACGGTTGTTTTATCTGCCTCGCTGGGGCCAACTTGAAACCGCGATATTCAATTCGGAAATTGTCAAAGTGCCGGTGTAAAACAATACAAACGCTAAATGAATTTGTCAGACAGGGCTATGGAAACGCATTAGATAATATACACAGATAGGATTTGCGCAGTGAGCGGAATCCATTATAAAGTGCAAACAATCCGACCGCCGGGGAAATGGAACATTAGCGCCCCCTTAAACCTCTATTCCACTCTTCGCGAATTATAATGGCCCGCAGCGGCCCGAATAAATACAATTGAGAACTCTCATTTTGGCACCGAAATTGGAAAATCACGGACCCTGTTGGGCGACTGTTTCCGACGCTGTTCGCATTTTAACGGGCACTCTTCCACACCGCCATTAACCGTAAATACCCCGGATTAACATTCGCTTATTTAAGCACACCGGAATGATCCCAGGTTTAATGTGTACAGGGAAGAATCACAGTGTGTTCTGCAGGGTATTTTCTAAAACGGCCAACAAAAATTTCATAGTATGTTTGATAATTATAAATTCCTGGGAACTACATCTGGAGGAGGCTAATAAAGTAATCTGATTCCATTCTGCCAATACCTATCTGCCAAACGAAGTGTAGATTTCACTAAATTTATAGAAAAATATTATCCATAATTTTGCGAATCTTGGGATAACAGTTTCAGGGATAATTGTCTGTAGCTTCTATAAGTACAACACCTGATCTTTATTTCATTAAACGAATCTGAGCATTCACACCCCGTCATCTTTTTCACTTTGAAATACGATTGCGAATACAAAGAAATCTATCTATTAAGATATCTTAAATTGTGTAATTTATGTTTTTTTAATTATCGAAAAGTGACATTGTGTCAAAGCGTGAATTGAATTTTAGCAGAATTTCAGTCACTGTAAGATCCTGTCGCCAATTATCTCCTCCTGCAAACTGGAGAAAAAAAATATTTGAGAACAAAACGACACGCTGTAGTGCCCGTTGAAGAATCATAATTTGTTTTCACATATTTCAGACCACGCGAAACCACCGAATAAGCCTCCAGATTTTCCTGGGTGGCCGGGCTAACTGAGCGGCGTAACGATATTGTACAGGATTTAAACTGCATGGCGAGAGCCGATAAGAAATAACAATTTTTCGTGGGAATGAACCCCCGGTCGAGTGCATAATTCACGGGGGGTGGCTGTTAGGCTGATAGGGGGTGGGATCAGAGCATTCCGTTACATTAAACTCAGGCCTGCTCCTGTAAATATTCCACAGAAAATAAATCACCACCACCACCACCACCCTCCAAACCGACCCAATAGCGTTAACAGCACCTGGATTAAAGGCAGGCTCAACATTCTACCAGGGAAACCTGCATTAATCATTGGTCGCCGCACGCGCCTGTAGTAATTTATTCCGGGAAATAAATGAAGACGATTTTATAAAGTACGGAATGAAATGAAATGAAGAACCATCGTCGCGGCGTTAAACTGCTTGAGATGCCTGTTCGGTGGGCTGTCGATGATTTGGACTGCATATACCAAAATTATGGCGTGGTAATAGTATCCTGGCTCGTCGCGTCGACTGTGTAATGGAAATGAATTTAATCTGTCGTAATGTTTACCTTAACATTACCTCCTAATTTTTATCAATTTCAGGTCTACCATAGTTTTCTAGTTGTTCTTTCTCCTTGGTCAAGCGAAAGACCGAACCAGCGAGACGAGACAGAAGATCGAGAGAACCGTGGTATTCCAAACCCTCGCAGACCACAGAACAGATATTCCAAACCAATTTCAGGAATAATTCTAGGTATTGCAAAGCATAATTCAGGTCAGAGAATTGAGTGATGAAACTTTATTTCAAAAGTTATATTTGGATTATTTAGAAAGGGAGAAGAGTCCCAGTTACTCTGTAATTACTGATTGTGAAAACAGTCCTTTATTACTAAACCCGTGCTCCCGTCGAGACATAAAACTAGACATTCTAGCCATAGACTGTCGGCATATTGAGGTCATGTTGAATGGATTGTGTGATCAGAAACAGACGGGGGAGCATTGAGGATGGTTCGGAGTACATTCGATTGGAATCTCTAGATGCGGGCGATATTGGAGACTTAGTAGAACCCCGTAGTTCGATTCCATATGTCCAAACGTTAATTTTGAATTCAGTTTCAGTATTTTCATGCTTCTGGGCCGGGATATCGTTGAAGAAAACCATAGGACAGGCTTGACGTCGTAGGCAGAAAAAAAATCTATTGGAATCATCCTTCTTGCACAGTCCAGAAATACAGGCTTTTCGCTATTTTTAAAATTTAAATAAAGTATAAATAGAAGCGGAAGTGGGAGGGGTGGTGTAGAAACGCGCTGCGAACGAATATCCCACACCCAATGACACTTTCTGCATTTATTTCTGAAATTTAAAGTCGGAATGAAATAAATCTTTTACATTATTCATACTTCCATGCTATGCAGACAGGGTGTGATATCGAATTGGCAGCTATTTGAATCATAAAACAGTGCTATCCTGTGCCTATTCAGGCTGTCATTTGCAACAACGCCACCCGGAGACATTTCCGCGACAAATTCTCCGTTCACAGTCGGGTCATGGAAGCGGTTGCATATTTATGGCGTACCCCAACCGACGACGGTTGAATAAGGCCGCAGCTTCAATGGCCTGTCGCCTCGAGATGAAAGGAAAACTTCTGACGAAATTCTGCTTTGGACCTTCTCCAAACACAATGTCCGCTACACACCTTGAAGCGACAAATTCTGAATTTATCAGCAATTTCATCAAGCGAATTTTGCTGTATGTAAATTTATTATATATGATACTTTAAACCAATCGTGAGAGGGTCACGAAAATATACTAATAAATTTGTCTATTGTATCACAAATTATCAAACAAATTGGACCATTTACGCTTGAAACGTAAAAGGGTTATTATATGCTAAATTGGTTGAGATTTCTCCCGAATGCTCTCGCGGTATTCAAAGCCGGTGTAAAGGAAGCCGGTAAAAGCTTTCAGAGTAGCCCTTAAAGTATCGTTAGGGTTATTTCTTAGGTCGGATATATATCTAAGCCGGCCGAAATCGAATCGGCCCGTGTTGAAAGGCCGAGTTTAACTTGCACTAATGACTCCGCCCCGGGGTTTCCACACGTGAAAAGGGGCCTCTTTTCGACGACCGCTTTTATCACAAGTGGCCCTCCCCCTCCTTCCCATTTTGCCCGAGGCGCGTCCCTTTGATGTATTCGGGCCGAATCTAAGAGTTGAGAGTTAAGATTCGGTCGAGATCAGGGCCGACAGTCAACGGAACCCATTCTGAATTCAGAAGTGGATCGGATACATTTTCAAAGCCGCCGGTCACTATTGGAATGTCACCTTGAAATAAACTGCACAGCTCTGCGAACGCTTACTACACGAATGTCGTTAACACTATTTTAGTAAATCTTTATTCACGCTTACCTTGTAATCAAGGATACAAATAAAGGAATTGTTTTACAATGTAAAAATAAAAACTACTAGTTGTCGACCCAGAGTTTATTGCAATAATAAATCTTTCCACTCTAATGAATACGATTTTAAGACGATTTTAAAACACTCTATTAGAATTGCTGTACATTATATGTTCTTAAATAAAGTGGTAATTTTTGTCTCATACGAAATATTTTGATTACATTAGCTGCCGATCATTCATAGATTTCTTATTAATTAATTTAATCATACTACTATTTGTATCAGTTGATTGTATAAAAATAGTGAATGTATGGTTCTTGTTTTGAATGGCTTAATTGTTTCATAATAATTATGCACAGCCGGCAGTTTTGAAACAGCCGTGTTAGCAACCGGTACAATTAATTTCGCCGGTACGTATCGGCTAGCGGCGAATCAAAGTTCCGCCGGGGTCAATGGCTGGGGGAAATTGCAGCGCGAGACTCTAGTCAAATTAGTCGCACGCTTTTATCAGTTTATAGCTTAATGCTCGAATGATTAATAAGCGAGGATTTCCCGACGCATTTCCCACTGCCCGATAATATCTCCTGTATCGTATGTATCTAGGCGCCGGGATAAATCTCCCGCCGGTAATTTCGCCCATATAAAGTTCCGCAATAATAAATTTAGATTATCAACCCCGAATCCAAATATTAGTTCCATAATAGGCCTAAATAATTGGTTATCGCTCAATTAATTTATGGTTATGCAGCGGTGTTTAGTATTCAATCTCACGTTGTTAGTTCAGTACTGTAACAGTTATCAAGTCCCTCACGAAGTTTCAAGAAGTATTGACGGGGAGAGAAAAGAAAATGTGCACGAAAAGAGGATCGAAATGAAAATATTAGAAAAATTCCTAAACCAGCCGCTAGCTCAGGATATCTAAATCCTGAGTCACACTCCGCGACCCAAAGTGCTACTATCCGAGGGAGCTTTAGAATGTAGTCGGTAGGTTTTAATTTTCAACTGACAAAAATATCCCTGCCAGTGTTAATTTCTTACAATATTTCTTATAATTTCGTATGCATCGGTACAGATAATTGGTACTAATTTACCGAAAGAGTGTCGTTAACGATGGCGAGAAGACGTGCGACGATCTAGGTTATTGATTGAGTTTGCGGCCGTCGTCAGTAGCAAACCGGAAAGAAGCCGAAGAATCAACCGGCACAGTGATGTTATTCGGGTTTTTTTGACCCACCGTACGAATTGTATATAGTAAAATACAGAGGGGTCCAAAAAAAGTTATCAACTGTTTAAAAGTCCATAACTTGCAAACTCATTTTTGATAGTGTCATATTTTGTAGTCCGGCAACCGCCATACAAGCGTTGTATTGCGTTGTTTTGTCAGATGACAATCGCCAGATAGTCAGTGTTTTGTTGTTAGTTGTACCTTGTTACTCGAGTAACATGGCTGGCGCAAGGCTTATATTCGATGAAAGGAAGTCAGCTTTGAAGTGGTATTTTATGTACGAAAACATTAATGAGGTTCAACGGCAACGGCGAAATGAGTATCAAACAGAGCCAATATCCAACGGAACACGTTGCAGGCAGTAGTTCGTGCTGCAGTTCGGCGGCATCGTTTGTGTGTGGATGTTAATGGTGACCATTTCGAACACCTACAGTGATATCTTTAAGTTGGACTTTAAGCTACACTCTCACCTAAAATGAGACAACTCCGTCAATTAGTTTGCAAGTTATGAACTGTTAAACAGTGGGTACATTTTTTTGGACCCCTCCGTATATTCTTGTAGAACCCCGAACGGTGAGGGAAATGCGAGGGAACGTCAGGGACTTGTCGCCGAAGCTCCGACGACAGATTGCATTTCCCAATCGCGCGTATTGTGCGGGAGCAATTCGGTTGACGGGGAATTGAACTCGGAGGGAATCCAATCGTCGCCCGTACATCCCCCGCAAACCGGTTCCGGGCGTACCGCCATTCTACCCCGGTTAATAACTGTTTGAGCAGTGGCGCCCCCCCCCCCGCCCGCCAACCAACTACGGTGGCTCGGGGTGCAACCGACCCAATTGAAATAACCGGCCGAACGGAGTCCCAATCCCGATCCTCCACTGCAGCTCCAATGCGACTTGGGACTCCACTCGCCATTGACGAATTGTGCTGCAGTCCGTGCAGCCGGCTGCACAAATACCGGGTTCGCGTATACCCCGAGCCTAACTTCAATCGCGTCACCGAATGTACAGGCTCAATCATTACGCCGACAGTGTTTTAAGGGGAAAGTCATCAAAACATACAATCATCTACAGCAGTTTAAGATTTAAAAATCATTACTAATTTGTTAAAAAACGAAATTTAATGACAAACGTCAGTTTTGAATCGTGATTTTGACATTTTTATCAAATAAATTATATAAATATTATTATAGATTTCGCCTGTCTGCTTTTGCTGGTTTGGTCTTTTGCTATTTATTTTTTTATAAACTAAATTTCCCATGCTCATTTCTATTGTTGAAATTCAGTCTATACGAATTAAAAAAGAATTTTCAATTTCTACGTTCATATTGTGATATTCGATTTGTTACATGACTCTAGAAATAACCTACCTTTCCCCGTATCCTTGTAAATTTACATTCTATGATTTAAATTTATTCAATAAAACATACCAACTGGAATGTTGACTGATTATTCAATGCTAACAAGAAAATGTGGACAACCGTTATAGAATTATAATACAGTTGAAGATTTTAATGATTTCATGTAACCGAGAGAGCAATCTACTAATATTCTACTGATTCGTTCCCTTTCCCTGATAACAAATGGTATAAATCCGTCATCACGGATGTAGTGTGGGAATAGTAGTTTTATATCATCCCCGATTACCTGTTTCGTTGAGAGAGGCTAATTGGTCTGGAATATTGAAGTTAATTAAGTTGTGTTGGCGTACAAAGGGGCGACGTGGAGTTGTCTAATTTCTGCAGAAAATGGAATAGACCCAATGAGAGAGATTGAATGAGACGGAGGGAGGGAGAGATTCCGAGAGAAAGAGTGAGAGAGGGAGGGAGGGAGAAATAGAGGGAGCCTCTATCTCTCTCGCTCTCTCAATCAGACTAATGCGTCTCCACCGAAGGTAAGGTAACTACCGACAGTTGTCGTCCTAATTTTGCCCAGTGCAAATCATTCGCACTGAGACTTATGTTTACAGGCGTGGAAATTAAGCCGTAGCGTTTAAAAGCGAAGGTTTTAGTACCATATCGCATACAATACAGGTATTTGCAACGCACACCACTGCGTATTCCAATGCACTGAAAGTTTAATTTGTCAATTATCAAACCTGCAGCACGTGTACCGCTGCTTATAGGCTGTACTTGCTAGTAAAAGACCAAACCAGCGAGAGGAGACCGAAACACACGAACTTTAGGAACTGTTTAGCAGCTTTCCCTCGTTTCGAAGTAAAATCATCTTGTCCCTTTAATAAAACGTGTGCACTAGATGTATATGCGTGAGAAAACACTCGGAGATAAAATATTTGTCTAAACAAGACCAGTTCTGCGTACTGTAGACTGGACAAATTATAAAAAATTTGGAGTTAAAAACAAACATTTATTTAATTAGTCAAATTCAACGTTATTGAACTTTCAGTCACGCCAACGGACCGTTCAAAACAGGGCACTTTCAAAAATTATTAAAGCGCTAAATTTCAATACCTTGTTCAGATTGAGCAGCTGGTCTGCCCTCAGGGATCGAATTTCCGTATAATAAATCAATCAGAAGTTGACAATCTGTAAGTTTCTGTGTGAAAACTGGTCTCGGATTAAAATCCCCAAGTAACTGTAATTTGTAAGCGGCGTTGCTGTGTTCGAACCAAGTTCGGGGCCCGAATGTTGAGTTAATTCGTCTCCCTCTTCTCCAACTTCACTTCAAGCCGTGTAAATTAAATTCGGAACAATGCGACTGTCAAATAATAATTACGGTACTCGCGAAACTCTCTTCCTGAGTTGACGCGATAAAATTAAACTCAGTTTAAGTTCCATCCGTTAAGAGTTGGTTTAGATACTGGACCGAGGACAGGGCGGACGGCAGAGTATTTTTAGGACCCGTCTAAAGTCACTGTTACTCCTCGGTGAATAGAAAATAGACATAGAAAAACCTCAAAAATAATTTATACTGGGTGTTGTATCTATACACAAAATTTATTATTCCCTAATAGTAATAATATTTATTGTGCAGATAAAATTAGAAAAATGTATTAAAAACAGGAAATGTGAAATCCTTGTTTCGTTTGCACATTGGATTCCCGTGTGTATCGGACTTTTTCTTCGGTTCACAAATATTTACGAAGTAGGGAGTGAACATCGTTGTCAAAATATACTTTGTGACCGATATTTTGGTGGGAAAAAAGGGGAGGCGTACAGTAAAAACAACTCCTAAACGTTTCATAGGTTAAAGAGAAAAGCTGTAAACCTTTAATTACATTGTGTCCGATACGGTTACAAAAAATGTCCCGGTATCAACATTTCACTCAATACGATTCAAAATAACATTCGATGCGCCTAAATTATACATCGATCGTTTGTTTTATATCATCTGTTTTAACAGTCTGCGAACATTTTTTTATGATTCTGTATAGTGTATTCGAAAATATGTATTTTTTAGCCATTCAACATACGTTATGAAATGAAACTATAAACAACGACTAACTCGTATGTGTTTTATACATTCAAATATTTGGTCATTCTGTGCTATAGACATCCTTTCATCGGTGATTAGTCGCTTTGAGAAGACATATATAAAAATATACGTACGTAGGTATTGTGGTAGGGAATATTTTATAGGCAATTTGTCTGGGCGTATCGCGGAAGGTTCGGCCGATCAGAAATCTATTAAAGGCATTAAAGGTTGGGGCGATTTATTCGCCGAATCGGATATCCGGTCCCAAAGCGCCGTTCGGGAACAGTAGTTCCCCCGATAAACGACACTGTTTGCCTTCCATTAAATTAAAACGCGAGCCGCGGTAAATAAATCGGATTTCCCCACCCAACGTTTCGATCGTTTAACCCCGGTACGGGCTAATATCCATTACACATATGAGGCCCGGGCCCACTAAAACATTTGTCCGATTAGATTCGGTCCAGCGCATCCGTGTTTTGATTAATTGACGATGGATCTATTACGATGCGCCAAATAAGCGAACTACTTTTCCTCCTGTATATATTGAGAATTGAATATATCCGATAGTGTGTTGTAATTTATTTTCACAGACTAGTCTAAGTATAAGATATTTATGGGAAGAGCATCGAAAGGTTTAGAGTAACGCGTATTACAGATAATAATTATATTTAAAGTCAAGCAAGTATTAGAAAAAACGAAGATAATAGACCACAAAAGTTGTCCTACAAAATTTGGACCGTTTTAGTGTGCAAACAGACTGGATTATGATCTACATTAGCGCTAAATGCTTCTGTTCCTTCAGGACTGAATCCCGAATTTGTTAATATAAACAATTGATTTATTCGATAGAAAATTCGTATTCGATTTATTTTATGATGTCCCTTCAGAATATCCAATTTTATAGCAATGAAGTTTTAAATTTTTAGCAGAATTTCTGAAAAACCACCGACCAATTTTACACTTTTGCGTATCGACTCGTTTAATTAACGTCATGTTTAACCGAGACGCTGATTCGGACCGACTGAGCACGGTACGCTACACGGTAGTAGACATCTCATACATTATGCATCGTGGGCCACACAAGTTTTGTCAATATTGTACAATTCCGAAAGCTTTCTCCGGCCGCCCGCTCGCCCTCTTCACAACGTTAGAACAACTGTCGCCCGGAGTTAAACTTTCATGGAATTGACTTTCAGTACCATTCATGCCGAATGAAACTCTTGTCGCCGGCTCCGTCACATAATTACTTACTTTGAACGCTAATTCAAGCATTAAAACGTAAAATACTCTCGAGCGCTTCAATAAATAAATCTATGCTTTATATAGAAAATAACTCGAAGAAAATCATCGTTAATAGTAATTTCATTGGATGTCATCTTCTCGGGATGAATTGACTCGATTAACCGTCTATTTCTTCTTGTTGGCCCTAACCTATTTTAATACCGTACAAAAAAGAAATACTAACGCAACATATCGCATACAAAATAAGACTGCTGTGGGTCAGCTAGAGTTTGTAATAAGAAAAAATAATGTTATACTTGCACATTCATCGGCCTCGAATCCGATTACCGAATTTTTCTTCCGAAAGTGTTTAGAAAATGCGATTTTCAAAAGCGTTTCAGGCAGGTTAATTACGAAATTGTCGGTATAATTGCCGGATATCGGTTATTTGCGAGTCAATCGTACGATAACATCAGAGTCGATGTTTGCTCTCAACTGGCGCAACTTCGATGTTCAACACTCAGTGTAAGTCCTAGAATAATATGTGATGAGTTTTCAGGCGTTAAAATTAGTTAGTGAATCGAAAACGGACCAAGAATTCACTGAAATAATTATGGACATTGCACACGTAAACAAATCGTAGTATTTAATGTGTAATATATATTTAATAACAATTGAAAACACGTATTGCTACAATAATAGAAAAGGAATAAATCTACAAATTTATACTGTAACGAGTGTACTGCAGTTTCGCAAACTTTGTTCCAATTCCAATTATTAATTGAATGAAAAATTTTTGTATCGAATCCCGGACCCATTCATTTTGGGTGAATGAATATCTATGGGAGAAAATCCAGTACACTTGAGTTCAGTTCCGAAAGTGCACTTGCTGAAAGTGCAATTTGGGTCCGCTGGTCTCAATAGACGAGATGCGCCTGGTTAATAATAACGTCGGGTTTTTATTCGAACACGTTCCAAAAAAAAATTACACAGTACATAAATTAAGAACAAAAAACTCTCGTATAAAATGCATAGGGTGGCCTGCGAACCGATATATGTAGATCTAAATTTAATTATTGTAAATATGAAAATCAAAATTATTAGTAGGGCTTTCTAGTCATAGAACAGCCGGGTTCAAATCACAGTGGCGGACAAATTATTGAAATTTTAAGTAGTTGTAAAATACGGTTTCAAATTCCACTATCGAAGATTGATAAAATTTTACGGAAAGTGTCATAACGACAGGCATGAGGTAATAAAATATACAGACTTATTTATCCTTAATAGTTTTATTTTACTATACCAAGTGAATTCGGATGAAATAAGAATGCATCACCACCCACCACCCCGCCATGATGTTAGAGCGTACAGTATTTCGGGAATTTTCCTCGAAAATTATCCCCTAAAACAATACCGCGGCGCGAACACATTCAAGTGCTGTACCCCCCACCAAGGAAGGGCGGAAAGATGAAAGAAAACAATGCAGAATTTTTCAATGTAGAAAAAGATAAAAAAAAAATCTCATCATTTCGCCCGACACAAAAGGGGCTGGGGGTTGCCCAGATTTGAGCTGTGATGGGGTTTTACTTGCACGATAATGCCCCCCCTTTGATCTCAAGTCCCCCCCCCTTGCAGGATCTCTCCAAAGGCCTAGCAGTTTGTTTATTGGTTGCAGTTTCAGAACAAAGATCACAGCGCCAAATCTCAAATCTCCTCTCTCCTTTGAACGTTCCTGGCGCCAGAAGTGTACAATTGACGGTCGGTTAAGAAACATAATCTGTATAAAAACCAATAATTGAATTGTCAAATCGTTAATTGAAAATTATCGTATGTCCAATATATTCAGTTTCTAATACAAAGCGAAACGCTTTAACCCTTGGTTGAATTTCACCTACGGGATCCCTCACCGGCTAGAAACATGCATAACTTATTGAATTTGCGAGTGGTGACAGAAAATGTTTTTTCATGTGCATTTTGAGAGGAATACTGCCAAATTAATGGGCTCGGGACTTTGAGCCAGATCTCCAATATACGATTTTGGAATTTGTAATAAATTAACAAATTTTAAATACGCAATTTATCAGTACAAATGGATTTGAAGCACAACGTTAAATAAGAAGTTTCCGTTGTTCAATTTTTGACTCGAGTACGGCTGCTAAACCGTTGGAATGTCTTTCCCGCTTTGGCCGTTACAACAACCTTCCAGGGTGGGCCGTGGTTTGCCGTTGGCCTACGGTTATAAAGTTCTTAATTGGTGTAATATCAGTGGGGCGCTATAATACTTGGACAAATTGCCAGGTGAAATAGCAGGCTGTTGTTGGCACCGGTGTCTCGAAGTGGTGACCTGGCGCCGAACCACCTTTTATTTTTGGCTCCGATACCGGACGTATCCGGATTTATCGAAGTTTCCTCGTTCTTCGTTGAGCTTGTTTCCCCCGGCTTGTTTTTCCTTCTTCCCGGGCTCGAAAATAAAATTACGCGATCCTAAACGACGACAATCCGACTGAAAGAATTCTTTTTCGGAGTTTATTTTTACACAGTATCCATATTCACTGTTCCGACCAACATTCCGGCTATTTTAACTCAGTATTAACATTTTTTAATTAGATCATTGACGTTTATGTAATTCTGAAGCATTTTGGGCTGAATTAATAAAAGAAACTGCCTGGGAGTCTGTGCGAGTTCGTAAAATCGCTGTGTGATAATAGTCCGTTGTACATTTTATTTTTCTGATTAAATCGCTTGGCAAGCGTGATGGGCATTCTTAAATTTAGATAACCTCCAATAAATTTCAGCGCTCTTAACAGTTTCGATCAGAAACAGAACGGATATGGGTTAAAAAATCTCAGGTTCTTGAGTGCCAATTTTCTCAATTTTTACAATCCCGATCGGCGACTTTTTATGGAAGTCAAGAAATATTCCAGACTTCTTTTTTCTCTTCTTCTTCCTCTTTGATCTTTCCGTCCAGGAAACAATCTCTGAAAAAATGCTCCCCTCGGTCAATTAAAGCATCGTACCGTTAGATTAGACCGCTTATTCCTGATGTCTCTAAAAATGAAGCGTGGGAAAAATGCCGTCGAAGTATTCAAATATAGGGAACACCATCGGGATCGAGCAATGTTTGAACACCCTAAACATAATTATCATACGATCGACGTAATAAAATTAGTTAAATTAATTATTCCCCGGTGTAAATGATAACGGGGAAAAACAAGGACGAAAACAACCAATTTGTTGAAAGAACATTTTCAAGGTGGGTCGTTGGAGCGTTTAATGAGCAGGTTCTTACAACATTTTAGTTGTTCTTCGATATTTTCTTTATATATATATTTTTAATTAAAGAATCAACACATCTGATAAACGCTTTTTTTGTTATGAAAAAATAAAAGGACACTTGAATGACGTCAGTAAGCCCCGCGCATTTTCACGAGAGGTATAACGCGTTTTATTACACTCCTCGGCAAAAACAAAGGTCCTTTTCGCCTTATTTTCGTGAAAACAAATGTTATGAGTGCGTCGGGAATGTTTTTCTGAAGCCGAAACTAGTTGAGTGGAGCATGATGGGTGCCGGGCAGTGATTTATATAAGCGGTTGGTCGAGGCCCGTCGGCGACGCCCCACGAAATTTACGACTGTAAATAATGACTTTCTTGAAACTATCGGTCGGAATTATCGGTTTCAATTAAAGCGGTCGACCCGCTCGGTTAATTAATCTCGGGCAAAAGTTCTCAATTATTGCCTCCACTTCCGGCTACACACAACAACAGTTGATTAGTAGGAAATCGGAGCGAGAAACTCGAATATTATTGCTGGAATCAAATAATTGAATCAATATAGCGCGATAGCGGGAGGTAGGGAAGTTTTGCCGCACAAACCGCTTCTACGAGGATTATAATTAAGTACGTCCATCAATAAATCACTAAAATTCTAATCATTAATGGATGCACGGCTGAGTAACAGTAGTTCTTATTTGTATGGTCCTGGATAGACATAACTCCACTCTACGTTGTGAAATCAGTTTTAATTCAAATGATTTTAATGATGACACTCTACCGTCTTATTGCGGGCCGGTGACGAACAAGGATGAAAAAGTTTTAATTGTTAAAGGTATTAAACTGAAGGCAGGAGGCGGAGAATGAAAATTATACTAAACCCCTGTAAAGTATCGTGAAGAGAGTGGATTATAAGGGAGTTAATTAAGGGAGGGGGCCGGGAGTTGTCGGGAGGGTGGGAGAGTTACTTTGAGAAGTGCAGGGAAGTTGGGCCGCAAGCATTTCCACCCTTATCGGACCCCAGCCTCTCCGCGTAATTATGAAAACCCGACCTAGCTGACCGACAAGGGTTGAGTTTTAAATTCCGAAGTGGTAAAACTATTTCTTACTTCTGTTACCAACTATGCGCTTTATACTAAGGGCTAGTAATGTTTTAGTCCTTCCCAACCGACTAGAATATGTAGAAGACCTCCATAGTGGGCTACATCCCTCGTGACACCCTGACAATCCTTTATTTTCCTCAAATCCAGCTGTCTTCTCTGTAGAGTCTTCCCTTTCGGGTTCACCCTGTGTTCAGATCCTTTTTGTTACTTTAACCAAACGTCAATACCATTGGATTTGGCGTTATTCCTCTCAGAACGAAATTCTGTCCCACTGTCATTCATTTATTCGACAACCGTCTTAAAATTATCTACTCCAAAAATTTAGTAGATAGAAATCACGAATGTTTACTCGTATTTCTTGAAAATATTTGAATTAAATAATTGTTTATTGCAAAATAGGTATTATGCGTACCGCCGACTCTTGTGAACATAAATTTTTCGACGTCCCGATTTAACTGCCCCGAATACGGCGTGAATGATTGAATCGAGTTGAACTCCGGTTCGAATACCTGTTGAGTTTTGCAAAATGCTGTACTCTGCAGCACTCCGCAAGATCCTGGGAATCAATTTTTTAATACCTACAGGGCGCAGGCACAGACCTGTTGCCTCCAAGCAACAGTCGACACGAGCTCACTCAACCCTATCTTGCAGCGGCTAAGTTCATAGCTATTTCATATAAAACAGGTAAATAATGGTGTATTAATTAATAAATCACTTTTAACGGAAACAATTGTGAGCGCAATTTTTAATTTTAGTGCGCAATTTTTTTTTAATAGCGCATTCAGAACTGAAGTATTAATTAACGGCGCAGGAGTTAGTCCCAACCCGCCGGCACACGTGTACCAATAATGAATTCTGTACTATAAGGGAAGACAATATTCGCGATTAATACTCCAAGTTTTTGTTTTATGAACCGAAATTCATTCGGCTGGGTCTGGATTTCAATTAGGCTCGTGTAATTAATAGACATAAATTGAAATTAATAATTCATCTCTTAGTGTAGTGTATAAATTCAGTATTTCTAGCAGTTGGCTTGTTGCATATGTATAGTTAATTGTGTCTAGTAAAAAACTTTAAAAATATCCTTAAAGGACCTCAGTTGCAATGAATTATAAGTACTGAAGTTTGAGACGCGGATTGAATGGCGGCGACAAGTGACTTTGAAAATTGGGTTTTTTCGCTGTCCATATTCTGCTCACCGAGTGTTTTTCTTGCTCAACGCTTATAGGCCCGGAATTTTTGGCTCTGCGAAATTTAGAAAAACAAAACAAACAAACACGACTTTATTTGTTATTCATGCCCTCATATGCAGGCGGAAGCAAACGCCGGAGCCTCGCTGGCCAGCATACATGGGGACGTGCAGCTATTTCAGGAATTCAGAATACGTCGCGTGGCATCAGAGTCAGGTTGACTCTTGGGAGAAATTCCATATTGGTATTGGACGTAAGGGCGTAAGGACATCCGCCAACGTTCGCATCAAATGCCCTTCAAAGGCCTTTGTCCTGCCGTACCACGGCCGGAATGATCTTTGTAGTACAAAAGAAATACACGAAAGAAAGACCGTCTGCGGTACCCTCTAGAAAATCAGCCTAGTCCCGAGTTGTAATTTCGATGGAGTGTAATTTATATTTAATTAGGTTTTTGAATAGTACAGAATAGCACCGATAAATATCCACTCTTCTTAATAATACGTCATTCGATCACTTTTCCCCAATGATCATGGATGGAATCATGAATTACTGGAATGTATTTGAGAATTGTCATCTGAAATTTACTTAAAATTTAATTTCTGCATAGTTTCGGCTTTCTCGCCGAAAATAACCTGTATGCTGAAAATTAAATAAATTGAACAAAAATGTTTGATCGATTTCATGATTGTCCGGAGAACAGTAGAAGACGGGAAAAGTAGCGAGGCGATGATTTCTGAAGTTTTCTAAAGTTCCTTGTAGCGTAATATTCTGCGATATTTTCAGTCATTTCATACGCATTACTTATTTACATATTCTACCGAGTTCTTTTTTTCACCGCCTCGAGTCTCGAATATTTATCTATGACGACTGTCACGAGCGCGTTATCTGGTTTACCTTCAACGAGTATCCTTCTATACCTCTAGTCTTGTGAACAGCTTACAAATTCAATCACTTTTGTAACAACGCGCCTTTTTGTCCGTTAGGCAGTAACTATTTGTGTTGTAGGCAGAAATATCCGCGCTGTGCGTTTTTTCAGGATGTTTTCTATTGTTAAATCGGTTGCTGTAATGCGGTAGAATTCCAGAAATGTTCGATCTTATTCATGAGCAATATGAGAAAATTGAAGTATTTTATTTAAATTTGTTTTATTTAAATCTTATTCTTCACATAGATGATGTGAACGCAGTATTAAAGGCGAGCAGGGTCTATAACTGTTTCATTCCGTACATTTATATTGTAACAATATATTCAATACTGTAACAATATTGGAAACAAATTTGTAGTTGCGATTGCAATAAAAGAAAATATATACCTATTTCATAGCGTGACGAAGTGCTCCGTGTAAAAGTTTATATTTTACTTCAGCCCCGAGCTTAAAGCACACCGCGTATTGGACTCACTGTGTACCGCCGTAAAGAAGAAATATACGACCGGGGGATGGAAACAAATAGCCTCCTCCTCCGGGAGGTGGGGAAGGAGCGGAGAAAATTACCGCGATTTACAAAAACCTGTTTACAACCCATCCGAGGTAATTCGAACCGATTGTCCGTTTATATAATTTTGCGCGCGGATCTTCTGTTCCTCTTTTTCTTTTGGTTTTGTGTTCTATGTCTCCTACTCCCCCCCCCCGTGTCTTAGTATCGCGCGGTCACGAAGTCTCGGTGTAGCGCCCCCCGCTCGTCACGATCCGATCCCCCATTACCCGCTCGTACACGTTCCACCCCCAGCCCGCTCCGGCATGACTGGTTCTGCACAATCCATTCGATTCTATCTCCCGGACCCCAATGACTTCACGCAGCAGGTAAACCCCCAGAAACGATTTACGCGTAAGGCCTTCGATGATCTAAGCACGTTTCGTGAGGGAGATTTTTCTCCCCGGTGTTGTTGCCGGATGTTAAGTTCATGTACGTTGTTTTTTTCTGTTTTCGATCTGAAAGGTTGCCCCTTCTTTTTAGTTGTCTCTTATTAGTGGGGCAAATATGGAGTTACTGATACAGGACCAGCGAGTGGAAAGAAAAATCATTAAAAATCATTAAATTATTTCAAAAGTGAGGTATTTTCAAGACTCTCTGCACAACAATGAATTTACAACAGTATAACTGGGCATTCGTCCTTCGGGAAAATTTGTATTTGTCTACAACATAGTGGAATTTTCCTTGTCTGACAAACCGGGGTACTCAACTCAAATTGCAAACAGCTTAAATCAATCATAATCTGTTTTCTGCTATTGGTTTCAATATTTTATTTGTATTCGTATGCCACGAACTTACTGCCGTATTTCCTTTGTATCCGCAGCGATGGAAACGGTAACTTTACGTTTAAAATTTTATTGTGAATATTTAATGACGAAATAACAATTTCAATTACGAGTCCAAGATATCCGGATGGGAATAATTTCTCCGCGGGTCCGTCAAATTCATTTTATATTTATGGCGGGCAGTCTCAGATTGCAAAATAAGATGTTTCGGGATCGTAAATTGTTATCCTTAAAATTCCGGAACTCTCCGAATTCTTAGTCTGCAGCGGGGCCGGGCGTTTCGCATCCGGGAAGGGAAGGTCGACCTCTGACCCTTTACAGCCAGGATACACGCTCCGTGGGAACCGCCGCTCCAATCCAAAGGCCGAAATTAGAAAGAAATATATTTTAATCCGGGATGTTCTTTGCGACGATCCCCGCAAATTGTACGATAAGTCGGGGTATTATGCCATCCCGAAAGGTATAAAAATAGATCCATATATCCTTCTCGGGCTCGGGTATTTCCCGGACGGGAGGGCTGGGGCTTCAGAGGGGGATTTGTGACCCCGCTACTTTTTTTTTCCCGAACGCTCGTTAAGGCCAATTACGATTGCCCCATCCGAAAATGTTTACCGAAGGGACCGAATAGAGCACGGCCCGGGCGGTAATTCCCGAACAAATTTTCCTCAATAAAACGTTCAGAAAGAGGCCCAGATCCAATCGGAGCGCGGAGAATGGGGATTCTTTACGAAGTGTATTGTAACGGCGTATTAATTCGGACCCGTCCCAACCCCGAAATCAAATGTATAATGAAAAGTTAACTAATTGGAGAAGAAAACGATGATTTGAAGCACACAATTCAACACCAGAGAAAACTGAATGTTATATTAATCCTTAATATAACAGGATACCGAACAGTAAGTAAGTTCCTGTCCACGTAATCCTTCCGACTTAACTTCATATATATATCATATTTCATTATATCTGTTAGGGGAGTGGCGAGGGACCAACGTGGGGAGTTGCCCCATTAATCTCCTTAAGACCAAATCAAGCTCGGAGGTTGAAGACCACAAGAATGATGGTACCTTATGTATCATACAGTCCTACGCGTTTCAATATACACACGTATGTAATAGTATCGTGTTCACGTTATATTTCTGGTTTTAAGGTATCACAAATCATTAATTTCATCATGCGTTCTCATAATAATAGAGACCCGTTCTGAAAATAATTTTGAATGTTTTCAACATGTAGAATAAATGTCTGCTCTAGTTATCTATAAGATAATATAATGTACTTTATTTATATTCGGAACCACTTTTTTTTTATACAGTGAACAAGGAAAGCCCGTGATAATAACAAGCAGGTGTAATTTCAGCAGTGAATACCAGGATGATGAGGTTTGCCCGGGTCGCGCGGGAGGTTCCCCTTTTAAACACTCGGCCCCCAGAAGGCAATCCGGAGCGAACGATGGATTATCGACTGAAAACCGTTTCAGTAATAGGGCCGTGGTAAAGACGCACTTCCCGAGATAAGATCCCGCCCGAGAAGTGCATTTCGATGGCCCAAGGCTCACTGCATTTCACTGGGCGAAATGACGCCAATAGAAATCATGTTCAAGCCGACACTGAAGTTGGATCGGAAAGTTATCATAGACAGTTTGAGAAAACATAGATAAGTTCTTTCATTTACGCCCTCAACAATCTGAACCATGCTTCTATTATATACTCCACTTGATAATTGGCTCAATTATTCAGTACAGTATTTTTCTAAGCAAGAATTAGGGACGAAGTAAGGAAGAATTGAAGTTTCTTAGTGCCTCAATTATATGGCGGTTAGTACGAGGGTGGTTCGACACCCCTGAGATCGTATCCGAAAGTTGGAGCAATAGGAGGCGATCATTGAGCGTGCTGCGGGTCTCGTGCGAGTACACTAACCTAGCTGTTTACGGCCAGGTGCCTGGAGGGGGCCGAAGCCTATTGAATCGTGTCAAGGTCCGCCTTCGGCATACCGAGGCTGGGTTATGATTCACAGGAGCGTCTACTATAATTTTCCCGACCGTTCGCCCCGGAGCTCTCAGAGCTTTCGTACCGGATAAAAGTATTCTACGCGTTCGCGTTGCGTCACGTCGTTCTGAGGCCTCTTATTGTTCCGCGCATCTCCCGCCCAGAAACAAAAAGTCAAGGGGGAAACAAACGCCGTGGGTACGCATTAAGCCAAATTATATTTTAAATTTCAACGCCTTTCTACCATTTAAAATGTCCGATAAAATCCAAACTGGAAAATTAATCATTTGCGGTGATAAAACAAAAACGGCATTAGAATTGTGCAATAACATTTTTCCACCTTATAATGGCAAGGTATGAGGAGCTTATTACCGTCTTCACATTTCTTATGACTATTAATTAAAATTAAAAAAGGAAATTATTTTGTTATAACTTCACTACTTAATCTTGCGCCACCAGATATCAAGGTATCCGATGCTAAATTAAAACAAAACGATTTCATATAAAAATGAAAATATTCGCTTGAAAATACAGAAACTTGCGGATTGTAGACCGTGCCGGAACTTGGTGAAAAATCCTTATGAATTCTTCAACAGGCTTCGGTCGAAAAACGGGCCTCCTAAATACAAACCTCGGTAGTACCGAAAGTAAAGTACATCCTCTTGCCCATATCTGGTTCTGGTACTGTTTCAAATTCTGGAGGTAGCAGACGCCTTCTGGCCTACTTAACCTAATGGTCTACTTAACAGTTATTTACCAGTTAGACTCAAAAGTTACAAATTTTATTTTGTGTTTCAATTTTTCCAGTTTTAGTACTAAAATCGTGTTTCCAGTATATTCAAGTCGCTAGGGGCAAATTTATGCGTGATTGGATTATACCTCGAGCAGTTTGGTTGTTTCCCAAACCTATTACGTGTCCGGCTGCATCATTAAATCGTAAAAAAAACACATTTTCTCATTATAAACCCCTATATTATTCCCAATTAAAATTCAATATTTACTAGATTAAGTTTTAAAATGAATTAAGTAAGTAATTTTCAATAATCTATTGAGAATAAATATGTGTACTATAAACAATGAATAGCGGGGTCTTTAAGATGTTTTAATGCAGGTGTGCACGGGGAAGACTTTTTCTTTGCTTGTACAAAATGTGCCCTGCAAATCGTTGTTGATCCTCCATTTTATTTTTGCGGTTTCCATTATCATGACAATTATGGAAAACAGCAACGTATATATAAAACAATGAGCAATGGAAAATTCCTCCTGATTATGAATTACACATCGTATTATCATCTGATATGTACGCTTCCCATATGATGAAATAACCGTTTATAAAAATTCAGTCGCACTTTCAGATTTTGGATTGATTTCAGTTCAAAGAAAAATCAATAGCTCAGGCGACACGGCTCAAACCATAAACCAAATATTGTTTATGCAAATGTAATTTACAGCATGATCACAATCTGGTTACCGTTTCTTACACAGTAATAATAAAAGTATGTATTGCTTTATGTACACATGGTGGCCACCTGTAAATGGGGGATACAAATGTTGAAAATGGGCTCCATACTTGAATTTTTGAGAACGTTCTTGATCCTATTCGTCACATGAAAGTTATTGAAAATTCGTTACGTAACATTACACGACACATTGTTCTGATTTCGTACAAGGTCGTGGAAAAACCCCGAGCGATTGTCATTTCAGTATTTGATGCGCAAATTACGTAGGAAAATTAGAAGGATTCCGCCCACAGTTTCCGCGCGGACAAAAATAAAACTGTATCGCTCTTCTAACCAATATTAACTCAAGCTGAGTTAAAGCTCATAAAGCGATACCCCGCATTAATCTAAATTAGCGGCGTCGGAAGTGAAAGCGAAATTTCTTAACTTTCCGGGGGAGTGGGTGGGTACCACTCCGGTAATCGATGGCATTAGCCAGTCATCATTTTTGGTTACTATTGTACAATGAATTCAACCACAACTGGCATTCTAACCAGAATGTCTGGCATAGGCCAGAAATGTACACAAGTAATAGGATAGTAGTTGCACGACCTGTTGGCAAACTAGGTTAGCTTACAAGTAGAACTTGTGTAATGTAAAAGTGCATTTTCTTCACTATACGTCATGGAGTAGAGGCCTCACGGCCATTTTATACACTATAGGAATGACAGCACCAGTAAACAAAAAAGTGTAACCCATTATACACAATCGAATGTTGTAATATACTGAATAAAACATAGATATTTCATAATTAACAAAGCATTTTGTATATATCCTAAAATGATAATTATTTGGCCAGATCGTTACCTGGAAATTTTTCCATACTTTTTACGTTATACAGATAGCAATAGTTCCACTAAAACTAGACGAATTAGTTGATATCTTGTGTATATATTATTGACAATATTGCTATCACCTGGACGTATGGACTCCACTTATCCTCGAATTACCAACAGTAGCGATAAATCTGTATGTAAAACATCACAATTCTATTTGATTTAAAATAGTTTCGGGCCGAACCGTGCACAAAAATCAGTTCCCTTCCCTAAGAGTGCGTTGTCATCACCATAAAACACAAGCGGGGGGCATTACCCCCGCCGACCCCGCTGGGAGATCGGATTGGAGCTCGTGGGGTTTTGTGGACGGGGGATGGAGTTGGTAAAATTGGGTATTGGTAAAACGTGTGGAGGTTGGGAGTAACACGAGGTGGTTGGTGGCGGGATCGGGGGCGAGGCGGGTACCCTGAGCTTCAATCAATAATACAACGGGGGGGGGGGCGCTCGCCCTCCACAGGGCGTCCCTCCTCAAACCCAGCTTTTCCATTTCCCCACAGCACAATCCGTCCTATATTCCTCTTATCGGGGGCATTGTACCCACTAATCTATTATTATAAGTAATGACGGCCCGCAGTTAAATGGGCCCTGGGAAAGCGTCCATTGTTCGGTGGAAAATAAGATCGTGAGTTCAATAATATGCCAAGGCGATTCGTTCGCTTCAATTTAATTTATTCAATATTTAAAACTTAAATTTCCACTACTATAATTTTTTTATAATTATTATTTTATATCAAAATCCCTATTTTACAATAATTGTGTTCTTCAATGGAATCTCTTGTACAGAATTTAATGTTCAATGCACTGAATGCTACTGATCAGCGCGAGGAAAAATATCTTGTGACAATATTTCGAGGTCTCGCTTCAAACCTTTTAATTTTTGAGGCGTATTTCAAATTAGCCCGATACCGATACAATATATATTTCAAATTTACTGTACAATACAAAACCAGGAAATAAATTGGTCGGGAAGCATTTAAACTGTTCGGCCAGAATGTTTCGTGCGTGAAAATCGGCCCATCGGGGGGGGATCGTGGGGGCATTGTCGGACAATAATTGATAAACGACGCAATTAGGCCTAATTACGCGGTCAGGGGCTCTATACTAAACGCGTTAAAGTGGCGTGGTGTCTACCTGTAATTGGCCCGAACGCGAAACGAAATTCAATTTCTGACAGGGCTCTACAGACGAGTCGAACCCGACCCTCAAGATCGTCAACTCGCCTCCGTTCCGCCCTTAAGGTTTGAATTAATTTATACGAAACAGTTGAATTCAATTTGCCCGAACGGCGGTTTCTCCGATAACGGAACCGACGAGGAATCAAACCCTTATTTCTCATTCAGTTCCTAACGACGAAATTAATTTCAACCGAATTAATATCGGGAAATCGTCTTTTCATATCGCAGTGAGCACTGTATTGACGGTAATGTAATTTTTATTGGCTTATTTAATTTAAGAACACAATAATTATATGGAGTATTGTTTTTAGAGAACATATAATCGAGTTGGTTATCTGGAAATTTGAAATTATATAAAATTCCGTAGAAAAGGTTACAAAAATTTACACCCAATTAGGGACATCATCCTTAATGTTATCTGGGTCCTTGATACAGGAGTATATTTATTTATATTTAAATTAATTTTACTAGAATTAATTAAACTAAAAATATTTTATCTTAATATATAAAAATTTTAAAAATCATATAAAAAATATTAATTATATTATTTATTAGAATAAGTCGGCTATTTAACCAATACGTTGTTACTAATATCTCACCCGCCATAATTTATAAGTTAACGTTGATACTGTTAGATCCTAATTAGGTTGATGATCAAATGTTAAAAGAGAAATCCAGGTGTTGGATTACATTTTTCTATTGGGTATACCGAGAAATATTGAGAATTTGGTGCATTTAGGATCGAAATATATAATGTATGTATATATTTCCATTATGTACTTATATAAGCAGCGCCAACTTCGAATTTATTTATACCCGTGTACTCTATAATTATGCCCACGGCAGTCTGTTGGACGGTCCGTTTAAATTTGCCAAATGGGAGGATGTTTGGAACGGAAGCTTTCAAAAGTTCCAAACTTAATACACTCGCTTCTAATTGCTCCACTCGGACTGCAAATTTGCGCGGCTCCCTTGAAACGTTTTTAGTTAATTATATACTATTCATTTGACTAAATGGGAGATGAAAGAATGAGCAGATTATTTGAAAGTATTGGATTCTTGAGCCAATAGTGCCGAAAATAAATAAATCCGTTTTGTGCACAATGAGTTAGTTGCGTCGCAGGAAAACTGGTTCTTCGACAAGGAAAAGTTCGTTCCTGTCTATCTGGCAGTTCTTACAACCCCCGCTTTTCTTCGGTTCCATTTTCTCGTGGATGGGATTCTTCCAGTTCCTTCGAAGAAGGGTGTTCTTTATTCACCTATCTACTATGGGCGTTCCCATTTCCTCCAAACTTGGTCCCAACGCGCTCCTATCCCACTGGTCGCATTCATCTAACCCAGTCGGTATATTGCTTTCTACATGCATCCGAAATCCCACCGAACCGGGTCTGTAAACTGCTTTAAAAAAATTAACGAAACGTCGGACAAAAGTTGACGTTGTTCAGGACAAATTTGGAGATATTGAAATTGTTTAAAAGCGCAAAAGATCACTTCAGATCGCGAATTCGCGTTTAAACGGGACATTCGATTAATTGAAATTGATTAGGCACTCTCCCGAGTTCCAATAAGCGTCTAGCGCTAGACTAATTGTCTAAAACAATCCAAATTCGCGTTCAATTAATTAAGGAATTCATTTGTAACGCCGTCGGCAACAACAGATCGTTTAAATTTACACACCTGGAGGAAGAACATATAAATTACATGGCTGATAAAAAATTTGAATTTATATCGACTTAATAAAATCGTCGTGAGTCGGTAAATACCTAAAAAATTATAGAACCTCTTCCAGGGAAAAATAATTTAGTCCACTATAACGAATATACCCCGATTTCATGAAACATTAATGAAGCACTATATTCTAAACTGAGAGTTATATAGATCTATTTCTGCTGCATAAAATAAACCACATATAACTATTTAATTGCATTATTTTATCGGAACAATTAGTTATACCAAATTTTATGGTTATTTTCCGAAAGAAAAACAGTATACGTTTAAATGTACAGTTGCGATGCAGTGCAATTTCTATTTAGGCAGGATTAATTCAGTTTAGGTTGATGCAACTTTCTATTTGAGTAACAAATTTTTCAAAATTTATATTTTTACTAATTTTAATTTCACGATCCTGTATGTGGAGCACGTCTTGGTGGCTGTCCATATTGTTAGAGAGTCTGACTTGTATGAAAGTCCCGGAACTTAATCTTAGGAGGAATATACATTCCCGTTTCCGGCCCGTATCTTATCGACGGCGGAAAAACGCTATTATGTCCTAATATAGATGATATTCTGGCTATGATCTGGCAGCTTTGACTAATCTTGCGAGGCTGTAAATTTTTGCTCTTCAGTCATTGTGGCAATCCAGTGTTCTTCATATACCCCGAAATGTTTCCTTAATTCAGCTAGGATGAGACGCATTTAAATGCGGATGTTCGTTAAGCTAACACTTATAACAGTTTAGGAAACCGCACTTTCCTGACTCTGTGATAAACAGTATACATCCGAGACTCTCACAGTATAAAATTACTTACATTCTATTCAAGAGGCAATTGTGTACTCTGTAGAAAAACAATCGATTTCCCTTACAAATATTACAAATATTCTTGTTGCAACTGAATATAAGAAATAAAGTACAACTAGCTGTCCGCAGATTCCTACTTGCAGTCTGTAGTCATAAGCCTTGCAATAACTGTACATTGTACGCCCGCTCATTTGTGAAAGGCAAACACAAACAATAAATCAATTTAGCGTACGTCACTAATGGAATGCTTAAAAGCTGAAATCGATCTAAGCGTTTTAAGCTGCATTTTACTGATCATAGCAGGATGAGTGTAATTTTAATTATTTTCACCCATTATATAGATTTCATTAAAATCATATTGTTTGAAATAGTTGTACTCGAAAAAGTAGAATAAATGAATTATCTTCGCAGAAACAAATTGAAAGGTATATTCCAATTAAAGCGATTGGAATTTATTACGTACCACAAGTTTATTCACTAAATATTGTTTTAAACATTTCATTTATTCTTTGCCAAGCTGGAAATCCCAAACTTTGCGACACAGTTCACGTTTAAGCCGGGACCCCTCTTGTCCGTACGTCCGATTAATCGAAACACATCCGTCTTGTAATTTACCGTCCGATATCGTAGTCCAAACTCGAACGAACGACCTCAGACTGACGGGCGATTGGGGCGATGACACTTTTAAATTCTAAACATCAATTTCAAATTCATAACCCGCATTTCAAGTTAAACATTGCAATTTTCTTAAGTTGGACCAGCTTAACGGGGTTAGTCCGGGTTAGTTTTATCGAATCGCCGGTGATTCAGGGCCGGCACAGTTCATCCGAAAGGAGCCGAATTTTCCTCAATTAAAAACGTGAACATGACCAAGATAATATTTAAGTATGACGTTCATAGTTAATCAGCACAATTATTTTTTCATTATTTATGTAAATATATATTTGCCCAATATATATATTTGCACAAGAACCCACTGTCTAAATAACGATGACGTTTGGTTTTATGATGGAGATCATCTTTTTGTCAGTATGAAGCGGGAGTTGGGAAGGCCAATTATTGTTGCCTTTTTATTGTTAAAATGTCTTCTCTTTTTTTACACGAATAAAAATTCTGATAGCGCCCGCTTTAAATGCGTTTCGAGAAATTGAGTTCGCTTTTGTGAGATCCGTGTCATGAAATGTAATGATTCTGTAGAAACGGGCCAATTAGCAGTCCTTTTAAAGGCTTCTAATGTCGTGAATGGGTTGCGGGGGCGACGGGGTGGCATAAGCAAACTGAAAATCAATAAAGGGCCGATGCTGATGAATACTTCGTGGCTAATATGCGGAAGGCGTGAGCCGCACGCTAAGTCCGCCGATTGAAGCGGCCGCTTACTTCGCCCTAATACGGGCTTAACGAGGTGCCCCCGAGAGTCTCTTTCCATCGACCCTTATCGAAATTAAAATCGAGTGAGGAAAATTTAAAGCGCCCCCAATTACGAATTTCATGTACGCGGATTCGACTCATACTCCATCGAAATTAGATACACTTGCCCAATAAAGGAAGGGTGAAAAAACGCCACTTAATGAGGGCTGAAGGGTGGTTTCCGAAAAATCAACGCTTTTAAGCGGTGTGGATTTGTGGAAGGGACAAACACACAAACATTCAACTCCATACATGCGATTTATTATTGCAAACTGTACCATTTCCGAGCGTGAAGGTGTGTCGTTTTCAGTGCTGTCTCTCTCTCTCAGCATGACGCTGCCAGACTATAAACATGACAACTGTTTACAATTTATCATTTGATTTTTCACGAAAGGCGTTCGTGATAGGACGGAAACGTCCTAACACCGGCGCGAGGGTCGTCAACCTCGCGATCGTGTTCCCTTTTGCACTTTCCCTCTTCATCATACCTCGTATCGATCATGGCGAAAGCCCTCACGGAACGTTGAACACGAAATTTATTTAAAACAATAAACTTACTCGTTAAGACATATAAAAAGAGTCCTTAATAATTGTTCCGTCATTGCTCAATACATAAACGGATGTTTTTTTGGAAGAGCTTCACTATAGGTTAGTCAGAATGTTGGTGGACAGAATAGTTAGGATTCTATAGTTGATTGCGTGAGTAGTATAAATTAGGAGCGTGGGTGTCTTCTCGTGGTATACTAGTGTAATTTGTTATATTTAAAATATATGAACTTGGAATATTCGAATTTTACGAATATCATCCGAATTATTCGAATAATTGCCGTCGTTTATACGCTCATAATTTATATTTCGGCAGTCCTCCGACCGTCCGGCTCGGGGTTGGGTTTTATCTTGTGCGACAGCCAAATAAGCGGTTTTGAGTTTCGGAAGAGGTGGCAATTTATTTGACCGAATCCGATAGCAGTAAATCAGAGCGCAAATCTCAGGTCGAGATCTGGTTCTCGAGGTCGGTCCGCTCCCTACCCGATCACACCCGCACCTTTAAATCCTGAATAAATGCCACGGTAATTTTTTCCTCTGTCCATAATTGCGGATTTATTTTCAGATCGGGAAAATTCGAACCCTGAACTTTCGATACAGAGAGATAAAATCTTTCCACGTATGCGGAACTTTTCTTGACACGAGTATCCTTTGTCTAATATTTGAAGATTTTCAGTCGGCTCATGCTTCATAAATTACTTACCTAATTCCCAGTCTACGCACCTAGGCCTGGTTAGGTTAGTTTATATGAAATATAACTAATATTCCAGTTATTTTTTACACATATTTGAATTCCAGCTCCTCAGTTACTTTCCCACTTTCCTTATCGGGGGGATAAGGATCCTCACTTCCCTTGTAGGAGGGAAACCCTTAGGTGCGTTTATTGTGATTTTACCGAAGAATCGTTTTTGAGTGTATTGTATAAATATTCAAATAAGTGTTATATACCGCTATATATGTAATAAGTGATCATCTGTTAAAAATGTAGATTGGCCGAGACACTGAGACAAATAGAAAGGGGGGTATTTGAGCGGCTGCACTTTCTGGGCATGGCCCAAATTCTGGGCGTTTCGTTCTCATTATGTATATTTTTAATGATTATTCCGTTCTAATAATTTTTAGCCATTATTCCCCCATTTACTTGCATAACTATAGAGAGAAAGAGAGAGAGAGAGATGAGAAGAAAAATAACGGGCCTATCGTCGTTTTAGTGAAATCCGTGGAGGATTTGCATTGAGCAATCGTGCAGTAAAGCGACGAGGGCTGATCTCACTTTAGTCTAAAGTTCAAGGTTTTTCAACGAGCAAAGCAGAGAAACCCTCGGGTTCTGAATTTTCTCTATTACCGGCCCTAAACACACGCCGTCGTAAACAACGTGGTCGATCGCTTCCAATAAATCAATCGTATTATCTGTAATCGATCTTTGAGAAATTAATTTTCAAGATTTATGATTCGAGTGTTAACATGCGGATATTCGTAAATCATTTGATTAACAGAAGATTAATATTTGCAGGCATATATTAAAAATACTTATAAAGTAGTACTATGTTATAAACGAACTTTCTTTCAATAGAAAATAAATAAATTAAATATGTAAATGTGGAATATTTCTTTATAATTGGCTGGTTATACAGAAGAAGCAGTTAGCGGTTATTCAGAAAAATGTGATAACAGGCGTTTTACATTTTCTTCTGTGGAAATCCAAGACACGAAGATGAATTGGGTATTCAGCGAGGCATCATCTATTTATCTGCAATTTTAAATCTTAATATACTTGGATGAATCAACTTATAACCGCTCCCGTAACAACTTTGTGAATTTTATTGTCAACAATTAAGACAAGTTGTAAAAATAAAATGCTGGATCCATGTTCCTAAGCTTTAATTTTCAAGCATAATAGTGCTTCTGATCCTGACTAAATCAAAAATATTGCAAATTATTATTATTTGAATGGTTATTTATTGACCTTTGGCTGAGGATAACCATTTTTAAACATATTTTTAAACACATTGAATAATGTACTATTCACTGGTGAAGCAGTCTTTAAAAACCGGAGCAGTTAAATACCCGGATGTACTGGACGATAAATTTAATACAATGCTCAAATGCATTCGCCTAGTGCATTAGTCCTAACCGACGACTTCAGTCGGTTCTACGGTAGTAATTGGTAACCACTGGTGGAGGCACTTATAATAGTGCGCTGCCTGCACTATTAATAAACCGGGGCCCATTACCGCCTGTCGAGCGGACAAAAACGAGAAAACTCGTTCCCTCCGAACGGGGAAAATCCCTCGGTGAACGGGGCACCAAGGAGTTGGTCGGGGACGACGAAGTATTTTGAATCGTTATATTTCCTCTGAATAATTATTGGAGAACCTTCCTTGTGAAGGCTGAAACAGCGATGCATGAAGGGTTACAAAAAAAGATATGTGCTTGCGATGTAAACAGTGAGGAAGGGAATTTTCATGATAAATTTTATATTTGGAACTTTGTTGATTCTTCTTATGGTAGACCGGTTTCGGCTTCTATACCATTAAAGTATCGAAGGGACATTGAATATGTCAAGACGATCGTATTTCATTTTTGTAATATTTATTCGGCAAAATATAATGTACCCATTAACCTAAATTTAAAGCAAAACGCTCCAAATTCAGGAATGGGTAACGTATTTCTAAACTCAACATAGGGGAAATAACCCTTTACGTGTTAACAGAGGCGAGCGGCGTTCACTGAAAGGACGCGAGTGAAAGGATAAATTGCTCCCATTTCCTAGTCAAAGGAACAAGCCGACATGTATTCCAATTATTGCATATCCTTATTCGATTAAATGAAAAACTTAGCCTCGACTTACATATTTAATACGAATGGAATAAAAAAAAACAATACCCGGATATTGTACCAAGAGTGAATGAGATCGTTCTGTCCAGTACACAAAAAATCATAACTAGGGATTTTCCATATTCCAAAACATTACAGTCCTACTACTTCTCTAATAAAACTTACAGATATTATAATTTTTTAACAGCCAAACAACCTTAACTTCAGAGGTGTCTAATTTCGTGAAACAGTGACGTCAGTTGGGCCCCAGAATGGTGGTACCAGCATGACCCCCCCCCCATCCTTAATCTTCGGTTGGGCTCAATATCAAACCTTGACACATTAAGATTAATTGTACTCTCTCTCTCTCTCTCTCTCTGGGATATATCCGATACCGAGAAATATCCAGGAAATTCCGAACAGGTCCCACGACCAAATATAATGAACAAAAATAGAATAAGTTGTTCTGTATGTGAATATCTGTTGATATAAATGATTTATGTTTTGATATAGTATATTGCAATGTATACACAATATATAATTTAATTTATTTAATAATCAGTAAAAATTATATTATTCGTAAGAATTATATTGCAGTTCTGAAGTTGCATACCCAAATACTGGTTGAAAATAGATAAGGAAGATTCGGTAGTGACTCAATGTTAAAGTTATCCTAAGTCAAGAATTGAACTTGAGCGATTAATTTAGATGTAATGTCCTCATGTAATTGGGTTAAGGTTTTTGCTGTTCCTAATTTATCGGAATGAAATTCCAATTTTGGCCCGGTCTATTCAAAGTTTAATTCAAATGTGCGCTGTACATGCACTTAAATTATAATAAAATGGTTGGAAAACGTAAAACAATTTTAATATCCACCAGCCTGTTTTGTTCAGATATTTCTCAAGAACTGTAAAATGTTAGAAAGTATATATTTCTTGAGCCCTCAAATACACTACCTCTAGTTGGAATTTTTACATTATTATTATTTTATTTACTTACATTAGTATTACTAATAATTTAATTCCTAAAATACGAATATATTGCTTATTTTCTGGTATTATCTAATTTGCTGACGAAATCCTAATGAAAAGGACGGGACGCCGAAACCGATGTAACAGATAATTTGTGGGTGTAGTAATTATAATTGTATAGAAACCAATGTGTTCAAAATGTATTTTTATTTCTCAATATGAACAGTAAAAAAATTAAGAACCGCCCCAGACCTTGTTATTGGTTTGTAACCTTGACGGTAGAATGAGGTCTAAATATCAATTTTAGACGGAAACGATTGGGGACGTATAATCGAAAAAAGAATGAATGGCTGAAATCAATGAATGGACGCTGATTGTAGTCAAGTTGGTAGGCTCTGTTGGCTTTTAGATTGAGAAAATTTAGGCGAAAGCCAAATTTGGCCTCTGGAATGCCGCTGGGAACAAAAAACATTGCCCAAGGTCCCAATGATCCGATTAGCCACTTTGTAGAAAGTGGGAGAGCACACACTGAGATTCCGTTAACACAGTCTTGTTGATAAACATGAAAATAATTACAAAACAAAGACCGCTGCGTAGAGATAATAGATGAGAAAAACTCAGATATTACTAAAAATTCTGAAAAATATACCTAAGGGTACGTGAGACTGGAATTCTTCTCAGCAACACACTATTCTTACCGTTTCACATGACATTACAGTGGAGAAAAATTTAAATAGTTAATGAATGCAAAGATAATTTCGGATTATCACTTATACTTACACTTTTGGCCTTACATCATATTCCCGGCCTAACCGTAATGTTTCAGCTTGCCACCGTCGCTGTCCCAAGTTCGTGAGATGAATGAAAGCCGAAGCAAGTCTTATCAAGGATAATGAATGCAAGATCCATTCGAGGTGATGAGGCATTTAGTCGACCTTATACGCTAATACTGAATGAAATTTCGAGGTGCTCTTCAGTAAACCCGAATGTAATATCAATCGAATCGACTTTCCGGGGCAATTACAGGTCAGTCCACCTTCGTTATTTCAAGTTTCGGCTAAAATGTACGACTATTGTCAATTTATCATTGGTGGAATTCAGATTTAACTGTACCTCGTGTCGGTTGGCGTCATTTTCAAATTTCAAAATTATAACTGTAAGTGATGGTGGTCCTTTTTGGCTAAGGCTGTAATCGAATACATTCTTGATGCGAGATAAAACAATTCAACACATAAGTTTATCGGTATTGCACAAGATACGGGGGGCGTTTCACTTGACTAAAAATACTACCAATCACTAGCGCCCAGTTATAACAACCTTCGGGCTATCCCGTCCACATTTCATCGAACGCCCGTGTTCCCTACCGAGAATCATATCGAATTGGTCTCGAGCTCACCAATTGACCCTCCACCAGA
Source organism: Lethocerus indicus (assembly GCA_019843655.1). Classification (NCBI taxonomy): domain Eukaryota; kingdom Metazoa; phylum Arthropoda; class Insecta; order Hemiptera; family Belostomatidae; genus Lethocerus; species Lethocerus indicus. The sequence goes on from JACDQD010000006.1 coordinate 5,393,486, forward strand.
CAGAGTAGCAGTCAACCTTAAGGAAATTCCGCATCGAGTCCTCGATCTACCCTCAGAAAAGCCAAGTGGAAAAAGCGTACCTACGCACGTACTAACTGAGGACGACATTTCCCATGGCGAAGGCCTAAATCTAGGAATCAATTAGTTTCACATTAGATAATAAAAGACCGGCAACGCGGTTACTTAACATCCGGTCCTGAATACAGTTTTTTTATGGGAAGTAAACCCGTCATCATTTTTATTTTTTTTTTCAAATTATGACAATTTGTTCTCTATTAATATATTATAATACAGTATTACTATAATAATGATAAATATCCGTAACGGAAATAATACGGAAATTTTTGAAAATTCGAATGTTCGATTGAATAATAATTTCAAATATATGTCTAACTGGTCGGAAATTTGTTCATAGAGTTTCATAGAAGCTACGTAATTTGATTAAACCAAAGGAATAGCGGGTGTTGCCAGTCTGGAATAATAAATAGTTTATGTTTAAGAACGGAGTAGTGTGTGTCCCGAGGGAAAAACCCTGGGAACCCGGTGCGGAATATAGTACCGGGAGAAATTCAAGTTGAATTTCAGTAGTAAGTAGTCGGGACAGGTACCGTTATTTCTACAGAGGCAAGAGAAAGCGCTGTCACTGACATTCATTCGGTTCTAGATCCTATTTCTCCTCGGGCGACAAACGAGTTGAATCCAATTTCATCGCCGTTTCGAGAAAATTTGAAAACACCGTTCTAACACCCGAGAGAACAGTCCCACTGTCTTTTAGTAGAAAGAAAAACACTGTCCCGAATTGGACTATAAATATCTTCCTTCCGAAATACTTCATTTAAGGAAATAATCAAACGATAAGGACAATTCTTGTTCTTTGATTGGAACAAATTCCCGGAGCTCGACAGGAGGTGTTCCTCCAATTGATTGATCCAGCAACCTTCCGTCAATAACAATTAGGATATTTTATATACTTTTTATTTTATGTTCCTACTTTAAACCTTTCGGCATCCTTAAACATTCAGGATAATTGGGTCGATTGTGTTTCCTTTTTCTGTAATTGGCAAAACTACGACACTGCAATTTCACCTTTGCAACCGTCCTAATGGCAGGCCCATGTCGAGAACAAGGTTCAGTAACCCTGTTTCTTGCAACACCATTCTTTTAGTCTGGGGTTATCTCTTTGAGGTTGACTCGAGGCGGTTTTTTTCCCATTTTCGGGTCGTTGAAGCGGAACAAGAAGCTCCGCGAAATTGTTTCGCTTCCGAATGTTGAATTGCGAATGACTCCGTTGGATTATTACTGACAGAACCGGCAGTAAACGCGATTCACTAGACAAGAATCAATTCAATCTTACGTTTGGCGTGGGAAGAATCAATTCTTAACAGTTCTGATCGACATAATAGTTGGGTCTAACATAAAAATATCGGCCTAATTGTCGGGTACAGTTGATGTAAGCTGGACCCTGCTGTGATCAGAAAATGTGATCGCTTTCGATTTATACTATTTTAAATTGTTCTCCTAATTATGTTCAACGAGGGAAAAGTAAAAAAATAGTTTTTTTGCTAGTTTGAGGTGGCGAGAATAGACAGAAGAAAACTAAGGTATTCCTAATCCTGGCGGACCAAAATAACAGGTATTCCAAACAAAATAAATGACAGAATGCTGGCTTCCCCTTCGTAGTTTTTTGTACCGCGTGTTGGAGGAAACAAGTCGGTTTCGGAGTGAGGGCAACGTGGTCGTACACCCGAAGGCAGGTTGCCAAGTTCGGGTGTACCGTTGCTCCCATTTGAATAGCGCGCTCCGCTCCGGATCTTATCCGACCGGCTTCTGTTATCGGAAATGTATCCAGGAGGACGTCACCTGTCGGCGTTGGAATTACGCAAGCGGCGAAGAATTGTCCCGGGGGGGGGGGGAGCATCTGATACACGGGGATGACCTAAGTTGTTCGAGGCGACGTGGAACGCGGTCGGAAAAAGTTTTCCCGACCGGTTGACTCAGCCGTCCAGTTTCCCCTATTCCGGAACCGCGGGGGGAGGGGGCGGATCTGGCGTGGGAATGCGTGATCTCAACCCGGCCGAGATTTTATATTCGCTTGAGTTTGAAGCGTTTAGTCACGTATCCGAAGCGGGGATGACATCAAACAGAACTGATAAGTCAAGTTGAGTCGACAATAGTCCCTGAGAAGTGCGTAAATTCCACCCCTAAATGCGGCCCTACCGTCTCAGGTGTATCCAGTAAACAGTGAATAACATTTAAGATTCGGCATTTAAGTTCACTCCTAGTTTTCGGCTCTGGTAATCAGCCAAGCTCACAAATATGAAGAAAAAATCCAGGGCTTTTCAGGAGCCCTGAATCTCCAAAAATGTAAATCGGCCGCCATCCCAAGGCCAAAAACGCGTTTCGAGTTTGCCGCGAAAACAGATGTCCACAGCTTCAAAATGGTGTTCTTTATCAAATTTCCTTTTAATTTAAATGGGTTCAGATTCATTATACCAAATAATATCTTTCATAGCTTGTCGGTCTAGGTAAATCTATCGCATCTAGGCAAGAGATAGAGAAAAAGAAATATTTCTTCTTTATAAATATAAATATCCCGAAATGGAATTTAGAGAATCGATAATTCAGAATATCCTCTGTGTTACTTATGTTTATTTAATGGCCAACCTTTAATACGTCAGGTTATTTTCCCGTTCAGTCATATGAAGTGCCCACTCCATCCCAGTCGAGGGGCGGGCTCCACGCCACTTCAGTCTCCGACAGTGAAGTGTGTAAACATCTGTATCTTACGCCTTGCGCAAACACCGCGTCTGACAAATTTACACGTTCCGATTTTTTTCGTTCGATACACTCTTATATTTCCTTAAGATAATTTTTACGGCAATCGTTCAGGATTGTATGCGACGGAATATTTTTTACCGCCCGAAACGAACCAGGAAAATTCGCATTTCGTCGCCGGCCTCCGTGAAGTAACCCCCTTCGCGAAGTTCTCAACGCGAATACGAGGAAATAGGGACATAAGAGCAGTGATACAATATTTCAGCTGTACACGACAATATCTGATGTAACGCTTCTTAGTCTTATTAAAATGCAAAATGGCATAATAATAAAGCGCAGATTCCGAAGAAACAATGACTGGAAAGCAGCCAGAATTGGTTGGGCGACGTTTCGGGACTCCCGGATATTTGCATCACCCGAGGCGAAAGTTAATGATCTTTAATGACAAGTAAGTGATGCTCTACCCTGTGACATGTGACTCGGGAACACGCCGAAGAAATAAAATTGTCATTTAATTCCCGCCTTAATAATCCTTTCTCTTCCGCCGTTACAAAGAACCACTTAAGGAATGAATCGTGTGACGTTGGGTCTGTTTAATAAAATATATTTTAATTGTTTATACAACCTGCTATGAAGTCGGCGAGGATATCGTATACCATTGTTCTTAAAAACTTCTGTCCTCAATTTCTGATTTGATCTTATCCCAACGCGGTATACTATCACTGCATTTTCAAACGAACGGCAACACATTAATATGTTTTACTTTATTACAGTAAATACACACAAGATAATCCTAATCTAAAAATTATCTATTTATTTTTATGTAATTACTGATCGAGTGTTGAAAAACTGATTACTGATCGAGTTGGATGAAAAACTGTTGAGAAGATAATATATTTTGAAAGAAGAAAGTTATGTGAAGAAAGAAGTGAACTTATAAATAATGAAACAGTAAAAAATCTGTTGAGAAAGAAAATTTAGTATTGGCAATGAGTAGAATAATAGATCAAACATTTAACGCGGGTTTATTTACAAGATAAACTTCAAAGCGAATATAATCAAAAGTTATGACGCCAGTTTTGGTTATTAACGGTATTAAAATCTTCATTAGCCCAAGTCAAGCGTCAATAAAGAGGATTCGTTGTTTCATAAATCAATTAAAAGTTATGAACTAATATTTTAGGTAGAATATTACTTTTAAAAATTTTCCTAATAGCCACGCTCAATCATGTCATAATAACTCTCGGTGGATTGTACCCAATTTGAGAAAATTCGTTCGCTCTTCTTTATAAGATTTTTATTAAAGATAATGAAGAATAATATTCTCTTCCCCGCTCATTCCACTAGCATTTATAGCGAATATTGATTACACGGAATGTAGCAATAATTTTTGAAACGAACTTTTTAACTGAACTCTACCAAGCTGTGCATTCCTATTTACAAATACTTAATTCTCATTAAATGTACTTGGGGTGCTCTCGCATCCCTCTAATATTGTATGCAATTCATTTTCGCCGAGAAAGAGATTATACTTTTCAAAAATAAAACAAATATAATTCTGTATCTTAACACGAGAAGAGTGGCGAGCTCTCGCTCGGTGGGCGTATCCCCCTGCCAGACGAGTGATGGACGGGGTCTAAGGAGGTAACCATAAACGTTAAACCCCCGGCCTCTAAGGCTCTAAGCATAAACATACATCTCTCAGCCTCTCCTAACTTACATATATTGGGACTTACTTATACCTGTTATAAATTTACAGCAGTGGTAAAATAACTGGGAATGTTACAATAACAAAAACACCGGAAACAGAATATGCCCGTTAATATACTGTTAATATAGTCGACTCGAACTGTCTACGGGCTATTCACTCCAGCCGGTTAACCAAAATCGCATGGGCCCACTGTCTTTTTACATTAATAATGATATTTGGACGGTTTAGGAAGTGAAAGATGGGCTCCTACCAGAATTCCTTATTAAAGGCGCCGGCCGTTCAAAAAGGTCATCGCTTCGGTGACGACCACGCCCCGTTGCGTAAAACCACTCAAGGTCGGTCTCTTTCGTCGGCGCTAAATCAGGCCCCATCATTAAATTCATAGCTTTTGCCATCTCGGCAGATCGCTTCCGCACTGTTCTGTCCGGGCTATATATGTATTGTTCCGCGTCGAAACGTACAATGAGTGTATTTAAATGAAGTAACAATCGAGGAGAGGTTGGGCCGCGATGGGATGGGGGGAGGGGACTGGTGGGGAATCGCCTTATGCCGGTGACTGTGACCTTCGATGACTCCGGTGGCCATTAAACGGTCGAGCGCGGTCCCAGACCGGTCGACCGTTCCAGAGAAGGAATGGTCAAGGTCCCGGACGTACCGGCGTTCATCGGCGTACACAAACATATTTGGCCAACATAAATCCCATACCTTATGCAAATTCGAACGGAAATGTTTTAAAATTGGATTAAACTGACCGATTTAGTCAAATTGCGTGGTGTTCGTGTTGATCCTTTTCAGCTTATACTTCTAACTCGTAAATATATTCTGAATTTCTGGAATAATAGAATGTTACGTCGGTTTGCATCGGTTCAGAGCTAATAGCCAGCTTCTGAATTTTAATTGAAAATTTTTGAGCTTTCAACGCCATACTTAAAGAAATAATTCACCTTTTTTATAGTTTTATCGATTGCTCCGCACATGACAGCAATTTTACGACCTGTGCTATTTTTATTGTTCAGGTTATTGAGCAATAAATTAATTACGCGGAACGCGTAATAAACTTGTAGATTATTGGGGGGGCCAATAAACGGTAGGCAATAAAAACCGATTTGAATTTTTCAGGATGTATGAATAATTTTATCCTGTGAATAAAGCGCCCCGGGAACAACAAGACGCGTGGGCCAAACTTCTTAAGTGCCTTCCAGAATGAGATCATTAGGAGAAGAGGCCAATGAAAATTCTCCAATTTTCTTCTCAACCCGAAGCCTATTTGCAGTGTACAAATTGATTAAACGGTCGTGTACGAAGTTGGTGACGCGCTCGATTAATGTAAATCAATGGGTCGTCCTATTGCGATTTGAGAGGGGCCCCCGGGGGTTTCCCCGTCGATATTACCGATATTTTCCGACGCGAGGCAGATCACGATCTTTCCAGTTTTCCTTTAACACAAATACGCCCCTCCAGAGTACAACACCTTGGAAAATCATTTTTGTCGCGTATTGAAAATTTCGATTTATAAATTCCACCGGCCGCACACAAATTGCCATAATTAATTATGCGCATAATTTTTATTCGCATTTTATAATTTACATATACAATAATTTACATATACAGTGTTTCAAAGCGTTGATAATGTTTTGCTCCGGGGATTTATCTATCTGTACGAGGGTCAGCAACCGCTACCATAATAACACAAACATGAAAGATACCGATTAAAAAAAATTCAGGTTAATAGCTCACTTTCTTTTTTTCAAACCTATTATTTCCTAATAACGAATAACCAATTTTATGTAGAAATAAAAAATCAATAGAGATATATCTTATATATATATATAGCCAGGACAAGTCGCTCGGTGGGCATGTAAATATATACATTCCTCTTCCAGCCTCTTCTGTTATAAATAAAACATTGATTTACTGGAATAATAGACTGTTATAATTATTGTCTTACTTGTTTTCATCCTGTCGATGAATCACCCTGCCATAAATATCACTGCAATACTGACCGAATATAATGTTATGAAATGAAAATATATTGAATGAAAATGTTTTATATAAGTTTGTTGAAGCGATAAGTGGGCTAAATTATCGGGAACATTTACATGGAAGAATCACCTCATCAGACGAATTTGAAACCACATTTGAAGTAAAGCAAATGCAGTAAGAACGTATTTCGATACGGGAGAGATGTCCTGATAATCAATTTCGATGCGGGTAATGGTCGGCAGATTATTTTTCCCCGGCGAAAGGTCGCGAACCGACTTGGAAATAACTGCAATTATCTAATCAGAATTCGAAGAAAGATCACAACACTCACGGGCTCTACGCATCGCGGATGTCCTAGTCGCGTCACAATGAATTATTTAAAATTTCTTTTTCCTTATTTGAATTTACCAACCTGTTTGATCTGATATGTAGATATGGGAAAAGTCAATTTCCCGGAGCACTGACTCTCAGTTTTCTGGTCCTTGTCTGGTATGATCGAAAATCAGAAGAAAAACTGAAATTACTTGCAGTAATCAGGTGTTAAATACGCACAGGATATAACGTAAAAAGCGCTTCCAATAAACGCATGTACCGTGTTAATTTTCTTGAATTTTTCTGGGCCAAACCAATCCCATGTTATACCTAAGTTGAATAATGCGTTAACACTTGCGAGGGAGGGTTGTTTAGTGTTACATGTTGCTGTGTGATTTTGCAGTCTGCAGGCTCGAAGAATATCGAAATTTACATACTTTATTTGTGGCATACTTTATGTAAATGATAATCGTACTAATTAAATTTTCCCAATGAAATTGGAAATATTCCCCAATATGGGAAATATCCGGTCTCATCTATTTCATTCAGTCATTATTTGTTTTTTTGTAATCCACTAGTTGATGGAATTCCCTATATGAGCCTCGAAATACACTATTATTTCTTCTGGGAACTGTACTTGTTTTCATCATTCAGAGAGGCTAGTTGAGATAACAACATTCTACAATCATCTCAATCAGATTGAATAATCAAATCCGGATTTTCGGAGGGAAATCCTCATGGATGAACATCTGAATGCAAAAAACCGAAATTCTCATTTAAATAATTAATTAATTTTATGAGTTAATTTATTATAATCACTAACAAAACTAAATATAATCAAATCTTCGTTAAAAGTTCAATAAGAATGTTCTACCTTACATGTATTTAATGATCTTTCACGTTTTTCATGAAATATTAATTACCTGTATTTGCTTATACCATATACAATTTGTGGTACCTAAAAGTTTGTTGCAATGACATTCGAACAACAGATTTAATGAATGCAGATTTGAATAATAGGCATTTTATTCAACATGTCGGATGTTCCCGAGGGCCGAATAAAATTAGTATCCTCCCCAGTTCCCAATTGTTTTCATTCAGAAACAACTTTCCACCAAAGCCCAGTTAACCCATCGACGTATCCTGGTTGTTACTATCGATATCCAGTAACATAATAATAATAATAATTCTGAAAGTATACTCCAATTGGTTCGCTCAGAGTTTTCCATTCGATGAAAAAACGATTGAGTTCGTCTAGGTGGAGGTCACGTAAATTTGGCTTCGAGAGTCTGGAATTTAATCTCTTATTTACTAATTTTTTTATGACAATCTTTACAGGATTTTATGCCGTCAAAGCTTAAATACCTCGCCAGACAGCTGAACTCGTCGCAGATCTGAAACTAAACCGCAATCAGTTCAACACCCGTTTTGTGGTCTGCGAGGGGTCGGAATACCGTAGATTTCGTGTGTCTCTGTCTCCCGAAAAACGTCCAAAGCGCCCAAAGTGACTTACGCCGCTACTGAAGATGGCGAGCAGCCGAAACCGGTCTAACAAACGACCAGACAGAAACATACGAAATCCACGGTAAACCGCGATTCTTGTGATAGTTTCCCTCACTACATTGCAAATCCTCCCGTTTAAAGACTATTATTTACCGCACTTCTAGGACTATGCTATCAATCGAAATGGCAATTCTTGTAAAGCAGTATCCAATGCTCCTCTTTTGAAACTATTGGATTGACAACTAAGTAATTGCGGAATTCACCAACAAGTGGCGTTGTACATATTTTAAAGTACGTCAAAATTTCTTCACAAACATATTTTCGCAAAGGGGTGAACGCCTCACAGGCTCACAAAAAGTTGTACGCCGTGTACGGTGATGAAGCCTTCAAAGAACGGCAGTGTCAGTAGCGGTTCGCGAAATTCCGGTCGGGGGATTTTTCATTAAAAGACGAGGAGCGCTCCGGACGTCCAGTGGAGGTCGATGATGACCGAATAAAGACCATTATCTATTCAGATCGCCCTAGTTCAACAAGGGACATTGCATCTTATACGCGCATTCAAAACCATCTACGGCTTATCTGTGCACAGATGTTGACGTACTTAAAAATATGTACAACGCCACTTGTTGGTGAATTCCGTAATTACTTAGTTGATGATTTTTATGTCCTGTAACTACGCCCCATCGACCTCCGTTTACTCACAGCGTCGCTTTATCGGCGTTACAAGATAGAAGATACAAACAAGTTTTATTTCTTTAAATACAAATGATACATCGATAAAACGATATACAAATGGTGATTCCTACATGCATACCTTACTACATATATATACTTAAATATTATGGTACATTGATCGTGAATATTTAACAATATTGTTGTGGTAATCGGGAAAATATACAATAAAAAACCGAGAACTTAAGCTACACTTTATCGGCGTTAAGTTCACCAGTGTTGGCGATAAAAAAAATTATTTTTCGGTGTCCACACGGCCATTTGTCTTGGGCGTATTGATCCAAGATCGGTTCAAGCGATGAAGCCGCAGTGGACAGGGTTTAGGATTGATCCGGAGCTCGACTAATCCGTAACCGGTCGGATTTACCTCGCGGTGGCCTCCTCCTCCCTCCACTAACCGGTTTAAAAAGGCGGCCGCCGTCCGGGGACGGGGTCAGTTAGCCGACGGCACTTCTGTAGAACGCCCGCCCAACACACACCGCTCACCACACAGCCGACCGCGCGTCTTCTTTCCTCACCCCATTTCTAAGTCTCCACGACCCTGTTTTCTGTGACCGGTTCCCGCCGACGGACCCCAGTGCCGACACGACCGGAAACCAGCCGAGCCAGACCACTATCGCCCGCCGGCACAACCTAGGACGGACATCCGCTTTAATATAAGGTAAGAGGAGAGACCTAAATATCGCTGTGTACTAAACTTCTGCCGGCCCGGTTCTTATCTCGTGTCAATTCTCGGAGCGGTAAACATTCGGCGAATCGGTGCAACACTTGGGACGAACATATCCGGCGACGTCCGTAATTCCTGGCCACAACAAAGCGGATATTGTAAATTTACAACGAACGGCCGCCTTTGTTACATTTCCGCAACAACTGCACTGTAGCCGAACTCCGAACGGACTGTAAACACGGGAATGAAAATATTCGGTACGATCAAATAATAATCAAACAGTAATAAGTTTCCGGTGCAAAACAAACCTACAATTAGGGCGGACAACAGCGTATATAGGTGTTTCGGCAAGCATACATACAAAAGCGATTCCGGATGTGTTTGCACCGACTACGTCACAGTCCATTGACGTCCTCGTGGAAGGCTATTAAAATTTTGTTTTCCCTGTCAGTTTTGCCCACGAGCTTTTGTACGAGTGTGGGATTGTTTTGAATAACACTCTCATTATATATACGGAGTGTACTGATAATTATATTAATATTTTGTAAGTTCATTATTGAAAGCTTACCAATTATAAAAATAATTCTATTTAAATTTTTTGAATTAAAACGTCGGTTTGAACGATTCGTGTACTCATCCGATAAATCCGGTGATTTGCTATGATTTGCTGAACTACAAATTGTTTTTGTTCGTACATTTTACGTATCACTTATCGCGAGGATAAATTTTTAAAACAAATCGTTAAATTTCCATTTCTTGGATGACAAAGAAATATTACAGTTTGGGATTATTGGACGCGGCGAAACAGGAATATTCGATGGAATAATAATTGAACAATTTCAAATATTTAATATTGAGACAATTTTTTCCGTGAAGCGTGACTATTCCTCTTTTGAATTCATAAGTTTAAAGTAGGTTCTTCTGTCTGATTCACATTTTAGTGAAATGGACACTTGAGACGTTAGCTAAAGATGATAACGTGTGAACAAGGTCCTATTATAAGCTGTTTAAGTGGGAAGAAAAATATGTTTGAACACGTTCAGCGTCGAACTTTCACGCGGGGAGTTTAAAATACCTGGCAGAAGAAGAAAGATGCAGACTCGGATCGTTTAAACTAGAACAGTCCAAATAGGAACATAATAGGAGTCTCGTTCATAAAAATAGGTCACGTTTAAAACAAAATGTTACATTTGATTGAAATAGGGTTTAACCACTTCCGTAAATTTACTGGAAATACTTTATTTTAACCTTTTCGTACGTTCCTATAAAATCAGCTATTTCACATGTAACGAAGCTTTTGATCGCGATCGTTTTCTCCTCTATAATAAATAATTTAATCCAACTCCCGAATCCTGCAGTTTGCGCAAACATCTTAAATTTTCAACCAGTTCCACTCGGTGTATTGAGGCCACAAGTGACAGGGAAACTTTCTCAAAGCAGCTTCGAAGCCTACCTTATTTTCAGCGCGTATATCGACTGTCTTTGTATCTGACAAGAAAATTGCAAATTACAAAATGTAGATGTTTGCACTGTTTGTTTTTTAGAGTTATAGAATGATATTATCTCAGAGCTGATGTAAGGCTGCGTACCAAGATATCAGTTTGAGTATTGACATCTGCAATACAAGAAAAAAATAATTAATTTGGGTTTAAACTTAAGAGTTCGTTTGACGAATATTTGTCATTTTTGAACTTAAAAATTAAAACCGGGAATCATTTCACAAAGTTTATTTTTTTTCAATGGCCTCAATCGTTTTCAATATAGGAAAATATGCAATGCAATATTTACAGTATCATTTTTAACAATGCGATTATGCAGTTAAAACGTTAACAATGTGGAGGACAATGAGAACGTTCAATGGAAAGTGATAAATTCCCAAAGAGGTAAATCTTAGTTAAATATCCCGTCCTCGGTCTCTGCTGGTTCTCCTTCGCTGATGTCTCGTCTTTCCTTAGGGGGAAGGAAGCTCGTCCGGACAATGCAGAAAATGTCCGGCTTCTCGCCATAGTCAGTAGCACCCGTTAATAAAACATAAAAAATAAATAAACCAATAAAGCGTTCTGGCAATAACTTTCAACGATTGAATAAATTCTCTTAATATTTTCAGATTATACGTTTGCTCTTCCAGCAAAGGGAAACATATTTCCGCCTAAAAATTGAGGGAAAAATTAATTACCATAAATAATCATGATGAGGTTATTAATTCTGATCGGGTTTAACGCTCAATCCTGACCGCTCAAAAGGCCGAACGAGGCCATCATTAAATATCTTCCGCAGTGTGCTTACGAGTACTTTAAAATGATTCACGCTTCTCAGGAAAAACTACGTTTACTCCACTTGACACAGGACGCCCCTGTTGTGGACTGACCTGAGACTCTGGTTCATTCACCTCCGCCTCCCATTGTCCTGTTCCGGCTAACCGCCCATTAATTCTCGGAGATACAATTCGTTGACACCATTTGGCCGATAGTGACGATAATTAGAATCTTAACTGCATGATCCGTCAAAATTAGCGTCTTCGAAGTTCTCGCAGCATTACTTTTTATCTTACAGTTCCCCGTCTCAATTTAAGTTCTATCTACGCATAAATGTACTGACCGCTGTTTGTATCGTTAGACAACTTACTAGTTTTTTTGGCATTTTATTGAGTCTACAATTAGTATTTCCTCGGTTAATGATTTTCCGGCTGTTGATGTCACTGAAAATTTAATTTCGTATCGTTTTTTCCCTTTAATTTCAGTTAAATAATATCCGATAGGAGTTGAAAGGAAGGTGTTTAAACGACTGTGTTTATAAAACAAATGAGTGAAGTGTAGATAGTGGGTGACTCATACGGAAATAAATTGAGACTAATACGACTAATAAAATTTATTATATAAAATAAATTTATATAACATTTTTTATTACGGCATTTCAAATGAGTATTTCCCCGATTAGTTAGTATTTTCTAACTAATTATAATGCATGGCTGACCCGCATTCCAGAATTCTTTCAATGACAACAGTCGACAAGACTTCCTATTTATTAGCATTTTTATTAGGATTCCTGCCAATATTGAACCGGACAGGTACGTGGTTACCTGAGATTTACGATTGATCGTACCTCTATCGTGGGCCTGATGAAATGCAGTATTAATCACTAATGATATTTGCGATGCTGCACGATCGATGACATTGTGCTGGAGAATCGATGTCAGAGAATAGTTCATTTTCCCGAATATACGAAAAGAAAAATTGCCTGGAAGGGGGGGTCATTAAAATCGTTTACCTGAAATAGACGAAAACTGGAATAGAAGTCCTTCGAGCATGAGCGATAATAATATATTTTGATACAGTTGATCGAAATTACCTCGTGGTTGTCTCCTTATATTATGCCGCTTCTGGGCAGCGTATAGAAAATAAATCGGTTTTGCGCCATCTCTCTACAATGAATATTTCATATTTGAATATTCGGTGTCTGAAATACAGAGAAGAGTCGGTTTATTTATAAGAACATTGGGCGATCCAAGGCGAACGGTTTTATCGCAGCGGGCTGTCTAGTTTGCATGCCGCAAGCGTCCCACTGATAGCGTTCAGATAAGGATGTGTACAGTCTCATTTAAATGCACAATTAACTGTGTCGTCCTCCCCGCGAGCTAATTTGGAAACTCGGCCCCATAAACGAGACATTCATTGTACTGAAATGACAACCATTGACTATAGCTGTTTGCACACGATGAAAACCCGAATATCAGATTTTAGTTGTACTAAATGTTTCTAGTTGAACATGACTATTGTATAAAAGCAATTTGTGTTTTATGATGTTTTGTACACGGTGTGAAGATAACCTCTATAGCGGACGTATGCAGACAAATTATAGTAGGGCAATTTCAGAATTACAGATTGGCTAATAGAAGCCAATATTTTCCCAAATGTAACTTGACTTTAAGAACGGGTATAAAAATAAATCAAATATATAAAATTCGAGAAATATCTACTAGATGCTCTTTAGACAACACATCGAGTTGTACACTAGTTTTACCGAGGCACCTTCCATGAGGTTGAGGTACACTCACAGGCTAAAGATAGAATGGCCTTGTGACCTCCTTCAGTTCTGAGGAAATCCTCAGTGAGATCAATTGTCAGGCCAAAAAATGTTTATAACATTAGAGAATGTTTGCGGCAACACAGAATTAGTAGTAACAAAGAATACGTTTGATTTTTTTAATTATCAATCATCCTATAAATACAAAGTTCAATTTTTATTATAACTTCTGTATTGATGGGGCGTATCCCTCAACTCGATGACGCTTACCCGCTAATCGTGACCGTGGACGTAATATCTCTGATAATATATCTGAATTGTAAACTGCCGCTCGTTTTCACATTTAAAAAAACATTTTCAAGACAAACATTTACGGTTACGCAAAATATCGTTCTGACGAGAGATAAAAACTCCGATGAAAGATAAGAGACGTTAGTCGTTGGTCTAATACTGTATCCTAATCTCACCATAAAAGGGAACGAGTGTAGAAAAAAACTCATTCCAATTTGAAACCTGTGTGTTTAGGAATGATATCTACTATTGACAAGCTGTTTGTCACACATTGCCCGAATTTTCCTCACACGTATTTAATGCGTGCTTCACACGATCCTGCGGATCAATTCAAATGAGGTTCATCAAAAAATTTACGATCGATGTCATGTTTTCACTTGGTTCATATTCGTCCACGCATTTCGACATTTTTAAATTGTAAACAAGCTTAAATTAATTATATGTAATTCAATTAGTTATATTTTTACTAATTTGGTCCATTTAATTCTTAGTAATTAGGTCAATTATTCTTGATTTAACTTATTCAGTTTCATTGGATTGGTATATTATAAGTTCGGTAAATACTTATTCAACGCTGTTTTATAAAATGATTTTTTAAAGTACAAGGGAAACATTTTTTGTTATTTATTAATTAAATTTGACGAGTTAATAATGGCATTGGTAAATCCAATATTAGAGCTGATTTTATTAGAGTTTGTGTTCTTTTATTTTGATTTAAAGTGGGACTTATTCGGTAAAAATGTTGGTTAAAGAATAACTCACACTTCTCAATTAGAATTTTAATGTACGTTTGTAAAAGGGTGATGATACAATTGATGAAGTGCTCTAATATACCTAAATTCAAATTGTGCTTTACTTACTAATAAAACAAGGTGCATCATAATTAATTTAATATTCTAAAACTCTTTTAAATTAAATAAAAACTACAAGAATTGTGCAAGGAACTCAAGAATAGTAATAACAGTGCAGTCAGAATAATAAATTTCAAAAAACTACTCAACGATCGAAAAAGAGTAAGGTTTAACAGGAGTTACTACTTACAGAAGAAAGCCATATCGAGACTACAAAAGTACTCTATCTCCGTTCTTCTTACCTGAAAAAAATAGACCAGAAAACAAATTGAAACTCGAAAAATTTTATCCATCGACCGACAATAAATTCTACGTCGCATTTCGTAAATGTGAACATTATTGAAGATTTATCGTTGGCAATTACCAGACTGTAAAAGCGAACTTCGAAATTGATGACTGGATATATCACACCGGTTCGGAGAACGCGAATATTTTCTCGGCACTTCACGGCATCAGGGAAGACTTAGGGTCGAACCTGCCACGAACAACACATTCCAATTAGGTTAAATTCTAATTCTATTCTCAAATCTTACAAAGTTATGATATCTTTTATAATGAGGTTAGTTTCTCATTTTTTGGTTAGTTAATTGGCATTCATGAAATTTTTGCCACGTTGAATCACGTTGTCGCCAACGGAAATGTTTGAACACTTCGATTAATTAATATAAACTGTCTATAATTAATTACTATTAGTCTCTTATACAATAATCATCAGTGCTATGTATTCCGGACACGATTGATGTTGCGATCTTCTGTTTTCAATGGACGGTTTGATCATGTGCTAGATCAATTTATGTTTTCCTCCGCCTTGAAAGGCCGTTCCGTCAGTAGGTAAGAATAATTACCTACGAAGAAAACTTCTCTATTGGTTTTATTAACTTCTCAGTTTTAAGGAACGAAGGCTCCTGGTTTTAAACATTCCAAACACTTCGGCGGAAGGAATGTTGAGCATTGAAAACATTTCTTCCTCAGCCCGGACAAGGCTCATCCTCAGGTTTTCGTGTCACGAACAGTGCCCCGAGAGCGGTCCGAATAAACCGGTCCCTTGAGCAAGTGCCGCCTCCATTTACACTCGCCGCGTTTTCCCATTGTCGACTAATTTATTAGTGAGCACGCACGCCCCCGAGTGTCCTCAGAAACAGGTCCAAGGTTATACTACAGCCCCCCCTCGACAATTCAATATGCCGTCGGCGTCCGTCGTCGTACAGTCAGTTTTATTATTCGGTAACATGACTCACCTAGAGACAGGTCATAAACTGTCATAAACTTGAGTACTATAGGCGATATAGCATGTTCGTTGAAATAGTGAGGCACCGCGGTGACAGCGTGGTAGGCTCTTAAAATTTTATTTTAGCTCCTCAAACACTTGCAATCTTTTAACGACATTTCGTATAAAAAAATGTTACAATTTGGCGTCTCCAATATTTCGGACTGAGGGGGAAAAAAAGGGTCGGAAAGGCCCGAATTGAGCTAATCTGTCAAGGCGATAATTTCAGCCGGCGCGAATAAACAGCCCGAGTGATTCAAATGCCGGATATAACTTTTGAAAACACGAGCTTGCGCAACAACAAACGATGTATAAGGCTTCATTTCCGGGAAGGGAAAAGGGCAATTGACGAAGTCGACGTTCCGACCAAATCGCCGCCGACGTCATAACCCGAAACGGAGGTCAGAAGATGTTCTTCTCCTATAGTCATGGCAATATTGTTATAATGTTCAATAACGTTGTCAGAAATGTTTAATGCTAAAGGTAAATTGATGTAATCGTTGTCTATATTGATTTATTGAGTTGGTGTGGACAGATCTAATAACCCGTTTCTTTCTAAATTTCTCATTTTGAAAACGGCAATCAATAATACACGCAGAATTTTAAAAATTCGCAACATTTTATAATTTTCAGACAGTCATTTGAACATAAACTTTTTTTCCCCGAGAACCACACTATAAACTGGTTCAGTGTAAATGATTTTCCGTTAAAATTAAGGGGAATATTAATAAGAAACTGCTTTCAGTTGGTACCGTGATAATAATATTTTTTCCATAACATGCGTCAACACGGAAGTATGCGGTAGAATATCATCTTTCTTGGTTTCCTGTTACCGCAGACGTCTCGGCCAACAGCGATTCAATATAATATTTAAGGTATACTCTATAATTTCGGTGGTGACTCGGCTGTATTCAGAGCGGCGGCCACAAAATTTGGTCGTGACAATTGGCACTTTCCTGTTCGTTGATCGGGTTAGCGCTTGAGGCCCGTCAGTTCCGACTACGCCCAGTCCGCCGGCGTTAAATTTTAATCGAATTTCGGGACCGAAGAGCTGCAATTAGCCGATGAGATGTGGCGCGAAATGTGAGAATACTATAGAGGCCCCATTATGGGACCCTAATAATTCACTTCCAATGAAGAATTTCAAGGTAAAAAACAAATATGTTAGGAACTAATTAGGCAGTAGTTAATTAGCGAATAAGAAAATGACATTAGGACAGCGAAATTTCGACATCAATGAAATTTTCCCATATTAAAGAGACCTACGCAACTCGCATTAGGCCCACACACAACAATCGCGTCACACCTAATTCAGTAGTGTTGAAAATAGTTTTATAGTTAGCGGCAATGCCATTTATTATAGCGACAGGATATAACAATGAACAGTACTTATGAGATTCATGTGCTGGAATCAGTGACAGTGGTCACACGATGCTTCATCAGCAGCCTACGCATAAGTAGGAGTAATTGCCTGATTATACGAATAGTATGCGGGTTTCATTAATGTTGGTTTATTGCGGGACATTAGAAGACACGGTCAAATAAAATCCGAATGACCAAACTTGCGTTCAAGTAACCCGGCAGACACGTTTACCGAAAGGCCCATTCACAGGAACAAAACCAGGATGTGCAACTGGAAAAAGGACGTGAACCGTTTGGAAATTTGGACGATTCCCAAATGATATCACCGCTGGAGTGTTGTGACTTATTCTCCGTGGAAAACTCCTTTCCAAGGACTTTTCCCCACCGAACCGGACTATCGAAGGAAGGGCCAAGACTATCCGAAGGTCGATCTGGCCTCTAGAACTACATAACGCTCAATCAAAATATATTATAAAAATACCAATCTTGGATTTTTAAATTCCTGGCTCACAATGTGGTCGTAGTTTTTTACCGTTGCTGTTTATATCTAGAATATGGCGTCGGAGATAATTTCTTAGGTCAGTATATATTTGCTGTTATATACAGAGTAATTTAAAACGATGAATTTTATAAGGGGTTATGTTAGATCCGGATCCCAATTCGAACGACGTATATGCTTTGACAATCAAAACAAAATTCACCTGATAATTTACATTATTTTATGACAATGTTATTTATATTCATTGATTGACTCAATGACTAATAATAGGAATTCTCCTTAAATACGGCCTGATGTCATACACAATTGAATAACAGCTTTTCGTGTTCGGTTTATTAGAAAAGAAGGTAATATCACATTAGCATGCTGGTGTTTACCAGTAGCGCTTGTGATCAATTCAAATTGGTAATTGAGTGAAAATTCGTTCCACCACGGGGTCATTAACACCAAACCGCTGTAACCAACCGATGGTTAGAATCTTGACATTAGTAACACTAATCAGTATTGACGATATAATTTTTTAATATACGGTGAATTGTCAAAAACTGCCGTATAAGATCGTATAGCCGGTAGAAAGCAGTCTGTTGCATGGAAACTCCAAAGACGTATTCGGTGAATAAGCACCGGAATTTAGATTAAGTACTAATCTTCATTTGTTACTTACATTTAGGAATCCCATATGGGGCGGTGATTATGTTCATGAACATAAAGGGAGATGAATTTGCATGAAAAATCTTTTTCTTATACATAGAAAAGATGTATAAGAAATATGTAGAAAAGATAGAAAGAATGCAACAGACTGCGCAATACTGACTAGATAAAGGATCCTCCAAACGGATGTGGCGAGTTGCTATAATGGAAAAGCTTGTCAATCTATTCAGTTTCAATTTATTTACAACATTCGAACAGTTATTTTTAAAAATTCTTATGAAGGCGAAATTATTTCTCAAATATTTGTTTCTTAGCAAGCAAAATATTTGGTTGATTTGATAATTTTAGGCCATTATATTTTCACCATATTTTCATGCGACTAATAAATTTCTATAATAATGTAAACAGATACTATTTTTTTATATCGGGGTCATACTATTTTACTAAGTATATAATCAATTATACCATGATTCTTCGTACCGAGGTCACGATATAACTTTACGTTTTAATCATTTTAGTACCATCGTTTATCAGTGGACTATCCATAATGATATTGGTCGATCCCTAATTGTTATCAAACATATTTCACATGATGTGGGAGTAGGAAGATATTGGGAAAATCCAGACGGAACTTTTGTGCGGTGGATGACGCAAATATGTCTGTCTCGCTGTCCTATCGTCTAATTAGACAAACGGGGGTAATCTACGACCGGTTTCAAATGAAATAATTTCATGTCCTGGAAAGATAAATTATGGAATATAAAATAAATTATATTGCGAGTGAATCGGTGATATAACGGTTTCTGGATGTTTTTCGTGTAATCCCCATTTAACGTTCTACAAACAGAAAAATTGCAAGAAACAACAGGTAAAAGGTGATGTAACAATTTATATAGTCGTGCCTGGGGAGGAGATGTAACTTGAGGAAAATTCTTTCTTCCGAGAATGACAAATCAGCTATTTCTTAGAAGATAACTCTAAAATTATAACTTTTTATAACTAAGCAATTATTTTTGTATGGTATACGGTGTATGGTATTTGGAAACAGATAACAATAGAGAGAGGTAAATGACAAAAATCATTTTCATTTCACTGACTGTCTTTCGGTAAGATCGCGAAATGTTGCGGAATGGAGCCCTTCCCAGGGGGGGTCCGCTCGAGTGGTTTCCAAACAGAGGAAAAATCCAAGAACAGCAGGGGTTGAACCCTGCCAACCTAGTATCTTCCCACAAAATTCAACTAAGTTGCTGAGGTGCTTGAAATATAAAAATAATCTAAGAAATGTACGCGAGTGCTCTTAAAATTTCAATCGCAGTCGTACAGATTCTCGAATGGCTGGAGTGTTAGGTAGAAACAAACTGCGAGGGCTCGAAATACCGTAATTTTCTCAATCCCTAAGAATCTCAAAGGTCTTTTGCAGCTAAGATCAAGAAAACTGCCATATTTCCGGTTTTTTCTGTACCCACAAATGTAGCAGAAACTGCTTCCGAACTGCACGAGAGCGTACGATTGATAATATTTCCTACCTCATGAAGTTCGTGCATTTCAAAATAGAATAAGTTCCAGCGCGCTGAGTGGAACCGGTCTATCACCGGAGCGAAACTACGACCGGAAGTAAGATAATGGCAAGGGCGGTGATTAATCCATTCCGGGAACGCCGAAATTTGGCCCGCGTTACGCACTGAGGAGGCCCCCGAATTCACGTCGGGGGAACCTGAAGTTCTTCACAGAACTTGAAGAGCGATCCAGTTGTACCTGCGCTCTGGAGCCGATTCCGCGAAACGCCGTTTTGTTTCTGCGGTAAATTCCAGCCCGATATAAGCCTGATTGTCTGGTGACATACACGCTCATTCCCCCCTCCCTACATCACTTACATATAAATAGACGGTAGCCGGCCTTTCCGACCAGTCTGTTTTGGTTTGGCTTCGTGTGATCATCGTAGTCGTTTGCGAAACGTTTTTGCGTCTCTCGCTCTTCTCTGTTCGCAACTTCTAACGAAAAACAGAAGACTTTCTGCTCTTTTATCGGGGTGAGTACTCTTTACACATTTGGTTTCTGTTCGAATAATTCATTACTAAGCAATCGGATATCCTAATAGTTTCGTTCGTTCTTGCTGTGTTACGATCCCCAGTGAAACATTAACTCCATACGTATACACACCAATTATTTTAACAACTACTACTGTTGATTGACATATTATTCAAAGTAGTGTAAAACTAATTATTTTTTTAAAAGAAAACAAAATTGCTTGGCCTACAGTTGTTATTTTCAAAAATTCTTAAACAAACATTCCACCTAATTATCATGTCAAACGATAAAATCTCAATTCTAATTCCGTAATATTTATCGCCGAAAAGACTCAAAGGTCGTAGCTATTTCTGATGATTATTAATCAATGATACATGATGTTTAAACGCTATAATTTTATAAACAGAGTTTTGGAACTTTGCTGCATACATACTCCTAATTAATAGCTGGTCATATTTTTTAAAATAATTCTCGTACGATGGAACGTTGCCACAATTACCAGGGGCACTAAATATATATTTCTGTAACGAGATTAGTACATACTATAAATATTCTTGGCTCATATTTACAAATTCAAAGAGCGGACGGAAATTCGTCGATGGTTTAAAATATGAATACGTAGCTTCTTATAGTAGGTATTAAACACTTTTATGTTTATGTCAGTTAGATTTATTTCAATTCAATTATTGTATTCCATTCGTATATATTTGCATTAACCACAAAGTACGTGAAGGGTGACCATAATTACTGCAACAGTTATATTTTACAAACCAGAATAGGTGCAGAATTAGCTCTTATTGTGTGCACTAGAAGCGATGGAAACAAATTGAAATTTTATAATTAAAACAAACTCGACAATGTAAAACGCGAAGAGTCGATAGCATTATCAGACGGCATGTGTTTTTCAAATAATCAGTATCTTCTGGGACATTTCTGATAAATATATGAATCGACTACTGGTTCTCGTGGCCGTGGGCTCTGTGTGACGCGAAATCAGATCTGGATTGATAAGCCCTATCTGGAAAATTTATCGGGTTAGACCACGACAACCAATTTTTGGCACGCTTCTGAGCGCAATCGAAAAAAAATCTCAATCCCGAGATCGCGTTTTCCTAATCGATCACGTCCTCTCCTATTGGATTCTACTTGTAAATGGACGGCGGAGTTCCATCAATTTCGTTCGTCCCGAAGTGATGCCGACGACAAGTGGGACTGTCGGCCGTAAGTGTTCTGGACGTTATTAATAACTTCATCATCGGTTTTCCCAGTTTAAGCAATTTGATAACAACATTTTTATATTTCCAATCAGAGTGTTTGCCGCTGATCAATTGCCAGTCCTATTAAAATTTGCGAATACATAACCGGCAAAATACCTCTATACCTCCCGCAACAGTACAAAGCTGTACTGTCCGAAAACTATTTCGAGGACGATACCATCAACTATGTTTTACTCTTGAATATACCAAGGTATTCAAAATATCTAGCCGGATGTCGTTAATTATTCAAAATAATTTCTCTAAAATTACAATTCTGAGAGAAAAATGCGGAAGTTCCCTGCAATCGGAAGTAATCTCATTTCATTGGCAATTGGACTGGAGTGTTACTATGTCGGACTTAATTTGAGCTGCATTAGCGGCGTTCCCTTTAATCCAGCAACATCAAAGAGTATGGAAATATCGCAGCACTTGTAATCAGTCACACTTGACCTTAATTCCTCGGTAGAAGATAACCTTCAGTGCGCCATCTTATTGCTGTTGCTGGCCACCTACGATTCTATACGAATTTATTGTGTCGTAAAATAAAATATTAGTTTGGCCTTATCATCGCTCTTATGTTCCGTTTCCTCGCATAGTAGTTTCGTTAGTAGGCCGTCTGTCGAATGATAGGATTTGACCCGATTTTTCAATTTATACGATTATTCCACGAATTCTATCAGAAAATTAATGTTCCGCAACAATTACACTGTCTTCACCCGTCTGTTGAGCGGGCGAAATAGAATGTAGTGTATTATTCACGACAACTGGAGCGGAAAGGATATGTTTTGCAAAATAGGAAAGGTTAGTAATTTATAATTGCTCGAGCTGTCGCCACTGTTGTCTCACCACTGTCACCAGAGATAGCATCTGGAGCTCACTCTCAATTGTAATTTCTCGCGGGTGGCCGGTGGTTGCCATTATCTGTCGGTTTTGTTTTCCAGACCGACGTATGCAGCGATGATTTGTCCGATACCGTTTTACAGTTCTGTAATTTATGCCGAAAGTCCGGGATTTAATTGAAGACCGAATATGGTGTATTACATTCTTATGAAATAATTTGTCAACACGAAATTACTTTCTGCTTTCCTAGTCATCGATTTAGTGTAAACTGACGTTGAACGAATTGGTCTGATATATCTTGCCTTTTTTGGGTATTCAAATTGAAATTATGCATTGAAATTAGCCTGAAAAGGTACAACAAAATTTTGCAGTATTTTGTTAGGATTTCATTCGTCGCACATAATTTCAGTTTAATATAACTTTTAGATATATAAATCGTCGGTTAACGACGGAGAGAATTTTCCTGTACTGTTAGTCCTAACTCTATTATCAACCCGTGTCGCGTGCCAGTTAAGTTGCAGATTGTCCAGTTCCTTTTGTCGCATCGTGGCGGAAAATTGAATTCGTTCGGATCATTTGAAGTGGACGCCGGTACTAAATTCTTGAAACGTTCTCCCGGAAAATTTTCCTATCAGCGACTGTGCCGACAAGCCTGCCTCGTCCCAAAATAAAATATAGAATTATTTCCGAACCGGTCATCCTGGTCGCTCCCACCGCCATTTCATCACTGGTGCGATATTTGTGTTGTAACTATTCGGGTTTCGGCCGCGAATAATATTCCGCTTGGCAACCGGCTCTGCGTCGGATCACAATAGTCAGATCGGCCATGGGAACATGGCAGTCGCCGGCGGGGGAACGTAAACACACATCCGGGGAGGTGGAGGCGTGCGAATGACCTGCCAGGTTCATAGAGCGTTAACGAGCCATTGTTATCGATCTTGCCGGCCGATCGGAGGAAGTCCCACATTTGCCATGTCGTTCCCGGTATAGTTTTGTCAGATAAAACAATAATCACAATAACAATTGAAGTTTGTAGTACCCCGCCCCATTTAACTGTACTTGATTATAATTAACAATTAAATATTTACACTAAATTACCGTACGTTATATTCTTGGAAACCACATTGGAATTGCGTTTCCAGGAATAATTTCAGAGCTATGAATTTGCCTCCGGTCTAATTGAATTGTTGAGCGTAATTGATGTTTGTTCAATTGTCTTCGTGTGTTGTGACAAGCGAGAGGTTATTCTTGTCGATGTACCGAATGCATCGTATGAATATTAATTCGCCCGTACCGCACCGACCGGTAATTGCGGCGACTCTGTACTGTGTATTTAAGGCTACGACTACAATATATCTGTAAATAAATATTTGGACGACGGTTTAACCGGTTCGTACGTGTTTATTTGGACGATCTCAACGCATAATATTGACCGGAAATTCTCCCCTCGGGTTCAGTTTATTGCCCGAACGCGCGTTACGGGCCGCGTAACGCCGTTTAAGAAAAAAAAACAGAGGTTCCGACTTCCGAATCGCCCATTGACGCTGAATCAGCTTCCATTCTTTTCTCTAGCGCTGAATATTTACTATTTTCTTTTCGCCCTTTTTGGAACGTTCGTACAAAGCTGATGAGCCGGTATTGTTTCGCCGTTTCCGTTCTTAGTATTAACGATTGCAGTGTGCAAAATGATGCAACGCTTCGGCGGTGGCACCGTTGCGAAACCGAGTGTAAGGCATTCCCCGTCGGCTTTCGCAGTGCCGGTAAGGCTTCGCCAATCTCGTTTGGACTCGAAACAAGTTAAGACCAGTATTTGATCCCATAAGGGGCTTTTAATATGACGTCCGTGTAAAATTATTTTCATTGAATTCTACGCTTTGGAAACAATCGAATTTCTGGCCTTTGCGCTGGCTGAAATTCTCTGAAATTGTTGCAATTTATGTCTTAAATCAGATTGAATCATCCACAGATCAAATATTATTACAATGAGGAGCGCATTACGTCCGTGCCATTACAGAGAGTTAGAATTTATTCTCAATATAGTCTTATTTGCTACTTTATTTCCAAGTGTTTGTAATATTCCAAATATCCCCAAATGAAGGAAAATTGTCAGAATTTTCCTTTAAATGCAAATTCAGTCTGATTAGTCAAGTGTACTCCGTAGAATAGTCACTGATTTCGTCCTATCATGGAAAAGTTGAGGCTCCCCCATTCAAGCCCATAGTCAAGTACTTTCAATTTTATTGCACCTGAAGTTTTCCATAAGACTTCGCACCGTTTTCCTAACCGGCACTTTCTCTAAATCTCCGTCGAATATTGACTTTTGAAACTCGGCGACGTGGACAAAATTTAGACGAACTTTGCGCGACCGTCGTTCGGCTTCAAAATAATTTCTCGGTAATACTGTGCGTGCTCGGTCAAAGGGTTTAGCGGCGGTTTTTGCGGTCCAACCGAGCGCTGATGGCCCCCACTCCATTAATTGGTCCGTTACGCTATATTTTCTCATTGCGCTCATAACAGGATTTCTAACAGTTAATTAAACGTCCCCGTGGGGGGAGGGGGAATTATTCTTACTTTGAGACTACACGCTGTTATATGAAATTTCTGATACCTTACAGTCCTCCAACATCGATAATTCCTGCGATCGAAAACTGTAAAATATTTGATCCATAAGAATTTTAGGAGGCGACCAATGCGTTATAGAATATTATATAACGATACGCAATCCCCTAATAACTGAGAGATGTTCATATTGAATTCGCTGGTTACGTAGAATAGAGACTTGTGTCTTGTACTGTCATCTATTAGATATCATTAAAGCGAACGGTGCCCCCCCCCAAGCTGTAAATAGAACAGTGACGTCACAATCCTTAATCAATTCTGTTGCTCCTCACTAGACTATTCTTGCAGGCGATTCAGCACTTGATAATTTTACTAGAAGTAAAACTTAATTTTGTTTTCTTGATTGACACGAACACGTTTCATTATGAATTGAAAAGTTGTTAATGAATTATATCACTGAACTGAACTCTGTACATTATATACATATTGATATACATTAGATATGTTGAGCGTTTATGTGTATCCATATATTAAGATTTAAGTTAAATTACTACAGTTTTAGAGGACCGTATATGTATCCTCAGTGGGTGGATATAATGCTTCTACCTGCCAACGTCGATATCAAAGTTTCCATCAGGGTAAGAATTTTACCTCCATTTAAAAAAAAAAGTTTGTGCACGAAAATGCGTCGGAAAACTTCCACCTTCGGAAAGCAATCAGATAACGCCACCGAAAACGCGACAGCCTCTATGGCACGAAAGTGAATTTTCTTCGCGAAAATCGTTTTCCGTCGCCCTGACCGAGTTTTCAAATAACCGATCACGATTCGTTTGATTCCAGTTGACCTTTTGAAACGAACTTCGCGCGCCGTTATAATAAAATAGCACGGAGACTTGGTTTTGGGTGGATTGAAAGTACAGTAGAGAAAAGAAACGCGAGTTCTTAACGGTGTCGAAAGTGATTTAAATTTCAGACTTGACGTAAGTTAAGGAACTGTATGCTTCGGAATCCGCACAACGTTGACGCACTATTTGGATTATAATTAGTATTAATTCTCATAAAAGTAACAATTATTGCGTTTCAAGCTATGCAAAATACAATGGGTAGTTTAACATTAAAAAAGGTATAGAAGGGTTAAAGGAAAACAAACAGTGAAATATTCAACTCTTAAAAAAATGCAAATATCTATAGTCAATTTCACAGTAATTTCAAACATACTCTTTACAATTTTTTCAGGAGATCCTATAAAATTACAGGCTGACAACGTACTATTGAAATTTAAAGAAATGATGAGCCCGAAAATTACAGTATTTGTTAAAATAAATTATTATTAAATTCTGTTAATTTGTTTCTGACGTTCACCCACAGCTGCGCCTCGGTTTGGGTAATACGAAGGCGCTATCACCGCGCACGTCACGACCTCCTGGCCATTACATCATCACTACAAACAGTTTATGTTGGATTTCAGCCTGACTGAATTGTATATAAATGGCTGTAGAATCAATAATGAGTTTCTTAATTCAAGAAAATTTTCATAGACCTGTCCTCCGTTTGTTAAAATAAATTGTATAACCGCTTGTGGTTAAAATTTGCTATCAAGAACTTAGAACGGATAACATAAAACGAGATATTTCATATTGGTTGCGGCATTCATCGTTACACTTTCTACTGTGTCACGATAGTTATGTCGCGGCGAGACTGTCGGATGGAGCAGTGCGAAAAAATTGTACAATAAACAGGTTTCCACGTGCAAAGGAAACTAGTATCGGATGTCGTGGGTGAAATTGAAGCATCCGCTCGCTCCTCGACGAAGACGTCACGCGGTGTTTCTCACTCGAGGTTATTTCCTTCGTGGATTCGAACCGATTTTGTGCAGGATTCGTGTACTCTCGATTTAACTATCGTATCATTAAAACCTGCTGCTTTCTAAACGAAAAATTGTTACAACAACCGTTGCGAGAACTCAAATTACGGAGCTTCGGAAAGTATCAAAATGTAACGGTCTTCTTTATTGGTGTACGGGGTCAACATCTTGCAAACACGCGAGATCGTTTAAGGATGACTCTACTATTTTCCTACTCCTGGAAATACTTTTCTAAAATTTTCACTAAATCTAAAGGCATTACAGCAGCAGCGAAGAATAAAGAGAGCATTACCCATTAGAGTAACCGGAATAATTAAATATTTCTGTTAGTTTTAAATAATATTTACCTGAAGTTGAGAGTAACGGTCTGAATATTCATACTCTACATTAATGGAGATATAATGGAGATGTAAATTTTCATTTTACATGTAATGGAAATCTTTTCAACTCGAAGGAAAATTGTATTATTTCGCTTAGTTGACTGACAAATTGACTGAGCTCAGTGTTATCACCGTGTACATTTTCAAGTAAATATTTGTAGCAAGAGACTGCATTCATCGCAGAAGGATCTCTGTCATTCGCGATTATATAGGGAAATACCCGCTCGATAGCCAGTTTTTATGGCCAGTAAAAACGGGGCGTTTATTGCAAATAACCGTTATAAAATTAATATATAGACCGTTCGGAGCGACCATGTGTAATGAGAGAGCAGAAATCGCTGGTCCGACCGACCTTGGCTCCAGCATCACGCTCCATTAGAACTCTGGCTGTCCCCTACCGCTTGAAGCCGGTTCTTATATAATTCTCCGGCTTTCTAAAACCGAGCATAGCTTTTCCAAGACACCGCAAGTAGGGCCCAATTTAAATTTTCAATTCTTGCAATTCTAGATTGTTAAGACCGCACAAGTGGGAAATTTTCTTGAGCGCAAAAACGTCCTAGTTCTTATCGTGCGTTCCGTAAATCCTTCAGTATTAAGTAAACGATAACAATGTTGTAAAATTCGTCCGCTGAGCGTACTTCTGCTCTCATCATTGTGCAACGTTCTTAGTCACTCGTTCGCCGAATGTGTTTGCGAATATTTTAGTCCCCGTGGAAGAAAAAACAGTATAAATATAAACGAGGATAAACATAAACCAGGTGAATCAGCCATATGAAAGACAATGTAACAATCGTATGACGCATTATAACCTCACGATGAGTCCGGCTTATTATAATCTAGCTATTCCGCATAGCCGATTTCGAGTGCTCTAATGTGGTGATCAAATATTTGCATTCTAAATTAAAAATTTGCGACTTTGACAGATATTTTTTCCTGTCGATTAGCGTTTTCCTTTACTGAGTTTGTCACAATTTAATTAACAGTACAATACTAACGGTACTCCGCCTCCCACTTCAAACGATTTTACGCTTCATTGCCTTTTTCATTGTTACTCATAGAATTGATATTCTACAGCAAAACAATGCAACGAAAAGTCGAAACAATGAATTGATTATTATATTGGTACCTGTACCTAATCAGAAAACACTTTCAGAACAAAAACCTTTAAGAACTTAATTGCTGTTATTCAATTTTTGGTGTGTTGCTTTTAACAAAATAGGTCCGTTTTTTCGTATCTTTTTTTTCTCTAAAACTCCTACTGTTCCTTATCTTCGTAGAAAGGAACGACCGAGAAAATTCCCAGCAACTGGACACCGTTTCTGTTATTTCCTGTCGACCTTACAGTCACCCGAAGGTCGATGACAGCAAACTTTAGTCCCCATTATATAGATAATTTGATTCCATCAGTTCCTTTAATGGCAAACGATTATTTTTTTAACGCATCTCGCTTATAAGCATTTACTATAATACTGTGTATTTCTCAAACCGAACTTTTATCCGGTGATAATAAAGAAGTAGTCATTACATTCCATGTAGTTTCTGATTCTCTTTCGTACTTGTGAGGAATGCAAATAAGGCCGTGGTTTAATTAAACTTTGCCCTATTGTCGTTGTAAGGGCGTTCACAATTTCAATGCAAGAATTGCCTTGCAACTGTATCTAGATATGTTTTATCTGCGAGCTTTTTGTCAACTCTCTCGGGGGGGGAGATAACCGGCCGAATTCGAAGAAACAAGACATTGGTTTCGGACGCCGAAATTGCTCCGTCGCTATCGCGAAAAGATTAGCGTTTTCAAACGAAAACAGTGTTCCGCGAAAGCGTCCCTAGGAGGCGGACAATAAAATTGGAACCCTCTGTAGGGTATACAGTTTTTTTTTCTTATTTTCATTTGCCAGACTCCTGCGTAATTGGAATAATAAAGAAGCCACCGTATAAAGCCTCCCAGTCGTCGGATAATAATCGCAGGGAACCTGGGAAGGAAATCGATGGGCGGGATAATAAAACCGGTGTCTCAAGATCACGAGTTTCATGGCGAGAAATCAGGCTTCCAGGTCAGACAGCCAGTTTCGCCAAAATTTTTATTATCCGCCAACTGGATTAGCCGCGGCCAATTAAATACCGTGGGGAATCGAGTTCACGGAAGGTGGTTCGACCCGCATATTTTAAGGAAGTTTCGAACAATTTTCAATTTCCCTTCATCACCGCCTGTTCCATTGAGAGCGTGTACGAATTGGCAGGATCCGATTCATGCTGTCGGTCAATAGTTCATCAATGTCAAGGCTGATACAATCATAAAAACTTCCGCGTTGAGATAGAGTGAAATAAAAACTAGTAAAAATTAGTGAAAAACTAGAAAACGCACCGATGACTTCCCATCTAGCCCAACCTACAGTTAATACCTGGCATCGATCAAATAAATTCTATTTGTTATAATTACAATGGATTGTCATGAACAGTAACTTTTATTCTGTCTCACAGTTTGCCTCTTTGACCAAAATCCTTCTCGAAGTGTAACTGTTCTGCACGCCTTTGGACGTGATCCGTGTCGCCTCTACCCCGCAGAGATAGGGCGATGATTTAGGTCCCTGTTGCATCCGAGGCGTCGCGCCAACTCGTCGTGCTCGCGGCGTGTAACTCGCTATGATTAATAGGTTCGAGAGTGGGACAGGATATTAGGGGAAGATTAGACCGCGCCCAACCTAATTAGCCCCCCGCCTTTATCCCAATTAAAGTCCCGACCAAGTCGAACTGCAGACTTCGAACGGCCGACCCAAATGGGATTCTGGATCGTTCGCTTCCTTTTGATAGGCCCGTCTCGGATATCAACACTCGGAAAGTTAATTTTCCCCGATAGCATTCCCGAACTCGGCAGATGGTGAACCTACGTGTTACCCAACAGAAGAATGTGTACTCAATAATGACGGTATTTTAAACCGTGTATAAATATATAACGTTCTAAACCGCGTAACACTTGACACTCGTACTATCGAAATTACGTAATTGTTGTGTTTGATATTGAAAATTGCTTATTGATGTCACGGTTAAGTAAAAACTACCCAGATGGACGTTTCGACATTTTCATACTGACGAAGTTATAGCAAATTAGGTTGCACTAGGATTTCTGTCCATGTTGGATCTAACCTCTAGTTACTTTTGAAGGATGATCAGGAAGGAAATGTAAATAATCCTAATTTAATAAATAATTAGCCCCTCGTAAAATTGAGACTGCAACACCGGCCGGCTGTTGTGACCGAGAGAATTTCCCCAACCTCCGCCCATTGCGGTCACAATCTCTTGACCTTATCCTTCCATCCCGTTTCCTATTCCTTATTCCTGGTCCGTTTATTAATCATAACGTATCTGTCTCTAAAACGTCTAGAATTTCTACGACGAGTCGTTATCGCCCCTTCCGGATAGCGGCCCTGCGGTTTTTCTTTTTATACAGTGCTTTTGTCCGTGCCCAGATAACGGCGCAGAGAGATTACGCTCGCCAGTTTTCCCGACGTGAATTTTTTTCGTTAAATAGAAAAAAATGTTTCAAATACTATAAATATTTAAAGGTATTCGCCTTTTTCGAAACGTCACTCTCTCACGTCACTTTTGATAAGGATACTGTCCTTTCCAAATACACGCATCATCCTTGAACTCCGTTAGTAGAAAGTTTCTCTTTCGCAATAACAGTAAATCTTTCTTCAATTTAACCACGGGAAAACATGTTCCAGAGTGCTAAAATATATTTTAAGGACGTTGACACAAAATTTTACCTAATATCCATAAAGTAATAATATTTTAATAGATTACAGCGATCGATCTATTGGCAAAGATAGATGAAATAGAATAGATGAAACAGTTTGAATATTAAGAATAGGCAACAATTTAGAATGAAAAACAAATTATAACTCAATGTGAACAGGCTCATCGTTTTTGCAATCTGCGACCTTAGTTATCGGCCGAAATTGGTTCGCTCTTTGAAAACAGTATAAAATCTATTTTAGAAACGGCCAAACCATTTCGTTTCGCGTGTCGGATATCGGGGTTTCGATCTTGAAATTGAATGGGATCGGGACCGAATTGTAGGAAAATGTCGGAGTCCGTCCACCGCCCCCTCTCGACTTAGCTGTTCTCGGCCCGACAATTTGAATCGATCGCAATAAAAGCTTCGGAAATGTGTCGCTAATGGCTCTGCGTCCCGTTTTTTTTTTCTGTTTTATTTTTGTAACTTAAAAAAGTCCGATTGAATATGCACAAGCGATGATGATAGCACATACCCACCGCCCCCTTTATTTCGACTGGATTCGCTGAATGTTTGCCATTGAATATACATGAGTGTTCGTACTGTAGAGGAAGAATTTAGTCCCGATACCATCGAGTTACTGTTTTAAATAGCAAGGAAAATTGTATTATTTGAATTAAATTGGGATCACCGGTCCTATTTATTTATCTATTTCGTGTACGTCCTGTTTAGGATATTGGTCTACCACTACAAGAATGCTATAATAATATATTGATTATTAGTCTCCTTTTTGTTAATGTTCCCAATTAAGAATTTTTCCATTTAATTCGTCTTGCTCAACAGAAAAAATCTCGGCTAATAACACTTTTCCCACTTCGTTGGCCAACAGAAGTGAGACCCTTTGCCGGGCATTTTCCCAAGGCGCTGTTCTCATATCATTAATGACAAATTATTACAAATCTTTTTAAGCTTCAATTTTCCACTGGCGCCCGCGCATTATTCTGTAAATTGACGTTTTATCGGCGTTTCTTTGGGCGAAAAAACATAATTTCTGAGTGGCAATATTGTTCCCACACTGTTTCGACTCGGGGTGTTGAGGCTGCGAATTTAGTACGGGAAAAGCTGTTTCAATAATGATCACGATTTAATCTGTTCTGTGGAATTTAACACCGTCAAATCGTTGTATTTGACGACAGGTCGAAAGGCAACGTAATTGTTTTCAGTGGCTTCAATTATTCTAAAACCACAATCGACGAGTGGGGAATTGCGCGGTTTCCTCCACATGCCTTCCGCGGTTCTTGATTAATACGTCATCGGCGATTCTCTCGCCAATTCATTATTATTCTCAGTTTCAATCCAAGCCCAGGCTCAAAGTTCCTAGCGGAACCAGAATCGGCGTACATCCTATTTTTCTATTTTATTCAGTGGACAGGACAATAGTACTGCAAGTAAGACTGAGAGAAATACTGCGAATTATATAGAATGCTAATTTAGTCTTACAAAACCGGTTTCGGTCGCTCGCCATCATCAGTGGACATTTGGTCAGTAGGACTGTGGGCCTCAGAGAAAAATTCGTTTCCTTTTGGAGGCATCCTGGCTGCCTGAATACCAGTACCGCTGAATATGTATTTCATATTTAAAAGGCAATAGTTGAGAGAATATGAACGGCTTCAATTTTCAAAATTCGCGCTAACCTTCCGGAATGAACGCGATATTGCAAAACGATGTCCTCAGTTTCAATATCGCACATATCGTTCGGATGGGGTTTTCCCAACAACACTGAGTTAAACCTCACAACACGGCATTGAGGTGTCACTTTTTTTAGTGGGATCGCCCGGTGGTGGGGGATTCGAAAAGGCCTTCCAGCTATTTCAAGGCGATTCCTTTTTTTTATTTCGCCAATCATCATTTTCTGTCGCTCGTGGGGAACCGTTAATCCGAAAATGAAAATCGTGAATTGTGAAAGAATCCAACGGCCGACTAAATACATTTTATTCATAATGATCGGTAAACGATCGAATGCAGTCATTCGCAATTAGGATCGGTTTTATATCCTGGAGCTGGGTATAGTTAGGATGGTGTCAGTAGATGAAGCACCGTTGTATTATTTTGGGAAACGTATTTTGTGTAGTTATCCTGGCGAGTGACAGTGTTTTATAAAGTAATTCAAAATCTATTCGCGATGGGAAAACAACTAAGAATACATGTTTATTAAGCTGGTTATATCGTTAAGATTAAAATGAGAAATATCTCCGAACAGGATTCTGGATAAAAATAAAACTATTACACGATCGTGGCAAGATATAGTTTCGTTTGTTTCGACATTTTTCTCTAGTTGCTTTGAACTGCAGGAACTAGATACCCACTTCGTTTTTTTTTTACTTGTGCGCACATTATCAGGGCGGATATATTAAAAACTACTGTTCTGAAACTTTCATTGAGATCACCGTCCTCCAAGAAGCTCAGAGTAGAGTTCCGTTTCTCTTTGGAAACGAGGCGCATTTACAGAGGAACTTTATGTATCAGGTTCCTCTTATCCTAGCGGCGCCAGTGTTCCGTTATCTCTTTGGCGTAGAGGAGAACAGCCGGCCGCTGTGTTCTCACCGAAACCAGACGATACTATCAGAGACCCGTCCAGATTAACAGATACAGCCCGGGGTTAAAATCTTTATTTTCGTCACGATTTATGAACCCATTTCCGGCTCACGGTTTATCGCGTTTCTGAAACGTCGTGGCGCTGCCAGAAGTGTGAACGAAAAATAGTCGGCTTCTGGACCGACGGAGATGTCGGGTCGGAGACTGTCTTAAATTTCCCTATCTCTGTTTGAATGCTCCTCACTGTTATGAAGAGAGGTCCCGCGTCGTGCGGCCGTCATATCATCGATCGTGCCGCAACGTACTGGGCATTCTACATTTTAAATTTAAAACAAAATTCTGATTTGAAACATTGCTCCCATTCCTGTAATCCCGTAAATATTTTTAACGGATACTTTAAACCTCCCTATTTTTTAAACCCAATTTCTGTTTATCTGTTTCTCGCCACAACACGGTAAAATAGATTCGACGACATCGGTGTTAAATTGCACCAGTAACAAATAGGACATAATGGAGGAGGAGACCATCACGTGGTCGCGTTTGTCAGGAGACGATTAGGGGAGAATGTAATTCGGGAGTTATTGTACGGGAAGATCACGGCCAAACGTTGTGTCGGTTATTTTTCTTAATATTTTTGACTGTATGGTTCGAATTTTGTTTATATCTGATTCCTCCGATAATTTTAAGCGAATTAAATTTGTAACATTAACTGGAATGCGGTGTTTTATATTTGCGGGTTTCTTTTCTGTTTCAGATGAACGGAAAAATGGTCGGAATGTTGGCAACGGCCTTGGTGGCCGTGAGCCTGGTGTTCGGTTCGCCGATGCCGGAGGCTAAGGCTAAGGGAGCGGCGGTGGAGAAGGAGGCCGTGCAGGAGGCGGACGGGGGCCCGGCCAAGTCGCGCCCACCCAGACAGATAGCCTTCCTCCCATTCATAGCGGTACCGCCCGTCTACCAGATACACCAGATAGTGCTGGTACAGCCCGAGAAGCAGTGCTCGAGCGGCCAGCAGGGCGGCGGCCTCAGCGACAGGTTCGGCGAGGAGGACGGCGACGGCTCCGCGCCCACCACCCAGGGCACGCCCGCCGCTAAACCCAAAGAACCGTCCCCATGCGTCTGGTCCATCGTAGCCTGCTGTGCTCCCGGAAGCCGCAACATCAGGTACCGACAATACCTCTTACCACTCCTCCAGGAATTGACCGTCTCGAACGCCTCACCGCACTCTCGAATAAACCTCGTATAACGCGTACTATTTACGAAGCTATAGTAAAAAAAACCGAAATGGACGTACGACATCGGACTTCAAGTCCTTCGAACCTTGAACTCAAGGGACCAAAAGTCTAAAAGTCATTCAATTTCCTTTCCTCCACGAATCCTCATCAGTTTTCTAATGAGGAGTGATTCATAAGTAGGAAATCTTCTTTGTATATTTCCTCCGAGCAGAAAAATGTGCGGATATCGGTGTCTCACGAGGTACAATCTCGCGCTAGTCAACGTCGCCCATTTATTGCACAATTAGCTAACGGTTTTGTTTTAATTTGCAGGTACTCGTGCTTCGAGCTGTTGGGCTGTCCGGGCGCGTTCTGGGACACGAACCCGTGCGAGGACCGCGTGGTGCAGGCGGCGGCTAGCACGGCGCTCAAGTTCTACGAGGCCAACGGCACCAACACCAACCGCTAGGCTCGGCCGGCCTTCACTGGGCGACTGAGATAAAAAAGGTTTCTTTCTCACTGCGTTGTATACTATTTGAAATTGGGACGGAACGGGAGGAGGAGGAGGCACGTACCAACAGAGCGGGAAGCCGCACCTAACCGCGGATTCAGTTGGGGGGGGGGATAAATTACATATAGTGTGTAATAAATTATCGTAATATGTCCTAATATCTTAAGATCATAAATATTTTATTTTTTAAATGGTACGTTCCAATTAAAATAAGCGAAAGGTGGTCACCCGCTAAATATTCGGGACACTTCAATAGTTTTGCATTATTCTGGCATTATAATGATCACCTAGACAATATCCTGAAAATTTAACTAACACCTATTTCCCCGGTATCGAAAAATGATCGTCTAGCGATAAGTTGAATAACAAAAACGTATTTATTGTAATATCCTAAGTTGAATCAAAATTAACCTTCCAGTTCACGATCGTGGCTTATTTCAAGATGGGCGTTTCAGGAAATAATTTATTCCATTTTAACGTTTCTTATTATTACGATTTTGTAGGTAAATATATATAATATATAAATGTTTCCTTAATTTTGAATTCATAATACTGCGCACTGATTTCAACCCGAAACTGGATTTCTTCAAATCTCATTGAAATAATAAGAAACTTTAAAATATAAATAACGTCCGACTTGAAATTATTGAAGGAACAATCTACTGGATTTAAAACTAATTTAATTTACTGATTGTAATTTTTAGTGCCTTCTTTAAATTCGGCCCGACGAATTCCCTGTTTTTTCTACCTTTCGGTTGATTCGCGGTCCCTTTCCCGTTCCCTAAGAAAAAGGGACCGCGAATCTTCTCAATTTCGACCCTAAAGTACAAAGAACAATTCATCCTCGATGCCCACCTCTTTTATGCGTTCAGTATTCTATTTTTCGTTTTTCGCGAAGGACGTGTCCCGCACGTCGGATTTACTTGAAAGGAGGAAGCCTTGTCCGAGAAAGAAAAATTGTACAGCCGGTGTAATTTAACGCATTGTACACATAATAAAAGAAGTTTTCTCGACCAACTACTACTATTTATTTATCTGTCGAATGATTCTTTTTCGAGATTGTTTGTTCATTCGATGGGATCATTATTGTGATAATTTAACCGTTCTTGAACTACAATCGTGGTCTTAATTAATCGAGAGATTAATTGATGATAATTGTATGGAAGGTATTCGATGCGTTGAATAGCTGTATTATTTATTTTTGTAGTTTTTTTTTTATTTTATATGTATTTTTTTGTTTCGACAAGTAAGGTACTCATATTGTAACTTGTTTATACTAATTTATATTTAAAATAGAACTTATTTGTTAATAAAAAAAACGTTCTTTTGTAATATGACAAATCCCCCTATCTTTTCACTTGTGAGACGAACAAACGAAATAAGCGTCAAACTCTGAGAGCGGTGCGCGACTTTATGATGTCGTAAAATTTTCGACTCCAACTGAATTTTTAGTAGCAGGGAGACCCTTCGGAGTAAAACCACATCCGCAATTTTAGAATTCGACCTGCCTCATCGACGTGAGCAGAATACATCGAGGTGAACACCTCAACCTATTCAGTATTTGGAAGAAGAACAGAATCACTTGAAACTAAATTGGAATTAACAATGAACTACACAATACAAAAAATATCGTAAACATAAGAATGTCCTAAAAGTTTACGGAAGAATAGGAAAACTAAATTTGTACGTTCTTATATTCAGCCTCAAAATATCTATTCATTATTCGATTTCTGACATATCGGACACTGAAAGTTCATTTAAATTTATAGAATAGTTTGCTGTAGGCTATGTAAAATCAGAATCAAATTCAGTTTCAAAACATTAAACTACCGAATTGTCTCAGAAGAAATTAAATAGGAACAATTAATAAATTATGAACGTGAGATTAGAATCGATAAAAAACCGAGATGTATAAAAGAAAAAGCATTGCGTAAAATATGTAAGAATTTTGATTTTGGCTTATGAATTATCGTAAAAATAATTTTACTACTCCAGTCCATATTGTAACATGTTTGCTTAGATGGATGGAGTCATCATATCATATTAGTATCATATTTTTTTTTGGTCGAACTGGAGTAAGCGACCCGTAGTTATTCTCATGCATTCATAAGCGATGCCGGGCGTCAGTTCGTGAGACAACGAGCCCATTTCTATTCAAATGACAGATCCAAGATAATCTGACTGGATCGAAGGGCGGCTCTAACCCTCGGGGGAATTATTCGCTTTCCACCTGCTCGAATTGGGCCAATTGGTGGCACTAAATTACCCGACACGGGGACTGGCCTACTACCATCACGGGTCCTTCGATTCAAGCGTGAATATTAAAATAGAAAACTCAAATAATCAAAACTTAAAATAATTTAACCGTCTCGATTTGGCGTTCTGCCAGGCCGGTTCCTGCTTTTCGCCACCTACTGTAGCGTCGCGTCAATAAATTAAAGGAATTTAGCAGTATGTGGCTTTTAACGTACGTAACATGCAGTACAATTAACAGTTTATAACGTGGTCAAACACGTCTTGTGGATGTAGATGGAATTTTCACAGCCTATAGGTCCTAACCTACGGTTTCTCACACCACGGCCACGAGCTACGGAGCGTAACGTTATTACACATCCGTTGAGTCTGCATTGAGATTGACAGACTAATGTTTCGAAAATATCGATTATTGTCTTTCAGCAATATTATCCTTCCTGAAGTTGGAAGGTAGTAATTCGAATTTTGAATTCTTCACGCCTGTCCGTCAGATCGAAAGCGCAAAGTCGGTATAATTAATAATTTATACGCTCGACAACTCATTGTCTTGAAGTGGGTCGACGTTTCGACGACACAAGGGCCTTCTTCACGGGCCAAGGAGTCAAGTCCCTAACTGTTGTAAGGGTTGTTGGGGGTTGACAATTAACCTTGTCGAGTGGTGTGCGTGCGGATGGCCGACCGGAGTGACGGGCCAAGAGTTGGGTGGGGGCCGTTAATTAGCTAAGTTGTGTGTCCCAAGCCCAGCGTTATCCCGGACGACGACGGGCGGGGTGGACGGAGGGGGTCAATTTATTAGCGGGATCAACTGTGCAAACCGAGATCTGGTGAGCCCCAGAGATAGATAAGTAAGTGGCGCAGCCAACACTCCGGGCCCGAACAACGTCCCGAACACAAAACAATCTGATACCGAACCCTGAGCGGGACGGCCCTCAA
This sequence comes from Lethocerus indicus, assembly GCA_019843655.1. Taxonomy (NCBI): domain Eukaryota; kingdom Metazoa; phylum Arthropoda; class Insecta; order Hemiptera; family Belostomatidae; genus Lethocerus; species Lethocerus indicus. The sequence goes on from JACDQD010000006.1 coordinate 5,432,276, forward strand.
ACTTAAGGCGGGATTATAATAAACTTCCGGCCGGGATTGGAATATTATCAGCATTTTCAGGCTCCCACCGGAGCCCAGTGGCGCCGGTGTACGGGGGTTCAGCGACCCCATATAAAACTGATACACCGCACACATGCTCCCCGTACATGTACCGGCACGCTCATCTCTCTTGTCCAGAAGGCGTTAACCACGCTTTAAATTTCCCATTCTAAATGTCCATGAACATCTGCTGTTGTGTGCGCGATAATTTCTGCTATATAATACTGGTCACTATCGCAAAATTGCGTGTACATTAAGCAATCAGGATTCAGAGATCCTGAGATCTGTATACAAGAGCGTATACAGAATATATTGTTACAACAACCACACCGAGATGCCGTTGCATGGTGATACTTTAGATCTTTATATACAGATTTTTTCTGCTATTTTCGAAAAAGAACGAATTAATTTGGAATACCGTGCCACTTTTGATCTTCTGTCTCCGAGAGTTCCAACACACTTCAATGCAAAATATGGACAGAATTCCAACGTCCTGTATTTTTTATCAAACAAAATCTGGCACAGTACGTGTATGCGGGCAGATTCAAACAAATTCCACGGTCTCCACAATTGTTCAAAACATCGCAAAATAAATTCCCGCCATCTGAAATTGTATAAGTTCAATGTGCCGGCAAAGTGGAGTCATATCTACAAAATGCAACAGCTTATGGCCTCATAATGATCGGCCTTCGTCTGGGATTGTACAGAATTGTTTCGTAAATTCAAGAGCTAGGGATTTCCATTTAACTGTAGGGAGAATTATGTTCTTCCGAGAAATATGGATGGAGATAACCCGACAGAAGTTGAAATCGATAAGATGACGATCTATCTTTCCAGATCGTATTCCGTTAGTTATCGCTCGAAATTTTGGATACGGGGCCGCTATTTTCCTAGTCATGGGGCTTTTCTGTCGGCGACATCTCCCGTCCTCAGTGTCTGAAGGGGAATGACACGCGTCGGCCCGGATATTCGTGTCAGATGTTCGCCGACATGACGAAGGTCGGGGCGTGACCCCGGACCTCCTCCCGAATCAGAAAGTCAAACGAACTGGAACGCCTTATTTGCACAACGCCGACCGAGTCCTATTCCAGATCACCGACCCATTGTTTTCCATAACCGATGGGAAAATGCGTAACAGAGAGTTGCTTCTTCCGTTCTCCATACTGCACAAAGTACCTTACACTATTCCAAAATTCACGGTTATAGAAACATCATCTAGTAGTATGCTGTAAAAATTCGTGCCCAACATCAGAAGGCCGCGCGGAATCCCTAAAACTAATGTCCTAGGTTGGGACGTTGGTATTTTAAAATCAGTGTGTAGATATTTAAACAAAGATTGATCATGAAAATTCCTACAATTATTAACCGGTTATTCTTGTCTATTAATGGAATAATGGAAATTATAAATATTGTACCGAAGCGCTATCCCATTTAATTTTCGTTATTTATAATGGTGGAAACGAAACAGAAAAAAAGAATTTAAAATGAATGAATGGGTGGAAAAGAATTTTCACCTTTTTCAGGGAGGCCCGGCCTTTTACTTTTAATTCGAACTTTAATGAAAAATAAAGACCCCCCCCCCGTCCACTGTTTAAAGCCCGGACGGCGCCGAAATTCTGGAGTAGAAACTTTCTCGATTTCACAAGGTCTACTCTAATGGAGACCCCCCGTTCTCCCATCTAAAATGTTATTCCTGAACTTCAACAAGTTTAAGAAAACTTAACGATGGTTCCAAGGGGGTGGGGGGGAAGTGTAGAAAGAGAGAACCGGGGATTAGGGAAAAGACGAGTGAAGAACTGAAGACGGCCTACCTCCACCGCCGTGCTTCTGAAACAAGAAACTCGTGGGAATTTACAGTGCAGGCGTTAGGTTTAATTGTGATTACATCTCTGCCCACATTATAGAAATCATTTGACGTCGGGTAAAGTTCAGTTGAACAATTCCCGGGAGAAGCTTATCAAGAATTCAATCTTGAACGCTGTACCTATCAATATCCCCGATCCTCTTCGCAAGGCTTGTGTAGACTTCATCAAGACCAATTCTCCAAGTATTGATTCGTATTTTTTTTCAAAAGTACGGGCGAAGATTTCTCTCACTACTGCCTCGCTAATTGTCCCATAAAATTAACGCCCTTTAATAATAAACGTGCCCTATTCCTGTCCCACCCCGGGGTGGAGTTCGCCTCGTCTACCGAAAGTGGAACAGTGAAAACCTGTCCGGGAAAAGCGACTCGCTAGGAAAAATAAAACAGTTTCTACGAATTGTCTGAGCGCTGTAAAGCCGCTATAACATTTTTTTCCAGCGATATAAATTTTTTATAGCGGAAACCGAAAACGTGGGCCCGGAATACTATAAAGAACAATTGAATTTCTGTCCTCTCCGGCTCCTTTCGACAGGTAGCGATTCCAAATAGCTACAAGACAAAGGGCAAAAGAGCAAACTGAAATCTTTTAAGACAGAAATCTTAAGGTACAGTTATTATTTTAGAGGAAACGATGTAAAGCGAAGAATTCACTATTATCAAAACTAACGCTAAAACCATCACAGTTTGCAATTAAGGAGGAACAGAGGCTTCCATTCCCTTATTTCCGACGATGAAATCGGCGTTACAACTAGTTGCGTCTGTTGGGCCTCAATTCGGACACGACAAACGCTTCACTCGAGAGCTGTCCAATTGAAACTCTTAAGAAATCCCTTTCAAGTACACTTCCAGGATTCGCCAACCAATTGCGGCGCTAAGCATTTTCTTTTTACAGAATAATTTACTTCCCTTTACCTGTGTATCCTTGTCCTCAATTACGGCAGTTGTGAAATCGCTGAAAGTGTTTCACTGCAAATATCAATAAAAATAACAGCACTCAAAATGGTCAATTATACAATTGCCTTGTAGACGAGTGATAAGATAATTAAGATATAACAGCTTTATGGAGCAGATATCGTTAATTGAATGTGTACATACTTTTCGAACATTTTTTTCAACTTTCTTTATACCTCAGTGGAGCAAACTCCTTAACATAAACTGTGGACAACTTTGGGAATAATCTTTCATAAAAAAATTGAGGCAAGCCATATTCGAAAATTTAAATTTAAGTAGAGTTCATTGTTCAGTCATACGAAATCTTTCTGGCAATACTATTCGTAAATTTGAAACGAATCTATTTTGGGAGTTCCTTAGCTAGTTCATACTGCGCTATCGTTACACGCCAAGCTTTTGAATACTGTGGAAATTGTAATTAACATATTACATATTACAAATAAATAATTTTCACCCATTTTTGGTATAATATTTAACGCCAAATAATGTATTTTTTTCGTAGGAGGGGGTTGAATACTCCGCCAGCCAGGAAAAGGAAAAACGTTCGACGCCATTTTATCATCGGACCACGTTTCGAACCTACCGAACCGAAAATCGAATTTGCATTCATAATGAGCCCGGGATGGCCTGGCTACAGCCCAACCAGGGAATGAAGGAGGAATCCGTAATGGAGAAAAATTGTCCCGGCGAAAGAAAGGAACGGATGGGAAATATCGGGAGATCTTTATATAAATATATAAAAAAAAAGAATATTCGGTCAAGATGAATGGTTGGCGCCTTCCGAAAACCCATTCAAATAAGCGTCTGTACCGCCGGCATTGGGAGGGACTATGATACGGCAATCGCCCCAGAAAGAAATACTTTTTCAACGCCCAAGTACGGCATAATTCTTACATTCGTATGTAAATACTGTACCCGTGAAAGACGCACTGCCGCCTACATGACCGGAATAAAGCCGGCGTATTTCAACCAGTCGGTTCTGGAATATGGTACCGGTCGTACCCATTAAAAAGCGTTTAAAATGAATAACGCGCCAAATTTTTGAGACAATATAAATGTAAATTCCGCCTGGTTGGATTACTAAAGAATATATTTAAATTATTTTATTATTAAACTATTTTATAAAAACATAGCAGAGTTACAAATAATATACCAATGTTATATTCGGATCTTCTTTTTTTAATTGTAACTTGTAAGGTAATTATATCAACATTTGTAAACCTTTGAAACATTTGTAATTAACGTACTCAATTTTAAATTATATAAAAAGAAGAGAGTATTGTAGATCCTTGAGATTATATAAAGCACTAATGATAATTAAGATATAACATTCTTGAGGACTATACCTAATTGATATACGTTTAAAACATTTTACTCAGCATTCTTTATACTACAGTTAAGTAAACTCTTTATACCATAAACGTGAACTTAGTACATAGACGAGTAACCGTATTGAGGTATCGAGAAAGTGGACCGAAGTTTGTTCCAAAGCGGTTTATATAAGAGTGTCTCGTTACCGAAGAGACGGTGGGGAAGATTGATTAATTCATCCGTGAAATCCGACACGAGTTAAATCGTGTTATCCAGTCGACGTTTACAACACAACTCGATCGCGTTAATCGATCCTTATAAATTTAGCCAACTAATTGGGCCCCCTCGCATTATACCGTAATTGGCCGGCGGCAGATTTTATCATAACAAGCCCAAGTGCGTCGGCGAGCGGCGCTAATTGCAGCCGGCGAGCCCTCTTCCAATAATCATTATCCCCCAAATCCAATTAGTATTTTTAATATAACAAGATTTACAGTTATGATTGGCCTAATCGTACCCCCATTGATCTTTCTACGAATCGATCGGTCTCGATAAATAGCCCCGTGCCGCATGACTGGAGGGAATCCCGCAGTCAGCCACAGAGCTGTCCTATTCATACATCTCCTCTTCGTAATTGCACTGCTCAGAAATATTATTTGAGCTATTTATCCGATAAAAAAAATATCAGAAGCAGTTATAAGCAGAAAAAGTCATTTACCTTCAGACAAAATTGGGTCCCCGTTTCAGCGCAAACGGCAACGCAATAAAATATCAATATCAATAAAGAAGAAGAGTCAATCTCAAGGACTGGATTTGTTCTTGCAATACGTTTTATCATGAGTAGCTCGTTCGAATAAAACGTAGAGTGTTTGTAAATATGGTAGAATTACGTGAAAACGATATATAAAATCAAATTGAAGAAATCCACGGACTCAAAGCACATATATTCCTAACATAAATTTTTCTCTCCAACGAATATCTCATAAATCCAGATGGGAAAAGTAAATCTCCTGGTTCAAAAAGTTGACATTTGTAATTGGAAGAAAGTAATGGATTTACGAATACTTTCTTTTCTTTGAGCGCATAATACATAAGTTATTTCTTATTTTTTACCTTTTTTATAACTGCATACACATTTTATTATTACGTTTTCTTTGACAATTCGTTATAATAAATCGCATAATCCAGTGTCCGGATAACTGTTACGCATTTGTAAATACCCCCATGTAGATTCAACTTTTCTTCTCCATTTCTTCTTCAAGTTTTCTTCTTTCTCAAGAATAACCAGCGGAAATAATACAAAATAACAAGAAATAAATCTGAAATTTCAAAAACAGAAAATTGAAGGACCGTGTATGTGTGGTGAAAATTTCGCGAAAGTGGGATTCGAGGTCAAAACGGACCTCGGTCAGCGGTTCTGCGACGCATTACATTTAGGAGCAGGAAGTGATTATATTCTAATTGGGAACATTCTACCTCGGCCGAGATAAACGGCGAAACCACAGTCGGAACGTTTCCGAACCAGTCGCTCGCTCCTCCCATCAATTGTAATCTCAGGTTCAATCTGTCTCGAGGTCAAGTTGAAGTATGAAGTGCGATTAACCCAGTACTGGGCTGTCTTCTCAGTGCCGATACCCTACATTGGTGTTCAAATCAATTAAAACCTTCTTGAAGATGTTTCCGTAAAATGAGAGCAGAGGATAAGAAAATTCAGGGCGCATTTTGGGCCTTTTGAGCGCTTTGGTTCACACGTTTCGATAATGGGTTTTACCATTCGTAAAATTTTACCGATAGATTACTCAAGTGTATGATTCAGGTTTCGTATTGACAACCTATTGTGCCATTAAATAAACGATAATCTGTTGAGCGCATTCAATAGCAATAAGTGTTGGGCCGTTTTGCCGCAAACCATCTACCAGAGGCCCGGTTAATCCCCCCGACTCGGATTTAGATTTATTCTCCGATAAAAATTAAACAAAACGGTTACGTAACGTTAGATTTGAAGTACCGACGATGTATTAGGGACGGGGCTAAGGTAATAACGGCAGCGTTTCGCCACGTCTGGTCTAGGACTAGCACTTTTGTAACTTTCCTGTTTTTCCGGCGAAATGTCTGTTGACCAACATTGAAATAGCATTTTACCGACTGTTACGTTATTTCGCGTTGAAAATTTGGGGTGGAACGAGGAAGTATGCTTATTATGAAAAACGTAAGAATTTCCCAAACAAAATACAGGCACCTTTTACACATTCGAGAATATTGTTCAAAATGAAGATAACGAAAGGACAAAACATTATAATGTTAATGTGATTGTTTTGGGATATGTAGTCGGAAATAGATCGCCAAACTGGTTCGGCGTCTCTAAAATATCAAGAGTATTTTACGGTCGTAAGAGACAAATAGTACTGTCTTGAATCTTCCTACCAATTTCGTCGAAATTAAAGATGTTTAGAATGGAACTCAGGTTCGTTAAAAGAATACAAAATGGGATTAATGAGTTATACAATAAATAGTCTAACTTTTGTAAGGGCTCGGAGGTAATTTTCGGTGAAACTTCTGGCAGATGCTCCGAAATAAACCAATTTCTGTATGTTGTTAGTCAGAAATTCCAGGCAAAAGTCCTTCGAACTATCCTAAATCTTCCCTGGTATGTCTCCAACTAGACAATTCACCATGACTTCAACATACCAACAGTTGACGAAGTCGCAAATTCCCAGTTCCTTAAATTCCATTCCGGCCTTTCTACTCATCAAAATTTTGCTCGTTCAGTCCCTTTCAGTCTTTCACCCGTCCAATATCCCCCACATCGGCTTAAAAGTCACTGACCTAGAGATCTACTTATGGAGCCGTAATCATTACTAAATAGTGCCAACATTGGGTGACTTCTTTCAACTTTCCAACCATGTTAACAAAAAAAAAGCTGCATCAATAACTATAACTAATCTAACTACTGTACCAAATTAAAAAATAAATGAATGAATTGCTGTTGGTCAGCGAATTTAACATTGTTTCCTCTTGGAGTCATTTAGCTCCTTGTGCAGGTTTTCATTCGTTTTCTTCATTCCTGGGGCATAAAAACGGACGGAGCCCTCAAGAACAGAAGAACGTTATCACCGCCATCCCAACAATGCGCCCGTCCGGTGGGGGAGGAGCCCTCATGAAAGCCATCATCTAGCGTTATTAGGCCGTTAGCGTGGGGGAGTGGGACGGCGGCTAATATCGCCCTCGCAGGGCGCACAATATCGCGTCCCCACCATATCATACCCCCCGACGATATGTCCCTTTACGGCCCCCGCCAAGAAAATGATACTCGACCTCTTGCGGCGAACAATCAGAAAACTCTCGGATAGCGTCTCCGTCACCGTACCGACTTTCCACGGCGTTTCGACCTCGAGTTTTGAAAGTATTGAGGCCGTTTATTTAGGGTCAAAGTAATTCATGATGCCCCAGCGCTTACTGCACGCCGACCTGTGACTCATACATATTATTCAATCCGTGTTCACCATCGTCATACTGTCACCGTAACAGTGTATTGATAGTGCGGAATATTTTATCCACCTAACAGCGAATTTCTTTTTTGACTTGTGAATCGCGAATTACCATTATTATAAAAAATTTGATTTTACTCGCGATTTAAAATTTAAAGAGATCTTCAATGCCGAATCGTGAGTACACGAAATTCAGAAGTCTCCGGCCGAAAGTTTCCCAACTCGGTTCACAACTGTTCCTAGGTTGGAGAACGCTCGGGCCCGTGCTATAAGGATTCCGGTGGGTATCTTGAGTGGCCACAGGTGGCCCATAGTTGGCTCCCGCAAAGCCCTTCTGCCAGCCTCCTTGGCAGACTTCCCTTCCGGAATGGCGTATTAGCCGATCCAATTGAGCCAAATTATTTTCTCGAATTGGCTTTTCTCGCGGCGGAATTGCACAATTAGTGGGTATGGGAATTGTTTCCCCTCGGGTTTGTTGCGGTGTCCCGCAGCGTTACCATTAAGAAAAATGGAGGTGGAAAAATAAAATGGAATTGAAAGAAATAACATATAAATATAAAAAATGTATACGCCAATCTAATTCTTAAAAACATAGGTGTATTTAAATTGAGGTACGATCCGCTGAAATTTTTTCTATCCTAAAAATTCAAGCGAAATGAGACTTCCAAATTTTCGTGACTAATTTTAAAATATCGATATTAAGAAAATCGATACTGGAAACAGCCATTGCTAATAAGTCTTAGAAATAAAATTACGTCAATCTGTAATAAATTACTATTTGACGAGGACATTTCTAATGCAAGCAAACGGAAAATATGAGTAACTGAAGGATCTCTAAGTTCTTTTCCTGGGCCATTTCATCATCGCGATGAATATAGAAACGGCGAAAGATTGCGAAAGGTATAAATTGTTGCCCCCGCCGCGGTCTCCTTAACAGTAATAAATTCAAATGATTACGATAAGCAGCGGCCATAAATAAGTGCATTGAAGGAATACTGCGTACATAATGCGGAGGCTTGATCCGAGAGAGACAGACACTGGGGGTGTGGTGAGAAATGGAGATATGCGCTATCCGTATTCAAATACAATTCCTCGCCTATTACTGAATCTGCGCCCGCATTTATTGTATAAATGTATACTGATTTATGCGGTAGAGAAAAAATGAATGATGTTCCGATGTAGGGATATAGAAATGGTTTCATCTATTTCCGAATATTTTCTACTCGCGCCTACATTTGGTAAAACGCGGTAATAAAATCAGCAACCTTTCCGATTTTCTTCACAGCAGTTATTTAATTAATGATTATGGGATTGCATGTTAAAAAAATATTATAGATTAAATATTTAATTACTATAAGGTCCGTATTAACTTCAGAGATGTAATTTCAACAATATTGAGCCATTCATATAGTTAGCGCACCCACACCCACTGAATCACCCTGCTAAGTAGTGTTACTTCAATGCTGCTGTTCAACGCTAGTGCAGAATATATTACTTAATACAAATATTTTAAACTAATCCAACTTCAACGAAATTACATCATTTATGACTGTTGAAACCAGGGGAGTACGGAATATATATGATCCCTAAGGATGCAAAATGGTGGCAGGAATTTTGCCTGAGTTTCGTGGACGAGTTTCTTTGCCAAATTATAAGATTGGAGTTGTACCAGTGGCAACAATAATCGGTATGATCGATACATACGGCAAAGGGCAAAATGGGCGGTATGGCAGGGAAGCGATGCCGGGAATTCGGGGATAATAAGGGCCCCACATGGCCCGCCCTAATGAGACTCCAGGAATGCCCGGGACCTTACCATCACGTCGGACGTCCTTAAGTTTATCTAATAAAGCCGACGGAATATTTACTGCACTGAAAATATCCCAATAATTTCCCCTTTATACTTTTCAACTATCGTTGAAACGGTTAAGTCTATTTATTTAATACATAATTGGAGTAAACGATTCGTGTTTAAATTTGCAGCATGGATTAAACTTCAATTCCATTATACTTCATACACTAAGAGATACATCGAAGGTTCGCTGAAGTTTGCTTGTTCATTATAAATTGAAGCAGAACAAACATCAAGTCGCTCTGTTTCTGTTTCAATTGACCGCTCACTCCTCGAGAAAATAATTAATTTTACTACCCGTAATTTTTGGTATTAAAAGAAAAGGAGGGTAATTGAGGGCAACGAAAAGGAACAGACTTTATAATCAAGCCTGATGCTCCAGGGGTACTGGACGTCGGATGATATAAACGTGGAAGAGATTACAGACTGAAATCTTCCTCAAAACTCCTCCCCCTTCACTTCCCCTCTCTCTCTCCTGAAGGATAATGACGCCATCCTGTAACTCAATGCCGAAACGAGGAATCGCGATATTAAAACTCATATTTCACGGCGTTTTACGTGACTCGTCTTCAATTATATTTTAAAAATTATAATGAAAGTTTTAAAGGGGAAACTCAGGCGCCATTGGAGCGTCCGAATCAGAAATGAAAATCCGGAGATATTTGTCTCATTCCGTTCAATCGTGAAATATTGATTAGTTTTTCTTTTCTTATACAGCTCAATAAATATAGCTCTAAGATATGCGTTTTCAAGTTTTCAAAAACTTATAATATTTTACAATATACTTAAAACAATATTACTACAGACTATTATACTGCAGACATGTTTAAAAGTTAAAAAATGGGTTTTCTGAACAAAAATATGCATGTACTAAATATTAAAATATTACGAGATGAAACAACGTTATATCTGTTTTAATAGTTAATATATTCAGTTATATTTCCCTTGGGGGAATATGAACGGAAATATAACTAGGAAATAGGAACTTGGCACTGGGGATTCTCTCGTACGTTCAGAAATTTCAGCGGGAATACAGGTTTATATTAGGAGGTACATGCTCCTGAAAATCATTTCCCCTACGAATTCAATCCCGAGCCAGGACATCCAAAGGGACAGTCGGGCCTAGATGCGTCGCAGTAGAAACGTGGATCACTGCATATATTTATAGGCGGTAGGATTCCTTTTATTTTTAAAGCGTAGTTTGTGTAAAAAATTATGTGGTTTTCTGAAATTTAGTCTTACACGAAAAGCGAAATTCGTTCGATATTCCATGTACTGAGGGGGAGGAGGTTTTCAATTGTTGCGTTCTACGTAAAATTGTGGATAACTGCGCCATCCAGGTGCCCGCCCCCTCGGGTAGTTTCCTCGGAAGGCGAAGTTTCCCTTCGGCAAAGGGTGGCGGCGGGCTTTATTGGAATTTGATTGGTCGGGGGCTGCGCGCGTGAGCCGGCCCCTGGCGCGTACGTGCGCGCCTGCAATAAAAGGGGTTGGCCGCCTTCTGGGGGATGACTGTGCTCCGGGAAGCATCCAGACGCCCTTCCCGTTCCCGCCGCCCCTATCACGCCCCCGTCTCCATCCCCGTTCCACTGCCGCTACATCCTTTCCTCCCCTTTATTTTGTCGCATTCTGGCACGACCCTGCAGGCACCCCTTATCCCATTAAACGCTGCGTGTTATTTTCACGGTATTAACTCTCCGTGGAGGCTACTCCCGCTTGGATGTACTCGGTGCGGCGTTTTTCAAATAAAGCCGGTATTACATTCTGCTTATATAAATGTACAACTGTCGTGAATTTCCATTGAAATGAACGTAGGAAGTTCCATACTTCAAGCTGTTTCCTATACAATACTTAGGAAGTTAGTAAACTTATACTTCCCATATCCAATATAGGAAAATCTTTTGGAAATAGGAAAATATTTTGTTCTCAAAAATGTATTGGGAATGAATGAGTTCACCTTCTAGACTACCTACTGCCCCCGTCTATAATCGGAAATAATATTATTGTATTCTCCCGATTTATCCTTTTTTAAATTATTTTAAATCCCAAACGCACAGATATTCGGTCCGAAAACTGTTGGCGCGGACGTGATTTTCGGGGAAAAGGTTTGAAATCCGGAGGGCGCGATCGATGCCGGTTAATTAAATGTGAAAAAGGGGACCCCCGTCGGATATTAAGGGCGTAAAACACTTCCCTCTGATAAATAAGTCCGACTCCCTTTCTGGCGCCGAAACAGAATTTCAAGCCGAACACATGCGCTCTATCCGACTCCGATGAATGTTTAATACGGGCGTGGCCAATCCGTGTGCCACCTGAGCCACATCTGGCACGCGTGCAGCTTTTAATAAGATACTTTCAGATTATTTCAAAATAATTTTAAATTTTAATGAAATTTATTACAAATGAAATTAACTCCAGAAAACTCTATAGGTAATACTATTAAACGCTTTAAATACTATTATATGCTACTATTAAATATTTGTCCCTTTGCTTTCAATGGGATTCCAGGTTTTCACTATATTCCGAGAGTAGGATTTGCCTTATAAAAAATATTATTATAACTTGGAACGAAATTCGTTCCTCGGAGTACTCTACTGTTGGAAAGTTGGACAGTCAAAGGCAAATCTTTATGCGAATTGAAATTGTTTTCTGAACTTGTGCAATATTCAATAACCTCACTGTTGGGAGTTCACAAAGTAAGCTCTTACCATCAGGCATTGATTGTTCCCTGACGGTGCGAATATGTAAGGAACGAGAGTTGTGAGAAACGCGTTTCAAAAGAGAATTGAAATTGTGTTTTTTCAGTTTAACGCCTTTCAAACACATACGAAAATAAAATAAATTATCCGTATAACTGTTGGAATTTAATCATTTGTAAGTACTTTATTTTTCAGAAAAAACTATTGTCTCTACCATTGTCAACTAAGGTTTATGAGAGTGTTTAACCATTGGAAACTCAAGAGTAAACTTCAGCTTGCTCAGTGAACCTCGACAGTGTCATAGTTCTAGTACCAGTGAACTGTAGTCATTCAGTCGTTCTAGTGAATCGTGATAATTTGGACTTGTAATGATCGGACAATCGTTGTATAGGTTGATGCGCTTTGTTATTTAATCGCACAAAAATATTGGCTTCAATTCGGTTTATTTTTTTTATAAATATAAAACCTATCCTCAAAAAATCGAAAAAAAAATCATTTACCCACAAGAAATTCCACAATTTTCGCGCCGTGGTAATATAATACCCGGCTCAATTGCTTGTGGATGGCACGAACTGTAGCGTTGTCACTATCAACCACGAAATGAAATGCAAACTAACGTCATTCCACCGGAACGTGCCTCGAATACAACGTAACTACGATCGTTGATTACCAGCTATTGCCAGTCTGAAATTCGCTACAAATACACCGAATTTCTAGTTCTAATTTAATTGACTAATTTCCGAACGTTGTGCGTACTTGTATATGTTTATACACGGCGTAAAAAATAGATTAAATTTTCTTTTTCATCGAAAAATTATCCAACGGGTTTATAGAAACCGAAAATATCGCCTTTCTTATGGAGTAGAAAACCAAATGAACAAAGGTCTAATATTTTACGCATTTTTACCAACTGCTAAGGGATATTTTTTTTATACTTTTTATTTAAAAATGTAGATGAACCTAGAGAATAAATTGCCGCATAAACGGAGATATTTGCACGGAGGGGTAACAAGATAGATGCAAACAGAAGGAACGTTTACCAGAAGGGTCGGTTTTCGATGAACCTTTGACCTTAGCTTCGGCCCCACTATTTCCTAGTATTTCCTCTCAACCGGTTTATTCGAAAAAAAACCATGGATTCTATATCTATACACACAGAATTAAATATATGCATAATATATGTATAATGAGAAACATATTTATGTTATTATTAATCAAGGGATGTATATCTACTGACCCAGATGATTTTTCAAGGCAAATTAACTACCAGTTTATTCACCTGTCAAATTTATTTCCCATTTCATTGGAGCACATTATCGTAGTATCGGAATGTATTCCAATGTATTCAATCGTTTGAAGATTCAAATTTTATCTTGTTTTTCCGATGTGTTCATTTTCCACAATAGAATAAAAGAGAAGAATCAAGGAATTTGTATTTTGTATCATATTTTCGTCGAGTTCATTATGAAAATCACAGAAGTTAACTTTTGCTTGAGTAAAATAAGAAGCCGTACGACTTATCGTAACTATTTGAAGTACATTGTGTGTAACTGAAGCGTGCATATACTGTAGAGTATATGCGGGCCGCCGCGTTCTAGTGCTTAGCATTTCAACCCTCCGAAACCGGGGTTGGCGGCTTCACTCCCCCCGGGCTTTATCAACACGAGAGAAATGTAAAGCCCGCCGTTCCTCGGCCAGAAAGGGGGATACTCGGCAGAGTCCGGATTTACTGTACGACTCTGTGTAATTCTGTTGTCGCCGGCTCCATTTGTCAAGCCCCTAAGTGCTATTGCGCCCTGCGGCAAAGAATTACAAAGGCCCGGGAGCGCACACTTTAGTACGAGCATAAACCCGACCCTTTAACTGCCTGTTAAATCTAATTCTTTTCACTTTAGAGATTCTCTTGATAATTGTTGTCCCGCACATGACGTATTGAGCGGTCTACTTTTTTTTTAACACCAATAATACAGAATCATTCGTTACCACAAATAGTATACCAAATAAAGGAAAATTACAGGATAAATTAAATTCCGATTTCCAGACCGTATTGTCCTGCGTATTGAAAATGACATTACATGTGGTCATAAAAAATTATGAGAGGAGTTCAAAATTCACAGATGTTTAGGGAACGGTGGATAACCTGAAGATTCTATTCCCGATGACCGACTGAATTTTCCATCAAACCGTAATTTTACTCAACATATATCAGAGCATTTAATTTCCTTTCATAAAATTGTATCGCAAGTCAAAATATTTTTCTCTATTATGTACCGGTTATTTTTTCTTAAATTTTATCTCCCTAATAAAAAAACTATATACAAATATCATCTTAGCGTGTGTAACAATCAAGAGAACTATGCAATAGTAGGATACGTTAATAAATAAGTAAATTGTCGTAAAATGTCGTCTTATTTTCCCTGGCAGAGGGCGCGTGTAAATTTATTTGTTGGGTAAATTTATGGCCGCACTTCAAACTACTGTTGCCAACATTCCGGGAGCAAAAGATCTGTGGTTGTGGAGCAACAACCAACTTGGCTGGTTCGGACAATTTCACAGATTATCGGACGCAGTTCTGAGTGTCTTCTGAATAGGTTGGTCGGAATCCATTTCGTCTGGAAGCCCCGAGTCCCACTTAAAGTGTACAAGTATTTATTTATACATAGTGTTCTCTGTAGTAACTACAATCCTGGGACATGTGAATTAAGGTTTTAGCACCGACAGTAGGAAATTTTGAATTTATTACGACTGGAGATCATATATCTCAATTGCACTTGTACTCCAATAAATTCATTCACTGTAGGATTCTACTTTCTTGAAGTTTAATAATTATTAGGCGTTTGTTTAGGCGTGAACTCAATTTTGAGCCAAACGATTCGCTCCGGTAAAAAGAACACGGCATTTTATAGAATCGTTTCCCAATAAGCGTTTAACAGCCCATTGGTTCCTTGAGGACCCCCTCCAGACGACTAACGTCATTCGAAGATATTAGGTTAACTTTTGTCTCTCTTTTTCTCCCTTTCTTTATTATTATCGAAAATCATTTTCCCCTCCCTTCCCCGCCAAACTCCGATACAGGCCGGCACACGGAAAATATTTAACTTGGGGAGTCGGAAAATTGCTTTTCCGCTGGCGTAAAATAAAGGCCGCTCGGCTTTTTGTTACTCGCACCTCCTACCCCCCCCCCCCGGCAACCCCTGCGCCCTTAACTTAAAAGTGCTCGATTTAGGACCCCATCCCGTTCCCGTGGCGCTCGGTCGGTTTTTATCGGCCCCTACCCGGTATAGTTTATGGGGACCGACACGCCGGCCCTTGGGGGAGGCGCTGTTAAAAATTCTATGAGGGGGTGGGACTTTTAGAAATTCGAACTTTTCAAATAATTGGATTCCTCGTGGCGGCGATCATGACTCCCATTTGGTGGGAGCCGGGACAAATATCACTGGATGAAATATCATTCTTTTCAAAGTTGTTTTTTTCCCCGACTTTTATATCAGAAATATCCCCAAAAATATGAACATGTGAGAAATATATTATAAATCCAAATAAAGATGTGACATCATTACTAAATAAGATTGTTATAAGCGACGCAAACGATTGTCTCAGGTACAGAATTACAGTTTAATGTACCAAGAAAGGTAAGATATTTCGTTTTACAATTGAATTAAAACAGATTGGAAATATTATAACCACTATGCCTATCCTCTCTTGGGCACAAACAGTACATTATTTAATATTATAGCTTAATTGCTCATTACCGGTTCAACACTCAATTGAAATTTCTTAAACCAACAATGCTTCTTTCGACAATACTACCAACCCATATACAATACTACCAATAATATTGACATTTGGGCTCAGATATTTTCTGTCATTTGAAATAAATAAAAAAGAACGAATATTCCATTAAAAATAATAGCGTAATTTTTGGCAAATAATGTGGATCCGCTAAATATTTAAATTAAATTTATATAAATTCTACATTGATATTGCCTTACTTGTCGAATCATGGCAATAACAGTATCCCCAAGTCTACCAAGTCATTAAAATTATAAATTTTTTTAAATTGCGATTTAAATAGAGTAATACTACCTGTGTTACCTGTAATACTGACTGTTCGAACTGACAATTAGCTCTCTGAATCTGAGCATTAATGAAGCGCAACGTGTTTTGTTGCATTACTGTAATTAGCGGGAATAAATAACTCCCGCTTGGTTACCTATATAATGCAACGTTAAAGCCCGACGGGTGAGCGGCGGTCACGAATCCGTGATCATTCTCAGGGTCTGGTATTTATGAGGATGTTGGGACATAGTCAAGGTTCCCCCTCTTGCAAACCTCAATATCATATGTGGAATAGGATTTGAGGCACGATCCAAATCATATTAAGAATTAATCCTTCTTGGAATACTGGATAAGGGTAATCAGCTTAATTCCGGTTGAACACGAAGATTTAACTAATCTTAAATTACGGGTTTCACTTTAATTATGTGCTCTGGAATCACAGCCGGCTTTCTGTCTATTTCTGATGTACCAGTGATGATTTAATCATTAATCTCTACTACTAAAGTGCTACTTTCCCAGCATGTTCAGTTTTCTAAAAATAAGGGAATATTGAACTGTTTCACTCACTGTCACAATTTATATAATCTCTAATCTCTCAGAACATGCAAAATATGGGATAACATTTCAAATTATGCCCTGAACATTTGGAGTCCGAAGACTGTAAACGCATTTCCAAAAATCAGTATCCTTAAGTTTCAAAATTGTCAAATAACTCCGAAGGCTTGTGACTACCTGTACTCACAACACTATCTTGTGGTTCGTGGTACAATACAAAAAATACAACAAACTTATATGACATAAGCCTTTGGCAAGATGCCTACAGTCCTTCTGTTATCTGCTGCTGTCACTTTTCTAGTCAAAGTAATACATTGTATTCAGAATCTTCTGCTAGATTCTAGAAATCCAGAACAATAATCAGAAATTAAGTATGTCAGAACGAATAAAGAAGATGAAGTCGTCAATATTCAAGATATATAGTTATTTCGAGGAGACCTTCCATTGGGAATATACTACTTCCGGAATGGATCAAACAGTTGCATTTCATATTTATGGCTGTAAATTCCAAATTGCATATTTAGGAATAGCTCTAAATTATAATTCATGTCCATTTAAGAACGGGACCGTGTAATACGACGCGTGGAATAGAGAGGTGGATACCGGACGTTGTAATTTCGTTAGGTAATTAAACTTTTCAGGTTTATGGGCACATCTTTTAATGCTTTGCCCCCTGCCCACACACCCACCAGGCCGGCGACTGGCAGAGCTATGAATAATGGAAGGGCAAATTAAAATATTTTTCATTAACGCCATTCCCGAGCTCTGTGTTCGCGCCTCGGGCCCGTTCGAGCCTTGACCTTACGGCATTGAGGGGGGAATGGGGACTTCTGATTGTTTCATTTTCTTCTTTTCTGCGCTTCGCCAGTTTCTCTTTACGGTCCCTGTAGTTTATGACTGTGGACAGAGCGCGTGATTGAATAATGACTTCGTGTAGTCGAGGAAGCTGAACGATCGGGCGCTAAATTGGCGTGCCGAGAGAGAAAAGAAAATGGGAATAGACGCGGTAGGAAAGAAAATGACAAACTGAGCTGCGCTGAGTTTCATTATAACTGAATTAAGATACGTGCAAACATTTTGTATTAACATAAATATACACAATGGAGCGAGAAGAAATAGCGGAACCACAAAAATTAAGTTGCTTTTAAATAACCTAAAAAATAGACCCACACGAATCAGGTCAATTGATTATAAATTTTTTTGTAAACATTATTACGACGGATTTCAGCATTATTTCCAACAAATACTGCATTTTTGGAAATTCAGAGTTGATTAGATAATGACAATTAGACTAATCATTATATTATATTTTCATCTAGAATTACATTTAAAAGGAAACGGGCATCATAAATTATATATTTATTTATGAAAGCATATAAACCGCACAGGATTATCCGCTCCGGCCCCACGCTTAATCGAATACATACATTATGTATTCAAATGTAAATAGTTGGCAAAGTTTCAGCGTACAAAAATAAACCCCACGGCAATATGGAAGACGAATTTCAATGAGCGCCCGAATACAGCCCTCTAATGAAATTACTCTAAAGGCGGTGAACCCGCCGCGACCTCCGATATAAAGGAGGCAAGGGACATGTCCCTCCCCACCCAGGGCGATTTGTATTCCAGGAGATTTATACGTTGACGCTCAAACGTTTCTCATCGTTGGGATTGAACAAAGGGGGAGATGGTGTGCAGCGTATCTGATTAAATATGGATTACCATACTTCTGCGACATTCTCTCCTTCCCTTCTTATCCGGCAGGCAAATTCAATAAAAGCAGAAATGAAAAATGTATACCGGAAAAAAGGAGGAACAATGAGAATGGGGGGGGGCTGAGATTCGCCGGTATGAGAGGCAGGGAGATCTGTAAAAGGAATAAGAAAAATATCGAATAAAAAGTCGGGAATAAGGATAATTTTCGATCGAGAAGGGAAAAACTCTTGAGGGCAAGAAGTGTGGGTCCCTTCTGGTCCGAGGGGTAGGCGAAACTCGAAAGTTTTAAACGACGAAATACGTTTATAGGAAAACTGTCTATAAAATAAATTTAGCACTAAAGGGTGCCGGTGACTCATTTACAACCTCTGGCAGTCGTGTCGTTGCAACACAAGACGGCTAAATAATTACAAGTGAATATTCCTATGAGGACGGTAATGGTAGAGGAATGACGATTGCGAATTGTAGACAGATAACAGAATGTACAAACAGCCGAAAACAAGTATTAGCCAGTGTGTTAGTCATACTTACGAATGTTTAAATTCTGAGTATGATGACCATTCGACCGATAAAACTCGAAAATATAAAAAAAACTATTAAATATTCTGAATGTTTTGTCAGTTTTGTATGAATATTCATTGTTTACGCATCTATGACAATTAGTGCTTGTTCCACGCAATTAATGTTTCAACCGTTACAGTTACAAAATATAATATGGAAAAACAGTATAGGGGAATACAAAGATGAAACTTAAGCTAGAAACAGGTCCAGGTTTTATCCAAAATTGATGATATGCTAAATATTGACAGAACCAGTAATACATATCCTGAATACACCATATTTTACAGAAAATGGTTGTTATTTCCAATTAGGGAAAAAATTAAATTTTAGTTCAGAAATTATGTTGCGTTGGAATTGGGTATGCAATGGCAAACCAGACCCGAGTATACCAACTAGCGCAATTAGTATAACCCAATAAATGTAGCTAGTCTGAAAACTGTAAAGATTGGAACATAAAAAGGGAGCGATTGGAAGGAAGTATTCCGGGTTTGTGGAGGGACAGCGAATTAGGATAAAAGTCAATAAGGAGGGTGGCCACAATGAAAATAACGACGTCCCCAACTAGGAGAACCTCCTCTCCTTCTTCTCTACCAATCCCCATCCCCCCGGGGCTGCTAATAATTGGAAAAATCTGCGTCCCCCGATGAAGGGGCAAAGGAGAAGGGACAAGAGAGAGAGGGGAAGAGATAAAGGGAAAAACTAGAACGGAAGGAGAGAGGAAGCGGGCGGGAGGACGAGAGCCGACTCGTCTTTATTAAATTCCGTGCCCGGGAACAGAGAACTATGTCCAGATATTTGATGGGTCTAATACACTTTTATTGGATCCGTCCGCCGCCCAACACAGTACGGCCCATTGGGTCCTAGGACCATCCTGCTTTCCGATTTGTAAATAAACCTTTTCTGATGGCGAGAAGACTGTCGCAGAAGAACGGTGCATCTACAGCGGAGTACTTCTGGTGCAGGGGGGGATGAAATCGGTGTAGGGTTAAAGAAGTGAAAGTATAAGGATGGTAAAATAAAACGTAGTTCAGCTGAAATGCTAGAGAGTAATAGGAATAGTCCGTTTTCCGGAAGAATTTCCAGTAAAATAATAATGTATAAAGAAGAAACGTTTCTTGGGGATTTCATGTTGGCTCGCTTCTAGCCGAACCCAACCCTTGTACCATTTTCCAGAAACGGCATTCAATGCGTTTTCGCCTTATTTCAGTCTTATTTCAGGCAAAAAGTTCCAGTTCCGCGCGGCTCCTTTCCATTTCTATCTGTTCCCCTTCATAAATAAATAAAATATCCGATAAATGAACCTTAAAAAATTCCATACATGAATACGCGATTAGTTTATCTGCCGCCGTATAATCCCGAATATCAAATTGAACAGAGGGCTCTACGGGTCTGGGCGAATGGAGGTATAATTTCAGACAGAGAAAACGCCTACAAGCGAATTGTTAGACCTTAAGCCACTGTGCCAATCGCTATTTTCATATATTACTGATATATTTTCATATATATCAAAAATATTCATTATAAAGATACAAAAAAAACCTGTACCCAAGAAACTTCTTTTATCCACATTTTTGACTGTATCACGGCCACCCACCGTGAAATGTACGTTGATGATTCAGAGTAATTTAAATAAAAATTGTGAGCCTTGGAATGATTTGTGGAGATAAAAATGCCACGTGTTTCTTCACGTATTAGTATAATTTTTCTATAGGCACTCGCAGAATCGGATTTTTGGGGTCCACGGATCATTTAAAAATTCGGGCGGCTCTTATTCAACAACCGGTACTCGAGGCCGGCATTTTCCTGCTCTCCACGTAATAAGATTCTTCCGGGGATTTATATTGCCCCAACGGTTTTTCTGTTCCGTACCGGTAGAGAAGGTTGAGTCTCCCGAACGGGAGACACTGAATCTTCTTTCCTTACGCGGTCGGACTTCCGTTCCTCTCAATCTCTTTTCAATATTCTGATACGGTGACGGGCGGGGTTGAGGAAGGTATTCACTCCGCTTTTCTCAATCAATGATCCTTCTCTCTAGACGGGGGTGGGGGGGGACGAACCCTATTTTCCCGATTTTTCTCCCCCAAGTCCCGTTTCGCTTTTTCCGGCCGTAACCTTCTCTGCATCGGTCATGCCTTCTTCACTTCCCTCGGTTGAAACTTCTCCCAATTCTCCGTTTCTTATCCCCCTACCTCCTGCCCTCTCCAGGATTCTCCTAATCGCATAAACGTCTGAGGAATTGGCGGATTATCGAATTAGTCCGGTGGCGCCGCCTCTTCTAATAGGTTTATTTCAGAGACCCCCCCGTCCTCACCGCAGCCACCCTCCTTGCCGCGGGCTTAATACTCAATTACCCGCGAGCGACCCGTTGGATAAGGCTGGATGAGGGGGGGGAGGGAGAAGGACCGACGATTCGATCGATGAAGCTGGAAGACTAAATTGTTACGGCGGGCCAAATTAAACGTGGAAAATCCCATCAAAAATAATCGAACGAGTTGGGAATTTATGGAAGAATTATACGGCAGTAGGACGACAGGTTTTTCCGCAGATATTTCTTTCTCCCAAATCCCCTTATAGCAGTATTAACATCTAATATATAATTATCAAAAATTTTTTCACATTTTGTATTATTATATCTGATTTTTTTTTTAATTTATAACATTAAGAAGGAAGTTCTGTACATTTCCTAAGTACTAAAAATATAGTATCATTGTATTTTCGCTATATTACTTCAATTGATGCCTTTAAACAATGTGTTATAATTATTTTGATAGTCTAGACAACCTCATTGTAAATTGATTATTTCTGAAAGCACCCGATGTATTGTGTAAATCCAAATATATATACCAATATTGCAATTTGTAGGGAACTAGGAATTGGTGATATTTCATCAAATGTGTCACGGTAAGGGGTAAAATAACCCCTCGAAATTAACAACAGCTGCGCACGCAACCCATTCAATATGCGACAGCGCCCGTCTATAAGCGAGCTTATACTGTTTTCGACCGCTTTTACTCCAAATATTGTTCAAATCGTCGAGATCGACCGGAACTAAGCCTGAAGTGGCTGGGATAGGTCGGTGGGGAACATCACGGTCAAATGGCCGCCGATATTAGCCGCGCCGCGTATAATACACAGTTGGGCCAACACTGGATGTCCGAATCCGGCCGACAGCCGTGAGAAATCAGCAGGAAACAATACGAAACTGCGATACTCGATTTTAAATTAATTCCTCCGCCCACCGTTTGAAGGTTTTGAAATCTGGAATAATTATTGATTAATATCAGTGTTGCATTCGGTGCGAGCGGACGAGTGATTGAATAGAAGAGAAATGTGACTGGCGTCTGTTTAAATCATTATTATATATTAATGCTATTTCAACCGTAGTTCCCAACTGCAAAGTATTCGCCATACTTCGTACTTCCACACGACTGTGCATGGAAAATCACATACGTTCAGGTTAGTTCGTTATCACTCCCAATGCTTAGACATCGTTGTCACCAATCTGTAGGCAGCGGTGAGAGAAAAGTGAACTTGTGTTGCCAGATCGACCGGGCGTTTGAAAACCAAGTGGTTCAGAGACAGTAAATGAGTGTTGAGGGTAGGCGTGAAATATTGGAGGAAGGATCTTTTCAGAAAGATGGGGTGAGGGTGGCCGGCCATTGAGGGCCATCGAGATGAACTTATCTGTCCATTCGCTGAGGCCAATGTGACTGTGTGTTCGTGTATGAGCTGGCTCTCTCCTTGTGTGTGTGTGTGTGTGTGTGGCGAGGAGGGATTCATCCTGAACCGATGAATGGGGGCCAGCGTGGGAGGGCTTAGCGGCCGCTAGCACTGAGCAGGCCATTCCCAGGACTTAAGACTGCGATTCACTATCCGTTCGGCAGGGACAGTAGAGGTACCGGATAGAGCGGGGTTGCCCGGGGAAGGCTATGGCTTTACCCTTTATGGTCAATGTGCCAGAAAATTACCGTCTTACGGCAATGGCGGGATTCGACATATTTAGCACCGTCAAAAGCTTCCGATAATAGATGGCCCGTAACGTATAGGCACATTATAAAAAAGGTGCTAAAGCTGCTTGAAATATTTAATATTGTATAAACCAACAACAAAAGAATATATCAGCTGAAGAATGTTGATACGTTTAGGAACCGGAAGTTTAGTATTTAATTTTAATTAGAGTTATTTGAAGTGAGAATCGTTGTATAACGTTGTAAAACCGAAAAATATTTTTGAATTCCTTATATATTGCCTCGATCTACTAGAAAGTAGCTCTAAAATGTTTGTTTAATTAGCGTTTCAATTTAATTGTGAATTTAATTCAAGTTTGGCATTGAAGAGAAAATCAGTCAGAATTTTCTTTGTATTACCCTTTTCTTCTACCTACTTTCTTTCGGTTCCCTTAGTTATAGTTAATAATAATATATCAATAACCCAGTGTAAATCGAATTTTCCTTTAATTAAAAATCTTAATTAAATAAGGGCAGCTTATTTACGCTTCGTGATTTCAATTAATTACTACCGAACACTTAAACTTCTAATTAATTTAATTTAAACGCATTTCTTCACTTTGCAACACACAGCGCTAGTGTAAAGACGTATTTACCATTTTTTTTGTCGGAAATTGGTTCAGTGCAATATGCTGATTAACTGAAGATATGTCAGCGGGAAATGCCGTTGGCAGTCACATAACTGGGGTGCTGGACCTGGACAGAGCTCACTGAGGAGCGGAAGTTCGAAACGGATCGATGCTCCGGGAGGCACCCTCACCCCCTCACCCCTCGCTTCCATCCGCTCACCCCCGGCCGTTTTACCCCCCCGGGCAAAGGGGACTCTTCCGCCGCGTCCCTGCTTCACACCTACCCCGCCACTCTAAAACCCTCCTCCTCCCTTCAAATATGCATTTGACAATCGAAATTAGCACGGCGCTCGACACGGTCCGGATTGAATTCAATCGCACGCCGAAATTGCGGAACGCGATGACGGACATCGCTCGAAAACAAAAAGGAGAATGGCCGCCGTCCAATTTTCTACACTGAAATTATTGGAGATTTAATATTGAGAACGATTTGTAAACTAATGCAGTAAATTGAAACGAAACCAGAGCGAGAGTGAGCGTGCACGAAACAAAATCAGTGGAGCGTATTTGGTTCAGACTTAGACAATACTATACCCAATGTTGAATCGTAATTAGTCTATCCTCACATCTACTATCTATTCGATGTGTTTCAAATGGTGTGTCACCATCGTTATTCGAGGTAACTCATTCCCTCCAGGCCGCGTAAATATTAACATAAAAATATAATGGCCCAAACATTAATTGAAATTCGCATAATTATATACCATACCGCTTACAGTCTAAAAAATATCCTCTAAGATATATACAATTTATTTTATTCGCCATATATGATTAAGTCCCCTTGTCCGTTATCACTGATTTATCCCAGTGTAGTTCTACCTAATAACATTTTTTAAATAAAAAATAAATTTGGTTCACCGGATATTGAAATATTTTATATAATGATAAGACTGAAGTGCAGAGCTTAATTCAGAAGAAGGGGTATTGACTTATCCGAGGAATGAACTTAGCTAATGGGCGGTGTACACAATGCCGATCCCTCCAGCCGCCTCTGAAGTTGGGGCCTCGTCGGAGCACAGCCGAAATCAGCCCAATTTCGAGTCGGGGGCGGCCAAACTTCGGTTGGTGCCGAGGAGCTCTAAAAGAATCAACCTGCGGGACACACGTTTTGCGCACACTGCCCGCATACCAATTACGAACCACCGCCCAACCTAGGCGGTAGGAGGAGGAGGAGGAGGAGGTCGGTTAGGTTAATGGGTAAACTTTTCCCTTGGGGCTACACCAGGCGAGTTTTCCCGGGCGTTCCGACCCGCCCGTTGGAGTCACTTTCCGGAATTCGTGGAAAATTTCGGGGCTAATTAAAACTCGGCAGGTGGGCGAAATTTGATTGTTTTTCACGACCCGTATATCAGCGGAGGCGGTTGAATAATGGCTGTGATTGACCGATCAATATTTTAGGACAGATGGAGGATCACCATTGTGATGAGGGAAGAGGACTAAGAAATGACTTGTGCGGAATGTCGTTCAAGAAATGCGGAACTTTTATTGTTATTTTCAATAAATTTCCTGCACGAGATTTACATTCACGTGTATTTATCAAGTTATAACTTTCAATTCTCTGAAATTTACATTGCAACTATTCTCCATCGAGCCATCTAAGAGATTGGTCCTGCCGACGAAGCACCGAGCAGTGTCGAACGATCGTTTTTAGAAGATACTCAATTGAAATAGTGCATTTTTATTTCGTGAGCGCCAATAAAACCTACAGTTTTTATTTTATTGCGGCGGAAATAAACTATTCGTAACATTTCATAGTTGAGTCTCGTCGTTGACTTGAACTGCGTCCGTGTTCGATGTAACGTGAATTTACGGTTGTAAAAATAAAAGGAAAACCTTTAAACGCTTCAAGAAGTAAGTAACCATTAATTTAAATGGACCCTTGTTCTAATTAAGAATATTGTGTAACTATATATTATATACTCTTATTATATCTTCTATTAGGAATATTATGAGCTCGTCCTCATAATTGACTCGTGTAGTGTAAAATCATCCCCAGTGAAAGAAAACATGGAATATTGAATATATTAAATTAATACAAAGTCATAGTCGTAACTTCAGTATTATTGAGCGAGAATAAACAAAAAATAAATAATGTATTCATTACTTTGTGGGTATTTTTCAAAAGAGGTTTCAAAATGAGTTACAGATCTCCTGTTTTACACCATAACACGACTTACACAGTTTCGACTGCTTTGAAATACAAGAAAGTTAGCCACAAGAGAATACATAACACTGTTAATGGAACTGGGAACATTAAAACTGGACAATCCCGGTTCTTACGGCCGGGGATAGTTTTCTTCGGTTCAAAGTTATACAGGACCCGGTTCCGTATACCGGGGGATCGGGCTGTATACAGAGTGAACGATTATACAGCGGGGAAGGGAGCTCCGCGCCGCATAACAATACGATACCGAGTATTGTTGAGGAGAGCGGGGCAGGGCCGGCATGAGTTATGAGCCCCCGAGTGAAGCTCAAGCCCAACTGAACTTCCAGTTTTCACTCCGCCCAGTTATACATACACTCCGCCCCCCAACATAGTCCGTTCCCAGAATGGCCCGCCGTACACACTAATTTATTGTAATGTATTTAAATGAGACCGACATTGCAACAAATTCATCCGCCCCCATACCCCGGCCTCACCCTGCCAACATCCCACTGTTCGACAAATTTAGGTTCACTTTCTATACATAAACTGCAGAAATATGGGCCCTTTAATTATTTTACTAATTTAGAAGAAGACCAGGAAACCGTTTTACAGTTACCTCATTTAGCCTTCGTTGACATCTAATTACACGAATAATTAAATACCGCATATTCACAGAGATACATATAGTTAAGACAGGCTGGAATAAAATAATAAAATTAACTGTTTTATAATTCTAATAAGAATACATAACGTACAATAAATTCGGGGTGAACAAGCAGAGAAACGAGCATTCAACTTAATTCGATTGATTTTTTAGTGAAAAATGTCGCGATATTATCCACTCGCCCATTTCGACATAATCTAAACCGATTTCGGCCTCACACCATCATCGATGTGATGGCCCATTGAGGTATTGATGACCTCACCGAAAACGGTACATCATGAAACCATAATTCCTAAAGCTCTTCCGACAAGTGGGTCAGAAATGTTCCTCTGCGAGAATTGAGGGCATTGAATAATACTAAATTCTTATCCTTTCGTAAAGCGATAAATTTCGTTACGACATTTCTTCCTAGGACATAAAGTATGGGGGAGTTTTTTGAAATGTGAGTCATATTGATTGCCCCAATTAGCGGCGGTTAAAAAGCAATAACGGAAAAGGAATATTTACGGTTTTAATAACCAACAACGGGCCAAGCGATGCCTACAAATTTACGAGACTTTTAAAGAAAAATATAAAGAAACGATGTCCAAGAACAGTATCCGTCCAGTAGGTTATTAGCCCCAATGAATGACACCCCGTATATCTTTTTCTGAGCTTGGGCACGTCTGAACTGCCCGCCGAGAATCCAAACCACTCGATTCTTTTTCAATGAAAAACTTTGTCCTCTCTCGTTCCTCTCTAAATGGGATTGTCCCTCCCGCCAGGAGTTGGCCCTTTGGGTCGAGGCCGGCGAAGAAACTGTCGACCAAGCTGGCTCCAATTATTTTTGACGAGCGGCCACGTACCACCCCCAACATTACAAACAATCCACGTACAATCTTTTTCGAAGCCAGCACGCTTTCCGACCCCAATAATATCCCCGTTTATTCATCACGGAGGCGATATTTGTCGCGGTCAATGTACGCGACATTTTGAAGAGCATTACATCCACCATTGATTATCACCAATCAGTCTTGCGATACTTCTTAATTAATTTCATGCTGGAACTGACGCGAATTCATCATTTTTAACTTCCTCCGATCTCTATACGCTTTCTTAACATCAATACCCCACCACGGATACTATTTACTGTCTATTAGTAATTTTCTTAACTCAATTTCTCAGTTAAACTTGTTAAAATGGCATCGTTATTCTTCGAATAATAACGTTTTCACGTTTTTGTATGTCTTTAATTTTTACAATCTAATGAT
Source organism: Lethocerus indicus (assembly GCA_019843655.1). Lineage (NCBI taxonomy): Eukaryota > Metazoa > Arthropoda > Insecta > Hemiptera > Belostomatidae > Lethocerus > Lethocerus indicus. Next base: position 5,460,064 of record JACDQD010000006.1, read on the forward strand.
TCATCTTATATCATGCAGTGCACTCGAAATGAAAGATGTTTTCTTAAACGGCCTGCCTGTATTTACCGAACCGTGTTGAAGTTTATGGGCGTGGGCTTGCAATTCTATCAGACGACCTTTCACCGCTCTAATTCGCTTTAAATATGCGATAAAATGTGGCGGCTATTACGTATCGGGGGATTTAGTAGGGGAAGATAGCGCAGCTAAGACAAGCAGAATATAGATGGCTGGGGAGGGGTTGCAGGGAGAGCCTTACGTCGAAGCTAAGTCAGCCCTTTAACTTAACCTGTTCCTCTGGGCAAGCTGTTCACCCTGCTTATTCATCCCTAGTAATACCGGCCGGATATACCACCGGCTTCGGGCATATTGAAAGAGGTCGACGAGTGACTGTAATCAGGGGATCTGAAATAATGACAACTCAAAAACTAATATCCCAACACTCCCTGCATTTTAGCCACTTATTCGATCACAATATTAATTTTACTTAGCTTTAATATTAGTTATAAAAGCTCGATACCTACAAATACTTTCGCTAAGATGGTACTGGGTTACACTAGTTTCACCTGTGTATAAACGATTATTGCCTGTATTATCCAACAGGCAAAGTATAAATAGGCCGAAATAATAAAACATTATTAAAGAAATTACATCTAAACGATACCTCTATTTGTCAGTATGTATAGCCCAATGCTGGAGAACCACGTAAAAACTCGATGGCTGAAATACTGAGGACCATACAAAAAAATGTATACATAATTACGTAACGTTGATTCAATATTGACATACTTACGAGCCAAGGTTCTTGAGTCGGTAATCAGGGGAAATCTCGTAAGCGTCTCCTATGACCAAATAATGTCAAATAGTTAATAAATAATAATAAAAACGTGCAAACGAAATTACGTGTTTTTAGTATATTAGGCGCGATTATGGTTTCCACGTCATTATTTTTATGCGGCAATCCTTTTGATCAGCCACCGTCGCCTCCCGGCGGACTTATCCTTTCGGAAACCGGGTTTTGTACCGGTTACCGGGAGAGCGCTAAACCGCTTCCGGGACCGCTTTCCTCTGTCGACGGGACAGAGGCGCTATCGTCCTTCCTCCCGTCGGGCGTAAATCACTCAAGCCTCTTTTGCAGCACCTGGGGCCTCGATCCGAAGTGGAACACTCTGTGTGATGTAGAATCTATTTAAAAATCGTGAAACAGAAATGGGTTCTCTAATAAAGATAGATGATTCCAAATTACGACAGAAAATCGAATGAACCAATGATTCGTTCAATGTTAACGAGCATCGTTAACAAACAGTGGCTCGTTCCATACTTCCGAAGGAAATGACACGAATTCTTCTCGATGATGAGGTCCCTTCACTTTCCTCGGTTATGTTGATTAGAATGGCCTTCAGACAGGTTAGGGAGGAGAGATAGCAGAGAATTTAGTGTCCGCTGTATTTTCGAAACGATATTATAACATCCGTTATTATTCTATTTTCATGTTCCTTGGACATAGTGTTTTTCGTTTCTGATCAATGTTTCGTGAAGGAAACGGATTGAGTAGCTTTCAATAGATTCAGTCATCAGATAATTCAAACTATAAGAATGTATTGGATATACATCTCAGTCTAAGAAACTGTAATACATGGTGTATACATCAATGAATTATTTTAATCATGACTACAGTACACTTCCTTATTCCACTAATGACTATCCATATTCGTTACAAGTTCGTTCGCCTATTTTGTATGTTTGTTGCCTGATTGGACTCTAATAAAATAAAATTTAAGGTACATTTTAACTTCAAATATCGATTTTCAATTTTGAATCTGTGCCGCATTCACCAATACAAGCGTAGGTCATTTAATAGTTTCAGGAATCGTATTAGGGACGAGTAAACCGGGAGAGCCTAATCCTATTGCCAATAAATTTGGCAAGAGATTTAGCTCCAATTAAACAATGTTCAGAGTCCCCAGTCCGGATCAACGGCTTAAATTTCCCATCTACTCATTTATGGTAACTGGATAATCAGAGAACCTTTGCTGCTGACTGTATAGTCACTTGTAATGCAAATAACAGATGCGTAACGACAGTCACACAAGCAGTGTAATGCAGAATACGTTTCATCCAAGCTTGAATTTTTTATCAAAAAAGTTTCGAAGAGCGATGACATAAAATTCCGCAATTAATTGAGATATACATTAATAATTAATTATAATTATAGAACATAACTACTGTACCTGTATTGTACCTTACTATGACGTAATTAACCAGAAGTCGACCAGACGAGAAGAAGACTAGACACATTGGACAATAATATTTATTAGTTCTCTCCATCTACATTTTATCTACCAACAGCTGGGTGAACAGTCTAGTATTCAATGAATGGAGAATTCAATGTTATTTATTTTTTGTACTATCTCTTCCATTATGAAATGGCACGAATTCTCTTTCTGTCTCTGAATAAAAACGTTATTAACAAAATTGGTCCGCTCCTGGAATTGACATTAAGGTAAGCACAATTTCCGTATCCATTTCTACGTTCAAACAATGCTGTATATTGTATACCTTCTTTAATGGGTTCTTAATTTTTCATCGTTATCAAGTTATTTATAAGACTCATTAATATAACGCGTAAACGTAATATATATAAGGTAATAAGGTAATATATATGCGTAAGAATAATCGCATAGTATAACGGAATAGTAGACGACAGTCTATAATAATTAATTATTACAATACTATCACTTCTATACAAGTTTCGGATTCTCGGCCAACATTTTTATACGCATTAATATTTCGAATGTTTGAATTTTCAGGACTATTCAGAAAGAATACGGACACACGATGCGATAATTGTTCATTAATGTCTTATGAAAAATGCGATTAGTTTAATTTCCCCTCTGTGCTCTGTTCCGAATAAAAAATAGATAGTAAATTTAACCCTAATTTTCTCGATCTTCAAAAACTCAGAGACTCTACACAGGTGAGAGTGATATTCCAAGATACTACATATACTGATTGGAAACTGAACCGTAAATTATTTTCAGTTGATAAAGAGCGTGACTCAGAATTTTGACCGGAAATATCTAATTTCCATATATAGACCGGTCCTAACTGTGAAATGTTGTCGAGGCCGGGTCAGAGCGCGGACATTTCCGCCCTTTTGGGACACTCCGAAAGTGACCTAACACTCGTTGTTATTCACCGCGCTTCCTTCCCCTTTACAAATCGATTCCCTCTACACGTGAACAACGGAGAGTATTCCTGAAATATGTCGAATAGAAAACGGAACTCCTTCCGTGTTTAATCCTATACTGTTTGTATTGTCACTGCGTCTAGGAAGTAGGTAAAGGGACCCAATGAGAGCAGCAGCGGAATAAATAATAATATTATTAAAAAGACAGTACAAGTGATAGTGATAGTGCGGTGAGGATGCCCGAAAAACATCCAAAGTGCCAATAGTGACTAACACCGCTCTTGAAGATGGCGAGCAGCCGAAACCGGTCAGGCAAAAGACCAAACCAGCGAGAGGTGACAGAATCACAACAAATCTACGATACTGAGAGAACTTTGAATTTTTATATGGAAATATTTGCAGGTTTCCAAACAGACGTCTTCATTGTTCGTTAATGATAATTCCCGTTGTAATAAACAGGTATTCCTACTCATCCAGAATTAGGAGAAAAACTCGGTTGAAAGCGATTATAATTAATTTCCTCAAGCGTTTCACTGAAATGTTTCAGTATGGAAGGCCAGTATAACTCCTTCAAGTTGTGCATTTATGCAGTCAGAATCACACTGCGATGACGGCGTACATTAATGGTTTCCGTTTATCTGCTTTAAGCCGGCGTTCCCGAATTATTTAACTCGCCCGAACATAAATATGCGTTCGATTCTCGCTAACTGCGCGCGGCCAGGAAAACCCGCGATCGTAAATCGCTCCCTTTTAATTCACGAACGACCGCCCATTGCCTATCGGACGCTGGATTACTTCCAGGAAAATTGTAACGCGCGTACGGGGAGACGCCGCTGGAAATAAATGAATAATTCAGATGTTTGATCTCCGAACAACTTTGAAAATCTGGCACGGTACCATAATCCGCGCGGGTCTTATTGCTAATTATGTTTCCTGAAACGACAATTCCTATTCAACATCGTGCGTGAGGTCTGTCTCCACTGACTCAATTGATCTTGAAGTAGACAGGTTTCGGCTTTTCACCATACCGTAGACTGGTTTTATTTACCGTCGCAATCAATTACCGACCTCCAATGAACGTACGGCCTGAAGACCGAAAATACCATTTGGTCGTACCTAAAAGTATTTGCTCTAAATAAGAATTGATCTAAATCGTAAACTTTGACTATTAACACCACTGTTAACAATATACAAAGCGATGTTAAAACAGACATGGACGTAGGGTATAGAAGTATGGGGTTCCACCAAGAAATCCCCAACATCGCCCGCATTCAGAGATTCCAGTCGAAAGTCCTTCGAACGATCCTTAACGCCCCCCGGTATGTGTCTAATCACACAATTCATCATGACCTCAACATACCGACAGTCGACGAAATTGCAAAGTCCCGGTTCCTCAAGTTCCATTCCCGCCGCTTACTCCTCATCCTAATTTGCTCGTTCAGTCACTCTCCTCTGCCACTCCCATCTATTATCCCCCACACACGACGGCTTAAACGCCACTGGCCTAGAGACCTACTAAATATTTAGCCGTAATAACTACGTAATTGTTCATTTGCAATACCAACATTGTGTCTGTCCTTTTATTTTTACTGTCTTTACTTTGATATCTGCAAATATTTGAAGTAATTTAAAGTTGTAGTTAATTAAACGGAATCGTTCCATTTATATTCTGGCCCTGTTCGCTGAATTGAATTCCACGACCCGACGCCGTAAAACGATGAAGATAACGCGTCCAACAAAATTCCGACTAAAGTGTTGTTTTCGGTTTAACAACTCGGGAGCTGTAAAACCGTCGCAGAATACTTACCGTCTTCTGGTACGATATTCATGGGCCGAGAGCGAGAGAGAGAGAAGGGCGCCCGGCGTTAAACGCAAAATATAAGGCTGTGCCTATCCTCTGTACCCGATCGTCGCATTAAATGTTATAATTAGACCATTAATACCGGTTACACGGTCGAACGCTCTCACTCAACTCGAACTCTATTAACAAACTTTAATTAACGCTAACATAATGAGCCGCTCAGGACTGCGTCGCCGGGTTGGGCTGTGAATATTTGAAGAAGACGTGTACCGGGCACGTGCCCGACCACGCTTAAAGACGTGAACGATCTACAGTTGACAGGTTTCAACCAGGATTGAATCGGACCCTACACGCCTTATGCACTATATTAATACAACATAGGAGAAACTTTTAACGATAAATCCGTCCGACAAGTGTGAAACATAATGCATCTGCGAAATAATAACATAAAAAAAACAGACGGCAATAATTCATATTGACCAATATACGAAAATTGAAAATTTGAAACGTCCTATTTATCACTTAGTTGAGTCAGAATTTTACCGATAAAAGCAACACGAAGTGAAGATGTTTTCCGTCAGATATTCATAATACTGAAATCTAATACTTGAATCGTTTAATCAGCTACAAGTGATACGACTTTGACTGAGATCAGAAATTGATGTCGTTTATGGGTGGCCTGAGCAAATTTTCCTCATATCATTTGTCATAAGTCTGAATCAGAACCGATATAAAAATCCGAATACGGACTTTGCCCCAAAAGATATCCAACACTGATTAATCAGTACAGAAAATTTTACGCGGATATTTCTGCTCTCGTTCAGTAGGACTTAATTTCCCCCGTATAATTTATGTTTCTCGTACCGATGTTTATTAAATTGGGGGATATGATTATGTTCAACTTTATTCCTTTACTTTTAGTACCACCCACTTGCAATTCGAAAAGGAACGCCTTCCACTCTCTAAAATCCATTCATCCGCATTTCTGAATCTTATTCTGATCATTATCGTTTTGTTCTTGGGACAACTATCATTGTCACTACAGAAACTACCGACAGCGGATAGATCAATTGGGTGTGAACTGAGCGTTTGATTGGTCGAACGTTCGCGGCCTGTCATCGTTCAACAAATCGTATCAGATTTTGATCAGTCTTGGACGTCCGTCGCGGGTGATGCATGGCCCCCAACAACAATCCACAGGTGATTAACTCCACACCAACCTCAAATGGTATCTGGACATTCTCCGCTGGTGTCCATTTATGGAATTTTATAAAATTTTGGCGCCTACAAGACACATTGAAATTGTTCGCTCGTATCCCTACTTGTGAAACAGTTTTACGGCAATAATTGTTATGAAAAAAGTTCGACGAAGTTGCTACTTTTTGCGATCGGCAAATTTGTACGAAAATGATGTACTGTAGGTTCGTGATGTTTCTGTCTCCTCTCGCTGGTTTGGTCTTTTGCTAGACCGGTTTCGGCTGCTCGCCATCTTCAGTAGCGGTGTTAGTCACTGTTGTGTTAGTCACGGTGTTAGCACTTTGGATGTTTTTTGGGCATCCTCACTGCACTGTCACTTTCACATGTACTGTAATGTTTGTCAGTATGTCAGTCGTTTATATATATATATATATATATATATATATATATATATATATATATATATATGTGTTCTATTATTGTTATTGGGGGTTATGTTTGTCTTTGGATTTTGCTAATCCGTTTTCTAGGTATGAGTCAGATTGTCGGAAGGGGGTGGTGTGGTGGTAGGGCGGGTGTGATCCTTTAAGAGGATTATAGGTGTAAATATCGCGTCGGAATTAATTTTTTCATTTATAATGTTGTTTTTCTTATGTTTGAAGATCTCCCGGTTTTCTATAATGTCTAATTCTTTTCCTTTTTTACCTGTGTGTAATAATTTTACAGGTCTTTGGATGTTCATTGTTTCGTGCCCGGTGTTTATGATATGGTTGGCGAAATTGGAATCTGTTTTGTATTTCATGGCTTTTATATGTTCCTTGTATCTGTCCTCAATTTTTCGTCCGGTTTGGCCGATGTGTATTAAATGATGTATTTAATATCATCAACTATTGGCCCCGGATCAACTATTCATTCAATGACAATTTTGAGTTGATTAGATCAAGAAACTAATGAACGCTGTACAGAATTCAGTGATCGATCCGAAAGAAACAGTATTAGGTCGATGAGATTGTAAGGGCAAACTTTCTCTTAATTTATGAATCCCAAAGTCGGTCTTTTTCCTGTTGAAGTCTGATAACTCTTAAGAGAGCTTGTAGCGGAAAGATTATTCAACAACTTTAAGATAGAATTTAAAAAAATCACGAGACTATCTCCTCATCATTATGCGGCAATATTCATCGAGTTTAGACTGGAGCAGTTGTCGGAGTTGTTGCACGGCTCATTTTTATTTATGAGTGAAAATTTAAATTTAAAAATCTAGTCGCATGCCCATGCTTGAAGTTTCCAGGAACATATATCGGAATTAATAATTTCTCGGCGGTGCAAATATTGGGAGAAAACCCGACTCAGAAACTGTAGTAAGCTTGGGTTAGCGTTATTTCTAACTTAATCTGCGTTTTACCGCAACGAGGGATTGGCCGTCTTGAGGGTCTAATTTTCCAATTCTAATCTATAGAATTGGACAATTAGACGATTATGCCCGAGGTTTGGGCTGGAACTGCGGCTTGAGGAAACAACAGGAGGAAGCTCAATTTAGCAGGGATTCGGTTTCACCGGCCGACCGCGCTCAGCGGCCATTATCGTACTTTCCATACCGCCCGAACCCGGTAATCTTCCCCGGCCAAGTTTACACGAGATCGGGTTGCGGGGGTAATCTTCCAATTGTTTACAGTGGATTCCTGTAACACCTCCAATTGGCTTGACCTATCACCTTTCAACCGGTTTCGGGGTTTAGCATTACTCGTGTCTTTATTGTTTCGCGGAACGTTTAGGATCTATCATAGAATTATGTAATAATAACAATAAAAACTATTACAATTATGAAATTGGCCTGTATATAATGAGAATATTGTGAGCGTGAAGCAATTGCTGAACAGAACTACTAATAAATATGGGGTAAAATATTCGAAAATGACATTACTATGGCAAATTTCAGTGCTCATATTCACCATTAGTTGAATTTTTAAACAGAAAAAAAAATGTATTAGAAACGTTTAAAAATCATCCAGAAAGCTTAATTGTAAATCGTAGTGGTCGTTTCTAATCAGTCTGATTTATAGTGATACGAGCACTCTCACACGAATCCTGCTGCGTGCGTTACCGATTTGTGGTTCAACCGATATTCTCGTTCGTACGTGAAATGAAAAAACCGTACAAGTTATTTGAACATCGAAATGTTCTCCCGTATGTTATAAGCATTAAAAAACAATCTACGGCAAAAAAATCTACGGTATAATTTTGGGTATTTATGGACTTAAAATCATCTGTAAATACATTAATTACAATATTTCCCTAATGAACGGCTAAATTTTAACAGAGCTTCCCTCTAAGTAAGGCATCTCGAGTACGACTTTAGACAATGTTTCAAGAACTTATTCCATTATAAAACACGGTCATTTTATGACTGTTGCTAATTGACGGTGTTTTCTTTTTCGTACTGGAATATAGCGTCGGAGGCGAAAGCCATCTTCCGCTATGAAAAAAGTTAAATGCCAGAGTTTGGAAGGTGTCTGTAACGAGGCCGGACTGGAGGGATGTCGATCAGTGCGATTGGGGGTGAGGGCGCTATTTGCCGTGTGAAGAACCCCCTAACTTCAAGTTTCGCCTTTTCAAAAGGACCTTGTTAAACTTTCACCTCAGCCGGGGACGAGACCCGAATAAAATATCGGCCCCCGCCTGATCCATCCGCTAGCCTATTCCCTAAAACCCTCCCACATGACTGCAAGCACTGAATTTAGTTTATTCATTAAATATTGTCTTATATAATATATTATGGATATATTCAAGACGGTCAAAACCACCCTTATAAGGTTAATAACGACATTAAAGTTAATAGAAGTTAGGATTATAAACTAGATTTTACCATATATTTTCTATTTTTAAGAATTCAGACAAAAGGAAAAGGGGTGAAATAGCCAGCACCTGCTAATAGTACCCCAAAAACGCATGAATATAAAAATGTTAAATGAAATTTATTCTTTAAATGCCTCTATCTGAATGTAAGTCAGACTGTCGCCAATCAAAAGCCCGATCGGTTCCGATTCTTTAATAAATAAGCGTTACAAGTATTAACGATTCAATATATTCTAAGAAGAAGAATTTAGAGCATAATAATTATAATTTGAGAGGGTGTCGCGCTGTCGACCTCGGTTTGGTTATATTATTAGGCCCGAAACAGAAATATACGGCCCTCTCCCGGAGCTGGGTCTGGAAATTTTCTGAAACCGATTTGATTACAGTCTGGACGGCTTTAATTTCCGCGTTGGGGCCCAAGTCAAATGGGATAAAGCCCGACTGAGTCCGACCTCTTCATTCGTCTTCATTTCACTTCCAAAACCTCCGACACAATCCAGTCCCCCCAACATTGTTGCCCAATATTAAACCGTACTCTCAGAGCGATTGGCGCTTTTATCTTCTTTTTTAATGCAATGAAAATAAACAAATATCAAAGAGAGGAATATAAAAATTTGCTGTAAATAATTCTAGATTTTAATTAGTAGAAAATAGATTTACGTTATACGATGTCGCGGAGAACGTATTTTTATATTGGTTCATGTTAGCAAATATATAAAAGAATTTTCTTTTATTCCGAGACATATTTCTTTCTTTGAATCCTTTCATGCTTCCTGGTAAAGAATATTAAAAAAATACAAAGGAATAAATAAGCATTGTCTTCCGAGATCAACTGCACTCGCCCCCACCCCCCGTCGCGCAAGGAAAGCGAAATAAAAGAAACGGCGGTCCAATAAACCTGAAAGCCGGGGGGTTATTCGGACCGGAGCGTTGAAAATAAAGTTCGATTTTTACGAAGTGGAAAAAAAGATTGAAAACCTTTTTCCTGGTGCATCGGATAGGAAAGATTGTAATCCCGGGGGTGTGTGTTAAGGGATGGGGGGTAGTGCTAGGGTGGGTGGGGTGAAGAAGCCCCGCGAAGAGGCCCACTGGAAAAAGGTTCTTAGCCCCGCAGCATTCTAAGTCCCCCTACCGACCCGCAAATCCGGGATTCTTCCCGGCTCTCTTATTCCCTCTTTGGAAGAGGCATAGTCTCGTGCGGGGCGGAGGGGGCGGTATATCAAAAGGAAAAGCTCCACATTAACTTTGCTTCTGTCGGGTTTTTATTATTCATCTTACCCGCTCCCCCGGTAAGCTGTACTAAACCCAATTCAAATACTCATTTAATTGAGAGCGGAAGCAGACCACATTATGAATTGTAAAAAAGTGGAGTTGAACTAGGTACAGAGTTCTTTGGTAATGACGTCTTTACAATTAAAGGACCTTACTTTGATAAGCAACCGGCAGAGTAAGTATTATACTTATTAGGTTCTTACATCTTTTCGTGTTGATTTTTACTCATTCACTGAAAGCATTCCTGTTGTAATAAAGAAATGTTCTTGAGCATCGTGTAATTACACGACTAATATTGGATGTAGTGATATTACTGTTACATATGCATCCGTGCATACAAAATTTATTATATTTATTTCAGTGTATTAGTACAAATAATTATATTTTTTCATTACTAAAATCGGCCCTTATATTCTTTGTACTTTATATACTCAGTACTTACTCTTTACTTACTGTGTAAAATATACAGAAAACGTCGAAATAAAACTGATTTATGTTTCTGAACTGATTTTCTATTGTAATACGTGTGAAAAAGATTGTACAGGAATGCAGCACAACAAGAATTTAAATGTCATAGTGCACAGCTTACTCAAACTATAATCACTGACTATAAGCGATTAGAAGAGCACTATCTTTTATCGATTTGGCATCAAAATGCCAAAATTTCCCTCCCTAAACGGCCGAGCGAGATAAGCAATCGGCGGTAATGTTCCTATCGATTAACGGCCTTTCTGAATTTCGCCGAAGGAATTTCAGCGGGGGGAAGACGTGCCTTTTCAATTACGTGCATACGAAATAACGAGTTGGGTAATACGTTCAAAAATTGTACACTGTCTGAATAGCTCGCAGTACATGACAGGAATTTCCTCGTCACAATATTTGGACGAATTTTTAGTCAGCGAGTACAAGTTCTGTACGCATTTATAGAAACGGGGATAACTTTAATATACAAAATTTACTGCATAACCATTTACGGTTTAAAGTGCTGAAATTTTCGAGAAGTTATTTATCACTTCATTAAATTCCATAAATAGAAATTGGGTGCATGTATGTGTTCCTTACCAATTCAATTAACATGAATTTTCTGTCCTATCAGTCTTACGCATTAATATTACAGGTTCGTACGGATTTTTGGTTACACAGTTTCGTAATCCCCAAGCAGAAGGTCTATGCTTTATTCCTCCTAACTCTGTTGAACTAGAGAGGATCAGCGTATTTTGTCAGACGAAGGCTCCAAACTTGTTTCAATCCCAACTTTCTGTTCGGGGACAAAAAGCATCCTGCCGCCACAACCCTGCCGTTCATAGTTTTTTCAGTGTACAACCCTAAAATGAATAGTTAGTTCATTTATAAAGTTAACTTAATGTTCTCTTTGACCTCTATAATAATTTCACTGGGAGTTCCGTTGTATTAAGCTTTCATTCGAAATACCAGATCTGCACGTCTGCTCGGGCATATGTATGTAAAACAGCGGCATCATATCTCGAAGGCCGAGACAACAGAGGATGGCATTCACTCAGGGAAGCTGCAGTTGCAGCACATGTGGGACCCGGATTTGGCATATCACGTCTTGGCCAAGACACAGAAAAAAGGGGGAAAATAAAAGGCATAGAAGACCGACGAACTATCGGGGTACAAACAGACAGTTCTTTGTCTAGGTCGCGCCGAGTAGTTAATTCGAAAAACATCGACATTGAAACATTCGTGACGGGCTTGACCGCTGCGATCTGATTACCATTGGGTCTATTTTTATTCATAACGACGCAATCCCAATTCGTGATGAATGCACGTTCGTGCAAAGAATACTTCAATTCGGAATATTCTAATGGTATTCTATTTTATAATAAGAAAATAGTATTAATGAGGGCTAATAGTATGGCGAAAATAAGTGCAAAAGTATTCATTGATATGCATTTCCATAATGCACTATTATTAGTTAATAATTAGCTGTTGTAAAATAATTCAGACTAAAAATTTATATCACGACGCCATATCAGGTTACTCGTATACCATTCAGGCACAAGGGTGCCTATGCATCCCTTTGAGTTATAATCTCAGTACAAGAAGTTATTCTCTTCATATAACAGTTATTGTCTTCTAATATGTTCCCTACTACGTTTACCCTATATCTTTGTAATATCTACAAGAATTTATTGTGTTTATTGAAAGGTACGTAAAATTAGTTAGAAAAACAATAGCGTATTGTAAAATTATATATCGTACATTTCATGAAAAGTTTAACCTCGATGTTATTTCTTTGCCGCTCGAAGTAAGTGACATTAATCTATTTGAAATGAAAAAATTACAGTTTTTCGCTTTAAAAATTAAAACCCGACCAGCCAGAGTACATAAAAAACTGCATCCCCGGAGGTATAGCCCCATTATTAACGTCCGATTGTCCAATTGGCCTCGTAAACTCCTCGGGGCGACACTTTTTCTTCCCTCTTTCATCCCTTATTTATCCGCCCCTTATATTTTACGGGCTGCCCGGCCCCGGCTCTTAACGGGATTTGGCCTCCCGAGTTGTTCCTTACTTTCCTCATAAAAGTCTAATTGGTGGTACCCCGCCAGACCGATGGCCGACCCGAAGCCCCGCTGTTTTATGCCCCCGGCTCCCTTTCGCCTGGCAAAACCACCCCCACCCCCGCCCCACCACCCGCTTTATCAGTCTGAAAGCGATCTCTTCAACTTTGTCTTATTTATGTCGCCGATTAAGAGTGGCTTCAGCTTAAAAGGGGGGGGGTGGTTTCTACCTAACACTTTAAACGGGATAATTTATTCCCGGCGGCGCTAATGGTCATCTCAGATTATCAAAACGCTCATATCTGCAAAACTACCGCAATCTGAATGCGAGATAAATTGTTAATATTTACGACGAGATAAATGAAAGTGCCACACCGCCACCTGGTATTCTCTGGTAATTTGAGAATGCTTGATTAAACTTTTGCAATCCCCCCCCCAAAAAAAACAATGTTAAAAATTTTGAATAGAGATTGCACCATAAACAATAAAAAATATATTATAGACGAAACTAGTACATTTTAACTAAGATATCAGGAAATTGATGTTTAATCAGAGGGGCCACAAAATCCCTTATAACGATGAACTGAAATTTCACACACGAATTTAAGTTATCACACACACACACACACACATTTTAAAGTTTACTGAACCATTTCAAACTGCATTTATGTTTCTATTTTAATGGTCTTAACATAAAAGGTTAATATTATATTATACGTATTTAATATATAAATTTTTATTAATATAAAAAAAGCTTGTGAAATAAGAAATATAAAATAGTGCATCAGTGAATCAGAAGGCGAAAGTGGAAAAAGAATCGAAATATCGACAGAGACGAGAAGAGAATGACTCGGCCCGTTCCGTTTCCTAATTCTGATAATAGGCGGTCGTTAACGGATAATTAATAACCGAGTGACATTTGAAGGGGCGAAAAACATTTATCAAAATCGTACTTTTTGTTGCTTTCCGTGTACCCTTCACGGCCCAAGAAAAGTGGGACGCTTTTCAAATGGTAAAGGTCGGTAAAAAAGCGATCGCTGAGAAGACGACCCATTTTCAAGGGAACTTTTGCCCGCGGTTTGCGAAACGCCGTCTGCAGAACGGTATAGAACCGGGGGCCATTACGACCGGGGGCCCCTCATATATACAATTCAATCGTCAAATCTTTTTTGACCTACTCCCTCGTTTTGTCATCTTTCGGGCTCCACTTTTACTTCCAGCGATACAATTCAGTTTCCACAGAACCGAGGTCGCTCAAACGGGCTTTTATTTCATAACAATTTTCCACTTATTCGGAAGAAACTTACAATAATTTCCAAACCGTTGGATCCAAACAATTGATTGTTTTAAAAAATATTTAATATTTTATTCTGCCGAATTATCACTAACTTCCGGAAGGATTGCGTAATCCCGTAGAAAGAACCCCTGCTATTTCTGGATTTTTTCTGTTATTGGGAACCTCCCGAGCGGGCTCAATTTTAAGGGTTTTTGCCCTTTCCTTCCGGAGCCCTCTCGTTGTCTGCTCCCGACGTTTCGGAACTCCTACCGGTTCCACCATCCAGGTCTGACTGGGGTATTATATATGCCTAGAGGTTGGGTGTTACCCCACAGTATTACACGCCATCCTACCAGAAGCTAATGATAATTCATGTTCTGTTCGCGAAAACTTTCGCTCATGAAGCTACTTTTTTATTTGATCTAGTCATACTTTCAATTAAAAGATCATACTGTTGGTTGCCAGAGATTCAAAGCAAACCATTGCGCTATCCCGGATCTCCGCCACCGGAAACGTCAATTACTCCCTATCACTCTAATCTCATTGTATTCTGATGGGAAACAGCTGTTACGGAACGAACTACCAAAATTAAATGTACTCACTGAGTTCACTGGAGTTCATCACAGCCGGTATTTAAATAATAAAAAGTGGATCCTTATTAATCCTGTCTTCTCAGTGTCTCAAGACAAGGCATTAACGTAGACATGGTATAGCCGCTATACGCGCAAGTCCCTTGGACATGGAACCTAACCCTGATGTGTGAAGACGGACGGAAACCGGTCTAGCAAAGTACCAAACCAGCGAGATGAGACTGAATATCGAGAAGACTACGGAATTTTAATTGGCCATTTACTTTTGACTGGTATTCCCTAGATTCATTCACCAACGAATAGAGAGAGACAATGAACAAAACCTTGTACAAAAGATTGGTTTTACACAGCACTCTCATACAAACCGTCGGACGAAACACCTTATGGTGGGAAAAGAAAAATTTATTGACTGTTAATTGAAGGTAGCAATTGTTCTAATGAATGGCTCCAGCATTTAATATATACCCTTGAATACTTTTAATTAATTGGTATCCCCCTCCTATTGATGTTTTTCTAATTTATACCCGCAGTACAAAAATAGCCTTTTCCAGGAGCTCAACGGAGAAGAAGAATCTTGAACGGTCATTAAATCGTTAACATTAGTTCCGACCTGGTTAACATCCCTAGTTTCGTCCGCCGCTGCCAAGGCAAACTTCAGCAACTCGGCTAATTACTTTAATCCCCTCGTTACAGGTGTAATATATTCTATAAACATGTTAATTAGATTGAAAATTACGCGCTTAACAACAACTATAACACCTCTAAAGTGTTATACCTTCAGCAAATAGAACAATAATTAGAATTGCGTCCAGATGTCGCCATTGCCAAAACTAGAATTCATAGAAAACTGATCTTGAATGTTCAGCGATTCTGCGATATGTGTGATGTTTAACCAAATAATATAAGGTAAAACAATACTGTGCATCTAATTTCGTAAAATACGAGCATTTTAAATGTTTTTATCTTGGTTATTAACAGTTCAGTCCAGCCAATAAGATCGATTAATGTGACCATAGAGATTTATGGTATTACTAGCGGTTGCGTGATCAACATCAGACGTCCAACTTTATTTTATTCCACCTTATAACTGTTAAATCCAATGGCATTAAAAGTTAATAACAACGTTAATATCCGACTGCACTGTTATTCCAGTCGCTGTGTCGTAATTGAAGTTCTATTTGGGAGGGCCCATTGCCAGGGCCCCGGCATTGTATGCAAATGGCCGACTCCCTAAATGGCGCGTCCCGGCCATACCAAACCATTGAATCATTATTTTTCAATCATTCATCTGTCCCCGAACGGACGTCTCCCATTCTCGTGGCCGTAACGAGACTAATTGTCGTCACCTCGTCAGAAATAAGCGGTCGGTCGAAGACGTGCCCGGCGTGCTATAACGCCGATAGGTCTGATTAAATTACAGTAAGTAGTTATATAATACCGGAAACTGTTTGACTGGGAATAATTTCGCATTCATAAAAGGGATCCGTAAGGGTTTCGAATATCAACATTACACCTGGGAGTTGAGACAGGAAATTTCAAGGATAATAACGCCTTGAGTCGTTTTCACGGTAATGCATATTTTATCATAAGAGATTCTCATCTTTTAGCGATTTCTGTCTGCGACAAAATCGATTGTATTTTCTACATAAACCGTTTTTCCAATTACTATTCCATTATTACCATTCAAATATCAAAAGTAATTCTCTCTCGTTTCATCAAATTGGCGATATCGGCCAATCTCAGAAATTATCATTCCCAAAGAATTTACCGAAGGTATTTGATTTAATATTAAAATATGAATATTCCTTCATCGGTTTGTTTTTTCTCGAAGAAATTAATATGGTCAATCCTCGTAATATCGTTAGAGAAATTACAACACTGACTGTCTGTTCAAAAAAACAAAACACAGGCAGTAAAAAATGTATTATCGAGGGCTACCAGCTTCGGGGGGTGCTACACCCCTTGGGGGGTTAATCGAAAGGGAAAGTGCCCGGCCTCCTTAGAAGTTCGCCGGCCTGAAATTGGTGGGAACTTGAGAAAATTGCGAGTTAATCTACTGACAGGAAGGAAGGAAGGAAAGGAAGGGAAGGGAAGAGAGTGCCACATTGGATCCGATTATCGAATACCGTCGGCCAATAAAAAAGACGTCTTCCAATTTCAATCCGGTCACAATTTTTCAGAACCGGTCAATGGGATATAATAAATCCCTATAATAAGATAATGCCTCTGCATAATAGAATAGTTCAATGCCGCTAGTGTTGAATAAAATATAAAATGTAATCTAAATTTTCACATAAGTAATGATATACTTTGGGCTTTTGCCAGGACTAATCTAATTGGTTCCATTTTATTCCTACAGATTTAGTAGCTGTGTAGCCTTAACAACGTTCCGAAACCAGAATCGATTTGAAATATAAAATTAAATACAATATATATTTTCTATATGTTGGGAAAAAATAGGAAAGTTAATGCTTAAAGCAAATTGTCTGTTTTAAAGGAATCTGTTTTTCCTTTCTGACTAATAAGAATGAAGTCATTCTGCCGTCCTGATAGTGAATGGAATAAGAGGTACAAAGCGAGAAAGTCGTGCAGGAAAAGTCTTCCTCCGTCTTGACAATGTCCGAGGAGTTCTTAGAGCTTCGGAAAATGAGGACGGGACGTCCTAAAGGAAAAGAGTGGGGCACTTTTCAGCATCGAGCACAATGGCTGAAGAGAGATCCGAGAGACTCTCAAAGAGTCTAATTTTCTACGCCGACTGGTCCAATGAAACGACTATTTTTTTAATAATAAAGTCGCAGTTATGATATAAAATGAAATTGTCAACGGAGACTACTGGTGTGGTTAGGTTACTACAATGTCAATGATAAACCTGTAACTTCATTAAAAATCTGAAACCACTTACGGAAAATAATTGATTTTTCATGCTGTTCTCAATTTTCATACTTCTCAATTTTACAATCAAATTATGGTCATATTATTCCTGAAACTGATCTATTAAACTATCATTTATTTTCAGTATGTATAAACCGTTCTTTTAAGAATCGTGAAAATGAGATATTTCTAGCCCAATTTCGTAACACATTACGTAAAATATGTATACAGAAGTAATACTGTCGCGTGGTGATACGCAATTTAAAATTATCAAACCGTAATTACTATATGAAGCTAGAAAATCTAATACATTAGAGTCGTAAATACAAAATCGTACAGTCGTGAAACGCGTTCTCCGGACCGTAACCAATCGAAAGTGGGTGAACACACTCGAAAAGTCGTTTTGTTTAAACTCCTTTCTTCCGTCGGAGAAGAACACTGTGGATAGGACGGCGCTGAGTGGAGTAATATTCTTTGGGACCCGTAGATTTCTGTTTGTTCGGGCCGGTGTTGCCAACTGTGGCAACACGAACCGAACGAATCTATTTCCCGAGGGGCAAAGCCCCCAACCCCGCGTTTAAAGGCGGGCTACCGCGGATAAAGTCATCTCGGCCTTATATTTATACGGCGACGGTGAAAGAAAATACGGAGCCCGACAGATGTTTTTTATTTATTTTTTCATGCGATTTCATGTTCGCCGAAAGGATGTAATCTCATTCGGCCGATTTCTCATTTATAGCAGTCCGTGCTTCTGAATAACTAAAAGATATCTTCGAGGGCTTGCCGCATTTACTTCAACCCTGTCTGGGTCACATTTGACTCAGGTACTCCTGTTTGTGCGTACATAAAAAAGGAAAATAATACACAATTTATCCAACATTTGAACATCCTCTTACAACTATTAACCCTAATATTGGATCTATGGAAGGTACAGGATTAGACCGGAATAACTTTTAGTTTTTAATCCAAATATACAGTACTCTAAGAAAATTATTTAATTAATGCTGTATGGTACACGGAAACATACGTGGCGTGGCGGTAGGTAGGACGTAACGTTTAAAATTAGAATCGCCAGTAGCGAAAAACCTCAAGAATGTCCAGTAGTCGGTTTTATCTCGGTCATCGGACGCGATTTCTCCGAACAGAAATGGAGCCCACACCATTATCCGGCACTGACCTTTACCGTCATAGGGTGAAATTATGAAAAGGAAAAAAGAAAATATATTTTTGATTATCACTTACCGTCTCGCTGGGAGCCAGACCTCTTGTCCGATTTGCCCATGACTCATACGCTTCCTCACCTCACCGCTCCTGGCCAAACATAAATTATCATATTAAAAATATATCAATATGTTGGAACTTGCGATTAAAATTTAAAAAATGCTCATCCCGGTCGAACAAGATATTTTCCAGGCGTTCTTAATTAAATAGATTCGGTATTCTAACTTCTAGTTAGAGTAGAGTGACATTTTCACTGATCGGAACGCTGATTTTTTCCTATTACAGCATATATGTGTGTGCTTGTGTATAAAAGTTAAACGAATATATATTTGATTTCACTGGTAATTAATATATATTGTCGAAATGAAATTGATAATAGTGGCAAGCCAAGTTTCGGGAAGCAACGCGTGAATGAGATTGCGAACAACTTTTCTTAATATGAAAGCATAATTAAAATATAATCGATTGTTAATTTTAATTGCACAGCTCACAGTCACTGTGTTGTAACATGTGGAATTAAAATTTCCAAAGAAGGGTTTCAGGAGTTTTTTGGAATATTACCGTACCACGTACTAGCGCGTTTAAATCATGAATAAATCATGAAAATGAATGATTTTCGTGTAACCGGTTTTATTGGAATAGTGCTCTTTAAAAATTCTAACAACGATGACAACCGAGTTATTTAACATTTGAATTCGTCAATTTCACAAATCTTAAATGAAGCTATAGTAATGAGCAGTGCCCCCCTCCAGGCCAAACTTGGATTAAGATGCTTGAAATGAAAATGGCGGCGCCATGGTAACCAGCCAAGGTCGCCAAAATACGCTCGATTGGGAGGAGCTCGCACTCTTCCAAAACTTTGCTTCATTTCATTTATCTCCCTTCCTTTTAATTATATAAAACGAACATTATTGAGCGACAACTTACTCACCTTCTATATGACTATAGGATTTCAAGTAATTCCTTTCTTCAATTACAGTTGTTAGGTAAACGCTGTGAAATTAGACAAATAGTACGGTTTCGTGAAGTTTAAGTATAAATCTAAATGATCCTATTTGATTTACGCAGCACAGTCCGTCCCGGCGTCTCGCTATCGTGAATAGAAATAATGCAGTCGCCAACGCGAATTCCTGCTAAATCGATCTTTGAGGCCAAGAAGTTCAATGTCGAATTGAGCACAGTTCAATTAATAGTGAATTAAGCCGGGGGCCGCGATAGCGTAGGCTACCATAATCGTCATCGCGCATTCTTTGGCATACTGTACTCTATCATTTCGGACCGCGTTTTCTGACGATTCCTTTATTTTTATACAAGTACAATACACTATTAGAATCGTTGGCTTCAATTTCAGTTCGGTCGATCGTTTCTGAACCTTGAAAGTATTTTAAGAACTGAATGGGCGCGCCACAGTTGCCTAAACGGAGCGGCAATGATAGGTCTTGTGTCTGCACGCGTCAGTATCCATATTGATGTTGAATACGAGGTTGAAATACGGTTATACTGTTGTAACAAAGACCTCCACTCGAATAATTAGGTATAATGTGTTCTGTTGTCAGAATGAAATTTGTTCCTGTCAAATTCGTTCTAATCCAAACTGCGGGTTGTTAGAAAAACAAATCTGACCTGAATATTATCATCAATCAAAAGATAAAGCAATTAACAGAAGAGTTTAATACGCCCGCTGGTTTCGTTTTAAAAACGTTTCTTTTTCTCAGAAACGACATTCTGATACTCATGAATACGTTAACATGAATATCCTTCCTCGAGTTGGACGCTATTCGGTTGCTCCTAGTCGAAACCCTGTCGCGGTTCGCACAATCCGATACACGGGTGATTTTCGGAAAGATATTTTCCCGTCCATTAGACGTCGGAGAGTGAGGGGCCGAGTTTGATACACTCGGCGTACGGCCGCGTATATATATATATATAGACCGGGGCCTATTGTTACGCGCTGACCGCGACATCATGCCCGGATATCGGCTGGATGGGATCTCCAACACAATGCCAGACATCCCCAATAGCCGTTGCCCGCCCTTTGTAATTCCTCGGCTTCGTGATGACTTGGACAGCAATTTCGACGGCTAATTCCGATAGGGGTTGCACCGGGGGGAAATTAGAGGACTACCACAGTGCGAGGGGGAGTATTAAAGTCAATACTCCGAACATTCCCTAATGACTCGCCTAATACACCAATCAGCGATTCGGCTTTATAAAGTTATAGCTTCTTTTACTTTTTGTAACACGTCGTTTTAATCGTCATTAAAATTCGATGATAATAAAATACATTGAAAAATATTTCACACATTCTATTGGAGGATCCGATGGCACAGGCAAGTGTCGACATAAAACGCTAATTGACTAAGTGCATCAGTTATGGAAAAAATCAAATTATATTTGGAATCAGAAAGCCTAAAAAATGTGCCTTGCTTCCGCCGACACTTTCGGTTTTCAAAATTTTCAGTTACAGCAGTTAGTAGATAATATGATAACCAGGCAAAGGCCTCGATAGTAACCCCCCCGGTCATAAGACTTTTAATATAGTCCATATAATATAATAAGCTCCTGTGGGGTACCCTGTATCAATTAAGCGGGATTTCAGAGCTGGAACTCATCAAAGAGACCACTTAACCATTTTATTATAATCATAAAATAATATTTCACTCAAAAGTGTCGTACCTGTCTGAAACCTGTCGTAACGTTAGCGGACGGTGATAAAATTCTTTACTAACCATTTATAGACTATAATTTGTATGTATATATTTATATCGAATGCTGATGTATTTATCTGTATTTCAGGTATGATGAATATATAGCCAACTAAATATGCAAATGACAATAATTGATATACTATTTCTACGGAATACATACTCCTCGGCCTCTTGTCACCGTCAATAATGCCAGGTGGAATTGATATTGTTTAGGATTATTCAGAAGATTTTGCGTATTATTATTTAAATTATATGATAAATTGTTACCAACTTTTGCCGGCACACATTGCTCTATTGACGCGAATCTTTTCTGCCTCTCAACACGCGGAGAGGGTCGAGCTTCAACCCTCAATAAGTAAGGTGCTTACGGGGCGGTGGAAAAACTACCGCCGTTATCTGTCCGCAAATCCCGACATCGCAAATGTTAAAAGAGGCCGGTCCCATTCGAAAATCTCGGCCCAACCTGTCGGATCAGTCCGAACCTCTCTTCATCGTAGGGCAAAAAATTCTAGGTAGTGCGCCCCATGAAAACTCCGCGAAACTTCCGCGCAAATCTCGTCCGAATACATCCGTCCGAGACCGGATACATCTCCTTCCATCCCTGCAGGGATTTGAAGTAGGACCAGTCTGTATGAAATTCGTCCGAAAATGATATTATTTCCGAAACTGACCAGAACGTCGGGGCCTCGAATAATATATTGCGCCGCATATTAGATTCGCCCCAATAGCCGTCTCTTAGGAAGAAGCGTCTCCTCCGCCCCACGAGCCACGATATTAGGACCGAAATTTATGCCGGCTCGCCCGATCCTCCACTCCTCCATCCCCGCCCCCATTGCGGGCCTTTGTATTCGCGAGAATAGAAAATAAAAAGGAAGATCCGACGGTTGGCATTCTTTTCGCTGGTGAAATACACCCCGACCCATCACAATAATTCAGCGTCTGTGGGAAGGGATGGGGCGAGAGAGATGGGGGCGGGGAGCGGCGTTTAGCCATTCAAAATGAAATTACGGCCGGTCATTTTTTTTCTTTTTTTCGCGGGGGTTTTACGTCGGCCCCGAAAATATTTCATTACGCGCCGCGTGGGCAAACAGCGGAATTTTTCCAAAGGCAGGGGGAGATATTCGGTTACAGTCGACGCCCTTCAGCCGGCCGGCGTTAGTCGAAACCCGTCTAAAATAAATATAATAGGCGGGACAATCCTTCTGATATCAATAATTAATAGCACTATTATTCACTGCCATGGTCTTCATTAAAGATTATTGCCTTGATTAGGCCAAAAATTACATAAATATAATATAAAAGTTAGTAGAAGTTGAGGAAGTAACGTTTTCCTTACTTGCCGCTTTATTAGACCTCGTCGTGGTCGGGAGGTGGATAGGCCCACCGAGTGAGAGCTCGCTAGTTTCAAGAAATTGAATAGTTTGTTCTTGCACCAGTTTTTGTTTAGACCACAATGATTCAAAAATGGAAAGGAATGCTTATTATAATTTCATAATTCAGTTTTAGGCGTAGAACATATCCGATGACGTTTTCAGCTTGTTTGAATTTTCATGGTTAAATTAATTTCTTTCCTGTTGTTTTCAAACTGCTTAAATCTCATTCGTTCCAGACTATAAAATTTAACTTAATTTAGATGATGAACCCGGTTGCCGCTTAATAGGTATAATATTATAAGAAAATGAGGTTGATAATTTGCCAGATAGTGGAGTTTGGGCTCGAAGCTGGCTTCTGAACGAGGATAGGCCAACAGGGCATATTAAAAGAAAACATTTGATCTCTCCGATCGGAATAATAAAGAGTGCACAATTTCCGCGGAGAGTTGTGATAATATTTATCGGACGGTAGGTCGGCTTAGGGGCCCAAATTTGAATTGAAGTCCGAGTAATCGGTGAATTCGTGGCGGGGAAAAAGTCTCCCGGCAAATATGAAGATACGGACCAGAGATAATCTAGGATTCCAACAGAGCCCACTGGAATATGCATGAATTGTGGAAAAAAAATTCCGGCCAACTTTACTTAAGAATCCAAAATTTAGGAAAAGCAAATGATGCCGCAAAATATACCTATTTTTCACGAAAAGTACTGTATTTTACTGAATGATTTTTCAGTAAGAATGACACTGAGTGTTTCATATCACTTTCAGGAAAATCTGGTCCCCATCCGGAAAATGGAATTCCGTGTGCCAATTTGTTTACGCCGGACCACGATCGCCAGGAAATTCGTAATTTTCCTTTACTCGTTATCCGCGATCGAACTCACATACCGGAGTTTGTCGGCTCCACACGTTTAATCGCATAAAAATTTCAATATTTACTGTGCTCAGCATTTTCATGAAAAACCAGTGTATACCTGAGTATGCGGTTAAAAAGTTTGGACCCAGAGTTAGATTCGAGTTGAACTATTTATATATATATTTACTAACTTAAGTACAGTTATTAGATCTTGTAAATTTTGTAGCATTTTGTATGTACAGCAGGTTGTTCTTTCCTAAAACACTAGTCAAGCCTTTAGGTGATTTATTTGGTTCGGAACCAACAATTTTCATTCTATTAACGAGTCTTGAATGCTGTAATAATTAGTGTATAAAAACTGGATGAATATATTCTCGAGGTTTAAAATGTTCAAAGCCTACCGCTCGTTTTTGTCGTGGAACTCGACTCGACTCTTAACTCGGGGAAATCTTTTTCCTTTTTTGAAGCGCGGTAGTCCACATATTTCCACCTTGGTGTGAGTGGAGGGGGTGGGTTTTTTTTGTTTCAACTCTCCTCGAAAAAAACAAAACAGGGAAAATCAACAACTTCAAAACTCCTCCTTGCGTTGGACACGTATTCATTTTCAGAGAGGGGGAGAGAGAGAGAGAGAGAGAGAGAGAGAGAGAGAGAGAGAGAGAGAGAGAGAGAGAGAGAGAGAGAGAGAGAGAGAGAGAGAGAGAGAGAGAGAGAGAGAGAGAGAACTATCCCGCTATACGCTCAGGTGCCAGTATGGCATTGTATGTACAGGCCACTGCCCTAAACTGAACCCGCCCCCAAATTGAACTACAACCGGTGTTCGTTCGTGGAAAGTTTACGCTTGCAATTGTACGAACCACCGCGATTGTAGAAGCTTCGCGGAGAGGTGAACTCTCTACACTCAAAATTCTTTTATTTTACGTCCATCTAACTTTTAATTTATACATTAGAACCTTTACTGACTAATTCAGGGAATACTTAATACTTGTCTAGATGAAATTGCCGGATGGAGCGAGAATTGACCCGCAGTTGATCCGACCGGAAAATTCGGTGCAATTTTAGGGCTAAAAACAAAGTTTTTCTTATTTCAAAATTTTATTTGAATAGAGGCCGCATTATGAGTCGCAGTGTCGGCTTGAATACAGCCGTGGCTTCCGAATGATTGAGCCTAATTGAAGGCTGACCGCTGCCTTAACTTGCGGGGGGAAGCCCTTTTTTATCCTTCTGTCGTTTAACCCAAAGTTCCGTGACTAATTTTCGCCCCGTTTTCCAAAAAAGTTTTTTTCTTGTCTTCTAGGTCTCCGTAAGTAATCAAGAAGAATCAAGCAGTCGTTAATCTTTCAGCGATTACGACATTTTCTCTTATTCTACGAACCAGAAAATACGAACTATCACTGTTGTGCCAGCCTTCAGTTTAATGACTTAGGGCAAAACAATTGTAGTCGGTTTACGAGAGAGTCCTGGCTCTCATCGAGCGTCATTAAAGGATCCCATAAATCTTTCCCAGAGCCTTCGGATCCCAGTGAAGGATGACTATCACTAACACTATAATGAGTTCATACGATGTTTACGACCACATAATGAACTGAGAAAAATAATGTATCTATCCACACAGAATGTTAAGAAATAATAGTGCTGTGTATTCTACATTATAAAAGAATACTGTCTTTTGTAATTACGTTAGTGTTCAATAATGACTGGGGAGTCATTAAACAAGCAAGCGTTAATCACTTGGAAATGCTTTGGTGAATATTCTTCAGTAATATCATAAAACGAATTTTTCCGCTTGATCCAACGGTAGTAGATTTTCATTCCTTAGGCATTAGTAAGCTGTGTGTGCACCTAATTCTCATCTTAAATTCGGTTAAACGGCAGCGAGAACCCAAATCAACCCCTCTAATCACTTATACTACCCTCAGTAGTATTAGTATCTTTTCTTAACTACATTATAATGACTTTTCCTTTTACCAACTGTCCAGGCCGCATCTAGATAATTAGACGTGCCTCGAGAAATTCCCCGGGATAATTGTCGCTCGAAAAAGCTGGCCGTTGGGCGACCGTATTCCACAATCTGCTAAATACCCCCCGGTAGCGGTATTCTCCTTTTGTGTTGGTCCGCCTCTGTTTGACCCGAGCAAACAGGAGCCACCTCCGAACCTTTCTGTCGGTTTTTCCGGCCTCCAATTTTCTGTAGAGTCTCCAGAGTAAATAGCAGGGAAAAGAGGAGCGGGATAAAGCCCCGGAGGGCAAATATTAATTACCGTCAGTCCAGGTGGGCCCCCTTGTTTACCGGACCGGGGGCTTAAAACCCAGAGCTTAGCAGTGACGAACCTCACCCAAGCTCCCCCCCCCCCAACGGTCATACTCTAAATCGCTGGGACGGCCCACACCTGCGACTTTCTCGTCCACCGTTGGTTCACCTTAATCTCCGTACGGGGTGCACGCCGCCTAATACTGATAATAATATGATTTACGCCGGAAGGTCAGTGATAGTGCAATTAATCCCCCTCGTCGGGAGCCAACACCACTGTATCTACCAACAGAGAACAAACACAGAATCCGTGCATGTACCAAACGACAAAGCAGAGAGGGAGGATGCACCGCAGACCGCAGTAAATATGCCCACGTGGCTCACCACCCAACCGACGAAAAGCCATTGAAGGCGGGGCGAGAAGCCGAAACCTGTTCTAGCAAAAGTCTAAATGAGACCGAGTTGGTTCAATAAGTTTTCAACAAGGTTGTATAATTGCTAGAATAATTTTTTCGTGTTTTAAAAAGTGTCAAGGCCTGATTGAGTAAAACTCGGCCTGTAGACCTTTGTTTTTGTGTACAACTCAAAGTCGCTCTCGCCTATCCTACTCTTACCCTATATAGAAAACCTCCTAAGGTTAACATTCCTTTTGTAGTTCTTCACTTCAATCCAAATTTGGATTTATTCTGACAAATCTCCTCCCTTCACTGAAGAATTCGGACTTGCCTTCAAAATGTCTAAGCTTTACGGTACAAAACCAGAACTGTATTTGCATAAAATACTTTGATTGTACTACAATAGAAGATTGTGATTACAATATCAAAATTAATTTTACACACGAGTCAGGCTTGCAATGTCCCCATTCTCAATTTAAACCTTATGTAAGTTTAATCACATATTTCGTGCCCCATATATAGTGTACCTGTCGGGTGGTGCACATTCGGCGTCAACGATTTGGCAAGTGGTTGGGCTGACACCTGTGCCGCTGACAGCATCATGAGCGTCGCCCTTAAACTTCAGTTCCTGATTGCCTTCCTTAATTTCGTCACCCCCCGCCGAGGGGTCCTATCAGGCGCGCCAACTCGATCGATTAGGGGCCGGGGCCATATCGTTGTGGGGGGGGGCGGCTGGTTCTATAAACAGACGCGTTTATAGCAGTTTTGAAGACCTTTTTTATACCTACTACAGCGTAAACCCTCCAGAAAAAGAAATAGTTTCGTAGATTTCGTCTGTTTCTGTCTCCTCTCGCTGATTTGGTCTTAGCAAAAGACCAAAGCGAAACCGACGGTATTCCAACCCCTCGCAGACCACAAAACAGGAATTCAAAACTGGACGTAGTTTCCAATAATTTCAATATAAGACATCACTGTAACAGTGATGTGCAGTGTAACAGAATTGCGATGCAGTATACTAGTTGCTAATTCTATTCTATTGTTCTAATCGTTCTCGAAAAAATTCATCAATTAACTTGTACACCGATATTAAATTTTATTCATGAAATTTAAGACGGGAAATCCAAAATAATAGACCAATCGTCTAGTATGTATATAGTAATACACGGGTAATTAAAGACCAGAGGGAGAGAGAGAGAGAGAGAGAGAGAGAGAGAGAGAGAGAGAGAGAGAGAGCTAACACAATGGTTGTGGTTTCGATCCCATCAATTATACATGGCAGTGGTGTTACAACAGTGTAACACTCAATCATGAGCCATTCAACATCTACTGGTGGTGGCCAAAATAGGAACAAATTAAATTTTCAGCAAATTGATATGTGAAAATCGCTTTAACATAAAATATGTATACATATATAATAATATATGCATTATATAAATTAATATTAATATATGTAGTAATGCCTATAATATAATAAGCATATGTTTTACCTACAAGTACTAATTGATACTTAAATCCTTGCGTTAGACTAGTTTTTGGTTTTTCAATGTCCTTATTTAAACCCGAGAGTACAAATTATGGAGTGTAAACGAAAACTGTTTTTTCTTGCTGATTTAATAAGCGTCATTAAAACTAAGCACCTACTCTCTCTCTCTCTCTGCTCCTACACTATAAGCCTTAGCGTCATTAGATCCCCTTAGCTATGAGGCTTCCCTTAATGAGTGGCCCTTGATCATTTTTGTTGTGTGTGTGTGTTTTTGTTTGCGTATACTAGCTACGGGGAGTAATTTGAGAATGGTTGAAGAACCTTGGGGGGTTGGAGAGAAGGGGTCGTTATTAATGCTTCGAGAATAAGGATAGGAGAGTAGTAGAAGTATTCCTCCGTCCGCGTTTTTAATGAAAGAATCATATTACACATAAGTCTTATAAATTAGAAGTGTATAGTGTGTGTACAACAATATTGTATATATTTTGGTTACACTCATATAGCTTAATTCGCAAAAAAATATCGGATTTTCACTGAATTTTATCATATTATTTAGTAGTTTCTGATTTAATGTGCTTTTTGTATAATAATGTTTTATTTAATATCCTTACAGACAATTCGTGCTCATTTAACCCATTTATTTCTTAACAGGAAGAAAATTCTTCATTAAAAATACCATGAAAGAACATTTTATACGTGTGCCTATATATAATATTTTGAGGCATTTTTCAAGCTAATCCTGATTACGCACGAATTTCAATAAATGTCGTTCCGTTACACTATTTTTACGTGAGTCCCCCGAGTTTTTTTCGTAAACGCGTATTCAGATAAGCCACGCCGAGAAAGGATGCGCGATAAGTGACGCCATTGACGCCACTTCTTTTACGGATTATCTCATTCTACAAATACGGCGGATGACGGTTAAATTGTTGACGTCACGATTGAATCGAACAAAATAAAGGTATCGCTCAGCCAAGGGCTCGGTCGATACTAATTCATTAAGCCTTACTATTCAGAAAACAATGTTGAATCAAATCTCGGCCACTTACAGCGGCACTTACACCGTTAATTTTGTTTATAATACCTGTTTTGTGGTCTGCGAGGGGTTGGAATACCGTAGATTTCGTGTATTTCTGTCTCTTCTCGCTGGTTTGGTCTTTGCTAGACCGGTTTCGGTACCGGTGTTAGTCACTTTGGCACTTTGGATGTTTTTGGATTTGGACGATATATATATATATATCACGTGCTGTGAATGGCCGCGTACTGATCCAAGGCGGGCGGCTGGCCCGGGCTAATTTTCCAGAGAACGGTAGAGGTCATTTGAAGGTCGGCCTGTCACGTAGCCACCGTTTAAATGATATTTCGCATTTTACTTGGAATATTCTACCGATTTCCGATATGTCCTTTACTTGTCTCCTATATTAGACTCTAATACACATTTTTATCCCCCATTCCTCTATGTTGGACATTAAAAAAAACATAAAATATAATTAAAAATAACAGGGAATGATAAAACAATATTTATATTATTATATAAACAGTCTAAAATGTTTCCCCTTTCCCAACTCCTAAAGCTGTTATCTTACTCATCATCTAAATATTAGCTACGTAAAGCATAGGATTTTTTTGAAATTATTTAATGTAGATATCAGACAAATGTTTAAAATTCGATAGTGCTGTATGTTGGTACCTAATTGTTCTGTGTTTGTGAATAAATGTTAGTTGGTTGCCTGCAGGCCTACGGGTCTTATTAGTGGGAGCATAGTCGAATAAACACAGGCTATAAAAAAAAACTACGTGCGACACAAACGGCTTTATCTTAAACCTACATCGGGGATTAAATATGTCCACTAATTTTCTCGGAAAAGAGGAAAATTGTCCGTAACGAAAATTCACTAGGAAAAATCAACTGTAGAGAAGTGTTAATTATTTCAGAATGTTAAAGAACAACAGAAATAAGAAGATTAATAATAATAAGAATAATTAACCAAAAAAAATGTGAATATGTACACTATCACGTATGCTAGAGGTATGTTCAGACCTCAGTCTCAAGTGCGCGTGACTCGTTTTTATTTATTAATAAACGAAATAGGCGGGCCGAGCTCTTTATGGCCCCGGTGGTAACGTGGAGCCGGCACTCTCAGGCATGAATAAATAAATCATCGCTAGCTCGGAGATTTTCGTAAGGACAATAATATATCGATGCGAGGGGTGGCGGGCCGCTAAAATGGAAATGCTCTTCCTCCCCCCCCCCATCTCCGCCCAACTCTTTGGAAAACTACTTGAAAATGTAAGCCCGGGTTTATTAAATGCCAGCGAATCCCCTATTGTTGCATATGCATGACGGGGCCGTCCTCTCTCGAGACGAGTGCTCCCATCGCAGTTTCTTATTCTTCTAATGAAAACCCCTCCAGGCTAAAACCGCAAATGGCTTTCATTAGAAAGGGCGCAATTTATACTCTATTAGTGTGCTCCCCTATCCGCCGTTACTCGGATCATAGATTGTTTCAGATGAAACAGCTAAATGCCGCTTCAGTTAAAATTGAATATTTAATATCAACTCGGTTTTCTAATGCCGCAACCAAAATAGCGAAAATCATAGTTTGGAAATCCCTGAACGTTGAAGAAGTCAAAACGTGTTGAACATTGATGGAGGCTTTTGGCCGTTGCCTTTTTAGTACGCAGCACATAAGAACGGAGTGGATTAATTGGAAAATTGATCAGCGGGAGAATATTATAATATAACTGGAGTTTATAGCTATTTTTTCAAAATCTTTTCAGAATTAGAACATACAATAAATATCCTAACGTGTATTTATTAGTTATATAAACAATGAAATATCTACTGCGTAAATCCCGTCTACGGTGTTGGCATGAAGCTTTGTCGTACTTTGTTGTTCGACAATAGACGGGAAAGTTCGCGGGTAGACAATTTCCTAGCCCCCCCCCTCCCAACGGCATGGGACCCCCGGGGCACGGGGTATCGTATCGAACATGGGAATAATCGAATCTGAGGGGCGCCTCTGTGTGCCATCTCAATAGCTCGCTTTGAGACCCCCGAAAGCACACCCTAAATGAACAACGGGGTAGGGACCCGAGCCCTGGTCTCAATTTACAATCTAGATTTCGATCTTGAGATCGATACCGGAGAAATAAACAGTTATAAGGACAGGAACAATAGACCATGTTAATTACAGCCTGGTCTGCAACGGTTTGAGCTTTGATCTACAATTTAAATTACAGTTCTGCTCAAAACAATATTCAAATTCGGTTAAATTAGTACATATTATATGATTAATATCATGAAAATATTATTCTACGCCAAGTTTCAAAGCGAATTATTGAATTATTGATTGCTGAAATTGTGTTCAAATTTTTCTAAACTCTAGTATGTTTACTTACCGAATGTACAGAATATTCTCCAGCTAGGCCGAATTTAACAGATAGTCACAACTTATCCGCCATCTATAAGTATTACTCAATATTAATAATAGAAATAATAATAGTACGCATTCTGTATGCTTTATTCTGCCCTCTCCCTCCTTGTATTCCTTTCCTGAGGCGGGTTCTGGGTTTTTCTTCTCCGTCATTAGCTGCCCTTGTTCATGAAGGGGGAGCGAAGGGGGTGGAGGAACTCCATTCATCACTGCCACTAGGCCCATGTCTCTCCGTTGCTTTCGGATTGGGAAAATATATGACTTCCGAAAATCAACGATCGAGGACAAATAATTATTTCTTTTGTGATACATGTATCGGTTTTTATTCGCCGTAATGCGTATCGTGTATAAGAGCGTGTATAAAAAAAGCCAACACAATCAGATGGGAACGTACGGACTAGTTTTTGGCCCCCCGGAAAAGAACCCGAAACTACTAAATCTGACAATTTTCAAATAACTCTTCCCGAATAGGGAATATAAGAATGAATCAGGAAAATTACGCCGATAAATCAACACAACAGAAATGTTCCAATGGCGTTCATTTTTAGAGAGCTCCTCCGGCACAAGGACAGTATAAATCTTATTCATCCGAAACTCTGTCATCTCTGATGGCCGGTAATGACGAAAAATATTACTCGATCCAGAAGGAGATTACACGAAATTCCTTCCTGAGAACAACGCATTAGAGGCGTTCTAGTCCTTGGCTACAAGCCTTAATATACTGCGAGTTATCGCGTTCCATCTCAAAGTGTCACCTGCCCATTAATGGCAGGCCGTTGATATCTAACTTCGCTATCATTCAAGATTAAGGATAACTTGCGTGTTTCAAGATTTTAAGTGGAATATAAATAAAAACTAAGCCTAATTATACAATGGTATTTTCATACTTTTCGAACGGAGGTTTTGAACTGCTATCTGCAATCTCTATATTTGCTTTCTATAAAAGCCGTCTTTGTTTTGGCACCGAATTAAGTTTAAGAATACGTTAGTATTGGAATCGCATTATAGTTGCTTGTCATTGGTTACATAAAATAAATAACTTATTCTAGTTATTCTAGTGGGTCGTTCTTTGTACGTGGTCGTTGCTGAGGCGTGAAAACCAATTAAAATGTTTGTATAATATTAATTCGCATGACCGGGTAAATGGCAGATCTAAATATTACGTAACTTAATTTCACACTCAGTGCACTCTCCGACGAACCTGTCACTGCGTATTAATAGCTAGATTCATATCGTTGCAGTATTTCATATGGGGACTGGAAGGGAACTGTACCGTCCCATCGGTTATAGTGTCACTACACTAAGAACGTATATACATTTTATATCCCGCAGCGAGCTCACGATACATGTTGGAATTTAGTCTGAGGTTTCTTCCGGCTTGTCGGTCGGGTATTAATTCTGGTAGTCCAAGCCCGAAACGAGAAAAACCACAAGAGTAATTAAGAATCCGTGTATGAGCTAACTTTGGGATGAAATATATGTTTTCGGGAATGCTTCAATCAAGTTTCGTAAACACAGCAGCTTCTCGAATTTCAAACGTTTTATCTCGTTCTTATCCCGTGATAAGAACGGTTCGCGTCCAGCCCGCGAAATTTCCACACTCACCCGGTTCCATGTCGAAATTCGTGTTCCGGCTTTTGTTCGTTCGGGTTTCTTTCGTTTGGAGTAGACAGAAAAAATAAGGCGAAAAGAAGTCGGTATCGTTCCAATTTTAGTATATGTACTGCCGAGGCAATATTTAATTCTTATAGACTCCAATCCTTGCAATCCATAATCCTTCGAAAAATTACCAACGCCCCACCATATGTCTAACAGAATAATTCACAACGACCTAAAAGTCCCATTCGTTAGAGAATTAGCAGCTTGGGTGGCTTCTCCTTCGAGAGTTCAGTGAGTGAGTGTCAAGTGAGAGCAGTGTCACTAGATACAGTATAAAAAAAATTGTAGTCGTGACTGTAACAATATGTGAGAATAAAAAAAAAAAGAAGTCGGACGTTTCTTGAGAAAGTAAATGGAGCATTGGGATGGGCACAGTATGGTGTGGTGGGCGGGGGTATTTGCCCGCCATTAGAGTGCGCCACCATACGACGAGCCCCGCTGAAATTGACCTGCAACGGACCCGGCGAGCTTTTCTTACTTCTCCAGAATAAAGACCCCCCCGGGTAGACCAAAACCGGGTCATCCCCACGGCAGGTGATATTTTCCTTAACCCGCCGACCGGAAAATGATACGGCCCCGGCGAAACCGAATACAAAATATACAACTTACCCGGTTTGCCTCGGAATAATATCCCGACAGTGTTACGAAACAGGTTGTTTGATTCCGGGATTTTATCGCCATCTTTTTTTTTCTCATTTATTGTTACAGTCACGACTACAATTTTTTTTTATATTGTATCTAGTGACACTGCTCCCACTTGACACTCACTCACTGAACTCTCGAAGGAGAAGCCACCCAATGATGGTACTCCCGCTCCTGCCCTTACTCAGGTCGTAAGGAAATCGCGTGGCCATTTCCGCTTTAGGCGACGCACGGGATTTTCGGAAAGGTGAAGCGAGGAAAGTTGTTGAATTAAGGGATTGGAATGAAGGGATAGTTTGGAATGGAAGGATTTATACCGGGAAGCTGCTAATAATTCTCTAACGAA
Source organism: Lethocerus indicus (assembly GCA_019843655.1). NCBI lineage: Eukaryota > Metazoa > Arthropoda > Insecta > Hemiptera > Belostomatidae > Lethocerus > Lethocerus indicus. The sequence goes on from JACDQD010000006.1 coordinate 5,494,003, forward strand.
TGGGACTTTTAGGTCGTTGTGAATTATTCTGTTAGAGACATATGGTGGGGCGTTGGTAATTTTTCGAAGGATTATGGATTGCAAGGATTGGAGTCTATAAGAATTAGACGGCTTGGTGGATCCCTATCGCCATCTGATAACATTATCAGTTCTCTGGCTAACCTTGGGTCAAAGTGTCGGGCTTATCACCGCGGTCAGGGGTTATCCTTAATTCTTTTTCATTTAAGGCGGATGAATTATCGAGAGAACATTACTGGGAACAAACACTGGCATGCAATTTGTGTACCTGACTTATTCATAGCATATTCGAATTACTTAGAGTGACAGGAAACTGATATTTATCTAGAGATACTATCTTAGGAATAAATAGAAATTCAGCACGTGAAAAGTTACCCATTTTAGTATGTTCTCAGTAAAACGTCTCGAGATAATCTGGGTAGATTATGTAGGAGGCCAATCAACCACATCGAATTTTCGGATTAATTTACACCCGGAATACATTTTTTTGAAATAAATTGTATAGTTTGATTACCTTCGCTAAAAATGTAATACGGCGTTCAGTGATACTAAACCCGGCTTGCTCAAAGCAATGCTGGTTTGCCGAATTCAGACGCCCTATTGAAATCTTATGATGTTTACGTAATATTTGAACCTGTAGTAGTATTATTGAATAATTAATGATATTCCTCATTATTTCTGAATTTATTATAAATAAAAAGAATAAATAAATTAGAAAATAAATTAAAAGTGAACAATCATTTTTACAGCTTGTTTCCGCAAAACACCATGATAGCGTATTACATTATTAATACCTTCAGAATAAAAATTAGTCCTACTACTGTGAATAAAATACGTGCAATTAACTAAGTTGTTTTAAAAGGAAGAGCTGATGTTATTTCCAACGCTCACACTTCTATTCTCGAGTGATTTAACTTTTTATGAATAAGACATTAGATATTTATAAGTCGAGTTAATTTTTCTCGTTACATCAGCCAACAAAACGAAGATGAAATCTAGTTCCCAAAGAAAATTCGGACCGAAAGCAATGGGTAATGTTTTCCATTGTTTCAACACAGCTGACACAGGATGCTGTGAGGCAAATTGCTGTAGACGTTATGCCCTTTTATCAGATATTTCAGTTTCTGACCTTACCAGTATAACAATTGAGTTTTCTTGCTCATGTATCTCCCCCACCGTCTGATTAAAACCCGAGATAATTCATTTCCTGCACTCAACCTCTCCTAGCGCATTTTCCATCTCCTACACGATCTATCTCCAGGATAAAGAATAAAGAGTTTTTCAATGAATCCCAGAACAGTAATTCGACGGTTTGACACAATTATATAGAACGTATCTTCTGGCGAAATTCAACGCAATATAAATTAGGATTGCGCCTCTGAACAATTCAGACCCGTATATACAATTAGAATTCGAGGGGAATATATGGGAAATAGCTGAATTAATAGTTTCGCCGGTGGGAGGGCGTAAAATCGCGTTATAAGGCCAGTAACCGGATAACCAGCGTCCGTTGGGCTTTAATGCCCGGCCCCCTAATTAAAGGTGGAAGTTAAGCGCAGATAGCATCTTCGCCGCCTCCAAAGCCTCGCATTTAATTAGAGAAACTAAAAGGGCACCGACGTTACAGGTATTGGATTACGGGGAATACGTCTTATTTTCCATTCTCTTCAGTTATGAGGCATATACACTGAATAAAAATTTACAGCATATTTATTAGAGAAAAATGCTTACAAGATCTGCTATGATCAGGAAATTATTGGATCGAATAGTATATTCAATGTTATATGGTGCATTCACTTCGTAAGAAAGAAAATAATATACCAAAAGGTGAATTGTTTTCGTTTTATACTTTATCTCTTTCGGTAATTAGATAATTCGGGTATATCTGGTTGTTTCTGTACGTGTTTATAGCAGTAAAACTTTGATCTATAAAATATATTCAATTTCAACTTAAAGGTCACATTAAATATGTTGAGAGCTGCGAATCTATCAAATTAAGCGTTATAATTTCCTATTTAAACCATGTTAATTAACCGGCTAATCGGTCTGATTATGCATTTGACGTGTTATTTAGCACGAAAGTCCTTAATATTTAACACGATCCGTAGTTGAGGAAATAAGCAAATCTAGTGCATCAGCGCTATCGACGCAATGTATTTTCCGTTTTGTAATGTAAAACAAATTTCTAGTAAATTCCAACGAGGTGGCTACATATAATTAGCGGGGAACAGGGGCCAGATTAGATGGATAATTACGCTGCGCGAAATTCCATTTTCCGAATTGAATTATTCAGATATGGACAGATGTTGTTTACAGTCGACCCCCACCCCCCCGGAACAAACACCGGGTCTCATTTCAACCTGCTCAATTTACACGTATCAAATATTAACCGGTTTGTACGAAAAATTGGCCTGAAGCATTCAAATTTGTTTCTGGCCGGGTTAAACGTGCAAAACCAACGTAATTGTATAATAAACTCGAGGACGCAGTTTTCTTAATTGAACGTAATTAATATTATAAAGTCATAAATATGATAAATATCAACACAATTATTTGGTACTCCGCTAGATCAATATGATTCAATAGCTTCCTAATTTCAAGCGTATTTGATGTCAGTACTGACGGAATTCATATTATATAAAGCGAGCCAATCACTAAATAAAACTAATTAAAACGTTGTCCTGCATAAATATTTCATATTCCTAAAACTCTTGAGCGCCACATAAAGAGGAAAATGGCCACGCTTTTTTCTCACTACCTAGTAAAAAGTCCCATCAATGGGTGGATTCTCCGTCAAAAACAGATATGTAATATCAAATCCCGCCATCACTAAATATTATTTTTTAAAAATTGTATTCGTGACTTAAAATAAGAGGGGAAAAAATGAAGTTATAACCCAGATTCGAATCCTCGGTTATCAATCTCCCGCAAATTGTAATCGAAAATGGCTCGACTACCAGGCTGGTAAGATAAGTTTTATTACCGTGTAGCCTGGTAAACATTCCTCCGTTGAGGGCGAGAGTTGGTTATAGCGTAGATTGTAGCGGGAGGTCCGGTCGACACCGTTCCCACGGGGCACAACTAAAATGAGGGTTCTACGAGCCGGAAAAGTCCCGAAACCTCCCACCGTGAGAGGGTAAATTCACAAATTGAAACAGCCCCCCGGGGGCGGGACGTTAATGTGAGAGAAGAGGGGGGCCCGCTTAATCCGAGGTGGTCCCGGGCTTTTAAACAGGGCGCCGTTTCAAACTCCTAATATCGGTCCTAATCCGGCAGACAATTAAGTCAAGGGCAATTTTATTATAAGAAATAAAGCGGTCGAAAACCGCCGCTGTAAAATAATCTAGAGATGGCAGCACCGACGCCACCCCCCCCCCGTGATCCGGTTAAATTGTTCGGCACGTTTAAAAGCTCACCCCCTCTTTTGTCGGCCCACCGCTTATTCGGAACAATTCGAAAGCTTACAAAACAGAGCCGAGATGAAACAATAAAAAACGATCCCCTTTTCAACTCGGTAGCCGAATCCTGACTGAAAACAATATAAACCCCATCACCCCCAAACCCCCCCTTCCACTCAATCAAAACCCGAATTGAATACTTAAAGTTGGTTTGACTGACTTTAAATGCGGATTTATTGTTCGGATTCATTGGCCGGCTCTATAACTCTTCTTTTCCCGTTCGTTTCCGAACGGTCGAATAGTATAATACAGGAAGGAAATTCATAGTTGGGTTTTCCTCGAGCCGGTTTGCAGGGCGAATCCCGATATTTTCGTTAATAGAAACTTCCGATCGAATATTTCCAACCGCATCGATTAAAATCCGCGTCGAAGCGATCATGAAATCGGTCAAGAAATTCTGATCAGGCAACGGTTGTTACGCAACACGTCAAGTCCGGTTTGGTGTCGAAATATCGATCGTGATCGGAACGTGAGGGTAATTAAAATTATCAGTCGCCCAATACAAAGGCTAATAACATTTCTATAATTTTATTTAATAACGCTTCGTTTAATTCAAAATTTAATTCCTTCCCGGAAATTTATCCCGAATCTGTTACATGTGGATCACTCGATTAATTAATCGGATTATGCAGATTTTATGGAACAAACTGCCCGAATTCGTATTCGATCTTTTGGAATTACATATTACAACATTATAGACTATTAATAATGCATAATTGGAATATTTAAAGCGATATTTCATAAAATTATCGTCGTCAGACCTAAGAACAGGCTAATTACATGACATTTTATGCATCTTGAAATCTACTTGAGTAGATTGGCTTTGGACTGAAGTCTAGTTTTCAGAATTATTAAACCCATACATACAAAAGGGCACCTTGTCTAAGTGATTATGTTACTTGGAAGAGTGTCAGTGTCGGCGAAATATAATTTCGAACAATTTCGTCTTAATAACATTTTGTCAGTTTTCAGTCCATCTCCCCCAATTTCCCAGCCTGGGGCGTGCCCTTTAAAAAGATCTTGTTTTTCATCTATTCCTGCAATTAAAAGCTTCTCTATCCGCCCCTTGCCTAGCTCAACATTTAATTAAATTTCTCTCGGTGTCCCAGGAATCGTTCAGGCCGGAACGAACCCGAGTATCCGGGGGCACGTTAAGGTCGGCCCTCTGAACTCGCCTTAATGAACTTGGTGTGTATCATCAACTTAGTGTGGATTATGTCCAATGTTACGTACCCGGGGACCTGGGACCCACGTAATCCCAGTTAGTTGCGGTACTGGCGGGTAAGGGGCGTCCCCACCGTACTCTTACACTTCCGCTATTTAACCCTATGGCTAGTCCAACTACCATCGGTTCGTCCCTGAGAATTTTCTCCGGGGATACTTTTCCTCACTTCGCAGAAGGAAAATTCTTAAACCATTTAAGCCCCTCTCTGCCAAGTGTCGTGCTCGAAGCGCGTGCTGAAGCCTGCTCTTCCGACTTCATCGTCCATCCTGCCGTTCGAGAGAGCCGAATTCTCTCCACAAGCCCAATTTAGATTAGACACCTTGTAGACCTACTTATTCATGAATAGGGTTGGGCGGGGGGGGCGATAGCGGCGGAGGGTTAATTCATGAATATGAAGATATTTACCGTGAATTAATTCAGCCGGGGGAATGTTGTACACTGTATACAGTATACAGTGCCAGCCGGGAGTTTTAGAACCCAGCCCCAACCTCTGATATACATTCGTTGTAACAACGCCAACACATCACATCGTGTTCCGCATACGAAGATGCGGGCGGCTCAACGCCGTTTCAGTTTCTGGAATTCCGGTCGATATTTGAACAGACGCCGTTCTCTGTCTCCAAACGGACATAAGTAACATGAGCTTGATTATGGGAGGATACGAACCGGTGGTTCAATATTTTCAAGCCTTATATTTTATTCAGTTTCCTTAATTACTCATTAAATTAAGGAGGTGAGGTAACTCGGATTATATTTGGACAGAAGACTGACTAGGAATCCACATAGAAAACGTACAGAAACTAAATGGCGTAACAGATTACCACCTCGACAGCCGGTTATAGCCATTACTTACGAACGAATTATCAATTTAAAACTCTATTTTGAAACCGTAACGGGCGTACGGAATCGAGCTGTAGGGGTCTAGCCCCTATAAAATTCAATCCTCGCAATTCAAAATCCTTCGTAAAATCGCTAACGCTCCATATTGGTGACCTAATATGTCCGCACGATCCGTTCCTATTTGAAAGTTCCGTTCACGAACGCTTCCCAGTATAAATCCGATCCCATCGCTCCAATAAGGGTGGATGCCCTCGTGACTGCTCACTAACTAAATTTTTAAAAATTCTAGTCGTGCATTGAAATAAAAAAATAAAAGATCGAGTTACCGAATTACGTTAATAATAAACTGTTCCGCAATACATTATTTTAGGATGACGGAAACGCAATACAGGGGTTATGTCTGTGGTGAGGAGTGGATGGTGGTATTCAAGGGCGGCAGAAGTGTTTGGTCGGCGCGCGGAGTGAGTTGAGAAGCGGGACCGGGCCCACCCCCCAGAACTTGTCTTCAGCGGGGAGTTTCATCCCCTCTCCTTCCTTTATCCTGAGTTAATCCGCTGTATATTCGGGGCCGCCCGGAAAACACGACACAAACTTCTACCGCCGGGCGTTGTCTAATTTCGGCTTCAATTAGCATGAATTACCCCACCGACGCGGTTTCCCCCTCAAAACCAAGCCCCTCCCCAGAGTTTCGGAGGTATTGTACTTGGGTAATACGACTAAATAAGGGAGTTCTTTAAGTGGATAGTTCCGTCAAAAGAAAAAAATAGGCATCCCTGGAGACATTTTTCTAAATTTTTAGGCACTTCTCTACTAACGAAAGTTCGAACAGTGCTTAGTTCCTGCCAAAATGTGCTAGCGTTCAGAATATAATGTTAGAAATATAAAAAATTGGCATCCAAGTAAATTTCTTAGCGGACGGAAATATTGCTACTATTAACTACTGGTTTATTGACAATAACATTTCACTACGTATTACTTTATCGTACTCGGAAAAAATGTATTATGATGTATACAGTTATATTTCGTTCAGTCATATTGAAACAAAAATATGCTACTATGAAATGTATTCATTAAATGATTCATTAAACAAGTACAGATGGATGTCGAGTAAAAACAGGCATATTCTTGAGCTCCGTTCGTCTAAAACTTTGTAAACTCCGTTAAATGTATATTGTAGTAACAGTATTCGAAACCTTCTCGGTTTCCCCCGAAGAACGAATTGAATACATTATTTCTGTTATTTCCAAATCGCGCCGACGGTGGACGCGTACAATGCCCGAGGGCTGATGTAAAACAGAATGGGGCCGTATTTAGGCGGGCCGCAGTTAAAGTCGCGTATGGGATATTTCCTTGTGGCGCCAGCGCGAAATTTACAAGCGCTCAAAAGCGGCCGCACCGCCAATCGTAAAAACGCGCTCATTTACGAGCCTATATAATTTTTATACCTCCGCAACGACGCTCGGTCTTTCCCATTTTGTCGCCCTCCCGAAGGCCTTTGTCGCCGGCATCGATTATGGCCGAAAACGGCCGGCCAATAAATGGGGAAAAAAACCCTATTGCGAAATGGTTTCGTAAAAGAATAAAACCGGGTTATTACAACGCCGACAGAGGCGGCGAGATTTGCGTTTAACACCACTTTTATATATTTTTTTCCAAAGACGTGGAAGTGACCCAATTTCCTGTCCTGGTGTAACAAATCTTCACCGAACTAATTTCCCAGATAGGAAGAATGGCTGACGAATCTCTGCTTCTGAATGGAAACACACGGCTGGGAAAAATAAACGAATGAAAGGAAAGCGTACCTTAGCGTACCTTGTTATTAGATTTATAGCCGAGAGATAGAGTGTTTAAAATGCCTCCGAAAAGAATATATACATTCAAACTAAACAAAATATACTGTTCATTGGAGGGCTCATTACTTGTGTGTTTCCCATTTACCAAACAACCAGAATCATTCTGGCAAAAACATTTTCACGTAATAATTCTTGGCACTGATATTTATATATTTGACTCGGTAAAAATGGTGGTTTATACATCAGGTTATTTTCATTATCCACTTATATGACCTCAATTGGAATAATTTATTAAAAAGGAGTAACAGGGTTCGAATACGCTGGCGGACCGGATTTTCCTTCGTTAAACAAGAATAACGCATAATATATATGGTATACTCATGTGGGAAGATTATATATTTAATTGCCAGATAAATTAATTGGTTCCCAAATTTTAAATAATATAATAATAAAGAATATCTTAAAAAGAATTACGGGGCTTCATTTCTGCAAACCAGCATATCAGGAACGTCAGGCAGGTCTAGTATTGCATAGCGCCGTTATCCAGTTTTAATCGAAGGGTTGCATCGTTCATTGTTTTGACTTAATTTCCGATTTAATAATTCTCGAAAATACTGTACTCCAATTGTTTTCGCGTTTGCGACACCTCCGGTCGGGCGTGACTCTAACCGGGATGAAAGTTCGACCCGAGATGTTGGTAAAGGGCACTAGTCTTTATACGAAAAGTTGGGCACTCGGTTCGAGTGGGCTAAGTTGCCTTCTGCGAACACCGGTTTGCACTTAGAGCCGGCTCTGCGTGCCTATCCGATTCCAGAATATACAAGCCCTGTCAGCACTTGCTCACGGTTATGAGCCCTTGGAAGAGGTAGCACTTTTACCTAGTGGTGGGAAAATATTTTTGACCTCCACCCCGAAAACAGACACGACGGCTTTCACTAATAAAAATGCAAACAACGGTACTATAACTGAACAAAAAGTTTCATTATTAAGTTATTGTCGTAGTAACCGCGTTTTATTTGTCAGTCAAACAATAAGACAATGCAAAAATTCAAATGTGTCATCGAACTGTTGTGTACCTACAGCAACGGAGTAGTCACACGAGAATATATTTAGAAATCTAAACATTTTCCTATTACGATTTTTGCGTTCTAATAAGTGTACTAGAGCTTATGATTGATGTAATTTATGATGTAATTCAATAAAATTTCGGTTCGGACCCGATTCGCCTGTCAATAATTCGATTACTAATTATTAATCCTCGCGTTTAATTAGTTGCTCATTGTGATTAACCGCTACCGAATTTTCCTCCATTTAGAATTCGAATTGGAATAATTTTTATATACTGAACAGTATCCAGAGGCGTATAATCCTCCTATGAATCCTTGCTTTATAAACTTATGGATGCGTCCACGGGTGGTACTTCTCTAAATACTGTATTCTTAATATCTACCGAGGGATTGTGGCGCTTTTATATTCATGAAATGGTATAATTTGGCTGAATCTCCATTCATTAATTATAGTTTTAATTTAACTCGCCGTCACGGCCCGGCAGTTTTCCTAATTTGGCCGATTAAAAGCGAGACCGCAAGAAAAGTATTTATTCGCAAACGGGGAACGCTTTAAATAACACTGGGAGAGATCTCATAAAGGTAGTCGGGACGGGAGGGAGGGAGCAGAGTTGCCGTTATATTTATTGGTCCGTGTAATAACCCCGGGAGTGTTCTCTTCTACTGCCGGGGGCCCCACTCTCCGACTTAATACCGCCCCTCCCTCCCTCCCTCCCTCCCTCCCTCCCCCTCTCTCTCTCTCACTCCACTTCAACACACAACAAGAAACCCGGCCCCAATGATTTATCTTGAGGGGGCCGGAGCTTATTTCACCACTCTTGGAGGCCCGCACAATCTTTCTCAGCCGCGCTCCACATTTCGCACGCGGACGCCTCACCAATTCAAAAGACCGAGTCTCATCGCGCCCCAGCCGTAGCCGCACCCTCCGGGGGGTGGAGGAGGGGAAGATTTTCCTTCTTTTTATTTAATTTTCAAAAACTTCCCCCCGTCGCGGCCGAATAATTCACTGCGCGGCGTCGGGCCCTTGTCCAAAGTGCCGTAAGCCCTCTCCAGCACTATGAGTTAATACCTTATAAATATGGTGGCGGCTCTATTCGCAAGCGTGATAATAAAGTATCACGTAATATCTAGGCGTTCAATTCGCTCGGTTTGTATGCTCAGAATTTTATTTCACTTATTTACTGCCGGTATCCATCGGTATATATTTTGACCAATCCGGAAGGCGAGCCCCACAATTTTTTTCATTTTGGTGAAATCCTTCTATAAGTCATGACAATACTATGAGGCTTTGCCAAATTAATATTAGTGTTTATAACAAGGAATTATGGAAGAATTCAAGCGAGGCATATACTGTAAATGCATGTGGGGGAAATTTAGAATTTAGTACGGAACTGGTAGGTTTGCATCGGCTTCGTCACCGGTAATTTTATAGCCAGCAGTCGAGGAATGTTGTCCAACTAGGTCCGCAAAAGCCTGATCTCTTGTGATCCCGAATTCAATATAAAGAGGAGTTCAAATTACTGCCACCACCGTTCTCCCAATTGGCCCCCATCGCGGAGTTGACTCCTGTTTGCAGCTAGTCGAGCCCCGGATTGGTAACACAGTCCCTGCTTGGCGGAAAACTCTCCCGGCAATTATTAGCCGGAGGACGGTGGCTTCGGAAAATCCTACCTAATGAAAATTCCCCCCCCCCACCCCAACCCGTATCAGTGTCCCTCCACAGCCGCGTTTCACGAGAGGGATAGAAATTCACAATACATTTTTCCCCGAGCCACACTCCCCGGGGGATGGAAACAAATTGGGGAGTTCGATTGGGAAAAAATTGGCCGGCGTAAAAACGAGCGGTGGGGGAGGGTGGAAAAAAAACGGGGGGCCGCTTCCATTCAGGTGGGCTAATTCTTTAGCCCTTTTACCCGTCGGCGGTACACTGTGCAATGGCTACACAGCCCGAGTATATACACCGAGTTTTACGCTTAAATTGCTCTCAAATTAATCCGACCTGGTCAGTCCCGAATGTTTTCATTACGAGCTTTCGCCACGAAGCCCCCAAAAAAACATACAATTTATCCCAGGCAACACTCGATAAATAAGGAGATTACGAGGTTTTAAACATTAGATTTATTCCTCTTACGCGCCTACAGATCATTACTATTTTCATTTTGAAAAAACTTGAGTTAAATATGCCACGCAAAAGTAGGGAGTTTGACAAAGATAGCAGAAGATAAAAACTCTTCTAGTGTCCTCTATTTAAGCATTCTAGTTTGAAGATTATTGATGTTAAAATTCGGAATATAACTTGTGCTTCTGTTTAATGAATTATCGCTATGTTTTTTTAAGCATCATTAATACATTCGGGCCCAGATATTTTAACGACCATTTTTAAATACGTTAATTTTTCACTCTCCTCAGAACGCATAAATTTCCCCTACTATTTATTCAGGTTATCTTCTCATTCCAGAGCGGCTCATCCCCATTTGCATTTATTCAATTCGGTTGGGATTAACTGCTGTGCACTTGTTCAGTATCGTTTGTCGAACCAATTTTGTATTAATTTAAAAATTTAGATCGTCCCTATTTGTTTATATCACCAAATTAATTTTGTGAATTCAGAGTTTGTAGTTCATAAATGACCCTTCAGTTATGTTTTTTATCAATAACATATTTTTCGACTACAATGTTGATTTTTGCGATGTCCGAATTTGAGGCATTATTTCCAACAGCTGGCTGATATAATACACATTAGTATAGGCGATGCGACATTTGTATTTAATCTAAGGCAGGTAACTGGTTACACATACTGCTGACAGGCTGTTTCATCAGTAGAATACATTTGTTAAGTCACTGCTATATCATTTACGTGAAAATAGCGGGGAATTTCAAGAGAGACGGTATTTTACAGAGCCCAAATAACTCACACAATTCGGTGACACAATAACGCGATTAAGAGTCAGAAGAAAAAGTTTGTGAAAATTGCGCTAGGGCGTTCTAGAAGCTTAGCGCTCCCTCCAAAGTTGTTTTAATGAAAGCTCCGCTCCACGAAACGTATTAAGCGATTTGTGCAGAGCGGTCTATCTCAAGTTTCAATCGTCCGGCCGACGAAAATCCTTCCATAATCCCTTTTAATGAACACATCTCCAGCTGAAAGCCGGGATTTCTTCCAGTTATTTCTAGAAATGGAGCCAGTCGCCCTCCAGGCACCTACGTTCACGGTTCTCGCTTCAGAGCTATACGTCCGGGAATTGGGGTCGAATAATTCTGACTTAGTGGTCGAAGCCATAAATTCCAATACCATTGTAAATACAATACAATAAACTATTGTTTTGTACAAATCTCATTAGGATGTTAGTAATAATTATTAACAATAGAAAATTATAATTATAAATTCTGTGGCTTACTCTCCAAAATATTAGTCTGGTTACAGCATATTCTTGAGGTGAACATTGTTCCCTTAGAAATGCTTATAAGATCGACCACTCAAATAGGAGTCAAACGTAATTCATACCGAGCTATAGTTCGAAAGCGAGTCGTCAATTATGACAGAATTCAGTTTATTGTTCGTTCAATATTGTTACCTCAACTTAAGAACTATTTTATTCCGAATCTCTAGCAGGTATTTTTAATTAATACAGGATTGTTGAAACGGAAACGGCTTTATAAAGGCTGCGGATAACAAGGGATAATCTTTTCGCCGTTTGATCGCGAAATTAGATAAGTGATTACCGCTATTGGTATAGGCGTTTGAGGTATGTTGTAGTTGTACGTGATTGTACCGTTTGGGGTACGGTGAGGGAAGGGACGGTCGGTGGTTAACGAACTGTTCGGAAGCCGACGGCGTTGGGGGGTTCCTCCCACCGGAACAGACGTGACCTTTTACACGATCCCGGCCAATTTTCAGCCTGCTCCGGGGCTAGGTGTTAGGGGGATCAGGGGACTTAACTAAACCGGCCTTTCTTAACCAACCGTATCGCGGATTGCTCCGCCTCTGCAAAGTTAACAGTAAAAATTACTCAAATACTCTCAAATGGTTCTTCAATTCGTCTGTTTTGAGACCGCATGAAAAAAAAAGAAATATCCTGCATAACGTTAGCAAAAATTTATACATATGCAATCCAGGATATCAACGAGTATAATATCAGACATGGACATACGGAATAGAACTATGGGGTTCCGCCAAAAAATCCAACATCGCTCGCATCCAAACATTCCAGTCAAAAGTCCTTCGTACCATCCTAAATGCTCCCAGGTATGTTTCTAACCGAACAATCCATAATGACCTCAACATACCAACAGTCGACCAAGTCGCAAAATCACGCTTCCTTAAATTCCATTCCCGCCTCTCTCCACATCCAAATCCACTCGTTCAGTCCCTAATATTTAGTTAACTAATATTTAGTTGATGGTACAATAAATAAACTTAAAATAAAAAAAAGAGTATAGTATCAACTTAGCGGACGGGAAAAAGACAATTCGGAAGTATTTGAAGTATTTCATATCACTGAAATCGCTTGTACTTGCTTTTAATGTATTAATTTTTGCTCAAAATAAATTTTAATTAGCTCAAAAGGAGTGTACCGTAACGTTGCACGGCCTTTTGTTGGTATCAGTTTCGCTTATTTAACTAAGCGTATCCAATTCCACGAATCAAATATCAGCATCAGGCATTGAAACTGATAGCAACAACAGACCGTGCAATGTTACGGTACACTCCTTTTGAGCTAATAAACATTTATTTTGAGCTAAAATTAAGAAAGTACAAGCGATTTCAGTGATATGAAATCCCCCAATACTTCCGAATTGTCTTTTTCCCGTCCGCTAAGTTGATATTTTAATCATTGACATTTGAAACCACATTACCAATGCATCCTTGTATGTATGCATCAATTCCTTGCTAACGTTATTCAGGATATTTCGTTTTTTCATGCGGTATCAAAACAGAGGAATTGAAGAACCATTTGAGTAATTTATTTTGTTAAATAAACTCTATTAAAAAAAGAAGATGAAACATTAATTGTTTCCTAAGTATGTTTTCTTATTTGTCGGAACATTTTTCTTTTATAAATCTACCCGGGTGATCAAACGAGGATGAACAAGTTTACTTATTAAAAATTATGAATAAATTTTAAAAAATGTATCGCCTCGGAGCAGGGAGATTAATTCGGGGCTTGTTTTTAACCGCGAATTAAAACGCTTTGCGGCTGGAGCTTAATTACAGTGAACCGACCTCTAATAGGCCCCCCTTACCATCTAACTCGCTCTATCCGACTACGCGCTAATTAAACACACTATATTAAAGTTGCTCAATCTGCCGAAGAAACGCGGATACAATGTCAAGAATATTCAGCACAATTATTAAGTGTAGGGCCTAAGCCTCAAGTAGGTAGACTGCATTTCTGTCAGTATAAAATTGGTCCCGATAAACCAGCTGAATTCTAGAAACGATATGCCGTCCTAGGTCTAATTTAAGAAAACTGAGTAGTTAAAAGTATTCAAGTAATTAGATGTAATGTGGAATTCAGTTTTAATTTAAGGAAACTGTATTAGACATTGTGTGACTACTGATTAACTGATCCGTCAGCCAACAATTATAGTTGGCAAATACCATTTCATTAACCACATTCGAGAAAATTTATACAGACCGTCCGGTTCAACGGAGAACGCAATAAGAATAATTAAAAAATAAATTATACCTGCGAAAATCCTTTGTGGAGGTAGAGAGAAAAACTCGAGTGCATAAATATTACATTCTTTTTCAAAAGCCCGCTCTTTCTACTATACCAATTAAAGAAATCTGCTCTCCCTTCCTCTATCTCTCTCTCTTAATTGGAAGTTAAGTTATTGTGTTGCAGAGCGGTCCCGGAGGCCGGCAGCGGACCCAATCGATTTTTCTTCGACTTTTCCCCTGTTTTTTTTAATTAAACTGGTTTATGGGGCAAACAACCCCCCGAGCTATGGAGGAGCACGGCCCTTTGAGCCAATTCCAGCCCACGCAGAGTCGGGAAAAGCCGCCTCCAGTCAGACAAACACGGCCAGATTAGACGGGTCGAATGCAAAGCCGTTAACCCGCAAATGGAATAATTACGAACTGAACTAATTACAGGTATATTAAAGGGAAAACTATATTGGCGCCGGGAAAATACCTAGGTGTCCGATTTAATTATCACTAAAGGGTCAATTTAAATAACAAATGTATTTTCAAATCGTCCACTTATTCAAAATATATATCTCTGACGTAAACATTCAGAAATCAAGTAGCATATGGAATGTGTTAAATCGAGATTCCATAGCTCATAGATAAACCGTGGAAAATTAGGAGAACCCTGAAATTCAATGATTCAGTGATTATTCAATAGGTTTGTTGAAAAGCAGAGTATCCACCTTGAGGAATCGACTCTGAGAGTATTTTTAAATTCGATTAGTGGCCGATATTAAAATTTAATTAGTTATGATGTAATCTAAAGTCCTCAACAATTTTGTAGTATAATAAATGTTAACTATGCGTATTATTTAAAACAAATAAATAACAGGAAAATTACTGCGTACAAATATAAATATTCATTAGATCTACTTTACGGAGGAACATCTGCAAAGGGCATTAATAATGCAATGATGTTTCGGACAATTTGCAACTGATTATAATACGGTAATGTACAAGTTATAAGAACGGAACATTTTGCCGGGCTAAAATTTCTCTAGAAAAATCCGCCTTTCGTAAAAACTGATTGAAGATCAAAAGATCGTATTTTGAGCGTTAATATTCGGCCGCATAGTGTTTCAAACCAATTCCGAACGTAATTGAATAACGTAATAGCGCTAGCGGTCCGTAGTTGCGCGATTAGTGCACTGACCTGCGCGCGAATTTATAGTCAATTTATTTGTTAATTGGCGCCCGCGGGTGGATCAAACGGGCCTTTCCTTCCATAACCGGTATCGGGCGGGGTACCGGAAAATGAGGAAAAACGCCCCATTCCGGGGGTACACGCGTGCTGTAATCTAATTGGGAGCGTCGGGGGTTGTTGGTGGGTCGGTCGGGTAGAGAATGGCCTGTTATTAGTTCATTAAACGCGACCGGCTCATAATTCACGCCCCTACTTTCGGCCCTTTAATATCTTCGGACAATCGGCGGCTCGACCGAATTTCAACCGATCCGTATTTTAATGGCTGACAATTAATTAACGCCGCGCTGGAAGGACGAATTGCAAGTAAACAGTTACGCGCATCGGTTTAATAACGCTGTAAATGACGCGCGGTCCAAAGCGTTACACCACCCATCAAATTAATTGGCCGAGAGAATTTCACCCTTACATGAAATTCGGTGGTACGAATTTTCCTAGTGGAGCAGATTTTAACAATATTAGTTTATTTGTCATCTTATTTTAAGCCCCACGCTCAGACAACGGAGTTTCTCTGTGGTTTGCTCAGTTTCAACCCTCTATAGCGAACACAAAATTAAGTAGCTTATACAATTTAACATATTCAACGTATTTTTTTATGCGTATGTAAAATGATTTTCCCTTTTGTTGTTACCGCGTGTGGAAATTTGGCCTGGTTTTTGTTTACTTCGAGAAAGGTAATAAGGCCTCTCCAGCTGCAGCACCAGAACAAGGGGGGAAATTTTTTGTATTCAGCGCTGGTAACATTGACTCCTGGAAGGTGTTGGTAAAGTATGTGCGCGTGTGTTGTGGAACGTTGGGCTTATTTAGAGAGAGGCCTCACGGCCCAATTTCAAAAATATATTTGAATTTCGGCATAAGTTACAAGAGTGAGTCCCTCGGGAAGCAAACCTGTCGCATTCTCATCGGATATTTAGTTTCATTTACATCAGATAAAATAAACACCCATCACAAAATAGGATGTTCCAGACAACGTGTTCCTTTTTAAGAAAAAAAGGTAAAAAGAAGTCAATCTAATACGGTACATGAAGGGAAATGGGCTTGCCCCTTTTTCAAAGTCTAATGCAGTACGTGTACAGCAGCTATGCCCACCCGGCTTAGTCTATGCGCGACGCCGTAATTCTAAAAAAAATCACAGGGCGCTTTTGACTGCACACGATCCAAGTTTATTTGCATTACTTATACATCGTAGTAGTATAGAAATTAAATTATTAAAAGGGAGTAATACAGCACGGTTTTAGACTACTAAAACATTAAACTAAAACTCTTTATTAAAAAATTTGATTAAACTTCACATATATTTCTCAGTTTATCAGGAATTATAAATTATAAATCACAATCAAGAATCATTCGTTCAAGCGTATTCAACTTGTGTTCATATATTCAATTGGAATAAAACCTCGAGTAATCCGGCGTATTCATTTTAAGAGTATACGGCTAACTGTTCCACTGTATTACAGGACGGGCCAGAAATCTCCGGTGCCTTTGTCCGATTAGACAATTGGCAAGGGGAAGAGAGAGGGAGGGGAGGGGGAAGGGAGGGAGGAGAGGGAGAGGGACGAGAGAGCGGACGGCGGGAACAAAGGGAAGAGATACACGGTCGGTGTACTAGGCGAGGCGGGGCCTCCATTAGCATAGGAAAGCAGTTAGGCGCCAACCACAGATGCGGTCTACTGGACAAATACATTATAGGGCCGCCCCCAACCCCCAACCCACCCCTTGTTGACAGAGATCCTCATTTTTATGAATATTTCATATCGCTCTTAGAACAGGCAGTGCATTTTCTCCCGCTGTGTGCCGTCTGTTCCAAATACAATCGGACTCTTCTAATCCCGCCGGACACCGCCGTATGGGATATCGCCTCTTACTCGCCGGTGGAGACCTCTAAAAATGTACGGAGATTCCCCGGGGAGAATAATCACAGCGGCCAAAATGAGCCCTCGAGGAATAAGTTAGTTCACGAATTAGGACTAAACAAGTTGGCAGGAACTAAAACTATTTACTAATTGTTTACCCCTAACGAAATGTCCGAACCATCCATAGGTGCCTACTAAAGTTTATGCTACTGAAGATTACAATAGTAATTATAATTTATGTTTTTAAAAAAATATTCAAGATCTTGTTATTCCAAGAGCTACAATTATTCCCCCTTATCTTGCGCTACTTTGGGTTTCGACCGATCTATAACGGGAACCAAATAATTGAATAGATTTTAATTCTATTCACTCCATTTTTTACTACGTCCTAGATGTCCACGAACCTGTGCCTCAGGTTCTCAGGATTAATACCCGAGCATTAATGGTGTCCTCTACAGACGATATCTGTGCGTGAAGCATACAATTTCCATATTTTTATTATTTCGAGAAACGTTGCCTTCCTCAGGCGCCTCGTACATGTGATACTTCATTTTATGCATCTCACGAAAGCGGTCAAAAGTTGACCCCCCCATGAAGGAAGCCCTCCAAAGTTGTGAGATAGTCAGACCGTGTTCGTGGCCCGTTCGATCGACTGTCCCAAAGTTCGTGGCCCCCGTATACACTTCCATTCTGTCGTGAAGTACTCCATGAGAAAGGAACCATTTGATGGGGGACAATAGACTCAAGTTTGGAAGTCAGCTGGGAAAGGATAAATGGAGTAAATATGTGTACTTCGAAATAATACCCGACGGAGGGCGATTCCACTTTTGAATATTCGGAAAAACTTCGGAAGAACGTATAAAAGTTCTTGCTCGCCATTCCGTTTTCATGTTTGAATATATACATTTATATGGATTTCAGGATTATTTATATAGGAATTTAGTCAGAGTTAAAATTGATGTATTGATGATGATAGTTCATATTTATCTTCTGCCGTTGTATACAGTAGGTGTATATTCTTCAGAATGAATTGTGTATATAAATTTAACGCAAGCAGAATGTTCAGTTACAACCATTTGGTAAATCGGCGATGGGAAATAATAACCTAATTAGTGTTGCTCTGCTTATTTATTTTAAATTTCAGACCGTATTAAGAATACTTACATATGGAAGTGGGTACAATTCTACCTATTGGAATGGCATAAATCTATTTTTCAATATTACTTTAGAATGAATTACGGTGTGGCGAGAGTTGAAGACAGATGCGGATATTATACGGTTTAGATTTGAGGATAAGTTGGGTACTCGGTCGAATTTCTTTCTGAACTGAAATGGCATTTGGCAGTGGCAAAGACTGGAGATTTAGTTCCCGCAGACCCTCAAACTACAACATCACTTCTCACACACTCAACCCCCCCAGACGCCCAACACTTTATTTCAGCCACCCTCCCTTCATACAGATGTGGGCTACTTCAATACCGATTTTTCACTCAAACGTATTTTGGAATTGGTACGTTGATAGCAGTCAGAATCGTTATGAAATAATTAGTAACATTGCGTAATTGGTCGGATACTTTGAATATCGACAGCCTAGAGCTGTCAGACTCGCCAGATTAATTTTTCTACCGTAGATTTCGTGTGTTTCTGTCTCCTCTCGCTGGTTTGGTCTTTTGCTCGCCATCTTCAGTAGCGGTGTTAGTCACTTTGGCACATTGGATGTTTTTTGGGCATCCTCACTGCACTGTCACTGTCACATGCACTGTGGTGGTTATCTGTTTGTTGGGTGTATATATATATGTGCCTTGTTATTGTGTTTTTGGGTTATGTTATTTGTTTTATTTAGATTGGGCGGGATTTTGTTAATCGGCTTAAGTCTTTATGGGATTATCGGTCAAATATATATTTGATCACACAACTATTAGTTTCTGACATCCAAATATATGACAGGAAGTCTATCTGGTATTGTGTATTTACGATCATAAAGGTTTTTCTGTTGATCCAAAATGTATTGAAAAACGTTTGTTTTTAGTAATCTAGTTAATCGGTGGAAGTGCACCCAACGAACTTTAGTTTAAATAAATTTCCGCACTACCCTCAGGGGGCGCTAGTGTTTCGGCGTAAATGCACTGAACGAACGATTTTTGCGAACTAGCGCCCCCTTGAGGGTGGTGCGGAAATGTACTTCACTAAAGTTCGTTGGGTGCACTTGCACCGATTAACTAGATTACTAAAAACAAACTTTTTTCAATAAATTTTGTAGTGTATAATCCGCATAGGATAACACGATCTGCCTATGATCGGTTTGCCCTCATCCATTCTGTTCCGTAGGGCTGACATTTAAACTTCAGTCATTAATTAAGTTAATGACGACCCTCTGAAGATATTTCAGACCCTCTGTGTAAACTCAGTTCACGATCCAACGGCTTCGTCGGTTTCTCCACTGAACCGTATGGGACTAGCCGACTAACTATGATCAAACAGCAGAGCTAATAACCTTACGTGTATATTCGCTGGTATCAATTAGATAATGTGAGAACAGTTTTTAGCACCGATTTTGGAATGAATGATCTCATAATGCGTTACGATAGTTTCCTTAAAATGCTTCTCTGAACGCGATCGTATATTCGCGATCGTACAAGACTACACATGTCACAACGGGTAATGTTTAATGCCGGAATTATTTTTCGTTTCAAAATTCATTTGTTTCTAAAGAGCGACAGAGAGGTTATTGTGAATTCAGGAGAGTATTCAAGGTTTTTAGTGGTTGTTATTCGAGAGGAAGGGTTAGCCGCAAGTGACAAGGGTGAGCTCCTTTCCAAGCGCCGACCGCCGCCCTACCCCCAGAGATTTCACCCACCTCACCACAAATCCCAAACCACAGACCGGGCTGAATCTCTAATGTATCCCCCCTACAATATATATGAACCTCTTCGCGAATACCTTTTATATATTGTATACTTTGTACGTACAGTCGAATCGCCAGAATGGAACATTTAAGGCACCTCGGTTCGGTCGGTAAACTTTACTTTCTCGGCCTCTACTAACTGTAAATCGAATTCGACAATTCTTCGTTGTAATTTACACGAACCTCGTATTACAATGTCTTCCATTCGGGTGTTTCCAGGGCCCGTATTGTTTCAGAACTGGCGGCGGAATACTTCGCACTTATGTAGGCCGGATATTTGTATTCGGTAAGCGTAAGGCGGGAGTAACGCGGAGCATTAATGAGATACCACCCGACGCCGATGTGAAGTAATAAACCCCCCTTTGAGGTTGAACGACTCGGTCCAATACCGCGGTGAGACTTCAGCCGGCATACCAAATAGCTTCCACTAATCACCGACCTATGCCAATTACCGTACCCTTAGTTAGAGTTCAGAGATAAAAGGAGATCATTCCATCCTTTCGATTCGAGCCTATTCCGGCTCGATTTTAATCCTAAATTCGGAGCGTACAATCATTAAAATAAATACATATTTTAAACGACTTTAAATTCCTGCCCCGTACATTAATTAACGATTCATTTAAATGGCTCGATATTGGAACTTCGGAAACGTGAGCACGTTTATGGGGACAATCCTATCGTAAAAATATAATCGGGGTGGCGAAATTTCGTTCGAGTATTCGAAAGGGTAAAAAGCGAAAGGGGGTTTGGGGTCGGTACAAAATAGAAAGGAGCCTTTCTTTTCTGTCGGTCATAGCCTACCTGTTGGCATGGCGAATAAGAAAATTCAATTTACAACTTAATTTATACTAAATATACGATACGACAAATGGTAACAATGTGGAACGGCGGCCGATTCGTCGATTCAATTTTCAGACAGGGCGCCGCCAATCTCAATAAGGCCCGCCTAGCACAGGCCCCCTCTACAAACAGGCATTAACCCGGACCCGGCCTCCGCCCAATATGTACGTATAAACACGGGCCCTATGCATATGCATATGTATTAATATATGTACACGCCGGGGCGACGGAGCCCCGAAATTTCTGGCAAATGGGAACGCAATTAGGGTATGATTCATTCCCGAATACGTAAATCTCACCATTCGTCCGATGAAATAAATACTATATCCGAAATTTTTATAAGGAAAATTGGGGTTTCAATATCAAAATTTCATTAAGGATAATATTAAAATATTATTTATCTCTCGAATAGGAAACTGGACACTTTTCGAGGGACCCAGTGTGACCCTCACGCACACATTTCGGGTTCACCGCTCTGAGACAAAAGCCGAAAAATAAGGGACAAATAATCGGACAACAACAAACCCCGTCCTCAGACAAAGGGCGTCCGGCGAGAAAGGGCCAAACAATATGTACGAATTTAAGATAGGATTTAGGGAATATACGGTGTAAAAATTCATTTAAAAAATGTATTCTTTGTGTAACAGAAAAATACCTCGCGGACCACCCGTGCTTTTTTTAGAGTTTTACTCTCTTGTTATTATAATCAAGTGAATAGGATACGTGTTTTCTCGAAACTAATTTAGTATCACGACTGTATATAGCTTCATTTATACTGCGATTTCAGTTATTGTGAACAAATAGTGGGGAAAGACGGATCCAACATTCCGAAAGCACGTTGTGAACATAAGAACTTTAAGACGGAAAATTATGAATATATAACGGAGGAGAACTGATCTACATTTATTTTTAAATAATTCCCAGAATTCATTAGGCTTAATTAAGGTTAACTCTTTGACTGGAACAGAAGGAAATAATCCGTTTAGCGGAGGTATTCCTCGGTTCGGAAAATAAATCTGCTCAACAATCTCATCGAGATAAAACATGAACAGATAAGCGGTAGCGAGCGGAGCTTCGGAATTAAAATCCCGGGGTCCGGAGGGGAATTTCCGAAGGGATAATTGAAGGGCCCGATTGAAAGCGGGGCGGAAGGTTTTCTCTGCCTCCCACCCTCTTCCTTTCTCTCTCTCTCTCTCTCTCTCTCTCTCGCTCCTCTCTCCGGGCGAGTTTGTTGTTGGGCTGAATGAGGCCCTTGTGAAGAAGTGCGAGCCGGGTGTCGGACAGCATTGTCGATGGTGGGCGGGCCCGCTCACACCCACAACAATGCCGTTCAATCGAAGGAGAAGAACAAAGGCCAAACAAGAAAACGGGAAAAGTCGACGAATTTTTTGTTTGCCCACTCTTTTTTTTCCAAAAGAAGAAAAACCAATGCGGAAGTAATCAAAGCCTGAGTTTTATCCTACCGCAAGTCAAACTGTTTCTATTTGGTAATACCCTTTCAAATCGACGTTATAAACATAATGTTATTATTGTTTAATTCGGATTTATTTGAGCATAAAATAGAGATTTTCTCTGGTGAACAAAGTAGGAACCCCTTATTGGTTGATTCCAATTCACTACAATAAGTTGAGGAGAAAAAGTAAATTTCTGATTATAGCGCCATATTATTATTTCAGTATTGATTATTTCGAAGTGGTTGGTTGAGTAGCTGTGTTAGAATAGTGGCGGCAGTAGAGAGGCGTTTAGGCAAGCATGTCTATCCCGGACAAGGCCGGGACTAATGACTGGGATTAGTGCCGACGGAGCGTCCCAGTTCCGGTCACTTTAGCACTATTAGCGCCAATGGACAGCGGCGTCCGGATGGGAAACGGCTTAGGGATATAATAGTGCTAACGCGGCCGACTGCTACGACCTGCGCCGAAAGCGCAGCGTTAATTAATTAATAACAGCTTATTCTACTGACGATGGCGGAGAGCTAAACTGGGACTGATCGTGAAACCATTGACTGCGTTAACATTTTCGGAACGAGAAATACTTCTGGTCTTTTATTTCAAGACTCCTTCCTTATCATTTTCCACCATTCAGGATGTATTTAATAGTCATCATCTGCCAAATAACATGAGAATTAAAAAGCGTTTCTGTACACTCAGATAAGGAAAAAGATTGGGCTACGAATAAGAATTATGACTCGTCGTTTAAAAAAAGAAGATGAAGTTTAAGCCAGTAAATAGTTTCGATATGTTTTATTTTTGTAGAAATTTTAGAGCAGAGGTCAACCTTTATTTCTGGTAATGTCTCTTTTCTAATGGGACCTTTCGAATACCGCGCGAAAACAACAAACGTCGTGGAATCGCACGTTTTTGCGAGAAAGTCCCACATGAAGTTTGCGACAAAGTACACCCTGTGTGTGTGTGAGGGGTAAAGTTTGAAGCCGGTGACCGGTCACGGACGAGTCCAAAGTTGGGGGCGGAGTGGCCAATATGTGAAACTGAAGGATGGCGGCGTACAATCCTTGAGGGGGGACACGCGCCGGGAATATTGATGATATGGGCCGATGGAAAGCCGACTGAACGAGGGGAGGGAAAAAAAGGAGTCCTGGAAGGGAGCCTGGAATTTCTTTTATAAGATAACTTATTTAGTGACTTCCTCCCTCTTTCGGTCCCTCGTTTTCATCTCTTCCCTTCCGCGTGTAGTAATTCGACTGTCAACTCGATCTCTCTCACGAGTGCGAAGCCAATTTATTAACCTGTCCCGACAAGATGCGCACTACGGTCTTGGAATACCACTAGACAAATTTTACTGCTATTACTATTTGACGAAACACTTGATTTATTGTACATACTGCCCGGTATTAAACTGCTTCTAGATGCCTTCCTTGAATTTCGATATAAGTACTGGAATAATTTATGCTTAATCAGCAATCTCTAAGTTGCAAAATGTTTAATGATTATAAGAACCAATGTATTTCCACGCTTGAAATATAAATAAATCCTTGTAGGTAGTCCATTTCTCCCAACTTATAATTTAAAGTAATATCACAAAGTCTTTGTACAACTCGATAGCAATTATCACGATTACTTTCGAATCGAAACAACTCGACAGGGAGCACTATTAAATTTTCATATAAACATTTTTATTTTCTAAAAATTAAAACGAATAATTTTTTTTTAAATCCTAACAGGCATACTTTTTTCAACGTTCCGTCCGGCGCCGTTTAGTTAAAAACGTATGTTGGAGAGAATAGAGCTGAAGAAGGAAATGGATCCAATCTAGAAAACAATCGAATCGGCCTGGTCAGAAATATTTCAGCGGAGAAAACGAGAAAAGTAGAGGAGATAAGAGAATCAGTAAAGCGATGATAAGATTACCCAGAGAGGAGGAGGAGGAGGGTGAGGAGGGTCCCGGGGGAAACCCAGAAGAGGATGATCCCACGGGACGTCCCCCATTCCCGCAGAAATCCCGCACCCGCTCCAGCTTTCCCAACATATCCCAGACAACTGGGAACGGTACTGCCGGCCCTTAAGAACAGCTCCCTCTCAAAGAAAGACTAGAATTTAACCAAAAATATAACAATTTTCAAATTTAATTAAGAAACCGCGAGCATTTTATTTTTTAATGAAATTTCTTAATAATGAAATTCAGAAGTTTACACTGTCCCATCAGTGGAAAAAGCCTCGCTACCAGCCGCAAATTGGATAGGAACTGAGATTACAAAGACTAGTCCCGCATATCCTAAGCGCTATTCTTCCCATTTCTAGAGAAGAAAAAGTCCATGTTTCTTA
This sequence comes from Lethocerus indicus, assembly GCA_019843655.1. Lineage (NCBI taxonomy): Eukaryota > Metazoa > Arthropoda > Insecta > Hemiptera > Belostomatidae > Lethocerus > Lethocerus indicus. The sequence continues at coordinate 5,518,677 of JACDQD010000006.1, forward strand.
ACTAATGGGGAAACCTTCTCAAACGCAACCTTTCACTCGATAAATCACAGCATCCGAGGATCCGGTCGCGGAAACTTTCGCTCATCTATTAGCTTACACTTCTTTATGTCATAGTTGAATTACCCTCTCGGTGGTTTCAGTAGTGAGAAAGCCCGCATAAAGCAATCATAAATTCTCTCCGATCTCTGCGCACTCTTCATAGCCCCGTAGACTGATTCTTATTTCTCCCTTAATACGATTTATAGGAATAATCGCCCAATTGGTAGCAGGTGGTTTAAATATATTTCTCAGATTTTCGCCGCCAAGACTTAAAATTTGTCTTAAATCGGCCAATGATTCTGCCGAGAGCTAATGAGTTTTTAATTAGATTACGAACAATTAAGAGACGTGCGCGTGTGCCTGTGTGTCCTGAGCGCCCAAGAGGCCTTACCAAACTTCCAATTAACTTGGAGAGAGAGAGAGAGCTCTTTACTGGCATACAGAAATTAGACGATCTCCAGCCGGCCTAAATAACCGACACCGCGCGTCTCTTCCTTTAATTCGTCCCGTCGAATGCGATTAGACGACCGCTTTTATAGTCCCGACAAAAAGCCAGTTAATTTGTGGAGCGGCTATGAATTTTACCTTCAGGCTGTTACTCTGCCAGTTACCCACAATTCTCAATTATCTTTTACAGTCGGGATCCTCTAGGTCGTCAAACCGAGTCATCCGAGAGGATTGGAGTTCATTCGGCGAATCCCGTCTTTAATATACGTGTTTCACAAAGTTAGGGCCTATCTTCTCTCGGTGATTTGGTCCTTCGCTAAACCTGTTTGGCCCCACACCATCTTTAGTAGTATTACAGGACGCTACTTTTGATTGTGGGTAGGATGTCCCACCAACACACATAATTACCTCAATAATTTATCGACGGAACGAAACTGGTGATGATGAGAAAAGAAAATAAGAGTCGGAGCTAGAATTTTGATATCCACACCATCTATCGCGTTCCTTTCTAATCTGTTTCAATAGGACATACAATTTTTGTATTAAACCTACATTTTGTGAGACTCGTTGATACCAATAAAAATACATTAATATAGAATATGCATATATTAGAAAGTATAATCTTGGTGTTGTTTAAAAATATTAAATTAACAAAGCGAATAGCTGCACCAAAAAACGATGTTAGTTGCTCCATTGCTTATCCCCTTACAGGATTTGATTACAAGGTAAATTATTCAAATAACTCAAACCAGTAACTAGTTTTTTAATATTCCACAATTTAAGTCCTTCGAAAAGATAAAATTAATAATTGAAAAAAGAATAAGAACTAAAAAGAGACAATAGAAATTGGCCCTCGCTAACAAATAAAGACACAAAAAAAAAACTAAGGGGCGAAGGAAAAAAGGTGTCGGGAGTTAATATTCTTTACAAGAATGGGTAGAAGTGCATTTGCATTTAGATTGAAGGCAGGACTGGGGCTCTTGCTCTTTATCGAGCCTGTTAGGCTCCACGCGGACCAACACCCGTCGACTGTTTAAAACCTGTGGAAGAGCATTCCAATCATTTGAATTTAGGGAATCCAGAACATCTAGAATATAAAATTGAACATTAACAATTGTAAAACCCCATTCGGGCAATCCTCCCCGTCGTTGTCAAAAATGGTTCATAATATGGAAGAAATATTACAAGCATTTGTAAAATGTTTGTAAAACAGATGAAACAAGACAATTAATATCGTTAACACAGGAAAATGGAACACTGAAACTAATAGACTTAGATTATTTTATATTATATTATCCGACGGAACTTGCTAAAGTCTAATATTTACTCTAATGTCCGCACTTCAGCCTTATTGTTTTAACGTCTATAAATCAAGTCCGGTTAATTCATATGGTTAAATAAAACACCGGAAATTTCAGAAACGAATTTACAATTGGCTCCCACCGTCGGACTTGGAAGGTGGAGCGCAACTCTTAATGTATTTACCGCATTTTAAGGGGTGGGTGGGACAAAAGCCAATTAAGTCATTTAGCGGCATAGTAGAGATCTGCCCGCTTCCTAACTTAAAACAAAAAACCGGGAGAAAAAGTTCCGGAAGGGAGCGAAATTGACTTTAAAGAGCTTAATTAAAAGGGATAAAATTAAGTGAGCGAAATTTAATATCGACTTTGGATACGGAGTTTGCCTCGGCATAAAAGGGGAGAGGATTTCGGAAACTGAATATACGCGCTTTCAACGGGTGTTGATGGCTTTCAGACATTCACTTTTCAGACATTTCCGACACCTGTTTAGATCTAGAGGAAATTGTTAGCATATGGACAAGATCGTAATTTTCTTTATACAAGATACAATGAATTTATAGTTGCGTCTTTTTAGTTCATCCTCTCGCCCGGTTGGGTAATTTTCCTCCCAACCATAAACTAATAAACCCCAACACCATTGAATATTAAAGAAGACACCTGATTAATCAGTTAATCTGAAACATTCTTGGCTTTCGAAAACAAAATTGGCCCCGTTGACGCGCCCACGGTAAGTGTGTAATTCGTTTAATATTCATCAATGTTGTGAGTGCTTTTGAGGTGATATAAAACGTCGATTTATTTTTCTCAATCGTGTGTAACAACAAATTTTGAATTCAGTAATGACACAGAATGCCTCAAAATCTCTCGATGGCGCGAAACCAAAACTAATTTATGACCAAGTGAAGCCCGTAAGGCAAGTGGAGGGCAGGAAAGCCATAATATTGATGATAATCATCAAATCTTAAGTTACAGCATGGCGTTTAAGAGAAAAGATGAAAACTGGCGTATAACTGGTTTTAATTCTTTTGACATGTAAATTTAAGATTATACCGAAAATAATTACCAACCTAAACACGAAGATTCTAATTTTTGTCGTTGGATCTCCATGAAATAATGTGACGCTAAGTTCACTCACTCCGAAATTAAGTGTTGCTATATACAGGTCTTAATTATTCAGATTGTATTAAAAGAATTTTTTAAGAAGTAAAACTTTCAACCGATAATACGTGATTATAAGGACCCTCCCTTTTCCCCTCTGAACTATATAAAACGTTAATGAATGCAAAAGAAAAATAATGCCAGCGTCCGTACAAAATATTAATTGAAATATAATTCCAAATATTGCCAAATAAGGATGAAAACATTTCGAAGAATACGCCAGGAAAGAAGGCGTAATTTCGGTAAAGTTAATCTGAAAACTTTCCACATCTGAGAATATTAATTCCCAGATAATAAATAATTAATTTCCATCCGGCCTTTATGACAACAATAAATAATTCTGTTAAATGTTTCTGATTATATGGAACATATTTTTTAAATCCCAAAACTTCTCCTCTGACTTCTGGCTTTCGTAGAGAATATTCAAGTAGGACTCATAATCCTACTTAGAACTCTAAATTATTACCAAATTATGGTCCAGAATAGATTATAATGTTGAAAAATGTGTCTTCCTGGTCACACCTTATCCAACTCAATGGTCTGATCCACCCGATAATCAATCAAATTACTAATAATCTTTTTATTGGACTAAGTTAAAAATGCGAAAACTGTCATTCGGAGTGCCCGATAATTTGTACACATCATTTATAACGACAATACACTTCTCGTCATTCCATTATTCTTTTCTCCAGATAAAGTTGGTGCCTTTTTAAAAACTTTAAAGCCCTCCAGCGGTGTGGGCTTGATACGTCCGAAAGGGAATCTCCTCGTTCCACTTCTTGTTATTTTATTAAACTCGGCTCCCCCGCTGCCTGGCCCCAAGAGACGAATCCTTCCTTTTTATTTTAATTCCAGTTCTTTTTTTCTCTTCCTTTTCAGCGCTCCAGTTAGACAGTTTCCGCGCTTTCCCCAATTGCCGGCGAGGGGAAAGTGTCGCGGAAAATTTTAAAGGGACATTTAAGTTAATAGATAGACCGTCAAAAGTCACTGAACCCGATTATGTCGTTTTCTTTAACAGCCTTTGTTAAAAACGATTTTCCATGTTTATCAGTGTAACGGAGAAGGTAGGCAGAAGTTGATAGGAGGAGACGATATTTTGTGGAAGACGGATGTAGACAACAAAGCGGGATGGATTCGTAGAGGTGGGCGTAATTAGTGTTAGTCCGGGCCACTCTTCCCGGATAGAAACACCAGGGAAGGCTCTTAAAATTCTCCTTATTACTCTAGACAACGCCGCTCTCAACGCCGGTCTCTTCTGAAACACTCCTCGGCCCCCTAATAGGGAACAAACTTTGTTATCTTTTCTTTCCTTTATTTTTTTTTCTCTGTTTTGTTTTACGCTCCCTGCCCGCACTTCTGGGCCTAACACGAGAATTCAAAATACACCGGGTCATATAAAAATCGATAAAAATATTTTGATCTTGTTACAGTATATGGAAACAGTTGCCCGACACTATATGTTCAGACTTATGCCACCCTAGGAGGGCGATACCACCGACCGGTGATTTGCCTGAAACGTTCGACTCTTGTACGATCAGACATAAAATAGATAGAAATAAGAAAACATATAGAAGAAATGCAATACAATATTACGAACAACTGGTTTGAGAATCGTAATACCAATAGAAATAATGTTTAATGCATTCAATCCTGCAGCAGTGGTTCATATCTGTTGGGAGCCACAAATATGGTACACTGACCATGGATATGGTACATAATTCTTGGTTCGTTATATTAACAAGAGCGAACTGAAATCTAACGTGCGGAAGAATATTTTCCCAATTCTAGGAAAAACACCAAAAGTTCTCATGAAAATCGATGTAAACTTATTTCGTTCAATTGCAAGTGGAATCATTTTTGGCTCGGTTACGTCCACCAAGGTCCAATATTCACTGAAAAAAATGTCATCGAACAATGATTTTATCCGTATCATTTTGTATATTGCAAGCGCCACCTTGGGAATTCGAGTCCGGCACCGTTTAGAAACTTCAATTGTCCGAAAGCAGTACCGCTCTATATAAGTGTTAATGGTCTAATAGGCCGATGAGACATTACACCTGGAAGGGCCCCATTAAAGGGCCTATGTCGAATTCGGGCCCTCCTTCCTGTCGCCGGTGTGCTCGCGGCGAATTTCCATTAGTTGATTGGCTTCCATTAGATTTCCCCGCGCTGCCGTTACGGAAATCGTATTTCAGTGCCCAACTGCCCCCCACCCTAACAGGGAGTCTGTTTGTCCCCCGAGCATCGAGAAAACTTATATCTGGGCTGGTGTTTGAATTATTCCAAACGGATTGGGAAAACCGCGGGACATGCTACAGGCGAATATGAGAAAAGGCTAAAGTGTAGAATTTAATACAGCGAAAAATGATTCATTGTTTTATGAGTTTTTCTTAATTTTAAATTTTTAGGCTATAGATAGATAGGTAGCTCGATTGTGTCTATATGGGGGATCCTCATTCGTTGATTATTCCGTAAATACACAAATCATAATTCTACCATCGTCTGATTATACATTATCGACTAAAAATCGGGCTAAAAGTATTAATTTGTTTGTTTATTTAATGTTTTTGTTTTTACTTCCAAGAATTTACAATTATGGTTTAATAAATCTGGGTTGGACTCACAAAATATATAATCTCATGATTCAAAAATGGGATTACTAGAAAGTGTAGAGGTAACTCCTAAAGCCAATTCTATTACCAATTTGGAACTCAGTGCAGAATCAAACTCTTGCGAAAATTACGGACATGAACTAGAAATTTCATTAGTAAAAAGTAGTGGCAAGGAATAGTTAAAAAATTGATTACATGAAAATTATACGTTTTCCGCCTACGCAGTACACGAAATAAGCTGATACATGGTATCAGAAGTTGGTACAATTTCCGAATCGCAACGCCGAATGTAGCCTGAAAGAAAACCCCGTCTAATATCGAAAGCCGGTTATTTCGAGACCCTTTGACTGCAGAGCGTAAAGATTATTTTGGCGAATAAATGAAACGGTTGGTTTGATCCGTCGGCTTTATAAGTTCGGGCACAAGTAACAGGTCCTATTTCTAACGAGAGGGGATGAAAGTTGGGCCTGTTTTTATTGGGAGAATTTGACCACGGCATTTAATCTGTGCAGGTCCCAATCAGTCCCAGAAAACGAAAAAACAAAAAGCTTATTATAATATTAGTTTCCCAAATAGTTATAAATATCATTATGTATATATATATATATATATATATATATATATATATATATATACATAGATAGACTTATGTAGTCACGTTTTTTCTGCTACCACAGGCGAATTGAACCTTAGCAAACGTCAGATAGAAAGAAACACACATTACATTCAAATTTATATAAAGCTTGGTGAGGGAAGGTTTTCACCCATTTTATTTTACGTTGTCTGTACCTTTTTGGATTATAAAAACTAAAATTAATAGAGTGCACACACTATTTAACAAACATAAGAGTAAATTAAATATATAAAGATATAGAATATTTATTATTTAATAATTATTTTACAATTTAGAAAATAAAAGTGACGACAATTAATTAAACCCGCAATGCATAAATAATTAGTCATTAAGAATGGAACATTTCTTGACAGAATAAATATTTAATTTTGCTAGTTAATAATTAATATTGTCAGTGATGAGCGGTATATTATTTTGTTGGAGTGAAAATTCGTTTTAGCGAAGACGAAAACCAATATTTTCATGATCTTTGATAGTGTTTAAAATCATTAGGTAATAGGCAGATAATCGCATCGTCCGAACCCTCCTGAAGAGGACTAGACCCGAGCATAAATCAAGTACTATTGATTCTTCCATCAAAGCTGAAACCGTAACTCATTCGAATTTTACATTTTATTTTTCATAAATATGAATCAGTTAGGTTTTTCCTGTTCTTGAATCTTGCAGGTGTGTATGTTACAAAACTCCTTCAATAAGTAAATTCGTTTCCTTTCGGATGTTCACCTGAAAATTACATAGTTTTACCTACCGCTGAAAAATAAATATTTTAAACGGAATATCTATCATTTCTTTTAAGATTTGCAAATCAAAATTTTTAAAATTTAGAAATAATAAGGGTGCGTTCTACCCTAAAAAAGTAAACAGCCATATGCTTCATTTCATTAATTTGATCTCTATAACATTCAGTAATAAGGTTTAAAACTGCTGCTATATAAATAGTAAAAAAATGATAGTTTATTCCACAGCGTAAGATTAGTATTGACAAAGGTACGAAAGCGATGTATTATCACTTCCGTTTTATACTTCCCGGCGTACACTAACCGTTTAAGTTTTGACAACATACCTGAGACTTGTCGCCCGACGTTTTGGCTCCCACCTAACAGTTTATTCGAGCCACCCCCTCACCAAGTATAGGCCGATAGTACTACACGTACCGGCAGTAGTACTAGTAGTGGAGGCGGTGGCGGCGGCGGCGGCGGTGGTAGTAAATAGTGGCTTTCACCCGCGCAATTGGCACTGTGGCGTCATAGGCACGGGGGGGGGGGCTTTGCGCTGGAGACTTAACAGTGGGCGAGATCGAGAGTCGAGAGAGACGGAGAGAGAGAGAGAGATTGAGGCTGCGAAAGAGAGAGAGAGAGAGAGATAGATAGATAGATAGAGAGAGAGTGAGTGAGGGGGACAGACAGAGAGTCAGTGTTACTATGGGGGATGTTCCTGGTAACTGAGAGGGGTTCCTAGGGGAGGGGCCTCCCGCCACGTTCGCCGCCAGAATGCGCACCCAACCCGACCATCACACCCTCCCAAAACCTCTTAATTCCCTCATACAATACCAATTAGAATGTTTACATTAAGCATTTTTCATTCGTATAAAATAAATTAATGACTGATAGTGAAAAAATATTACATTATGTAAATCTATAAAAAAGAAGTATACTAAACACAAAAATATATTAACGCAGTACTTCATACACTACTGAAATAATGCATGCGTTAGAAAAAAACACAAAATTATGAGTAATCAAATGTACCAGATAGCCGTAAATTAATGAGTTCCATCGTCATTGACAGAAGGCCAATACGGCGTCTCTAATACTAACCGGCAATACACGCAAGTAGTGCGGGCGTAGTATCGGTGCTAGAATAAACGATGTAGGAAAAAATTAAAAATAATTTTAATTTTATTAGATGTTGTATTAAACGTTCGCCTGTGCCACAGTATAAGTACAGTGATGCGCCTAGTGGTGTCACAATATCTGTGCGGACAGGATGCTTGCTTCGTCGGCAACCAAATGCGTTATATCATCAATATTCTGATGGAATGTTATTGGATGCTGTTGAAAAGCTCAAACTCGTTTTAGTTGGTAGTTTTTTCAATATTTTTCTTCAGATACTGGAATTCTCGGTTTCTCTTCAACTCCTATGTTGAGAATATCGCAGCGTTTCGACCGCCTGTATTTAACTGTTTCTTTTACTTTTACACCACTTTCGGCCTCTTTAATTTCATTCAACAGAGGATCTCATCTCTCGCTCGTTAAATAAAAGTTTTTTATTCTTAGTATTATTCGTTGACAAGAGGTCGTAGCACTTCTTCCTGTACAATATATTACTAACGAAATTTTCCTGCCTTTTTATGAACGAAATAAAAAAAATAAAACGTAAAATATATTAGCACAAAAACAAACCGATTTGACCCATCCATACTCGCATAATGTTAGTTCCACGCCTTACGATGATGGTACGATCCGGAAACAAAATGGTCGATTATCATTTCATGAAAATAATTCAGTTATATATTCCATTTCGTCTCGAAACCGATTTATGTTGTTATAGCGATAATTAAACCCAGCCTATCATATTTGATGGGTATATTATTTCATTGGAGATTGTATTGAAATGGAAGTTCATTTTGTCATGTAGAATCAGATATGGGTTTTGTAGTGACTCGATACTATAAACAACGACAATATCCTTCTACATTGATACGTGATCTACGGAACTTAGGAAACTGTTTGACGGAAGTACGGATACTAGATTCATAATACCAAGTATTGTATTTATTATAGATAATGCTCCATACACCTATCTAGAAATAGATTCTATCCATTTCACGCTCGCAAAATGACCATATGTGGAAAATAGCACCTAGTATCCAGACGATCGATCGAGTACCGGCGTAGTAAGCTTTTCCGAGTTGAAGTGAGTTTCGAAACAAGCAGTAAATAAAAGAAACTAATATTATGAGATGTAAGAGTTGTGAGAAATAGACGATGTCCCCTCAAAGACGCTTTCAAATTGCGCTTTCAAGCTCAAAACAATAGTCCGGTCAAAACAAGGCCCGTTTTAATGTTTTCAAACCTCATCATCGCTGTAATTGGACGGAGGAAAAAATAAATACATAAATATCGCCGGAACGAATCAATTACCCGACTCTGATTTTCTCCTTGCCCTGGCCGACAAATGAATCAACTTTATTCGGGCCGTTGTAATTAGCCCTCTCCCGGGGCCCTCCGCTTTACATTCGTAATGAGCGGTGGCCCAATTTGTAATTCCGGGTTGCGGGCGATCGCCGCGGGGGTGAGTCGTGAGGGGTCGGCGTTGGCGGATGGGGGTGGGACGGGGGCGGCGCGGGGACTGTCCCATTTTGTTTGAACCTCTCGTTACCAGATTGAGCCCCATCCCATCGGAATTCCGGTTCCAATTTATATTTCTCCCCCTCCCCCCCCCATCGCACTCCCTTTGACTTTTACCGTCAATAATAAAAAATCCCCCTTTCAGTTCCGAGATGTATTAAATCCGCCCCCCGAAGAAGAATATCGAAGATCGAATGTAAAACAATCTTGTGGAATTGTAAAATAAATACCGTAGATTTCGTGTGTTTCTGTCTCCTCTCGCTGGTTGGGTCTTTTGCTAGACCTGTTTCAGTGTTGTTAGTCACTTTTGGCACTTTGGATGTTTTTTGGGCGTCCTTTGTCACTGTCATTTGTACTGTGTCTTGTCCTGGTAGTGACACTAGTAGTGGTAGTAAGTGGGAATGTTCAAAAAATACCCGCACAGTACAAGTAACAGTGACAGTGTAGTGAGGACGCCCAAAAAACATCCAAAGTGCCAAAAGTGACTAACACCATAGTGAAGATGGCTAGCGGCCGAAACCGGTCTAGCAAGAGACCAAACTTGAGACACACGAAATCTACGGTATTCCAACCCCTTGCATACAACAAAACAGGTATTTTGAACTGTAAAATAAATGTTTTAAAATGAATTAAAAACAATAGTGCTAAAAAAATTGAATATTCGCGTAATTTGACGTTTCTGAATTTATAATTGTTGCCACATGAAATTCTACAAAGCATTTGTATTGTTACAAAGTTGTAGATGTTGATATAAATTTTGTTGAATATAATATGTCCTTTAATGCCTAAACTGTGTTAAAAAAATATGCAATTTGAAATAATTATACCTGCAACAAATTATGCAATATATAAAAATAATTGTGGAAATGGATTACCTTATTGTACGGGGTAAAAAATTATTTATTATATATATCTCATATAAATGTTTCAGTTTCCCTCAACAAAACGAAAGAGAAACTGTAAATTGACATTTTAATAAAACCAGTGATTTAGGAAATACAATTGTCCTGTTAAACAATAAATAAATCTTTAGGAGTTCATTTTGACTGAAGTTGGTTGAACTCAACAGCAAATAAAAAATTTTATTCTATGATGATTCTTACAGATATTATTAAAAAGTATTGTATCTTTTATTACATACATCCTGTTTTCATTCCATACAATACTTCTTTCCTATTCAAATTTAAATAGGTATAAGATGTTATGAAACTGGCCCTAAATATATGAGCAATATGTCCATTTATAAGATGTTTATAAATTGTTTTTATCCATTCCTGGAAGTCTCTAAATATGTATGAATCATATTTACAATTATGAATTATTTGTGACACGAATTAAATGTATAATTATAAATTATTTGTAACTTGATTTATATATAAGACTTTCTGATAAAATTGCTGCGCTATCTATCAAGCCAAGTAAGAACTAAGTCTTGAGAAACCGTTGCATACTCTTCTACATTGAAAACAATCAAAGTTAATTTTATGAACAAAATATGAACAGTACATCGTAATTAAAATTGCCAAATTTAATTTAAACATAAATTCTTCACCTTAATTAATGATAATATCAGTAATGAAAACATTGTGGAATACTAATACCAATAGCTAATTCAAACTTAGCCAATAATTTTATTTTGAACCCTAAATTTCTAGAAAAGAACAATCTACTGATGAATCTTAAGAATAATTCATACATTTGTTATTTATTTATATTTCCTATTTGAAACACTTACAAAATAAATATCTGCCTTGTAAAATAAATTTAGGATAGGCCAAGAAACTAGATTTGACTACATATTTTAATCATATGTCAATTTTAGTTATATAATGAAAATAATATCAAAAAGTAATTTATATATATATTTCTTCCTATAGAAGAGACAAACATTTTCTGTAGAGAAAATGTAAATGAAAAAATAAATCATTCATGAAATGTTTTTATTCCTCCTTTATTGTTCCAGTTGAATTTCTAAATTATGAAAATACTTTTCAAAAAATACGTACTAAATTATAAAAGAATAAAAGTAAATTATTTTATCAACATTCCACCACCTTTTTTAATTAGTATTATATTTTGGGGGAATAAAAACTATTTTTTTCTGTAACCATTGTTTTACTGCATTTAAGTTACTAACTACAGAAATCTTCATTTACCATCAATTGAAGATAACTTCACTATATTTGTTCAATTTTCACTTAAACCGTAATATATTTTATGGTACATGCATACCATAAATCTAAAAATAGATTAGGTATAGTAGATGGAGTAAATAGCGTAAATTCTGTGGTCACAAGCCAATCTAAGTAATGTAAACTAAATTGTGACCTCTGTTGGTCACAAAGAGGCCCAAGATTTGATTCAATATTTTTTCATGCTTAAGTTATTACTCATCAACAGGGATAATCACTGATACTCGCGAGAGTATCACGTCCCGTTGTATAAGTGATGACGTACTCAGATATTTACTGCGAAATATAAACTATTTTAAGACACCTGTTCCCCGGTATTATGCCAGGGTTTGGAGTACCAAAATTCATTCCATCTTCTGTTCTTCCTTTCTCCCTCTTCGATATTTCAGTGACACCCCGCTAGGAGGCGCCACTGGCACTGACATGTCCGCCATATTCATCTACTGACGTAAGGACAGTCGTCCTTCAATCAATCATCTATATATATATTTTGCAATGAATATGAAGACAATTATTTTCGTTTATAAATATTACTTTACGCCCCCCACGCCGTAAAAAACCTCCACTTTTTGAAAGAACTCGATTTTATCCTTCCTGTTCCTATATATGTTGTTTTATACTTCCATCCTATATATAAAAATTGGAAACAAACCCTACAGTTTTATATTTAGTGGAAATAAATTCCGCTAGGATAAGGATATTTTGTTTATTAAAAGTTCGAACAACCTTCTTTTCCAATGGAATTTTGAAAATACACCTCCTCAAGTTTTTCATTGCATCCAAAAAGATTTACTCGGGTCTCCAAGTTGACAATTACTTTCAGTTTTAACGCGGCAAGTTTTTGCACCCCGTTTGAAGACGAATTTGCACCTAACGTTGACGCAATTATACACTTAAAATTCCTGCCGGCAATTTTTTGCCGGAAATCTTTTATAATAGAGTTTGTCAATTTTTTTTATTTTTTTGGAAGGGGGAAAGAATTAAATGCAATATGACAACCTGTCATCGGAGACATCATCACTTGGGAAGAGCATCCCCCTTCATGCATCTCAATCGGTAACCCTGTTTAGCGCGTTATTGATTTATTTTTTATAACCCTGTCAAAATAAAGGGCCCACCATCGCCTTGTATAGATTAGGGCCGGGAATAATTACCCCATATTATTACCACATAATTGGTATCCCAATATAATTATTAGAACATACTGCCTTATATCACCCGTAAGACGAATTCAGTTACTACAGGTATTCACGTTCCGTTAATTTTTGTAAACGGAACTACTATAATTAGAGACTGCGTACACTTTTCAGTGAGGACAAATTATTTTCTTATTGCATTAATTGAAATACTTCAAGTTTATTGGCGGAGTTTTTGAAAATATTGCGAATTATAAAGAAATCTGAAAAGTGAGTATACTGTGTATATTGGAAAATACAAATTCTACGTATTGATAGCATCGATACTTAGTAACGTCTTTCATTACTGGGGCAAAGTTATTTGAATTAAAAGCATTGGGGAGCGGATAATAATATTCTAGGGGGACAATGTTCTAAGCAACTTTTCAAACTTCTGTTTACGTCAATGTACACAATTTATTATATATTTCCATATAATACATTCTTTCAGCTTAATTCTAAGTCCAAAGCATTTTTTTAAGACTTACATGCTATGTACATATTTTATGCTACGCATAATTTTTTTTTGCAAAAACTAATAAGAAAAACTTCCATATAAAGGGCTGCTGCCTTCAACATTAAATCAATAAATAAATGAACTGAGAACAAAGTAAAAAGTAATCTAGAATCCACTCTAATATGTGTATATAAACTTTATTCAATCGTTTCCGTACAATTAGAACTTATCTCGAGACTGAAGAAACTTTTTGGCCAAATTTTTTTCTTAAATCAAAAACATCAATAAACCCATACACCGTCACTACTTAGATATATTTCATTCCTAAAACATTAAAAAATAAAAAAACATATCCTCATTCTGAACGTATTTCAAAATAATTAGCCATTTTTTCTACTTTTTTAATTTTTTTGTCTCTATTTATATGGCACATAACACATCACATGTACACAACGATTTCACGATGAATCTATGACTTTTTTTTGTCTAAACCAGTAATGATAATCCTATATGTTGCAAACACTTGAGTTTCAAACTAAATTTCAAATTCACAATGCACACTTTTTGGCCCATTTGTTGAAAATAAATTATTTGAGCTGCTTTTTTTTTACTGATAATCTATTCAGTTTCAGTCATGATATTTTGTAAATATCATCCGGGTAGTAATTATTGTTGATTAAATATGTTTTGCAAAGAAAGAAAAAGTACAATGCCGTTAAGTACAAATAAAAAAAAAGGAATAATCAAAATTCAAACAAACTAGCCTAAACTGATAATTGGATTCTTCAAAAACATTTGACCTAGAATCAGTAGACAAGCAATTTTAAATTAATGGTAACCATAATCACCACATAAAGAATTTGTGAACTTTTACCAGTTCTGTTATACAATTGGAAAATAAAAGATAAAAAGTATTTGCAAAAATTGTATTCGGCGAATTTATTTTTTTTATTTTTTTATCCTCATTATCTGACTACATTTTAATTTAAATAAGGCACACAATCAATGCGATTACTTTTGTAATTTCAGCTGCGGTATGTTCGGGTTAAAATCATTTTCCCATAATTTTATCTCAAAATCTAGCCCAAAATCATTTGACAGTGGTCAAATTGAGTCAACCATTTATTTTTCATTTATTATTGATAAAATCACAGAAAGCTTTTGAACTGTAACAAAGAAAAAGAATCCAGACTTTTTTGAGTCCCTCTTATAACATTTATTTCATCTAAATCATACTGGTATAATGTTAACAAATAACACAGATAGCCATATGAAGCACCACTTTTTTTAAATTCAGCTTTGCCTACAAGTATCATAGTTATTTTTGGTTGAATCAACATGTTTAAATTCAAATATATTCATTATTTTTGTCAGTAAATACACTAAAAACTATTCTTTTCTGTGATCTTTAACAATAAAAATACCAAACAATTAACTCTTTTACTTTCTTCTACCTATAAGTTTACATTGGCACTTTTACATCGCTCTATCCTACTTATACGATTCTAAACCAATCTTGCTAACACATTCTTCACTGTTTAGATTTGCTTCAGAGCGGATTTTGTTTCTCAGTTTAACAAATTTAACTACCGATTTCCATTTATTATAAACTACACCATTATAATTCTCTAAAAACAATGTTACATATCCTACATTTATCCTAGAAAACATTGCCTAGTGATTTCAGTTTTTTTGCATTTACCATTTATTGTTATTATTTAAAAGAAACACTTTATTTTTTATAATATTTTTCATTACATCTTTTATCTGAAAGGAAAAGATCACAATGTGCTTTCCATTTCTTTGTACAAATAAAATACACTTTTAAAATTCAACATTTAAAAAAACAACGAATATTCTGTATTTGAAAAAACACTTATTTTCAAAAATTGACTATAATATTATTAACTTTTTCTAAAACACAAGAGTACAATTATATGAAACATCGATAGCTTTATTTTCAACTCCTAGTAAAATTTACTCTCCCCTCCCAAAAACTTGCACAGGATGAAAAATCAAAAAATTAATTCTACCGCCATTATAATCGATACTGCATTAATTTCCAACAATTTTACTAGGACTTTTATTAAACATGGATCTCTATTTGACATCGATCTAAAGCAATAAAATTAAAAATAAAATGAAACTCTATAAGAAACAAACTTATTCACACCCCTGCTACAATAAGCACTTCTTGAATGTCTAAATATTAATCTTTTTTAACCTTTTTTTTCTGGATTTTTTGTAATATATTCTTCTTATATTTATATATTTTATACACCCCCAAGATAATTATTTTATTTCTTAATTTGTACAGATTATAACAACACAATATTTACAAAATTAGACTTTCAGGGGGCAGCAGGGAAACCCGTAAGTTTCCCCTTTTTAAAATATTTCATTCATTATTGAGCCATCTATATTCTTAAATTGGCTTGCCAAATATTTCTTTTTAAATAATAAGATATCTCTTACAAATTAAATTATTATAATTGGTATTGGTCAATTTTTATCTCACACCAAGGCGATTAGAATTTGCTGTATTCAAATCAAATTTGACTTTCGAAAATCATTTACGTGTACATTTATGAAATAATTAAATCACGTTTGAAGGTGTATGAAAACTTTAGAACAATTAAACATACTTGATAACTAGGCCAGATAACATGTCCAAATCAAATTCTCCAGTTCCTGTTATTCAAAACATACCCAAATAACCCATTAGGACTGCAGTATGAAGATTTATCATAATTACAGGTAGGAATTAATAATAATCCTAGGAAGGTAGGATGTATCATAATAGGAATCTGCAGTGATGTTAAAAGCCTTTGTAGATGTGAAAGACGTGCTGCAATCTGGAAATTATTTGATGAAACACCAAAAAAAGCAAGAAAACTATAGGCAGGGTTTTGGAATCTATCAAAAGAAACTTTTATTGAAAAAGGCTCTACTTGGATCAGCTTGGGAAAAACTAAGAGATTTTCAGGAATTATATGTCATAAGTCTTGATGGGCGGATTAAATAGCATCTTGGCTGCATGAAAGGGAGGCCACTGGGATTTTAGTACCAAGAAGGAATATCAAGAAATATGAATTCTATGCCAATGATTCGTTATCACAAAGGAAGTAGATTGGGCTAGGTACGAATGTGTTCAGCCATTAGGAAAATATGTCTAGGACAGTTCGGCGATTATTGACGAAAGTTTTCATTCGGGGATAAAAATAATCTATAATTCCTCGTCGAGTATTCTTCGTTACTGAGTGTAAATACATCTTTAGAAATACGGCAAAAAAACTAATCGCCTTATTACATAGACGCTCAGACTTTGTACCTAAAATGAGCAATATTCAAACCAAAATCCATTCCATCGGGCTCGTCCATATTTTTCACGTTTGTACGGAATAAAAACGACTTTTCGACGTTGTAATCTTAAATTACAACTGAAAAGTGAAGTACTCGAAGACATCACTGGTGAAGGAATATCTATACGTGAAAAACTAAAGGAACATTAAGTTTTTCATAATTGACTTACAGGTTAAATCCAGTTCTTTTGATTTTGTCGCGTTTTCTTTTTCTTCTCAAAAATCGAGATTTATCTGATAGAAATTGGCACATAACAACATTTTTCTCATTCTTTTTCATCTCCGAAACTTTTTTTTCATCTTTCATCTGCGTATATCACTTTACGGTACACCTCCTTTCCTTTCGATAGTTCCAACGAAACAAAATTGACACATTTCTTCTTTGACTACAGAATGGAGAGACACTTTGTTTTTTGTTTACTATACAAAAAGTAAAACAACATTAACAAAACTAAAAACCGACAAAAGTACTGGAAACAACATAGAAGCGTATTGCATTTGTTTTCTGTTATGTTTCTTTCGTTGTCTTCCTGGCTTCACAGTCGTCCACTGGTTAATGGTGACTTTGTCCATGTTATTTTCAACTTAAGATAACCATGACCAGTCACAATAGCTCAACCTGAAAAAGATAATAAAGATAATTAGTGGAATAATTCCGTAGGCGTACAATTTTACTTAATATTTGCCATAATATTTCTAACCATAATATGGCGCTTAACGGGGCCTAATTTTTATCCTCACTGTAAGGGTATCCAAGAGTTTTCGGGGACAAACAATTGGAGCGTATTTCAGTTTTCAGTTCATTACCGCGGTGAAGTTCGGCCTTGGGCGTCCGAAATAAAATGCTGAGGAAGGACACGCCCGTACGTGACATACGTCAAGTCCGAAGGATATCCGGAGGTAGAGGACAGGATCAGGTCCGTTGAAGGTAATCAAAAGGATTAGTTCGAGTCCAAAGGTACGCGCGTGTTGAGGGGGGGGGGAAGACGTTTGCCAACATAGAAACACAATACAAATATTGAGAAGAACTCTAAACCTCGTTCCGACGGCAAATCCAATATCTTTAAGAATGGCCTGAACTTCGTCGAGCGTTTAGGAAAATAATTGAGCTTTGAAGCTTTGAAAAAACCCAAAAAGATCGTAACCTGGGTTCATTTCACATTCCGAGTCTAAGAAGACAGCTATACCATACTAAAAAAAAATTCTAAATTTGTGGATATTATTTTGTGGATAACTTCTTGATTTATAAAATTCGGTGTCAGAGTTTCACGTATTTAAAACGTCTTGACATTGAACACTCGTAATCGTGTTGCTAGGCGTGACCCCTCCAGCATCTTGATTTTGAATCACCATCGTGACTCATTCGTGTTTTCAACTTCCTAACCCAAAAATATTTAAAATGCTATCAAATAAAAAGTATGATTAAATTCCAATTAAATTCGGTTTCTATTGTTTCCGCACTGCTTCCGAAGTATACATCTATTTTATGAGGATATTTATGCATATATTTAATATTTTGGGGGAGCGGTTATACTTTTTTAATAACTGAATTCATAAAAAACCCTACTCGGTATTTGATAATCACGTAATTACAATAAAACTCAGACATATAAAAGTAGCACGGCGCTTCTGCTACTAAACGCGATACGGATGTGTCTTGTTGGCTTGCCTAACTTACACGCCTTCCTGTAACGCTCATCTGAGCATGAAAAAGACCGTACCAGCCAAGCGGTTTCGTTTTGTTTGAACCATAACGCATTAAATATGATCTTAATATAATGATTTATTATTGAACACAGCTGGATCTACTATAATACAAATATTAACCTAAAAATAGTAATAATAAAAATACAATGGGGGCGCGTAACAGCCAAAGCGCTAATTGAACTCTTAAATACAAATAACGAAGGAAATACGATAAATAAAATAGCATTAATAAGTAAGTGTATAATACAAATATTGTAGTATACATATAAAGTAAGTAATAATTAAATAACTGATCACACTTTAAAATATTTATAGGGAAGTATGCGGGACTATATATCTTTCGTATGTCGATACACTGAACCATTGTGAAGGCACGAAATGATTGGGAGGATGCAAAAAGGGAGGGATTTCTCCATCCAGTAGACTAATTAGCAATCTGAATTAATTTTAGACCTCTCTCGGGCCCTATTATACTAAAGCGATTAGTTCCCTTTTAAGCCAATAATATAAAATAACAAAATTTAATGGGAAGCCAATGACAATGTTTTATACAATTTATCGATTGAAATAAATAAACTTATCGCTTTCTTCATAAGATACGAGAGACGTTATTTGCTAATTAAGGATTTAGTATTTGCTCTACGCAATTTTTCCGGAGTGTTTCAATCAACCGAATCAATATGTTATATATTAGTTGTTTTAAACTAATCGCTTTAGAGTACGCGAGAGATTGGGAGGGGTTAAATTAATTTCAGAGAGCGCTAATTAGTCGATTGGTTCGAGAAATCCCCCACCCTCCGACAGTTTCGGAGTTTCACCGTAATTCAGTGTGTCGACATTGAGAAAGATATAGAAAAGGGGTAGCAGGGGGGGAAGGGGGAGGCGTGTGAAACGTCGGGGGTGGCGTCTGGGGAGGTTGGTGCGAGGGTGAGTGGGGGTGGGGAATCGGCGTCGGTGGCGTCGGCGGGCGGGACGGGCGGGGGCTGGAAGTTTCACTGTAATTCAGTGTGTCGACATTGAGAGGGTGGGAGGGCGGTATGGGGGTGGAGGGGGGGTTGGCGAGGGGGTGGTCGAGGGGTGGCGTCGGTTGCCCCGACGCCGCGACGCCGCCGGCCCACGTCGGCGCCACACTCCCCTCCTCCACCCCTCGCCATCCCCCATTTCCCTTCTCATTCCCCTAATACATGGCCTCCACTCTGCCACCCCCTCCCTCCTCACCTTAACCATCCCTCCTTCCCTCCCTCTCTCTCTCTCTTTCTCCCCGTCCCAATGGTCTTAATCTCTCTATCTCTCTATCGTCGTCATAATTTTTACACGGATTCCTTTTTGGATTTTTTTGTTGCCCATTCCTCCGTCCGCCTTTCTACCCCCACTCCCTTCCCCTTTCCCACCCTCCTTCGACCCAATTTATTTTAGAAGTTACCCGTGCGTTACGTTTCCCGTGTAATTGAATTGCGTTCTAAATTTGTTGAGATCGTTCGCTCCTACTTCGTCCGTGATTTAAAGGACTCGCCCCGTTCGCTCCACTGGCCTACAACTGGACTACTGGATTTCGGCCTCGCCCAAACTATAACCGGATGAGCCGTCTAAATAATATTAAATCGGATAGGCCGTTTTATGAATATATCTTATAAACTGGGAGGTATATTTATTCCCATAATAATTCTAATGGACGTGCAGTATTATTGCAATCACAGAATTTACTCTACTCTCAGAATAGCTATTGTAAACTTTTGATTTTTGTTCTAATCTTATCAAATATAAAAGGAAAATAAGAGCGACTAAGGAAAATATAGCGGTAATAAATACTGAGAATGTGTTCGAGAAGACTTTTCTATATTCAAATTAATATAAGCTCGATTAGCGAGAAATGTCAATTGGCGAAAATGGGGGTCGGAATCGAATCGACTAGTTAGGGAGGTCAACTGTACCAACTACGTAGGTTGGTAACACTGAGGAGGGGCCGGGCGGTATATCAAGGGGCTCCCACTTCCACCCGGGGGCTTGAATTACGCACCGCCACAACCCTGACCGTTTTCAAAAAGTTTTCACTAAGAGGAGGAGCGTCGGCGTCGAGATCAAAAATTTATTGAAATAGCGGCGGGCGTTGGCAGGGGACAGGGTCGGTAAGAGGGGAAGGAGGGGAAGGCGACTTACCGACGCCTAGCCACTCTTCCCCCGCCCACAAAAAAGCCACCCCCGGCCGCCGCCCCCTATATCTCTTCAATTACACCTGACTTCGTGACAGAGTTGAAATATTTCAACAGAAGTTGCTGAGCCACATCCCCGACTTATAAATTAAGTTCCCTCTTAGACCTATTAGATTCCGCTCCAGTTGATCCTTCCGCCCCCAAGAATACGGTTATTGCTCGGCCGGCGGTGTTACTCATCACATTATTTCGGACCCGGTATTTTAAACATTGCGACGAGCGGAGTGGGGCGAAACCAGTTAGTCGCGGCGAAAAACAAGTTTAAATATTATCACGGCGCGATTACCTCGCACCATCGTCGCAAATTTATTTATTTAGGATTTATTTTAGGCTTACCGTCCTCTGTCAATGTGTAGGGTTTCGATTATACGCATCAGACGCGAAAAACTGGTATTACGTTCTTTCATTTGATGTTTGGGTTAAATAGTAATCAATACATAAAATAACAAGAAAACTGCCAAGTAAATGCATACAACTTTACCGGCTGTGGGTCGAATATAATTTTCTTCTTCGCCAAGTTAGAAAAAATTAAGAGGAGTTTTGAAATTTCAGAATTCTATTTTCATTAAATGAAAAAAGAAATTTTTTCAGAGCCATTGCTAAGTCTACAAAAACGGAATCTTATCAGCGAATGTAGTAGTCGCGTTGGAATGGCGCGGACAAATTCTACAAGCTTAATAACCGAGGAATCCTCGATTCCCGGTGGATTTATTTCGAAGCAAGAAGAGAGATGCCTCGCCTCGGCCAGGAATCCATTACCTGGGGCGGGACAAGTCGCGGTGGGGAGACGAACAAATCAGAAATACGAGGAGGCAAAAAGCGGTCCAATAATAACGTCGCTCTAAGGACCGGTTAGCGGGCCCAAGAGACAAATGCCTGTAACGCAAAACCCGGCGGTATAGACAGGCAAAAGCAGGAAAACCATGTCTCATCATCCGAACGAACGGGGCATCGATCAGATCAATAAACAGTCGACTAAAATCGACAGTCGGTCGGTCCATTTTTAGAGGGGGCACCGAGAAATGGCGTTTCGGATTCTGACAAGTTATATATTTTCTCCGCTCCGGAGTTACCGAAACCAATTTGTAAAACACTACCTACTCTATCCTCCTCTAGACTCCTCTCGTTTGTTTCAACTGGCCCCAGGAGTAGAGGAGCAAGCAAAGCCAACTGTATTTAAGATAGAAAAAAACCTATATAATCTATATATGAAAATCATTTCCCCTTTTTGTTATATAATATTCTCTTCTTGATCGTGTTACTCTTGTTAAGTTGAATTACAGGTACCATAATTATTATATTCACTACTAATACCGGTAATAGTACAGTCTAGTAACTTTACATCGATACTAACTCAAGTATCGATCTCGAAAAGATACACGGACTCGAAAGTGGGCGAAAGAAACGTAGGGAGGATGCATTGGGACGATAACGCTGGGGGAGTTTTAAACTGTCTCAATTGGGGTATGTCTGGCGGTTGTGAGCTTTTCTGGGCGCGCTACTTGCCTCCAACAAGCCCTCCTCCCCCTCCTCACTACCAAATGTGCTATGTTGTTTGTAAAGCTTGGAGGAAAGCAACAAGTGACATTTGACCCACCCGCTTTTTCCCCCCTCGTCTTGTTTTCCTTTTAACTCAAGTAGCAGATTCACCCCCCAAGGGGGTTTTCAGGAGCGGAGGTACTTTCAATAATTTCAATTTTTATTTCTTTTTCGCTGAAATTTGAAATGGACTTTCAACAGTCTTGAAATCGGGAATCTTTGGCCCGAGCTGCACATTTTTTAACGTGGTATAATCCTTATTATTTGTGATAACGAATAGAAAATATCCGATCCTGTTTCTTCATTTAAAATTGCAAGTCCAAATGATAAAAAAACTTTTAGATGGATTTCAGTACCAGAAATATTGTTCGCTGCTTTATAAAATTTATGGAAAGGCGCAGTTCGTGACGTCACGATTTTTTATCAGTGAATTGCGTACTATCACATCATAACAATGAATATGAACGAGGACTGAATGAGTTCAAGCGAGCGCCAGACTTCCTATTAAAACCTGCTCCGTAAAACACACGAGTGACCAATAAAAATCCTTCCGCTGATTAAAATGTAATTTAACTGCCTAATGAGTTTGAACTCATTGAAATTAGTGAATATTTATTTTCCGCTATTTCCCCATATGAACTGGTATGAATTCCGAATATAACCATAATTAACGTTCTCTTTTGAGTTGGACAATGTTTAATGCTCCATAAAATACATTAGAACGTAATTACTATCCTGCCACGTTTAGTGGTAATTTTCAAATTGAATTTACGCTAATTTACTTGCAACAGAAAATACAATTGTACTATGTAATAAGAATTGTTTTTATAAATTTTACCATTTCTAGAGCAGAGTGAGCAGTAATCTATTCATATCATGCATACAAATTATCATTCTTCTTTATTTATGCGTGTAAATCATTGTACTTGTAGATCTGTCGAATTCAGTTTTCATAATTAATGGAAATACCGTTTATTTGCAATTTGAGAAGCTTAAATTTCGTAGCAGCGTATAACCAGAAAATTCTGAAACAAAGTTATACGTGGCAATGATTAGGTTGAAGACATCGAGTTCTTCTTCCCCTGTGGTGGAAGTAATTAAAAATCCGATGAACAGCAAACAAATTTTCGCATTGTATCCACCTCCAATTAGGATGTTAACAACAAGAAAAGTATGTTTATAACCGTTTTTATAATTCAACAATTACTGTTTTTGTGCCAATTACTAGCCTATATAAATTTGAAGGAGTAAATTATCCCCAATAGCTATCGTAATTGGGGGGGAGGGAAGGGCTTTTTATCGGCTTTAATTTAGCAGGAGAAGAAGGAACTGTTTAATAATAATACGGGGTGGGGGTGAGGGGCGGAGGGAAAATCATAAAAAGAGCTATAAGGAATAAGGGAGAGGAAGCCCGGCCAAGGGAGAAGGGACACGAGGGCTCAATCGAGCGGAACAAATTTAATGGCGAAGCGACTTCAAACACCGTCGTCCTCCTCAGCTCGGACTTAATTAATTGCCATTAGTTCGAAGAACAGTTATGAAGATCGATTTTATCTTCAAGACGAGGCGCCCCGACCATCTACTCGAGAAATTGGGGGCGTCGTAGTCGGCCCAGTGATTGATGGCACAGAGAAAAATATTACGACTTTATTATTATATAAATTCATTCCGGGCATAACAATGGAGTTTTAACCCAAAACGTTACCACTATAGATGGTTTCTTTTATATTTAATTTTAGCAATTGGAGTCACACAAAATTCTCGTATTTAGCCGTCGAGAATAACTGTTTTTGCCGTTATTTAACTTTGCGAATATTTTCTATCCTTGCCATATTACATAAGAAATATAAAATGTTGACGAAGAATTATGCATAAATAAATTTCCAAATATTTGTGTTCGATTTATTTTATTATTTGTTAAATAATGTAGGCCCGAATCATTATCGTATTGAGCCATTATGGTGTTATGTTATATAATATGAATCCGCAAGGAGTATTTAGGTGGTTTCATATATTTGCATAGTATAATTAATAAACGGGGGAATCTTTTTTTTTGTTTATTAAATAATGATTATGCATGGAATAAATTCATGAGAGTTCAGGCACCGACGTTTAGCGCGGGCCATTTAACGGTATGACACATTCTGATGATTAAGCCGAATAAGAAAGTTTGTAGAGTGAAATTAAAAGTTATCAATTCAATCATTTTAAAATATTTCATGCCCGGAAAAAGTTTGACTCTTTACGCAAAGAGTTTGAACATTGAATCAATTTTTTTTTTACGAGTATTAAAAACGTACGCATTTTAAATAAATCCACTATATTGTGAAGCAAGGAAGCATACCCCATTTGCAGTTTCGTCCAAGTAATTGGTGTCCTTTATTTGATCAATTCGAAAGGGGGGCAATAACTGCCTACTGACCGTTTCTACTGTTCGATTGAAATTAGAAAAGAGTTTTACTAGTATTTGGGTTTTTTAAATAACGCGTTATTTAATACCTATATCGTTTAATACTTCAAGAATCATTCATTGCATTAGATCTGGATAGATTTGAGTAAGGTTCTTATGGTAAAGTTTAATATACCTGTTTTGTGGTCTGCGAGGGGTTGGAATACTGTAGGTTCGTGATGTTTCTGTCTCCTCTCGCTGGTTTGGTCTTTTGCGAAACCGGTCTAACAAAAGACCAAACCAGCGAGAGGAGACAGAAACATCACGAACCTACAGTATTCTTATGGTAAACATTTTTCAGGATTCATTATAATTATTTTAACCGATTATTAGGTTTGGCTAGTTCCGAAATAATCAAGGGATTCCTGTCCGTGGTAAAGCAATGTTAATGATACCGATTGGGCAGAAGAGGTCGAAGTCGGGTTTGCTATAAATGAAAGGGAGGGTTTGCCTACTGACCGCTAGTGGACCCAGGAGTGTCCCGAGAAGGGGGGCTGTTCCTGGGAGGGCTGCGGGCCGGGCTGCTGGCCGAAGTTGAAGTCCAGGGTGCCGTCCATGCTGAGCTCGTGCCGGATGACCTCGTCGACGTTGCACTCGAACGTGCCGTGCAGGGGCAGTGTCTCGATGTTGATGTTGAGGTCGTCCAGCATGGAGGGGTTCAGCGTGCCCATCAGCTGGCCCATCATCGTCATCGCCGGCGGGGACGGGCTCTCCGACGTCTGGTATTCTGTCTGCACACCACCGATATCGACTGAGTAAAACAGGTTTCCGAATATATTCTGCGAACAACTCGCTAACATTAATTCTTCTTTCGCCTCCAATTGTAACGTCCTATAACAATTTTACCGGGAGCCGATTCCATTATATACGATTTTTATTCGGATAAGCGGGGTATATCATCACTCTTTTCTGTCTCCGAACTTATCTTTAAATTAGATCGGTTACAGTATTCCGTCGGTACTCTCAGTCACTGGACGTTGAGGTTACCTCGTACCATTATTTGGTTTTCCTGTTTTTCCTTAGGTAAAAATTCAGTGAGGTAGGAGACTATCTCGCTACAATGCTAACAGTACTCGGGAGTGGCATTGAGGATAACGAGATGTTAGTGTATTAAGAGCGAACGGAGGAGAGGAGATACAGAATGGGACGAGTGATGATATTTGCCGAGGGGCCGAGGAGCCGGAAGGGAATTTGCTAATACCTTGAGGGTGACAGGGTTGGTAGATGTGCAGTGGCAGGGCTGGAGGTGGCGGTTGTTGAGGGGGCAGGGTTGGGGGCGGTGTAGGCCGGTGCGGGCCTGTAGGGGGCGGCGGGGGGTAGGCGAAGGTGGAAGGAGGGCCGGCCTCCTGGCCTAGCCGCATCGTCTGCTCGAGGCTGCCCGCCAGCTGTTCGGGCCCGTAGTAGCCCTGCTGGTGGCCCTGAGGAGGGCCCCCCTGACCGCCGGCACCGGCGCCCGCCCCGGCCCCGCCTCCGGCCGCCCCGCACCCGCTCCCCCCCCGCCTCCTGCGCCGCCCCCACCGGCACCCGTGCTCCACTCTCCCTCCGCCCCGGAGGGGATCGGCGACAGTCTGCCTCCCGAAGAGGAGTTCGACGAAGCCCTCGGTCGGAAGTCGGGACTGTAACAAAGAGTACGCAACATTATAAACTCACAGCGGGCAATTACATATCGTTTATAAACCACCCAATTGACAGAATCCATATCCTATCCATATCCTAACGACCATAATTAAAAGATTTCGAATTTCAACATGCGACAATATCTACCGAATATTAAACAATATTATTTCGTTAATTTCTATGCGGCCGGGACTATTTATACTACAGCTGTAGTAACTGCTTAATAATAAAATGCGTATATATGTATTCCAATTGAATACCTTGCATCGTACGGTTCCCGGGCGATAATGGTAAGAAAATTTAGTATCCATTTTTTTGTCTACAATTCTTCGTTCAACTCAAAATTATTTGTCACTCCGCGCACCGGTTCGGGGGCGATTTATTAACGTGTAGATAAAAACTGGAGGGCGGACCGGAGATGGATTATATGGGAGAGGTTTTGAAACAGGGATTTTCTATTATCCATATACCGGTGTGTGGGGGAATGTGGGCGGAGAAGGGGTGAGTCAGTCTGGAGCCCGACTGGTGGTCTAGTTAGATAAAAAGCGTCCCCCGGCCCCGACGACTCACAATTCAAATCCCCCTCCGACCCCTCACCCCTACCAGTCGATATACACCTCTCTTATTGGTTACTATTTGGGCCAGACTTACCGGCAGCCACCTCATCATCATCATCATCATCGACCCGCCACCAAACGCCGGCTTAGGTTTAAAATACGGTTTTTAAAGGTGAATACATTACGCCAATAACCGATAATCGATCGTAGTCTTTCGACCTTTGAAGATAAATGTAGAAAGCAGGTAAACTGTTAACAATTTTGGGGTAACGAAATTTGCCTATAGTACTTGAGAATGGATAACACCCGACAAATTTCGTTTAATCTCCATCTAATCTGAATCTTATAGGGAACATTTCGATCGATGCTATACTATAAGGAGAGGAAGTGTACTCCATCCGGCATTAATATATGCAATCGAACTGACTCTTCTATTCGTTTCTGTTGGGGCCGCCCCCACCGTCCCGGGACCTCAACCATGCCCTGGCAACGTCAACATCATCAGCAACGAAAATGGCCGAAATGCGGCTATAAATAATAAATTCAAATGTAACCTACATTCCGGGCGAGAGATTTCCAAGATTGGATTGGTTTTCAGTCGCGATACGCAGAATATTGGACGCGTCATGGTTTTCGTTATTTCAGCCTACTTACTTTATTTTCCACTGTGTTCAGAGCGAATTCTTCGGCCGATTTATAATATTTTACTCTCTTTTCTCGCTACAGCTACTTTTACGGTTGAACTTAAAGCGGAAGTTGAAAACCTTTGCGATTCACTATTAATTACATGATTTTCAAAAGATTTGGCATATATATTAACGTATAACAATTGTATTTGTACACTTTTTTTATAGCAAAGTACATTATTTTCTGTACTAGTTTGCCAGTCGAGATTATATCAATACAGTAATGTAGTGGTCTCTTCTGGATTCCGGGACGCTTTTCCATTTCGGACCACGGACCACTTAAAGTTTCAACGAAGAAAATTTCGCCCGTTCAATTTTTGATGACCTCGATATTTCGTTCGGGCAAGGTTCGAGCGGAGCCCTCACAACACTTGTTTTTAAGTTTTGTCTAACAAAATCACCGGAGCCGTGATAAGGAAGTCGGCTCCTACCTGGGCCTCGTAGTCAGTTTCGAGAGATGTTCGTTACCTTGGGGGTCATGATTGGAGAATGATGCTATTGCGTAAATTCATAATACTCCAATTAAATTTCGAATTAAAAACATTTTTGAAATTATCTTCCCAGGACAGTATCAACGAAGGATAGTCTAAAATAATTGAGGAAATAAGATTAATTACTTGTTTTCAATTAATACTTCTCATTAATACTTATAATTAATTGCGTACAACGAATCCCTACAGGAAACATAGTACCTATTTAACGAACATAAGGAATTAACGCTCCATTCTTTACTATTTAATTAAAATTTGCAATTAGATGATAATTTCGCCGGCCAGCAGGAGTCGTAACTGAGGAGTCGTAGCCGCTCCTTACTACCGAGTTGTGCCCCAATATCCCGCAATTGCAGAAATCTCCCTGAATTGTTGTTGAATTCCCCTGTCATCTCATAACTTGTATTTTAGTATATTTTTACACTGGAAGGGTAAGAGTTGTAAATAAACCGCCGAATGGAATGAGAGATGCACATTAGAATTTTTGATTACTTATATGAACTAATGACGACATAATTTCGAGCTTCTCTCCAGTTCTCAACACTTGCTTTTTGATAAAGTCAAGTTTTAAACACTCTATTCGTCCCTTCTTACGCGTAGTTCAGTTTTTGTATTAATGGTATAATAAAAATTAAATCGATGCATAAAAATAATGTACCTGAGTTGAAAGCCGAGTAGTGGAGAGTCGGGGAACAGGTCTAGGCTTTCTGAGATTGAGGAGGATGGACTGGGCGTGGCGTCGAGGCCGCTCCTGAGGGCCTCCACCTTCTTCTTGACGCGGCCCCGCCTCTTCTCGAACTTGGAGGTCTCCATCGAGGTGGCCCTCCGCCTTGCCGACTTGCCGGGCTTAGCGTCCGGGTTCAACACCCACCACGAGGACTTGCCCGTACCCTCGTTCTGCACCCGCATGAACCTGTTGTGCAGCGACAAGTTGTGCCTGATAGAGTTCTGAAAACAGAAAAGGATTGAACCAGATTAGCGGAAGTTTTGGACGATTTATAATACCTCGTCTAGATTATCATATATTAAAAAGGCTTCCGAAAATAAAACTGGATTTTCACCGGAGAGTTTCATTATTGTAACTAGTTTTATAATACACATTCTGAAAACACATTTACTTATCCTTGTTTGCCTAATTGCAGTATTATTCATGTACTCTTTATGATGGTAAGAACTTTACCATCATATCAAGAGCAAAGACAAGAATGTTTTAATAATTAGGAAATTTGTATATATAGCATTCTAATTACGATTAATGTTTTAAATCCGACGGTTCATTTAATTTTACAAGGGCTCTACCAGTGCACAATAAGTTCTCAAATGTCCGAACCGAAAAGCTTTACTGTTCGGGTCGGGCTAACAAATTTGCGAAGCCTTTTTACTAACCTAATTTGGAAAAACAGTTGAGACGTTTGTCGGCGAACTTGTTAAAAGCCACATAGATTAGGACATCGTGAAGGGGGCCCAAAGTGACTTAAACCAGTCGGGTGGTTGGGGGCGGGGGGTGGTGAAACTTTTAAAGGGGACCAACACGGGAACTCCAATAAAAATAACCCTTAAACTTGACAAGTTCTAAAAATCAAAGTCCAAAAGCTCCTTTAGTCGCCGCCACATAAAATGGCGATAAAACTCGCCGCGAGACCTCCCCCCTCCTTTCTTTGGGGCCGGGGCTAAATACGGAAAGCGGTTTTCCGGCGAAATGGACGCTCAGATGGCATCCGCAGTTTTCACATTTTATTTTTTCCCCGGGTCCATAGTGGCGAGCCCATTTATGATCGGCAGCGCTAAGATTTGGGTAGTAAAAATAAAAAAAGAGCCGGAAAATTATAACTGCCGCCTAAATTAGTGGAACGACCGTTTCCTATCACACAACGATGAGTTTAATCTTTTCCAACTTTTCCTTTTTGTTTTCCGTATCTTCGACTACGGTGGTAATTTCTTGAAAAATGCAGGAAGTGGTAGAATAATCTCACTCGAAAGGTTGAATAAATTAGTAAATATGTCCTAACTTAAAATGAAAACTGATGGATAATTTCCACCCTAATATAGATATCAGAGCTACCAATTGCCTTTCGATAATTAGAAACGATTCTGTAAATTAAAATAAACGGACAATTGGATTGATGGAAATGGTGTAATAACTCCTATCAAAATGAGGTAAAATAATTGAATAAAGAATGAGGGATAATTTAGTTGAAATTGCTCCTATTTAATGTTTTTTGTTCAGGATATATTGTTCTTCGGTATTGTTCGCAAATACGGTCAGCTGCAGTTATAATGAGTCCGGAATATTCGAAGGATTTTTTTTTTTTTGGCTATTGGCCGTCTCGGTAAAGGGATCCAAGTCCGTGTACATTTCCATGTATATACGCTTGAAAGAGAACCATCTCAAGAACACCTAATTGGAGAGCCGCCAGAAAAACTCATTTGGATTCGTAACGGGGAAATGTTTTACAGGGAAATCTGCCTTCGGCAATTTCCTGAAGGAACATTAGCCGACTTCTTTTAGAGAACCGTAACCAGTTTTTAGGTCAGAACGATTGAAAATGAAGTTGTTGAGTGTATAATAATATTCTTTTTTTTTTTACTAAACAGTGATAGCCCCCGCAGATAGAAAGTCCGGTCAAGAATCATATATTACTTTACCCGATAAAGATTTCAACAATAAAGGCGTTCACTGCAGAAGTTAAGAGGTTCACTGCCTGGAGCTCAAACTATATTCCATAGGAACAGTCTTTTACTGAACATATAAAACTAAGATTTACCGTGTTATTTTGTAAAATTTGGAATGGACATCTAATGAAATAAGTGGAAAATTCCAATGATTTCTCAATTCTTAGGTGGGTGGAGGGTAACTACCACTTTTACCCCTCTTGTATACCCCACTGACCACAGCGTGAAATCCCTGTGACCGAAATACCCTAATACATTGATAGGCTCAGACATGATGAATCTTACTCGTCCGAAGCGCCCCATAACGCGCCCCATACCGCTGGCTCCGTCTCGGTCATGATGAAAACTACTTTATAAAACATAAAATACTTCTCCTCTTTACGAGCCCCCGGTTACTTACAGGCAAACCGAAAGAAAAAAGAATTTTACGATTCCTCCCCGGCCCGCTCCCCCCTACAGAACGCTAGGTTTTATACCGGGGGGATCTATAAATAAATATGCGGTCCGAAAAAGAGCGGCCGCCCGAATGTCGGACAAGGACTAGCCCGCGGGGAGCCGAGTTGAAAAAAAAGTTCTCGCTCAAATAAAAATAAGACAAGTGTCCGAAAAGCTTTCGGCTCTGAGGAGACGGAACGAATAAGCTTTCAAGTTTTCTTGAGGCCGAGAAGAAGTGGGACAAAAACGCCTCCGTCCTACGGCCGCCCCTCAATTTATAGGGTCCGTCCGCCCCCGCACCACCGCCGCCGCCTAATGTCCGCGCGCAGACGATCCTAATAAATTCCGGAGTATATCGGCCGAAAGAAAGGGTCGGAGGTACGTATCTCGCCGGGGCACAGAGTTGGCCAACTCTTCAACCCCCTCTCCCTCGTTTCTCTCTTTCGGACGCGCGACGAAGTCTTCTCAGAGTTGAAATCCCCACCTCGATAATTATACGTTCCGGACTTGAACGATTCGAGATTTTTCCAGATCGTGATCCCCACAAGAAGGAAACCTCTATTGCAATTCCCGAAGGACAGGCTACTGAAATATAACAAAAAAATGAATTCATCCGATACAATCTTTAAGAATATCCCAACCACTGAATTAGAGTTACATACAAAATGAGCTGCACTTACAATAATTAGTTCTCCTCAGTATAAGTTGTTTAACAATACTGTTTTTGTCACACCTACATACTTTATTTTACCGACTTTACGATAGAAGAATATTTGTCAAGGCATTGAGGTGGGGTGGGGGAAGAAGAATCAACTAACCAAAGAAACCCCAACTTTTTTGATTTTCTATTAAATCAAGCAGCAAGAACGACATATAGCCTTGCGATGGACAAAGTAATTTTTCCATATTCGGCTCAAGTTATAGACATTTTTCGTTTTTCACAATTCATTATGCTGTCCAGCCACTGTTTGGTAATCGCCCTAACGGGAAACTCAAGTGAATCGTCTCAATAATTACGACCGTGCGGATCACGAACTCTGCAGCGCGCCCCCCTCCCTACCTTTTTTCAGTTTTGCCCCAGTACCCATTCTGAATATCTTATAGCGGGCGGAAAGTTTTTGCAAAAGGTCAACCGTACTAACTTATGGCCGGTTCTAGTTCCGCCGGTGGACTTTTTATTTTTTTTATTATTTCTTCTTTTTTTTTGGAGCCCTATCAAAATTCCCCGCCGGTCCTCGGATGGGGGGGGGGGTGGAGGAGGGCTCCACACAAAGGCGGGAGTATAACTCATGCAGCCGCCCTACTCGAGTCTCATCCCTTAGAAAATCTGCCACGCGGTTTGAAAGCCGCGTCACAATGGGGGCCTCGCTTTTTTCACATTTTAACGGCGCCCACCTCGCCGGAAAGATTCTTCCGAACGGCACTGTTTGTCCTCGCGTCTCCAACATAATTCTCTACGCAATTAAAGAAGAAATTTAATTATTCCCAAGTAAAAGTGTGTAACCGCATCCCCAACTTACTGCCGTAAATTTCGCCTCTTGTTAAAATTGCTGGTGTCCCGATGCGAATTATTTCAATATTAATTCGCGATTGTACGTTTTCTGTTCTGAAATGAAAAAAGTGCTTTCTTAACTTGGAATTATTTTCCGAATTTCGACCACGGTGTTAACTTGGAGGAAAAAATTCTTCTACATAAGAAGGGCCAATTTTAGGACGGAAAAGAAGGCCGGGTATTGAAACGGGTCAGGCCCCGGCTAGCTTTGTGTCGCCCGGCTACAGGCTCGGAATTTTGATGTGACAGCTAAAACTTCCTCTGGCACAACTAGAAAATCCAGTTTATTCCCTATCATCCCATACGCTGCATACGAGGCGCAAGTTTTACCCATATCGGTCACCTCAGTTTAAGATGTTATATTTGATTTTCAGACTATACGATTAAATGAAACAGATAATTTACTCGAATCATATACCTGATTATGACTTTTTCTACGGATATCGTACATAAGGAACTCCCGTATAGAAACCTTTGATTATTTATAACGCAGTGTCGGAATATTTATGGACCCGAAAATGGCAGCGAATGAGATTCGCCGTCGGAGAAAAATAAAAACTGATAAGAATCACTATAACTTTTCAGTAGGACCATTATATTATGCGAGTTGGAACAATTCGCGAAACAGATTGTCATCTGACCGGAATTCAAATTAATCATTCGGTATTTATCTTGTGAAGGAGAGATTGTAAAATTTCTTTTATAAATTTAATTCTCCGTATGTATAATCGTAATATTATTTTCGGGCTTTTAATTTCTTTTTAACGGAACCGAACGATTGCTGTCTTGTTTTATTTGTAAAATTCGCGCGATGCGAACGACTTAAGCTCGTACGGGGCCTTACCCCATACAACGAGCTCAGTGAATGATTAAACGAGCATCTGAACGACCGTTCTGACGCTTGATGGAGCCTTCCAGAATCGGGGGTTTTGTTCGAAACCCGGGGTTTGGGTGGGAGCCGACGCCGTCCTCATGGAGGGGAGTAAAGGAGGGGGATGGAAGGGGAAAGAGGGGGGGCAGACGGCGTCGCGGCGCCACCCCCGCACCCCCCCGCCACCACTCCTTTCATGCTCTACCAACCTGATCCCATCCACTGATTGTTCCAACCCTGCGTACAGAGCGAGAGAGAGAGAGAGAGAGAGAGAGAGAGAGAGAGAGAGAGAGAGAGAGAGAGAGAGAGAGCGGCTCGGCTATTTTAATTCGGGCAAAAAGTGTTCGCTACTCGTAAAATTCCGGAATACACAATTTAATATCCGGACATAAAATTCGCTTCTAATCCCTGATTAGCATTCCCCCCCCGCCCCCGAATCATTACATCAAAGTACATATCATAACAATAATAGCATAAAACATTTTCGGCGTTTATTGTTCCTAATTTATGGCCAGGAAAAAATTTTATGTTTTCTCCCCACTTATTTCAAGAATGGGTCAAGAAACCGTCAAAAATGGGTTTAAATATTTTAATATACCAACCGGTCCTTGAATCTGCTCTCGTATTGACGATTGGCGGCCGATAATAGTTAAAAAAATGGGATATCTGAGGAGGTGGCGTTATATACATATATTATAAAGGGGGTTTGTAGGGAGGTTTAGTGGGTTGCGAACCGGTGACACGGTTGTCGGTTCAGGCCGGAAACCGATTGGCCGTATTTCAGCCGGCAGACAACCAACATGTTAATAACATGGAAATTTATCTGAATCGTCTGTCTCGGAATTTTCTTTGAATGTTTATCGCCTCCGAACGGTGGGAGGGTGCCCTCGCGTTTTCTTTCCTCCTTTTGTTAAACCGAATTCTCTTTCGCCGTCTTCCTATTTCGAATTTATGGCCGCCGGTTCTGTATACTAATTTTTTTCTTGTACCGTTTCCCCTCCCCCACCCCCTTTTCAGTCAAACAAAGCGATAAGTCTCGAAATGTATTCGAAGAAGAGGCCAGACAGTTTTTTTTCCCCTTTCCTACGCCGGGCGGAAATTCTCAGCGAGAAATACGATTTTTCGAACCGGTGTGTGTGTGTGTTTATATTGTTTATAGTGCCAAAAATATATTCCACGCAACAGTTTGTAATTTTTTTTAAAGTGTTCCGGAGCCATATTTGAGATCCACTCGTTATATTCAAATTTTCAACCGAATGAACAGTTGGTCTACCACCAGAAATCGACCGGCCTCAGGGCGGTTCTAACCGTTAGTATTTTTCCTTGAATCGCCTTTGCACAAAGATACAAAAAATCTGAACTACATTCTTAAAATTACT
The DNA here is from genome assembly GCA_019843655.1 of Lethocerus indicus. Classification (NCBI taxonomy): domain Eukaryota; kingdom Metazoa; phylum Arthropoda; class Insecta; order Hemiptera; family Belostomatidae; genus Lethocerus; species Lethocerus indicus. Next base: position 5,553,570 of record JACDQD010000006.1, read on the forward strand.
TGTAAGAGATGTCTCGGCCATTTTTATTTCATTTTCAGACGGTAAATTTTAAATAAAAAAGGAAAGCGTACTTTTGTACATCATATAGAACTTTCAATATTTGTTTATTATCTTCTATTTGATCAAACGAAATTTCTTTCTTATACACTGAAAATACTGATGATATGCTCGGGGTTAACATTCAAATTCGCTTCATTCGTAACTCAGCGAAGGTGCACGAATGAAGAATGACTCTGTAGGTGTATCTCGTTTACTCCGGCGGCAGACAAAGAAATTTCCACTAAATTGATATAAATCAGGCCAGTTTTTTCTCTCCGTTTCCATTTCGGTTGGGCACGGTACAAAACAAGTAACTATTGTTCGGATTTGGTAACAATGGGAACCCGACAGGGAGGAGACTTCTGTCTGACTCTGTAATAAATTAGGATTAAATTCGGGTTATTCTCGAAACTGTTATTGGAGAACGCTCCAAACGAAAGGCGATATATGGAGAATATTTCAAGTTGGTCATACCGCATTACACATTTACAAGGAAATATTAAGGATACATTGAAACGGCGCTAATGAATCCGGCAAATTATTCGGCTAGTCTAAAAGAAATTGACGGAGTCACACTGATTAAATCGGAAAACCGAGAGCTTCGTATTTTAAAGAAATAAACTTTCAGGGGTACAAAAGAAAAGTTTGTTTTACAAGGTTCTCAGTATAATGAAAATCTATTGACGAGAAAACCTTTGATACCTTCGCCCATTTTCGAACAAACGAGGTCGGAATTGTACATTTATTGTGCGAAATAAATCTGTCCGAACTCAAAGGGGGGAATTAACTGTTGGAGGTTTTGTAAAAGATTCTAATGACGAATTATACACGTAACTAGGCTTTAGAGGGGGGGATATTGGCGGGAATCAATAAAGTGAAAAATTGAATTGAATTCAGGTATTTGACGAAAAACCATCCCAATTATGCGAACGGCTGAAAAGAGAAGTGGGAAAGGGGGGCGATTGGGAAAATTTTTGAGGTATAAGGTGTAGCATTTAGTCCAAACTGTGCTTTATGATGCGCCAAAAGGATTCGGAGCAGTTCAGAGTTTAATATCGAGAAAGAGATTAATTGGGACAAGACATGGAAAAACTAGCAATGAAAGGACGTGATATATTCATTAATATATGAAGACGAAATTAAAAAATTTGGACAAATCGAACGGGGAGAAGCGGTTAGAGAAGGCCCTAACGCCGCGTCCTAATTAGGCGGGGTGAGGGAACCCGAATGACGCCGGCCGCCCGACTGATACTAGCCCGCAATACACGACGGCATTTTGGTCAAGTATACACGGCAGGCGTACACCTCTCAGACTCGAAACGGCTTTTGTTGGTAAATTACAATATTATATTTAAGTTTTAATTATTTCAAATTAAGGAAGGCTTCGCGTTGTGAAGATATCTCATTGGTTGAAGAGAATTAATGGTAATAACAGAAATTCATAATTCGGGCCGCCTAACAACGTAACGGACTAAATAAATTAAAGTGTCGGATATTACGTAATAAGGATGATATAAAATTAAAAGAATTCTTTCAATATAAATAAAATAAGATGTGTGGGGTAGATTCTCAACAATAATTCGATCGGTTTTTCAAACGAATCCGATATTATTCCTGTTCTAGTGAGTGGACTAACTTTTGAGTTATACAAAGGCACTGGCCCCGTTGAAATTCGAAAGATGAAAATTTCAAGACCGCCGAGAGAGCCCCCACCGCCACCCTCACCACCACCCTCAACCTTCCTACGGGACAATGCAAAGATGGGGGAACTAAAAAGAAGAGAGATGTATATGAAAGCCTTAGGAGGGCATAATGGGATTAGACCGGGAGTGACAGGAAGAAAGACGGGGTGGCGGAGCAAAGTGAATTAGGGTTAAGACTGCGGGGGTTGAACTGCAAGAACTTAGGGACCGGCAACCCGGCAACACCCCGCCCTTTCCACAACACAAGTTCCACTAACAGCATAGTAAGTGCAACATTATTTAGAACACCCATCGACGTTTACATTAGAAAAGTTAGCAAACAAGAAGATCGCTCCTTTCTGACTCAAAATACGTCTTTCTTGTATTCTCTTGTACGTCTATTTGAATTATATTAATAATTATTCGTGGAAAAAATTATATTACGTTTTTATTTAGTTATTTACAGTTATTAACGCTAAACTTATTGTTACATTTTCTTCGAAGCATCTTACTTTTATTACCGCTAATTAATTGTACTGAAAAATATTTTATTCCACATGTTGCGGCCACTGAAGGAAAGGAAGACAGTCGCAGCTACGTGCCGAAACAATTTTTTTGGCCCTTTCAGCATTAGAATAGATTTTAACGCATGAAAGTCCTTTTAAACTCGACTCGGAGGACTTTTACTCGACATTCCACTATTTACTGACGTTGTAAGGGAGGAATTCAGATTATTTGCAGGAAGGGTTTTTTCGCTGGAGGAAGCCGACGGCGGGAAAGGGCCAACGATTCAGTTCTGAGCGAGAGGTTGACCAGGCAGTATTGAGAGCAGAACTCTCTCGAATGCCGACCAGAATGGAGAATCAAATAACAATATAAAATTCAAAACATTTCAATTCTATTAACTAAGAAACCAGGCTGACAACGAGTCGGCTACTGTAAATGGGCCGCTTTAGACCGACAGCAGGAAGGATAATTCGAACCGACCGCGTAACCAGAAGAAGATTAACTCGTGAGGCGTGGTAGAGAGGGGGGAATTACTCGGATGTTGATTGATGGGCGGTGGATAGAGACACGTGGGTATTTAGGAGGCATGGCGTGATGCGGGGCTTCGAACCCGGAGCGGGCGGCAGGCTGTGAATCAGGAGTTGGCACACGGTCACCGGCCGGGTAACACTGCTGCCAACTATTATAAATACTGGTGGCATTATAATGAGACCCCCGCTCCTCCGGCACCCGGATACCGCTCGCCGCGATGTCCGTCTTCTTGAAATCCAAATCAGATTCATACAAGATGGGCCGTTCGGTCGGTCGCTTACATTTCGCCACCGACCGAATACCGCAATAGGCCGAGGCGGGGTTGAAAACTTCAATGTTTGATCTCCCCAATTATAACATTTATTCATCGACTCCTGAAACTAATCGCCGTTACCCTAGAACAACGCCCTGCTGCACGCCATCAGAATTCAGCACACTGAACCGCGCATATTTCTAGATTTATTACAGTCGGACTGAAAATAATAATATCGATACCGCTACTGAACTCGCATCTTGTGTGAAGTCATTCTCGAGGCGATGTACGCGAAAAAAACCCGGCGTTCGGCCGACAAGAACTTCCCTTCTGCTAATGACTCCTAATTCGGTTTCCTGCTTTTCCCACTGTTCGGACCGATGTTTTCGAGCGAAACAGTACGCTTATCAAACTCAACTTCTTTATAATATTTAACCACATTTAATCGAGCGGTCTTTTGGGCCCCGCATGTTTCGATATTGCAATGCTAAAATTTCGAAATGTATCTAGAACTTAATGATTTAAAGAACTAATTAAATAACCCGGAAATAATATTATACGCAAGCAAACATACTCATTGTCTACTGTCAGGAGTAGTTTATTAATCTGACCTTAAAACGTAGGAAAGTGCAACGTGAAATTACTCCAAGAAGTAATTTAAATTAGGGCCATGAAATGTACCTGCACTGCTGTAATTTCGCCCTGACGCCAGCTATTAAACGTCCGCGCTGTTATTGAAACATAAAATATGGCGTAATGACAACGACTACCGATAGTACCGAGTTTTTATGGGATTCGATAGTAGGTTAAAATTGATGTTCCACTTAAACATTCCACGGGTGGCGCTTCGGCTTACCGAAAACAAGACGGCGGGAAATTAATGCTTCGCACGATAAATGGGGGTCCGGGTCAAGCTCCCGGCATAGATCAAGCCTATTTTAACTTATATTTTTCAACCTGGCTCTGAAGCAATATGACAGTAGACGGTAAACGGGTTTCAAGAAACGATAAAGTTTAACGACAAACGCGGCGCCATAATTAAAAATATTCGTAGATATTTTATTACCAATTTGTCAATAATTATTTCACTCGTTAAATGTAAATACACCCCATAGCTGATCTATGCAAGAGAATGTGTGTTGTCAGTTCGGAGCCTCAATATTTCATTATTGTTAGAAATGAAAAACCCAGTAGTTTTATACAAATTTTACGATAACACATTTTTTTAAATTACAAAATGCGGAATATTTGCCGAAACCTACGCATCTAAACTCCCCCCCGTATACTCCGCTCTGATAATAACCGAATAACCTTAACGACTTATCTCGTGTGATCCCGGATAATTGTTAAATAACTTGACAAAAATTTGACGGAAATTATTATATAATTCCCAAGATAGGGGAACAATTTCTGTGGTCCGATAAAAGAGTGTCCGCGGAGGTTGTCGACGCCAGAAATGGGAGCGTGACGCAACCAGAGGTCGCTCCCGTAGAGGCCAATTTATCATCGGCTAACCCGGTTTTAATAATCGGACGGAAAAATCTCCTTATTGACGAGAAATCCCTCTGTCGGACACAGAGCCCGGCCCCGAATGCAATTTTCAATAGTTCTATTTCGCCCACAGCATTTATTTACTTATTTTTTATATATATATATAAAAAAATCTCCCCTTGAAACGGGACGATAACAATTTTATCTGTCGACAGATTTATCGACGGTTAGATATCCCCGCATCGTTGAATACCACTACTAATAGGACTTTAACAAACGCTCGAGAATTTAAACTGCCTACGTTGTCGAGCACGTGTTCGGCCCAATTAATTAACAAATTTCCAATAAAATACTGTATCGATTTCACTATTTCGGAGTGTAAAATTAAATTCGGTTTCACGCAGTTGCAAAGTTTAACTGTTGTTGCGTATTAGGAAGTAATTTGTTAGTGTGGCATTGTTGAAAATCAATTTCATCGACGATTGCATCGGCCAGGTCATGGCGGGGTCAAATAAAATTGATGATGTATCGAGGAATGTTCAGCGGATCGTAAAACCAGTTGAAACATGAAATCTGCGGAGTCGTTTGAGCCCATTTCGCAACTGACCGCGATCTAAAAATGGCAAGATATAATAACGTTTTGTTGATTCTCGAAAAGCTCAGGTATATAGCAGATCCACGAGTTTATACACGTGTTATAATCGGAAGGAAAAAAAACGTCGATTTGGTTTGGTAGTTTGGTCTTTTGCTAGACCGGTGTCGGCTGCTCGCCATCTTCAGTAGCGGTGTTAGTCACTTTGGCACTTTGGATGTTTTTTGGGCATCCTCACTGCACTGTGACTTGTGTGTATATATACGTGCCTTGTTATTGTGTTTTTTGGAGTGTGGTTTGTCTTCTTTGGGTTCGGAGGGAAAAAGTGTAGTTTGTTTACTGTGATGTTGATTTTTTCTTTTTTTATGTATAGGGACCTAATTTCCGATTGTACCCACGTGGTTTCCTGTTTATCCAAAATTTATTGAAAAAAGTTTTTTTTTTAGTAATCTAATTAATCGGTGCAAGTGCACCCAACGAACTTTAGTTAAGTATATTTCCGCACCACACTCAGGGGGGCGCTAGTGTCACAAAAATCGTTCTTTGAGTGCACCGATAAACTAGCGCCCCGTGAGTGTGGTGCGGAAATGTACTAAAAACCCGACCGACCCAGTAGTCATAAATTCTTCCATCTCCCCATCAGCTATAAACGTCTAGCAGGCATTATTTTTTAGCTGGAGTTGTTGAGTCCCGAAGCCGTTAACCGACTGTAAAAACGTTATGTCAATACGAATGGGTCGGAGCGGGTTAAAAAGAGAAAAAACCTATAGAGGAATAAGTAATTGCAACGGCAATCTGGATCAAGGATAAATTGGCTCCGGGGGAGAGGGTGGGTGGTTAGAAATAGTAAAAATTCCCTCGCCCTCGATAAAATTTCCTCAGCGGACGGGAGACAAGCAAAATAACCCCCTCACCACCCTGATGTTTCCCATTTATTATTAAAAACGTTATATTATAAGCGGGAAGATCAAAAGTACAGAATTCGCGTACCGTAATTAAACTGTACAGTTAGCCCAACAGGAAAGACGGATAAAAACATTCGACGAAAGGAACGCAGATCGCATTGAGAGGTCAACATTTGGAGGACGTTATGAATTTATTACGTACACGGAGAAATTAAGAAATTAAGTGAACTCAGAGATCGAAATTATTTACATACGAAACATTCAACGGTCATATTATCCAATGTTATTTATATTTATTATGTCCGAATTGAGTATGACAAGCTCTTGCCTGTCCAAAGTGCAATTTCCCAATATAACCTTCAATTTCCCAACAATCTATTCAACTTTTTAATGAACATCGATAGAACGTATGTCGTCGATTTTCCTATTTCTCGCCAATTTAATCTCAATCTGCATCTCCCTATAATGGATTTGATCCATCGCTAAATGAGCCTGATCTATCGTCAAGTCAGCAAAGACGGCAAAATTCTCCAATTTTTAGCATCTGGCAATATTTGCAGCACTACTCCGCGAGTAAATAAAAGGGGAATTTCTTTTTGAACCTTCCAGCGCTATTTTGAGTTTCAAATCATTTCATAAAAAATTCGAAGTAAACCTGTAGAGAGTAATTTATATGCCTTAAATAAAACGGCGGCACGTATTTCTTTTCAAACGATTACATTTCAAACAAATTGTTCATTTCTGAAATAATTTGTTTCGCCCCAAATATGAAATACAAACGTTATGTCACAGTGTCGCCGGAAATTATAAAAATGTTCAAGACATTCTTTTTTAATATTAGAATATTAAAAAATATAATAAGTACGTTTAAATAATTCATTGTCAGTTTCATGTTAAAACACTGTATATAGTAATACAGGATATTTAATACAAAATATATATGCTCGTCTCACTCTTAAAAAACCGTTGCTCCAATGTATCAGCAGCGGTAGTTCCCCGAGTGCATGAAATTAACTGTAGAAGACTGTGAATCTAATTCGTGTTAGTGGTCGATTCTTCCAGTTCGGAAATGCTCTTTGCTTTATTTCCTGGAAGCGTTCGCCGACCTATTAGTGGTCCCGTCGCCTCTTACGATTTCCCCCACTTGGAAACCGAAGAAGGGAAAAGAGACGCAAATCAAAATTCAACTACCGGAAGGACAACGGGGCGGAGGGATATAGTGCCGCGATAAGAAGTAGAAGCGGCCGGGGGGGGGCGAGAGCCAGACGACGTTAGATATAAATCTATATTAAAAGGGAGCCCATCCACGGAGGGGGTGGAGGACTCGGGGCAAAGTGTAACGAGATTAGAGAGAACTCGAAGTGGACGGGGAGGGGGAATGGAAGAGAGTGGCGGGGTCGGTTAGAAGAGAGACAAAGAAACAGGGTAACTGTCGAACTGCGGAGGCAGTGGGACCGTAGGGGGATGATGTATCGCGAAGCGCCCAACATCAACCCCCTACCTACCACCCCACTACCCCTATCGCTATCACCATACATCTCAGCTTTTATCTGGCACGCCCAATTTCTGAAAAACCGATTCGGCACTTACTTTTATATCGCTCCGGCTCTCGCCCGTAATTTATCGGAACCGGGGGGGGGGAATTAATCTCTTGAAACCAAACCCCAGCCGGACGATTCGACCGCCAAGCAAATGTTTAAAACACGGACTGGCGATGAATCGATTGAATTGGACGTAAACTGTTAATCGCTATATGTAATATCATAAACCCTCCTGGGGAGGAATTGATGACAAAGAAAACTGTTAATAGTAGGCGCATTCATCGCTGAATAAACGGCGAATGGATTTTTATTTGAATAACTGTTGAATTAACCGGGATTACAACCGAAATTCTGTCCCCCGATATTTTATATAGCCAATCAGAATAAATATTCGTGCGTTATAGTGTATGTAACACTGAGGACACATGTCGCCACAGGTCTTCTGCGGCACAAAATTATTCATTTTAATCAGTATACGATAGCCGATACCAATTGGGTTGTAGATATCTATTAGGTCAGCCGTCATCAATCAGAATAATGCCAAACCTATTAGCTTTATAGGATTAATATGTGTATATATATATACATATACATATATAATTTAAATATTAGTTCTGATATAATTGCTCGGACGAAGTAGAAGAGAAGAAGTGTGAAGGAGGGGCCTGTAGGTGGGGCTACCGGTTCACCTTGGTGCGCACATAACTTAACAGCGTAACATTACTTCCGCGTCAAATATGCGGCCAATGCCTGTTTGACTGCTGCCTGCTGCCTGCTGCCCAACCGCCTTACATCTCTCTCTCTCTCTCTCTATCTCTCCCTCTATCTCTCTCCACTCGACACCAAACACAGCGCGAACATTTAAATAAAACCCGCGGAACGGATTCGACAATGAGACAGGAGACAGATTACCAATTAAGACCCCCTCCCACCATTAGAGGTTTTATGTTTCGAGACATTGAACTGAACCGGTTTTTTTCCGGTAAACATTTCCCCCTGAGAGCAATCGGTCCGAAATAATTTGTATACCACACTAACAAAACGGATTACACCCCCTACTGATTGCAACTAGTTTATTGTTAAATACTCAATTTAACTGTAACGACTGTAAAATTTCTAGCTAATTTCCATTAAAACCACCAACCGCTAATAAACGTGTCATATTAATGTTGAAAAAAAACTGAATTCAACACTGTCTATTAGAAGACTATTTCTGTTATATTAGTTGGCACATTCACACATTCACTGATATTTTTATGAGCGACAGTGTTTTCCTGGCATAATTTCCAGGCTAGGTTTTTTCTCGTTTAATGCAAGCAATAGTTTATTAATATTTCAATATGCAAAGTCATTCTATCTATTGCTATGGCGGGTGCTATCAATGCGTAATTTGATTCATAACCGATAGAAAAAAAATCTATTTAAAAAGAAAATTGACATCCTAATGTAATATTTCGATTAGCGGATACCGAACTGGGGAAACAGTACTTGGGGAAGCTTCAGTTTATGGGACCGTAAAAGACACGATTCGGCGGAAAATTTGATAGTTCTGGTTGCGAGGGCGAATTTGGATCGGCTCCAGTTTCGCATTAAATCGTAAATAGGCGGTCGGACTTAAGGAAAGCGTCAAGAACGGAATTAATGGAGCGTCGAATCTTAAACTGGCGGCATCGAATAGATTTTCTCGAATACCGTCTTCACAAATAAGTGTATTCGAGTGAAACGAACAACATTTGGGACATCGAATACAGATTTTTATCAGTGGCGGTCCCCGAGGACTCTGTTATCGGCCTAAAGCGATTAACCTCGCGACCCGGCAACGGCGACGGCAACGCCGCCAACCACCGCCGCGGGCGGACACACTCAAGACTCGCATCATAATTCCAGGGACCAGAATCCAGATAACGTCCTCTTGACCTCGGCTATTTGACGTGCCCGAATTAACACCGATCGTTAAGAATAAATATCCAATATTTAAACCTCGAGAATAAAGGAGGGGAGGGGCACGAAATAAGAATATACTTTACAAATCAATAATATACTCAGTACGTGGAGGTTAAGAAAGCATAAGAGTGGAAGAGAAAAAACATAGTGTTTGATAATAAAGTGAATGATGGAGAAGAAAGCATAAGAGTGCAGATATAATATGTAATAATATAACTGAAATCAATAATAAATAATTGGGCATAATTGGATCCATCAATCTCGCCAATCGGCCTTGTCAGTCCTTGTGCGCGAGGAAGACGCGACTGGGGTGTGCCCGTCGAAACGTCGCAATATTTATGTTCGACGCGACTGACAAGGCCGAAGGAGGCGATAAGGGCAGAATTCCATTTCCTACATTTATAGGATTATCACCAGTCTATTACCAGAATGATGGACTAATGGCTGAATTCGCTTTTCCGAAAGCTCTGTATTATTCTCTAAGTTGAAACATAACTGGCACCAATTATACCCCAGGGGACTAACCCTCTTCGGTGACTCCCCCCATTGTCGGGACGGTGACGACAGTGAAAGTAGCGGATGTAGTGGAAGCGCGGGAGCCAGAAACGGGAGCCCGAGATGCTGCTCGGCTCAAGTTAACCTCAGTTGACCCTCATTTGACGCTTTACTACTTACCCCACACCCCTCAACACCACGCCCCCGCCTTCACCGCTCCCCCATTCTCCTCCTCTTTTTCCTCCCAGCGCTCCGCATATTACAGTTTCCACACGATGTACGCACACACGCAACCCGCCCGCAGAACAGGCTACTACAGTTGACGATTGTTCATCAATCAGCGTTCCAATCGGACGGATTGATTCATTTCGGTTGACTCGTGGGCTGTACAATTTTAGGACCTCGTCTCTTGCGCCTAGCAAAAGATATCCCCAGTAAATAATCCCAACTCTTCACTCCTAATGAGCAAAATTTAGAAAGAGTCAAAAATTTTTTATGTCATTCGATTCATTCCTATTGGCCAATAAACTAAAGTTTTAAGATTAATTAAACTCATTAACGTTCGTTGATCAATCGGTAAGTTGTCACAAAATTTTTAACCTGCAGTAGTAATGTCTATGATACAGTTTTCGGCTATTCAAATATTCTATGTTTCGAAAACACTGTCCCAACCCTCCAAGTGCCTGGCAAACCCCGGGCGAAAGTCTAGTACAAAACCTTCGTCGAGGCATTTCACACAACAGATAAAAATTCGCAGTCCTCTTTCAGAAATCCTGCCCTCTTTTCCGATGCGGTGCAAAAAAAATCGTATAAACTAAAAAATCCCACCGCGAAAAAGCACGGGTAGGGGGTCGGCTGTTCAGGTGCCACATAAATCGGAGGGACGGGTTTGGCGAGTATAGCCCCGGCGAAATGTTGCCAAAAATCTATTTTTTTCCAGGTTCTCACAGGGAGAGGCCCAGTTTATGTTGAAGCGGGGGGGGGTAGTTGAAACACGACTAGTAGGGTAGTGTAGCCCGGATCAAACGGGCGGGCATATTTTTTTACGCCGTGAAATGGCAAAAGTCTATCTCTCTCTTCGTATTTGCGGACTCCATCGAACAAAAAAAAATCGGAGCTATAACTCAGATTCATAATATATTTATAGACATCAGTTTCGTCGAAATTGACGGTCTCTCTTAGACCTGACTTAAACGGCGGAACGAATGAAACTGAACCACGTGGACAGCGAGATAATGGGGCCCATTGAAATCCAATTGAATCACGCAATCCGAACAATTTCATATTCTATTTTCAACAAGGATTAATCGTTTTACCGATTAAATAATATCTCTTTGAACGGCTAGAAGGAAAAGGATTGTCCGTAAGAAAATCAAAGGCCGATTCGCGACTGTACAGGTCAATCACTATAGGCGAACAGTTCGCGAAAGCTGTAAACTTATTAAACTGTTTAAATAATTTGCGGTCGGCCGCTCTCGTTGGAAATTCAAGGTAAAAACCCCGCCGTCTTTTACGTTCCGCGGAACGACTTCTCATACCGGCGACCGAGCGTGTGAACCGGACGCCGCGAAGTGTCCGCAGCGCGAAACAACGTTGCTCAACATCAGAAATTGATAATTTCCTTTCGACTTTCCACCGACGACTCATACGCCCTTCCCCCATCAAGGCCCCGGCTCAAGTCCCCCATTGAAGTCCGCCGTCAATATCCAGGGCCCGGCCGTGGAACTATCGTAAAACCTTACTATCCGATCAACCTTTAAAACCGAGTAATTACACCCGGCAGTTATGCTAATGGGCGCTTTCTGCGCCCAGTTCTATATATAAGGAACTTCTTGGCCGGCACCGTTAACCTATAGATTTATTGTCGTCCCGTATAAAAATATTCGCGGGCAAAACGAGACCGTTACTCGGATATACAATGCCTCGCGTAAACACGAACGGTGGTCAATCGAAAGCGCTAACGGTACCAGTTAGTTATACCTTGTAAATGTACTATGAATAATTTTTCAACACTTTTATTTCAAATCGCCATCCCTATTGGGAATTCATCTGGAACACTTGAACCAGGGGAGTCTGCAAATTACTCAATTTTTCGTCTATATTGAAAATTAATCGATATTATTGTCGTCAATAAAAAATGGTCAGATATTGGAAACTTTTCCGTAAATCCCATTTTCATTTTGAACTATCCTTATTGATAATTAAGCTGAATTCGTCCAAAATATTGTTGCTAGTATTTCATTCGTCTACACAGACTGTGTAGACTATTTTGTAATAATGATTAACGATTTTGCATTAAATCAAAATCAAAATGTATCAACTATTCGGAAATAATATATTCGTAGCTGTGAAATTCAATTGGATTTGTTTATTCACTTCCATGAAAGCGTAAAACCGGTAGGCGCTGGTCTCTCGACCGATATGCTGTCTCGTAGGAGAGTTGCAGCGTTGAAATATTATCCACGATAATTCCACCATCAATTACGCTCAATTTAAATTCTCGCCGGGGACGGATCTTCAATCCATCTCGCTACAATTTCCATATAATATCGGAGTGACGTGGGTTTCACGGTCGTTGCGGCGCGGCTTCCACGTGGCGCGTTCTCCCAAGGGGCCCGCCAATAAACTCGATTAATTCCAGTCATGATACCGTCCTCATCCTCTATAACCGGCCGAGTCAAATGATAAAATATAAGGAAAAACAAAAAAGGTAGTGAAATATAATAAATTACGGTGGCGCTCGATGGGCCATTTATAATGGGCGCGAGGGGGTGGGTGGATGACGCCGAGGAAATCCCACTGGGTCGGATTGCACAAGGATTGTGAAATCGAAGGAAATACGCAATTTAATGTTTCCTGTGCGAACTATTCGCCAACGCATTTCTAACCTCGCCAATACTGGCAGAACATCAGTGTTTCAATTATAAAACATACTTATTTTATTATCAGAAATTTGGAACTCTACTGCTGCAATGTTATCGACAATTTTTCTCACTGAATATTTATCCATGCCAGTATAATATACAACTATTATTACTACGACAACAACAAGTATATTACTACGACAGATAAGAAAATACCTACACATTCAAAAATAATGCAAAGATATTACAATATCCACATAATAATAATAATAATAATTAATTGTCCTTGGGAAAATATTTTTAGGATAGTTTAGTAGAAAGTTCTCACGGCCACAAATATTATATTGTCGTCTCTTATTTCGTACAACCCTGATCGAGATTCCATGTACATTTTAAGAACTTTTGATATAGAAAGTGTCTGATGTTTGAATCAGAAACTGTAGTCACCAGCAATTTGAGTCTTCAATTATTGTAATGCGCTGCACCTTAATATGACGGAAATAATTTTATAAATGCAATAACGCTTCTAACGAGTAATTTAACGACTAAATATGTGAGGAAATGTTCGCGCGAGTCAGGCATCATTAATGCAAACCGAACTAGACTTCGGATAAGGTTCTCTCCGTTGCTTAACGTATCTCGCAATTCTTTCGACTCTTTCTTAACTCATTTTTAATTCAACCGCAAATTATTGCCCAATTAATAACGCCCGCCGGTTCTTTCCCATTTTTTTCTTCTCTCTAATCCCAACACTCTCCCAATCCGAAGGAAATTACCTTCAGCCGGGTCTGAAGGTGACTCGAGGAAATGCATGGGGTTCGTCCGTCCATCCTTATAAATGTGCCATATGCACGGCGCCTGGATATCGAATTTGAATTTCAATTTGAAACAGCGCTTAACTCGCGGCGAGATTTTTATAATGGGCTTTTCAAATCCAAGGCCGTTTAGAGACGAGCTGATTCAACTTAATTGCTAATAACCCGGTCTAACGCTATCGCAATCCGCAGAAAGTGGAGTGGAGTCGTCTCAAGAGTATCAGGTAACTAATTTTACACAGCAAACATTTATGGAGTTGATAGAAGGTCATGAAGATAAAGCGAAGGGAAAATGTTCGTTCATGAGAATAATGACCTCACCGATGATAAGTTGTTACGGGTTATATTTACAAATTAATTTTTTAACCGACCTACGCACTTTTAAACAAAGACCTCGATTTTTTAAAACGTTTTAGTACAAGTTTCATAGTTATAAGTATTGAAATGTTGTTAGTATTGGAATTTCAACTGAAAGGCCTTCCATGTTAAAAGGACATTTGACTTTTATGAGTTATTCAACTCGCAGCAATCTCAGTCAAAATTTTCCACCTCGCATTGAGTTACTCTGGTGTACCGGACCTACAAGTCTATCATACTACTATAAATTCTTAAAAAAAGTTCTTTAACCTTTAATTCTTAGCTAACTTATTCCTCTTTATCGTGGGCTCAATCTTGTCGATTTCTGCCTGTAAATTTTCGTTACGGTCTTTTTTCCTCATTTGCAAGCAAACCAACCTACCGCCTGTCCCCCGAGTGTAAAAATAGTTTCCATTCTATTTTATCCAACTGTCGACTTCGTAAACCTTAAATTCTGTAGCAGTTCGCGGTCTAATGAATTGGAAATAAATCGCAATATAGTATAGAGAACATTCAGCCGGTTTGGGAGCGGAGAGCGCCGCCCATCCGAGGGCCGAGAATGGGGCTTCTGTTTCATTGATAGCGAAGGGACCGGGCTGTCAGGAGGGGGGGGGGTAAGGGCGGGTAGTAAAGTTGTAAAGTGCCGTTCCACAGGTGGCCCCTGAACACCTGTTAGCCGCGCCCACAAATATTGCCCCCTTAACACAGGTAAACCTAAACGGCCCACCGATTGATGATAGCCGGGGCCCTCTCTCTCTCTCTCTCTCTCTCTCAAGCCCCTTTCGCAACCCGACCCCGCATACGGCTTTCAAGTGCCATATTTCGTTACTTACACTTATGACACGTATGAAATATGTTCATATCGGTCGACCCACACTTATGATAGCACGGACGTGACGGAAATTTGAATCAGTACAGTTATTGTGTTGGATAAACTCGCGGATGTACAAATAATCCGACAACACATAAAACAATGTCCATTGATCGAGTAATAGGATTAGGATTATCGTGACTAAAACGAAGAGAAAAGTATAGCATAAAAATGTTTGAATCATGGACAGAAATACGGTTCCGGCCTCAGTCAAACATAATACCGGCACAGGAATAATAATTATACAGTTACCACATAGTTAACCCAACACCTATTTCGCCATCATCCTAAAGTATCTACCCTCTCGCCTACATTATTCAGTTTATATATTTCTAACCTCACACAGTAATTCATTTAGGTTCTCGTATGAGGATAACTCTGTCGGGGGACGGACAGATACGTTTTATGTTGCATTTAAAAACAGCAGATACGATCGTTTGTCTGGACTAGTTTGAGCCTCGGTGCACCCTCGCCAGCCTACCACCGTCTATGTATCGATAATCTCTCATCTATCGCATGTTGTCGCACTGAAAAATCTCGATTTTTCATTCGAGCCCGACCGTTTTTCATCTCCGGATCGGTCGACAGTAATAAAACTTGCCGCCGAAAATGGGAGACAGATCGAACAGCCGGGAATACAATTAGTGTTGCGTGAGTAAATTGTCCATAGAGCGCCCATAACGGGGGGTAGACTCGGGATGGCCGGCCGGGTCTCGGAATACGTTTAAAGAGGTCCATCGGTCAGTCAGTTATACGACGAATCAATTACAATATATTAAAGCCGAACCCCCGATTAGCATCCCCGCTGCATTCGACAGGGACAAACGCTCGCGCTGACACACCCTCCGTCTTTCGACACCAGCAGTGAAAAACCAGTTTCCAGCCCTAGAGACTCTGGCGTCACATCTTTAGCTCCAGCCTCGTACACAATTACCTAATGAAATATAACAGTCTTTCATCTGTGATTTCCGTATATTTTCCCCTAATGTAATTGGTGTACGTCCGATTATTTGACCGCAATTGAAAAGACCGGTTGAAACCGCCGCAAGTAACACAAGTTGGTGTACACAAACTGACTGGTATCTAGCATAAATATCTTTATGATCACTGATCGTTAGAAAAAAAAAATTTTCAGAGGCTGATTCCAATACAACGCTCGGGCGAATGAACTCAATGAACTGAATGATTGCATGGCTTTCGACTCTGCAAACCAAAATTTCATGTGCCGAATTATGGAAAATGGTCTATTCCCAATTCCCAAGTATCCCAATTTATTAGTTATCCTAACTGAATATTGCGTGTAGATATGCAGAAGACTCGCTTCGCGAAGATGACTGGGCGTGTTTACAAACTGGTCTTATTGGTGATTTTAAGTGCCCTTGAATCGGAAACGCAGTTTAATCGAATCAATCGAATAATTAATTGATCCAAGACTTATTCTCGTGAGACCATCAGTATTTGTCCGATACCAAACGCGGCCAAAATTGATATGTTTCAGAACATTCAGTTAATACGTTTCTTACATCTAAAATAGGAAATAATTTCTTTGTTTTTGAGAAGACTTCGACAATATGACGGGAAAACTTTTCGATATTAACGTTTCTATGGCTGTTTTGCTTTGTCATATAAATAAATTCAACTCCCAACAATAATTGGGACGACAAGGTGAAGTGTTAAGGTCGAAAGGATTATCTATTAATAGTTCTAAATGTAATCTATATCCGTTAGGCCGGGGACCGATATAAATGCAGGCTAAAATTATAAGTGGCATAAAATAGCGCAGATTTATGAGGCCTAGCATGAGCAAGCTGACGTTTATATTTAGTACTTGGTGGTGGGGGAGGGGGGCCGGTGGCAGCGAACTGGACAGAGGAAGAAATACTTTCGTGATGGATGTCAAAATAATGGACGGGAACGACAGAATATAAAACGTTAAAGATTAAATTTAACTTATATGTCGTACGATAAAATAAAACCAAATTAATCCTGTCACTAACTTCAATTTAATATTTCTATTTACGCGTGAACACTTTCTTGCGCCCTTTGAAGTTATTTTTGTGGAAAAGTAACAACTTTGAAAATTTTTTTTACGTTGACGCAGGCCTCAAAATGTGCCACCTACGTGAAATCTCCAAGAACCACCGAAAACCACTGATTGTAACACTAGAACCATCACCGAGTGATATGTTTGATAACATATTGACTCTAAACGAGATTTAAAAATAAATGAAATTTTACTTGGTCGTGAATCGTCTTTGAAAAATTGTCAACACTTCAGACAAATTATTTGTTTTTATTTGAGTTATTGCATTAATAACAGTGTTGCATGCAGTTATTGCTGATTGTCATAGTACTCCATCCAATTTAGTTTCACGACTGGTTGAGCCGACCCGGTGATTATTTTCAATAGTTTTTGTACAGCTAAAAATGGTAATATGTTTACCGCAATTAGATAAATAAATAATTTAATCGATTATAGTTTGGCATAATGCCGTGCATTGGGTGGACTAATATTACAGAGTTTGACGGTACCGTAATAGTAGGTGTTATCTGTCCTCGTCCTGCATAATCAATAGGAAAGTTGATATAAATCATCCCCAGTAAGGGGGGATGGAGAAGTGTCAGTAATGCACGAGTGATGAACGCTGGAGCATAGGATTTGAGGTCTAACGGACAGCATAAACATATTATACAACAGCTCCGGCTCACTCGCTGTGATACGCTTATGTCTCCGTCCACCGGGCTGCGAAATTTTCACGACAGGCCCAATATACAATATTATTGGGAAGCAGAAGTTGGCAATGGCGTCCGAGAGAGGTGTGCGATTGAGCGTCCTTGTCCAAGGACACCTGTTTATACACTAATTAGAGACCCACACGAGAGGCGCACACGCGCGCGCACGTGCGCACGGCACAGTGTAGATCTGCCCGTCCACACTAACGCACATACGGTAGGCTATAGTTGGCATACGGCGCTGTGGGCACAATATCATTTTAATTGTCATTTGCATAGAGTCAGGGTCGCCCACGCGGGAACATCCAATAGTGGGTATAATAGACGGCAGCGATTCCCATTTCGGTATCGCTCGGGAATTATAAAACAGAAGTTAAGGAAGTAACGCCTGTTAAATGAAACCGTTTTGGTATTTTCGTAGCTCAGCTCGTTACTGTGGTAACATCACGGCCTTGTAGTCGAATAACGCTAAAACTTCTCAAGTCAGTTACACTTTTTCATTTGAGTTTATAACTTTTGATATTTTCAAGCAACCAATATTTATTATAACTCTCGGGCATTTGTAAATACTCGACCTCCGGAAATACGCATTCGGTCCCCCATCAACACGGCTCGACAGTAGTGATACAGATATCGCGGAACATGCTCAATGCTAAATGCGCGACGAACGAAAACAAAAAAAAAATAAGAAGAAAAAGGAAGGAGATCCAAAGGTCGTCGGAGAAAGTGGCCCCGAGGCATCTTCGCGCGGGATACACTACACGGCGCGGACCTTGGCAAAATGTCCGTGCAAAAATGTAGGTTCCAGTATCAGTGTATACAAATTGTACGAGTTCGGTATACTATAGCCGGTACAGCTTTCGAGTTGACGACTCGGTCATACGGGCGCCGACGAAAAAGCTCAGCTATACTCTAATAGCTTAATAGGATAATTTAAATGAAAGTTCAATTATAATAAAAAGTTTAAAACCAAAATTGGACAACAATTTATAGAATGATATATTATTCCCGGCTCATAATTCTGCCAATGTAAGCTTATTGTATGGCAGTTGATATTTATATATTTTTAATATTGACAGCGAGCGCATTTAGCGCGAATATTTCGTATTAAATTCGCGTAATAAATTATATATTTATAAAAATAGATGAATATTCAATATGAAACGCGCACAGACAGAATGTGATATACGGCCACGATAGTTCCCGAAAATCTCAACAGTTTCTTCGATCGTTTAGCGTCGAGTAACAACCACAGTGGCATGAGGGAAAACCGTTTCGTCAGGGACCACTTTGACTCCGCTTCTGGAACTTTATATTATTTGCCCAAAGTTCAACTCCGCAAGTTCGGTTGAAAGTTGGGGCCGACAGAAAACCGAGAAAAAGGGTGGTGGGTGGGGGAGAATAAGAAAAAAAGAATATAGGAGGAGCGGAGCAGAAATATAGTAGGGAGATAGTAGGACACCCATAAGAACTCATGACAGTCACATATCCGTTGGAATTTCTTCGACTTATGCTCTCGTGCTCGGGCTCGGTGGTAGGAAGGGACAGAGTGGAGAGAACTTGGACATAACAAATTTCTTCCAATTGGATCAGATAAAGATTCTACTTAATTTTTCTTCCCCAACCCCTCCGAAAAGAAGTTTCGCCTATTTCGGGGGTTGCGGTCTCCGCCGCTCCCCCGCCGCCCGTAACCCCAATCCGCCAACATTTTGTATATGCGATAAGCAGAAATCGTCCTGTTCGATTTTTTTAAACAGAAAGAGAAGTTGGAAATTATTTGATAGAAAACTGTTTTGGCGAACTGACAACTGTCAGAAATGTAAGGCACTGTAGAAAAGAGTGTACATCACTTGTGCGCTACGTCAGGTACAGTATCCCGAATTATTATAAAACACGAGTGAAAATTGCCTCTTTATTTTACATTAAATTATCAGACAGGCTTTGGTCTCTCTCCATGCAGACAGTAGTTACAGGTTTATGTTTGTCAGAGCATGGTAGCCTACCATGAATATTCATGAAAATAGTTCTCCACTGTTAAACAAGAAACAGATCTAGATCCAATTTTTATTCTTCTTAGTTTCTATTCAACTAAAGTTTTTCCCCCGTAATGAACTGTACGGAACACACTTTTAATACAGTTCTCCATTTTATATACGTTCTTTTTTCCCAGGAAGTGATCGTAAGAAACACACTATTGACTCGGATAGTGAACAAAGCATTAAAAGGGGGGAGAGATAGTGGGGTAGAGACACTACTATTTGTTGTCGGACAGTATAGCGTTTGACAAGGCATCAGAATTTAAAACTAAGTCTGAGGAGAGAGGCCGAAGAGCGGACATTAGTCAAAGTGGCCGTCGGGCCTAACCCAGTTTGTCTGTCGGGCGCATACGTTTTGCATCGGCAATCGTGGGGGAATTCGTAATGTCCCCTCCCTTTCCGATCTCACACCATACAGATAACCTTTTCGGCTTCTACGGCCAACGCCTCGCGCCAACCTTTGCCTTCGCGAAGGGAGTCAGAAACAAGAGCGAACGGGAAAGCAGATTAAATTTCAAAAAAAGAAAAAAGCCACGGGCATTTTACAGTTTCGAAATTAATCATATTTGTTGCTTTTGTTCCGCCCTCGTTCATTAACAACTAGAAGGGCTTGAACGTTTTATAATTTCTCATCAATAATTGGTAATCGGGGACTATGAATTTTAAAGTTAAAATGCAAGCGGAAAGAGGATAAATAATACCGTCTTTTTTTTATTTACCGATCCCCGGTGGTAGCGTAATCAATAAACATGAGAGACAAGGGGATATTACCGGAGTTCAGTACCGGGAACTCGATGCATTAAGTATTTTGCGACGATTGAAAAAGAATTTATCAATGGTTAAAAGACGGTTTTCATTGAGTAATAATCCTCGAGAGGATTGGGAATGGGATACATAAGAGTAGGGATCCTGCGGGATAGCATACCGCCCGGGGGAGGGGGGGCATTAATACTGTTTGCGGAAATTCGGGACGAAGAACCTCCCTCCGGGTCATTAATATCCCGGCCGACCCCGAACATGAAAAATTACCCCTCCTTTCGTGGATCTCCTTCTTATGAATGGAATTTATAGACAGTTGATATATGGGTTCGTCGAGAACGCCCCCACCACCCCCAACCACTCTTCATCCCGCTAATACGCCATTGTCCGCCCACAGTTCATTTTTCCCAACAATCGTTTTAACGAGAGACAAATAAGAAAGGGGTAGTTGGGGGAGGGGGGAGGAAGGGAAAGATGATAAATTCGCCGGACGGAAAGTAAATGGGAGAAATGGGAAACGAAAAACTACGATGATTGAAAATTAAGCAACAAGTCCCACAGCGGAC
This sequence comes from Lethocerus indicus, assembly GCA_019843655.1. NCBI lineage: Eukaryota > Metazoa > Arthropoda > Insecta > Hemiptera > Belostomatidae > Lethocerus > Lethocerus indicus. The sequence goes on from JACDQD010000006.1 coordinate 5,574,551, forward strand.
AATTGGACTGAACAAAATGGACTACTTAACAGTTATTTTAAGCATTGAATATTTGGTTTCGGCTATGGCTAAGTCTGAGAGGATCTCTAAGCCCCATAGTTTCGCGGTGATGCTAACCGCGCATAGCACCAGACGAACGAATTAAGTATAAAAAATGATTAAAATATAAGAAGCCTCACTTATATCCTCAAGAGAATCAATTTCACATCCTAGTATGTCGAATATTCATTTTTTATTTAGATTTCTTAGATTTTTTTTAGAAACTACTAACAGGAGTTTCTGTTGTAAAGATAAAAATTCTTTATGCGATTGAAGTTCGAAATCAACACCCGTTTAGAAACAATTATTTAGGTTTGTGTTCTTAATTCCACAACGAATGTTAACTAGGTAACCACGATTTATTTCATATATTTTGTCCAGTAAAATATATTGGTTCTGTTTGTAAAAAACTCAGTTTCAGGCTTGTATCGTGACTGTTGAATCTGGTTTCTGACCGGGTCCAGTCACCACCACATTAAGCGAAGCACACATTCCCCCATTCCATTAAAATATGTTGAAACGCAGTACCGTGACCTGATGAGTTGGCGAAACTGTTGGTTTTAACCCGGGTGAATGAGTGAGAGAGAGAAAGAGAGAGTTAAATTGAAAAAAAATATTCGGCCCGACGAACGCCCGATTTTAGCGTATACGAAACAAACAACTTGAATAAATAACCGCAAAAATTGAATTTCCTTTAAAAAAATGAAGAGGAAAAATGAATAAACCTCCCCTGTTGCCATACTGAGCTTAATTTGCTGCGCAGTTCGTATCAACGCCCTTATAACGAAATGTACTAGTAAACACGGACGTTGGTAAACCGACCGGAATTTTTTCGCATCTCATATTGGGTTAATTTGTAAACAATAGCGGCTGAAATGTACAATACATTTAATTAAAAATGTATTTCGTTGTATTTACAATTGTCCGAATTACGCTGACGAACCTCTACTGTTCAAAAGGAACGGACGGTACTACCAAAAGTCTGCATGGAAAACTTTTCCCGAAACAATATCATCCGAAATCTGATCTAATACGATATTATTAATCGGCTTCCTGAAATGGCTGTAACTTCATTGCCGGCTGAATAGTTTCCCAACTGTTGGAAATATTAAATTTCACTAACGCTAACTAATACCAATAAATTATCATTGTTCGAGTTGACCGGTTAACGATTAATAAAATGCTGATAAAACTCATTAGTAGTGTCCTTAATTTCCTAGTGTTCCAGAAAATTATCATCCGACGGAAATATATAGAATGAACTGACTCATTTTCAAAACGTTTAAATTTTACACAACGTTATTCCAGCCAACTAAAAATACACGAACCGATCAGAATTGTTTTGATTGTGGAAATTTCGAAACCCCGTTTCATAAATTGGGGATTTTCAGAACGAAAATGTTATACAATCATCCTAACACCTTGATTTCCTACTACAACACAATATTCTGCTTAAACCTAAAATTATACTTTGTCAGATCACGAACACACTTGGACGCAATTGAAGGCAACTCGAACAGACAGATCTTTCAAAATAAGGGCGCTGGAAGTCGAATTTCTAAAATAAATTATCGAAAAATATATTGCAAAGTGATGAACGTAAGCGCCTCAAAGCGAACGCGGGGCGGCTTCCACAATTTGCATTTGATTTTGTCGACCTTGACTGGTCGCCACAGCAACCACTTTCGATGAAATTGTCCCACGGTCCCGCTTTGGGAGTTTCGCTAACGCTTCGTCTTCCACGCTCCCGTGGAAGATGCAAGAGATTGTTTGGCTACTAAAACTTTATAAATTGACTTTCCATTATATTAAAATAATAAAATTACCTAGAAAAAATTATTTAAGAAGAGGTAGTTCTTTTGAAGAAATAGCAGTGGGTAATGACAGGTTTTAAAAAAACCTTGAGGCAATCAACGTCAAGGCCAAAATTGATTTTTTATTGCTAATGAATAAATATATAGGTTGAATCAAAATTTTTCAGAAATATAATGTAATATTACCTCCTCATTTCATGTTCCGAAGTTACAAAAAATTTTAATTTACTGTACGCGGAAAATCCATCTTCGAACACGAAATTGTGGACGACATTACCAGCCCGGATATAAGAATTAAGTACGCCTCTCGACATTCGACATTCCCAACTCGTTAACCGGTTGGATTTTTATAGAGGTAATCACAAAAACGACAACCCGCTATCTTTATTGGCGCAGTAAAATATAATAGGGATAATCGCAATGTTATTAAACATTTTATCAATTACACTAAACCGCAAATTTCAGTCACTTTTAAGTGCTATTAAATAATTGAAAGGTATTAAGGCGACCAAAAGTTACTTTGCAGAAGAAATCCGAACAAACTGAAATACGAATAACAATTCACAATTAGCATACTCGCAATAACGGCAATAACAAATTCACTCTGGAATCACGTTTTAAATCAGTCAATGAAACACAATAAAGTTAATAATAATTTTAATTGTATATAATTTACTTTTATATTTTATATAATATCGGGTCCAAAATGCACCCAATATCCGGCGTTTGTCAGTGTAAAAAGTCATGCGTTTTGTTCGGTCTAAGCTATCATCACGTGCATTAAGTGGAGAACTGATGCATGCCGTCTACAAGTGACCTATCCCGGTTTTCACCTCGAGTCATATTCATAATTAACAAAGGTTTCTCTCTGTTCCACTTTCGAGGGGCTTCGTATCTTAAAAATTCTCGGGCATAAATCATTTCGTTCAAACGGTCATAACTCAAGACAACTTATTATTCCCGCCCCCCGCCCTACGCCCCCCAGACCAATGTAAATGATAGTTTAATTTGTACGCGAACAGCCAAAGCACAAGTGCACAATTATCATGTCACAGGACTAGAGAGGTATCAATCAATTCTCAATTGAATATTAATGCGGGCGTACGCCCCGATATACCGGATCATTATCCAGTTATTAATAATCGAAAATAAATGGATAAAGGGAAAAATATCTTAAGTTTGATACGGCGTTATTTGAGCCGGGCATTAGACCGTATGCTTAAGAATTAATATAAAATAAATTTACCTCCCGGAATAATCAACCTCGACGCACGGGCCATTATCGATCTTATGTAAGACTTCATTATTGAGTCGAGGTAACATTATACGGCGGCAAATCTTAACAAATTTTAAAATGAGTACTGTATAATTAGGGGATACGCTGGGTACACTTTAATGAAACTGTGTTTAACAATCGGTTCTTTGGTTAGTAATACTCCCGAGGGAATGCTACGCGTGGGGCAGGAAATTGCTGTGTTATTTATCGACAATTTGTAATAATAACTGGGGCCCTTCCAATTTCAATTTTCCGAATTTTAATAATTCGCCAATTTTACATCGCGTCAATCGAATAATGACAACACGAATGGGAGGATGAAAGCAAATTGATAAAATGAAAATGTTGCAAAGGCCTTGCAAAGTTGAGAAGTGCTCTCCGAGTTGAGAGGATGCGGGGAGGAGGAGGAGGAGGAGGGAGAATGAAGAAAGGATGGGGATGAAGAAAAATGTTCGATTAATCCGAGAGGGAAAGTCTGAGCGGCGCCGAGCGGGCCCTTATGCAGGGCTCACCCTCCCTCAACTTCATTTGCAAGGCTTCCATTTCTTACCACTCTTCTCCTAGCCACCACATTCTTCCTCAACATTTTCGCCACACTCACTTTCCCCACTGTTCGTCTTCGGCCCGTCGTCGAGGCGGGCACGTGTTTCGACTTACGTCGCGAAATTCGCCATTTGGGACGCGGAAAGTGCTTACGGGATACGCTCAATACGCCCAAGCAGGGATATGGACATTGAAACCTACAGTCTATATGCAGTCCGATAATAATTTAAATCAGGGAGAAGAAATCTCTACAACAATTCAAGCAATGTATGACACCTTAATGCTACAGAAATACACGAAAACTGACCGACTATTCCATGACTCTAAAACCATAAATTTACACTGCCAATAACTGCACTCTCAATACAATTCATCGAAATTCATACATTGTGTGTTACCTGCTCGAAAATATTATTCGAACTAAATGTTTCATCTATTCATCTCGCGTATTGCTTAACCTTCGTAGTTTTTCGTTAAAAAGGTGAACAAAATCCTCCCTTACCGCATCGATTAATTCACTTTTCCCAGTTCAATTCAAAAACTTACATTTCGGTGGGCAAATCACGCTGACATTCCTTATTCAACATACCTGAAACAAAAATCACAAAACATTAATGCATTAAAATAAATTTTACAAGGAAATAAAAATTCGCAAATAAAGTTATAGTTTATTATTCTCAGGACTATAGTAAAAAAATGATTTCATCAACGTTTACGATCGATATTTGCCATAAATACGTCCATTATTGTAAAATAACTTTAAGAAATTCGCCCATGAATATTGACCACAAATTTAATTTTAATAACTAATCGTCGCAATGTCATTGGATTAAAAAATAAAAACCTCGAAAGAAAGATTCAAAATGGGCCAAAGGGAATGAAGAGGTTTACAAAACGCATTATCCGAAAGGTTAGCCTGCTGAGAATCTAGCATCAGATAGTGTTAAATACAATTAGGCATGTGTGTATCCACCTGTAAGCACGTGTGTGTGTGCGCGCGATTTGTGCACTCGAGTGAATCACGTTGCTCGCATGAATCACCGACTCATTTTTGCAAAATCCCCGTTTATTTTTTCTCCTGAACAACCTTGACTCCCAAACATGCATTTCGGAGCCAGCCAATTTTATATTTAAAACGACCGATTTTAAACTCAAATTTAAAAGTGTACATTTATAATTTTACACCTTGATAATCGTCTGAAATAATAACTAAGTTATATTTAGTAGGATATCAACGTCAAACAAGAATTCCGTTAGAAGGATCTTTCAAAATGTTTCGGCTTAGGCCCGAAGTTTTTCTCCAAGGCCGGCCATTCTAAATTAAGTTTCGGCGTCGTAAAATTTAATCCGAGCTTCCTTGAAGAAAATGAGCTGCGATTTGCTACGTGAGCCGGCTTTGAAATTACAAAGAACAATTCGCAGTATATTTAGCCTGGCGCGGCGTGACCGAGAGAATGAATATTGAAAATGGTATTAATGCAATGTTTTAATTACATTCATATTAATTACGATTGGGAATTCGCTCGTTTCTTTTTTTCCCAATAGCCTAATTAGTTCTAACGCAGAATTAATTTACATTCGGCACGCATTCCGAGCGCGTATTTCTACTTTTGACCTTTCAATAATTAGCCCCGGTTAGGGATAACTTTTTCCCATGAATCCTCACAAAGCGCAAGCATCTAAAACTTTACAATTACAATTGTTGTTGCGATTGGTCCTTGTGGTATCTTTAAAATCCATTTCTCACATTTCTGCTCTCCAGAAATATTTTCTCCTACTTTAATTTTCCTAAAATCAAATGTTTCAACTATACAATTTTTCATAATTCACCCCATTCTATCCTCGAAATAATATCAAGAAGAGAAACGAGAAAATAATCAGGCACCTGAGAATTTCGAGTGCAAAGCGGACAGTAACACTTTCATTTTTAATTACTTATTACGTTTTCGGTGGAAACACAGTGGAAGATGTAACCTTATCACCGACAGTAATTTTCGACAGCAATAATAGGAAACAGGGTATTACTAAACGAAAAAAAATCAACATCCAATTAACTCAAGCGGAGAGAAATTAGAAATGGAAAAGTTTGGACGATTGGATAATTGAACATCCTTTTTAACGAAAAAAGTCAATTTCCAAACTGTAATTATTATCCCTTTTGAGACTTTATTTTTTAAAGACAACGATTATGTTAACTAATTCCAGGTCATGCGACATTAACAATGGGGTGTTAAAAATTTCCATATATTTTTTTTAAAGAAAGTGTTCCTCATCATCACGACGAAAAGACGTAGAGGCAGAGAGGAAAATTAATAGAAATATATCGGTAATTAAATTTCGTTTAAACCCCTCGACACAAAGTATTTCTTTCGTTTAATGGGGGGATGCTAGAGGAGAGAGAAAAAAGTTAGGATTTACGACCGTGAATCGTTGAACTTGGCCCGATGAATAATTCATAGGGCACAAAATTACTCTCCTCCCTCCCCCTACCCTAGAAAACCTAGGAAAAAATCCATAAAAGTGAATTCGGCTTGAAAACTGTACAGAAATTAATGGCGAGATGGAAAATGACAAAAAAAATTAAAGCGCAATAAGGAATATATCAAATGTTGGTCAACAAGAGGTTTAAAACACCCAGCTCTTAGTTAAACCGTGGGTGAAGACAAAATAAGGAAATATTAAAAAGAGTATAATTTAACGTAGATTTTATTACTCCTGAATATTATATAAAGGTTATATTATACAGTTATATTATATAAAGGTATTATTATAAATATAACTTTTATCAAATCTACTACGAGTGATTTTCTAAAACTACAATAATTAAAATTAAATACTCATTAAAATAATCTAACAAACTAAGAAATTGAAATAAGGAAACAAGGCCCATGCGATACGCTGAATTAAAATATCTCTTTCAATATTAAGAAAATATATATAAATGATTTAATAAAACCTCAATGCTTGTAAGGGCTAATCGGAAGTACTGTACTGAATCTTCCTGTTCCTTTTACCGACACAAATTCCAGAAACTGAGAACAGGAATTCGGGATTCGATGGAATTCGAATTTCCAGATATTTTACGATTCATTACTATTCTTCATGAGTATAACATTATTCTACATTAATGGGTACAAAATTGTACAATTCCCAAGTGCCTAAACTTTTGAAATCGACCCTACAACAGTACTATATGGGGATATAATAATAATAAAAACCGCGATCGCCGACCGAGCAGTTAAATTTAAGGTTTTATAACGGCGGGACGGGGGATTTTCTCAGGGGTCCGGGGGGTCAACGCGAAAACTTCCACCGGTTTCTTCATACGGCGGGAAAATTTTACTAACCCAATTTTTCTACCATCAAACGACAAGTATACGACAAGTGTGCCCTCCGTCGGAGGATCGTAAAGCGGAGGGCATCGTAATTCGAATTTATCGGACGGTAAAAATTCAGCGGACCAAAGAATTACCGCCGGCGGTCCTCAGGAGCCGGTAGGGGGGGACAAAACAAACTGCCCGGCGATCACTTCGAGGACTCCGCAGTGGCCGGCTAACTCCGATTGAATACAATGCAGTCCTTTCGGAAGAGTTTTACAATTTTAAAACAGTGGACACTGGGGTCTCGAATAAAAGCTTTCAGAAACTTTTCAGAGCGAATAAACCAATTGAATTATTTTCGAACCGGTCGTAAAAAGAAGGGCATTGTAACGAGAATTCGGCAGCAAGTGCAGTACAATTACTAGATTGGTTAAAGGCTATATATTTTGATTTGTAATTAGAGTTATGAAGTCCTGGAAAACATAGGCGCATTCACCAATTACATGTGAAATTTTGAAAGCTTGAAATAGGAGCCACGAACAAGTACGTAATCTAAATTATATTGTCTAACAAGGCTAGTAAACTTTTCGTAAGTGTACTCTGATGGTCTACAACGGTTCTTATAAAAATGGGACGTAGGATATACAGTTTCTTCTTAGTGCGGCTCTTCCACTGTATTCCGTAAGGAATTGATTATTAAAATAATATTTTTAAGTCCAAGTAATTCTGAAGTGGGAACAGTTTCGAATAGAACGCGAAAAAAGCCTACTAGGAGAGTATATGGACGGGGGCGTTAGTCTACCTGGGCTACCTGGACGGGAGCCGCCGGTGCTGAAAAGGGGGCGGACGCTTTCAACCCTTTGTCGAACCCCAACAAATGTCTACTTGTCCCCGGACGCGGGACCGGTGAACCTTTTCTCTAGGCCGAATTCGGCACGTCTCTCGGTTTTTCTTTTGACCCGACTCTGAGGAGAAGTTGCACCCGGCGGCGGACACTCGTGGAGGCCGGATGACAGTGGTTCAAATTGGACATCTGCGATCGCTATTTGAGAACAACTAACGGTGAACGGCTGGCTGGCGGAGAGGTTGGCAAAACTGCCGTTTATGCGAGCAGAAAACAAAAATTCGCATACAAATTTAAAACAAACCAACGGAATTACATTAATATACCAACAACCAATTGTTGGTACAAAAGATATATGATCTTTCTGGTAGGACAATGGGCGAAGTGAATTCTATTGTCTGTCATGTGACTGAATTTTGTATTACTGTATATATAGTGGAACATGGGTCCTGCATACCTACAGGAATTTTTTACGATTAACGTAATTACATCTGTTTTCAATGATTAACAACTTATATCTTGTATATTATACGGCTTTACGAGATTTCTGTATTTTTATACTATTTCTTTGAGAATTTAACCTTGATTGCAATTTATGGTACATAACAGTCGCAAACAAAAGGTAATTACGATGTTTTAAATTAATATAATTACACTAACACAAACACTAGTACGGATCTTTTCACATACACAGCGAAAATCGAAATCGCGCCGCCAGTACGGGAAATTTAATATAAAAATATATACCACAATGTCTACAAAGGAATGTCTAAAAATTGACATAGCCGTTGAGAATTTCCGACGGGATATTGCACGGGGAGAATCTAAATTGATAAGTCGGAGCTAGTTCAGTCGGTTGTACATCACTTTGAAAGAGACGAGACAAAGTTGGAACGCTGCGATCGGCCCACTAAGCGCTTCGATGAGTCGACAAAGAGCGAGAGAGAGAGAGAGAGAGGGAGCGACAGAGAGGGATGGAGTGAGCGGGGGGGGTCCGACTAGTTTCATAATTGAATTACGAAACGTCATCGGTATAAAGATTTACTGTAATGGCCGGATCCTATCGCCCTTTTCGAAACGTTAACGAGATTAGCCGCCGGCCCAAGTTACAGATGTAAAAATTAATAGCTCGTTAGCCTGATGAACGGGAGTCTGGAGGGCATAAATTCCATCCGGGCCATCTGCAGAATGAAGGACCCGAAATTATATTGTTTCCGCCCTACAATCCGCCCAAATTCGCGACGATTGTTATTAGAACAGGATTGATTTAATGGCGTTCAACAATTAAATAACCGAAATACCGGCAATTATTTATGCAAATAATGATATTAGTTCTACTGTAAAAATTAGTGACACGGTCTAATTTCACGCGCATAATTCACCAGTATGCGTCCGCTCTACAAAATAATAAAAAATTGTGGGTCAATTTATTTGACGTTTTGGTTGCACCCAGATTCATGTTGGCGCCGTACATAAATATGTTCTTCGCACTTTTCCTTGGTAAAAATCCACACACACCGGAATTCTACGAAGCGGAGTTCTACGAGCGTGTTGGAGTTCACTTCGAACTCCAACAAATATTCCAGATATTTGCACATAAAAGACGCTCGGTAATGGTCTAGATTGAATATTTTTTTTTTTTTTTTAGTGGATTCTCTCTTCTCGTGAGCACGCGTGAATGCTTTACTCTCAAGAATGTCCAGCCACTGGTTCTTTTCGGATTGAATATACAGAAATGCGTGGTATACAGAGATATCGTTCGCTCGGTCAGGAGCCGACTGGATTCTACTTCTGGGAGACTTCGGAAGAGTGATGCCGTTCCGAACCCTCGAGTAGCTCCAAAGCGTTAGCATAAATCGGATATTCCTAATCTGTGAAAAGTAGCAGGAGACAATCGTGGCAGAATTAGGGCCACTGTTCGATTTAAGGTCCCCCCAGCGGGGTTTTCATAATTGAATGGAATGCTGAGGGGGGGGGGAGACGTCGTCGTCGTCGAGCCGTGAAAGGATTTACTGTTAACGGCGTGCTGTTAAAATCGGGAACGGCTGGAAGGGTGCGGGAGCGTTGGACGGGATTGGGCCGAGGGCGAGGAGGACGGCCGCCGCCAGAAATTATGCCGATGATCAACGCCGCCGAGCCCGGCATAAATATGCCAATTTCGAGGCCGAACCGTCCCCAACCCAGTTCACGCACAAAAACTTGCCCCAGCGCCCCCAGCACGGGGTTGCACTTCGTGCGTGCGCGTGTGCGTGTGTGTGTGTGTGCGCACACCACTTAGAGAATTGGCGCGATTGGAGTGGCGGAACGATGGCTAACCCCGCGCTAATCGGGTTTGGATCGGCCGACGGAACCCCAGTTTAACTTAACCCGACGCCCGGCCCCCCATTGCCCCCGAGTAATTAAACGCTAAATGGGAAGGGTCGTAATTGAAAGAGGGAATTTCAATAATTTATTTCTCCCATATACCTCCCGTGGACGAAACCAGGAAAGAACAGATAAAAATCAAATATGAAATCTACAGTTATTGCATTGATTTAAACATTTGAATTGGAGGATATGCGACGATTTAATTTCTTGTCACTGTGACTCTAAATATATTGCAATTCGTCGTCATACCCTTTTTATTTGACGACAATGTTCATTATATGATAGGAAGAACAAATAGCGATTAGGAGTCCACGTAATTTACAATTGACCGTTGTTCGTGAATAAGCGGAAGATCGTTTCCTCATCCGCGCAAACGCGATACCCCGATTCCATTTCCTACAAAAGTCGAAGTACGCGGATAATTAAAAAACTGGCGACAATACAGTTTAATGAAACGTCTCGGAACAACGGGAGCGGCCTTCGCCCTTATAGATTATATCTTGTTTCAAGTCGGTCCCGCCGTTATATACAATATTCAATATTGCCGCCACTTTAAAGGGACAGTTTGACAAGACTCGAAGGCAAAGTCAGCCAGAAACTTATTAATTACGTACGACTTATTTTTCGTCAAGTTCAAGAACTCCTCTTTGAGAACTCGATAAGTGCCTCTTTTACAGGCTCGAAGGCGATATCGATTGCCCCCCCCACCCGACATGGCTACAAATTAAGTCATAAATTGACGAGGACCGAAGAAGGGGGTAATGTATTGTAAATTGAGAAATTGGGCATCGAATAGACATTTTAATCTCACCGTTGTTACGAAGAACTTCCGTATCATTCCAATTAATTGTTAATTACCCTTCATTTTGTGCATACTGTAATAGGATGTGCCCGCGTTACCGAGAACTCGGCTCTACTTCCCAGCATAGTTCAATTAACAATTTTGCTCCGTCAGAACAAAAACACCTGCAATTGAATATTACGGGGGTTTGAATATCTTGGTATCGAGATTTTTGGACATTTTATTGTAAAAGGTACTCGGGAGCAATCCGGGTGACAAAAGGTTTTGAGAGGATTCGACTCGCATCGGGGGATTAACGCGAAACTGAGTCACTACCGGGAGCCGGAATGAAATGCACATTTATAATTGCTAAGATTCCGACGATGAATAATGCAAGAAGAGCTATTAAGCGTTTGAGGAAGAACGAAGATCTTAATTGAACCCCACATCCTCGCAAGCGAACGTGTTGGCCGATTCGTTTTAATAATTTTTTTTTTCAAATTTCAACTCCGCAGACCACTCTGAAAACGTTCTCATTTCAGTCAGACGATATGCTTATTGGTGCAAAAAGTTAGATGTACAGATATTGACAAATTTTCATCATCTTCAGTCGAAACTCGACAATAACAACGCATAATTATGTTAAGTTATATCGGTTGTATGGCCATTCCGGACTAATCTAAACATTTATTAACGGAGTGCGGTACCGGGTAGAAATGCTCACGTATTTAAACTCCGAGCACATTATTAAACTTGTCATTAAACAAACTGTGTGTACAATTGTACAATAGTACAATTCCGTCCTCGTTCAGACTCAATAAAAAAGCATACCCTAAATGTTACAATACTAGACATGATACTGATAGAAAATATATAATACACATAATTTAAGGACATATAATATAGAAGGACTAGAATTTTATCCTAATAGAATTTTATCCTTTTATCCTACAAGCTGTGAATTCTCGTTTTTCAGATTGACCTTAATATTTTTAATATTTCGGTCGAATTTTTTTTTAGTATGCTGTTTTTTATATTAATTTTTAAAAATCGCCCTCTTTTAGGTAAACAGTATTTGGCCGTTTCCAGTCTTAGGGATAGCGCCACGTGGCGTCCGTTTAAAATCCTAAGGCGTCCTTGAATTGACTGGACGTAAGATTGCGGTTTCTGCGGTCTTCTCCTCAACCGGGCCCGCGCCATCCTCTGACTCGATCCAGTGAATCAGCCCCTCGACAATTTCAATATTTCAATTCCCCCGTATTGGGACTGAATCCGATAGGGATCGCCCAGAGTGTTTCTCGCTAAGGATATGCCACCCTCCCCACAGCAGACAAAGGCAGAGACCGCGAACAGTTATTACTCAATTGAATCTACCACTGATTGTTCTCAGAGAGTGGTGAAGAACACAGTTTAAAAATTATCCTCGTCATAACCGACAAAGTGACGCATGACACTCTCTATTATTCACCGTTGGCAACGGGTCTATTTCACGCGCTTAGTCTCAACTGTTTTCTACACAGAACATTGTATGACGAGCGAAAACTTTCACTTATAAGCGTAGCCCGCAATTTCATCTGACAAGGAGTTTGCAATTAGTTGAAATTTGCAATTTAAAGAAAATTCTGCTGGGGCCCAACGGCGACCTTGGAATTTCACTTCAATTATCGTCTCCTCATTATATTATTCTCCTCATGGCTAATTATTGTACTAACAGCGTTGGGATTATAACTGCATCTTGAGAATGGACGGTATTCCAAACCTAACAATCAGGCTCGTGAGTTTTAAACAGTTATATATATATATATATATATCGTTAGATCTACAACATGGCTCGGAGTTATCTGACACCCACTCGTAATCGGTCCTTCGATTATGTCCTCGATCTTTCAATTGCGAATCTGCCGATTTAGATTTATTATATAATCGCGAAAATTTGCCTCTCAAAAAATTTCGCGAGTGCGATGAAAAATGAACAGGAACTCGTGTCTGAGAATCGGTGAGATCGCAAGTAAATTATTACAAATTACGAAATCCGTCCAAAAACTCAATCTTTCTTCGGTGGAAGGGAGCCATTCGTCTTCCCTCAGCACCTGGAAAACGGTTCCAATAACCGAATGTAGGAGAGGGGGTCCGTTCACAAACTTTCCATCGCAAAGTCAAATATGCCCAAGTTTTAGCCCACCTCTCACCCCTTAAATATTGGACCATCCCCCTAGGGAAAGATCTTTAAACAAAAAAAATCTGTTGGCAAAACAGCAGAAGTGTCCAATTCCCTTGAAAGCTTCCAGTTCTCGGACGACTTCGGAACTTAAATAAATTGTCCCCGCGCCGAGGTTTGTTCCATTTTTTTTTCTTGTTGTCGTTGTATTCGGCCACAATTAAGCGGTCATCCGGCTGTCCCTAGGCCCGCTGTGGGATCGGATTTCCGTACGAGAGCACAAGATATCGAGACGCACAGAAAGCTCTTCGCTGCGCATTTATGTTTATGAGCTAAAATAATAATATCTACATCACAGGAAAACCAGTGAGCGTAGTAGGAGTGTCCTCGGCGGTTGTTTATGCGCATGTACTAACATAGGGACAATGCCACATTAACAAGTCGGTTAACAACTGGCAGCGCAAATTCCACTGTTTCTATCATGAATGAGCCGAAGTCGACAAACAGCGGCTCGTTTAAACGATTGTCCGCGAAAAGATAAAAAAAAGAAAAGAAACAGAAAAGAAAGTGGACAAAAAACTGGGGAGAACAACATTTTAAATAGCGAACAATGAACATTATGTTTCCGCCGCTTGTTGAGAGACAGAAAGAAGTGAATGGGCGTTATTAAACATTTATTCAGGGAATGAGGAGTGAATGGGATTTCGAACTCAACTAAGGACTTTTCGGAAGTGCTAAGTGACATATTTGCATTCAATTATCTCTGGACACGTCCCTCAATTTCTATCACACATCAACTAATTTGTCTAATTAATATATCGTATAGTATTTTAAAAGTGTATTAAAATGTGTCTTATCAGTTTAATATAATTTTATGATTGCATGGTTATGTTATTCATACATCAAGGAAATTTATTGCTGTTTTTGTTGCTAGATCAAAAAGTATTAATCGTACACACAAAAAGTAAAATAATAACAATACATTTACTGTCAATCTCGATGAAATACACATCTTTATAATTATGTCTCCACATCACCTACATGTCTACAAACTATAAGGGAGTCAAGGGCGCTTCAAATATCTCTAGCCCGGTTCGTGAATTATGAATACAAGAATCTGAATTTCATTAAACCTTAATATTAAAAACATTCAAAACGTAACGCTCGTCAGAGCACCCATTTCGGTTTTTTCTGAGCATACAAATTAATAAATAATTAAAATTGTGAAAATGGTCCAGTTATACTAATGCCGTGCAATTCATATTTAATCGCTTAGCTATACGAGTGCTCCTTATGCCATCGATGGATATTAAAGCTGGATAAAAGGGTTTGATATACATGCATCTGCATATAACTGCATCGAACTGTATAATAAATCGATTACTTTCTAATACTTTTTTAAAGAATTTACTATGTGTCGACAAGTTAATTTCGAATAAATTGTAAATATAATTTTTTTTAATGTTTGGTAATTTTGTATAGGGATGAAATCAAATGAATGAGAACTGATCTATCTGCTCATCAATATATTATTTAAAGCTCATTTCGATCGTCATTCCCGTTAGTTTTTTAGCGCGCCTAGACCGGAGGATCATTTCAGGCGAAGGGCTTCAGATTTTTTACTATCATAAGTACCCCGTTCCGATTCGTACCTAATAATCATCACACCGATTTTTTCTTCTCGTTCTTCTCCCGATTTTCGAATCTGGTACACTTTCACGGTGAAAGTTGATCCATAGGCGCGCGGCCCGCCGAAACCCGTTCCCCCCGGAGAGTTCCCCCGACACCGTTTTCCAATTGGAAGTTTAAATTCGAAAATTTCAAACCCGCAAATAAATTTCAGACCGGACAACCGAACGCTCCCCTCCGCCCCGCCACCCGCCCACGACTTACAAGTTACAGTAATAAGTTTCAGAGATGGAATTTTTAAAACCTGCTTATCAAATCAAGATAATGAAGTTCATTCGGTTCATCTAGTGCGAATAGTCAGACTGTAATTCACTTCAAGGATATCTGAATATCGAATTCTAAATATAAAACGGCGTAAATTGAAATAACTATGATTTAAAATTATCAATACCAAATCATTCTGGTTTCTTAAGGGTTTCTATTTTAATATCTCAATTTACATTTAATTACGCTTTATAAATTGTTAAAATTTAGAAATTATCAAAGTTCAAGTTCTTCCCCTCCACAGTACTGGGAAATTTGCGCTGATTTGAAAATAATGTGGAACCGAAATGAAGTTTCAGATCCTACAAAAGGTGTAATAGGTTATTTTTCGCGCCGTTAATTTAATTTATGCTTATAACAGTAAAATATGATTAACCTCCCACATCATTTAGAACCATCACAGTAATTAGATTTCAGGTTATTCGCGTAATAAAGCCTGTTAACTTGCAACGGGGAATTAAACGCAATACATGTGAGACATTGAACACAGAAATGAAATGTAATATAATAATATAATTCCATATAATATAATTCCAGACTCCCTATAACCAAAGAAAGCCGATCGGTGGTCTCCAAAGTTTTTGATTCCGACATATTAAGACAATGTTTAGTGCTGACCACTGTATATATACATCAAAATGTCACGAACTGGCAGCCTTACATAAAATAAACATATTTATTTCTTTACAGAATATTTTATAAAAATGCTAAATTTTCTCATTACAATTTAAGGCTGAATTAGTTGAAAACTTCTAGTTTGAAGCTCTCTAATACTATGACACGGTTCGGAGGTTAATTTATTCCGCACTTTGATATGAATCCTCGTAAAGGTTCCACCCACACATTTTCGTCGAAATTCATGTCGTAACCTTGTATTTTCTCAAAATTTAATTGTCAATTGGCAAATATTCGGAACGTTAAGTTTTGTCCATTTCCAGCAAACGGGTTCAACGCCTATTGTAATTCTTCGCTAGGAAAATTTATAAATCGATTAAGGAATTATGATTCAGAAAATTTTAGATGTGTAGACCTATACCTTAACAAACTTCTCTTTTTAATATTTTCCCTTGAGAACACTATTTCCTTTTCTGGCATTAGGCATATTCGTTGTCGGCCGCCGAAAGTAATGCTCGGACTCAGAGAATGGATTGCCGCCGTTTGGAGAAAAAAATTTACATTTTAATGCAGGCGTAAAAACGGATCGACTCGAAAGTCGCGGGCGCAAATTATTTAAAGTTTTTAAATGGGCGTCCGCCACGCCCGAAGATTTAAATGCAAATGGGCCGGGCGGCGAAGGGGGGCCCTCCCATTGGCGAAGACGCGGCCGACTACGGAGTGGGGGAACCAATCGCCTCGGGCGTCAACGACCTGACACCGCGTTCTCCACCAAACTCGGTCTGCCTATCGAATTATAACTCGGCCTCCGAGAAATTCCGAGTGCAACGAAAACGTTTATGTCCAACGAGAAATTCAGAGATTTGAACGGGAGAATTATTTTCAACATCGACATGTACGATCCAGAATAAGACGCAATTATTTATTCTGGAAAAATAATTTTTACGCTCGCGAATTTCATTCACTGATTCATTTCTTCTGATATTAGACCGGTTCCGTCAGTAGCCTCCATTTTAGCCAGTGAAAACAGAAGAGCGGATTATATTCGCGGGCCACTAACTTAACTATAAAATATAATATTATTTTAGTATATTGTAATTTTGAATTGCAGACACGAATTTATTACGCCACCTTTTTCACAGTAACAAGGATCTTAAATTTCTAGTACCTCTCCTTCTTATAATCCCATCATAATTATTCCGTGAATTATTCTTCCTGAAAAAAGAAACAGGAATCGGCTTATACATTCCCAATTAAAACACAATGTAAAGCTGTTCTCCACTCTGAGATATCCTTGAGGTGCTATGTCCGCATTTACACACACTGATACGCGAATTCACGTACGAGTTTAAAAGGTCACAAAAATACGACAAGATCGTACTCGAGTAGACTGTAATTAGATGTTTTAAAGTGCTTTAAACTGAATGTGCAGAAAAGTTCCGATCGCTGACGACGATCTTTAATTGAAACATATTTCGATATTCTGCCGAAATGGTTCCTTCTTCCTCATTGAAGCCTGCCTGCTAATTTTTCAGAAAATTAGATCCACAATTTCTAAACAGAGAACCCTGAAAATGGAATGAAGCACCTAATTACGTTTTTAAATGACTTGATGTACTTGGTGCACTGTGGAACCCCCGGGATTCCTGCAACAGCGGTTCCTAAAACAGCCGCGGTGAAAATCCGAAAGTGTACGAAGGTCGAAAAAATGTAACCGCTCAATGCCGTCCTCGTTATGTTGTCCAATATCGATTTCAGGCCTGTTATTAACCGATATAGCTTCTGAGATAAGAATCGTGACAATGCTTGTCCCAATAAACAACGCAAAAGCGTCCTTGGTAGGTGAAACGAATTGAAATCCGAACAGTTTAGTAATAATATCCGCCAATTTTAACTTCCTGTAATTTTTCTGGTCAATATAGAAAATTTAGCAATATAGAAATCCTTATTTTTTCAATTCTGTTTTACATATTTATTTTATATTTAGAAAATGTTTTCTGAAAGATAAATAATACAGGTATAAAAAGCAACCACAACGATTAAGGCGCAATGATGAGGAATGAACTAAAAATGATGCCTCTATGTTAAATTATAAAAAAAATAAATAAATCTCTAAATTATATTTTAATTATATTCTTTCTCGTTATCCATCAGTAACAACTAGAAGAATATATCTTATAAAGGCCCCTTAACTGTTCCGAACAAACAAAAAGTTTGTTAAATATCTTCTTCTGAACGCAGATTACACACACTGTTATCGAGAAATAACCGGGAGCTTAGACGTTGTTGTCTACACATAAACAGAGTGTGCCTACTCGTATCAGACTGCTGGCGGTGGTAAGATATATAGGCCGGCAAGTGCGTGGGAAATGTAAGCAAAAGGATACAGGAGCTATTCGAACCGACACCGAAGGGAAGATTAGGCCGAGCTCGGGTGAAGATACGACTAGAGAAGAAGTAAAATCTGGAATTTTAGTTTTAATTTCCAAACAACGGCAATTTCCAGTTAATTTTCCCGTTGGAGAAAAGCGTGATGGGACAGAAAACGGACTGAAAACTTGAAGAGAGGAGTAAGAAAAAAAAGTAACAGGGAGGAATTTTGATTTGAGGACTGCTATAAAGTGGTAATTATTCGGGCGGCGAAGTCCGCTCTCTCGGGGCCCCCTCAAACCAGAAATACGAGTCCTCGATCCTCCTTCTCTGTTAACGCAAGACGGCTTATATCTCTCTCTCTCTCTCTCTCTCTCTCTCTCTCTCTCTCTCTCTCTCTCTCTCTCTCTCTCTCTCTCTCTCTCTCTCTCTCTCTCTCTCTCTCTCTCTCTCTCTCTCTCTCTCTCTCTCTCTCTCTCTCTCTCTCTCTCTCTCTCTCTCTCTCTCTCTCTCTCTCTCTCTCTCTCCCTCGCTCTCCGCCAACTGACACAGTTAAACGTCATCCTTCTCTCTTGGCGGGCCCGTACCTAGGTTTCCATTCGAGCCCGCCGTTTAAATGTATTCCTAGACAGTAGCTACGCATTATATTGGATAAAAATCAATATATATTATGAAGCTAGAATATTAAATGTGTTTTATAACGTACATAGTATCCTTTGCAATACAGTCAACTAGGCCCCTAAAAATTGTTTAATTATTTCGATTTATTATTATCAAGCATAAGCACGTTGCGCGATACCTTTCCATAATTGAAAAGTATAAAATTAATAGGTGCCATTAGGATCAAGGTGGAAATACATTATGTAACGGTCCCCGGTCGGGAACAATGCACCTGATCAAAACAAAGCCTTAGTCGCATTAAACAACGTTCGCGGCCAGCCGAAGCGGGGAGAAAGTATAAAAATGGAACCTACGGTATGGCCTTCATCACCCAGTTTATTGTAGGATTAGACCGGCCGATTATTAGCATAAGTTAAACGCTCTTTTATTCAATTGTACAGTTACGATGTGACGCTCGGGTCAATAATTTCTCCAACAGACAAGGACTGGCGACAACGCACTCCCGACCAAATGGATTAAGTAAATTCCAATCGGCTACGTGACAGTACTTATTTATATAATTTAAAAAATATCTCATAAAGTCATGAATTATGCCGGAAGGAGCATATGATTACAAATAATAGTAATGCAATTAAAAATTAACTCGAGTTTAACCCCCCACCATTACCTACCGGGCCATATACAATACGGCGACATAGATTATTGAGTACGGTAAAAATGAAATATGGTAGTTCAAAATTCGCGCAACGACGACAGTGAAGTTAAGTTTTTTTAACTATTGGGCATAAAAATGGGTTATATCTGAAGGTTTTCAAGTGTATAAAGTGGAGAAAAATAGTAATCATATGGGCATTCTTGTGTTTGAAGAGAATCGCGTTCAAATCGTGTTCATATTTGCTATTTATAACCTGGGCGCTATTTGCGGTAGGACTTCGCTCAATAAGAAATTAATTAATTACGGAACCCAGAACGGATCCTTTTAAACTCCCGTCTACTCCAGCAAATAGCACTCAATCGGTGGGGACCTTTTTGCAACGTGCGAGGAAAGCTATTAAGAGCCTTTGGATAAAACTAGTTCGCGGGGCGGCCTTATTCAGTGGCGACAAATTGAGAGAGCCCAACAGCGCTTTTAATTAGCGGCGGCCAATTTAAAATCGAACCCGGCCGAGGCAACTCGAACTCCTACATTAGATAAGATGTGTTGGCAAATATCAAGGCTATATCTGTTCACTTGTTTCACCTCGATCGTTTTATACGATCCATTATCATAGGAATGCAGCCGGCCACCTTCCCGCCCAGATAGGTCTGGCACTGCTCCGGTCATACCCGCCGGTTAACTAGAGCTGCCAGCCGATAATGGTTTCAATAAAACCAATACACATAAAAACTCTATACATAAACAGTTGTATATAACGCGCCAAAGTTCTTGGGGCAGAACGGCTTTCATTTTATGCTATCAATATTCAAATAATAATTCCTAGTCTCAAACAATTATTTTTTGCTATTAAGTAACGGACAAAATTTCATGGCGCTTTCGAATCCAAACAATTACTGGGCAATTAATATGTTATAACTGAAAAATCTTATTAGTATTATATTTTGTTAAAAGAAGCGCTCTCATACCGTACGGCGTATGGATGAGGTTATTTTTATTTTCAGCATAAATGTTTTTTGCAGCACGGTACAGAACGTTCTGGGATATTGGGTACCTGGAGAGTTGCGAGTGAATGAACCAAAGTTGTCAATCGAATGGACCGTATTGGAATTCCAATTCTGCCGCGAATTCCAACCAATTAAATGGTAAATATAGAAAACAGATCGTCACCAAAAAATATGAGGGTTTTTATGAGTGCCCGATTTGATCTTTGGACAATTTGAGGGAAGAAAAATGTTTAAGGATTAGAAAAGATTGTGCATCTAAGCGGTTTTACTAGTAGTGTTTACTACAAATTATAATTAAGTTCATAATCGGGTGGAATAAATGGATTCTAATATCATAGAAGGGGCGAACAAAATAATAATTGTATTCTGTTTCTGAAATTCAATCATTTACCGCCCTCGCCGACTTCTTTCCGGCCTCTCTTAATTGCTTTAGTCAATATAAGAAGCAGTAGTACGACTCGAGCCGGGGGCCGGGGTAAGAATCAATTTTGTGCGCCGTAAAGTGCAAAAATGATTCCAAATAAGAGGGTTCCCCTCGTAGAAGAGGGCGGGCTAAAGGAGGAGAGAAATATTGAAAAGTGTAAAACCAAAAATAACTGGAATCCCCCTATTGAGGCCAGAATTGGGACGGAGAATGCCGGGGAGATGAGAGAGAGAGAGAGAGAGGAGTACCGAAGGACGAAAGGGAGTGGAAAAAATAAATGAAGAGAACTATAAGAGGCGGGCGGGGGTTGAATGGGGCAGAATCCGGGTAGAAGAGGCCGATATTTGTCATTGTAACGGGTTCTAATAAAAGCGGGCTGACAAACCACCCCCGGGGTTTGATGGCGCCGCTCTATCTCGCCGCAGACCTGAATATTATTATGGCTCCATTGTAATAAAATTGTTGCAATAAGACGGCCGGGCGCCGTCACCTCCGCGTTAACCGGGCCCGTTTCAAATCATCCCCCTTACACTCGGCATCAGAAACACACAATCCGAACGACGGGAATAAAACATCAATTATTCGGTTCATTTGTCTCAACTGGATAACGATTACAAGACTATATCTAAAGTATAATAAACAGTTAAATTATTTACTATAGTAATAGTATAAAATATTTGGAAATCTGTTAATTTCTCTTACAGTAAAACGTCAGTTTTTTCACACAAGGTCAAGATACTGTCCAGAATATAGGAAATTCTGACGAAAATAAGAGAGGAGAGGATTAAATTTTTGGAATTTCTTGCGTTCGAAATAAATTAAATTTTTTCGTATCATTTTTCCAGGACCTACAACATTTATTAGCAGTAACGTCCCGAGGTTACACGTTCTCAGTATAACTCACAAATTTTTTCAAATGCATTTAAACAGGCGAGCAGTTTAAAGTGTACGTAAACAAATCTATGAAATGTAAGTAATATAATTATCACTGAATAATTAATATAAAATAATTTAATCGTAGAACGTAAGGCGAATCCTTTTTTTTTATAGATTCGATTACAAAAACTCACGGTCAAATGATCCTGCTAATAAATAAGTTTCCCCGACAATCGTTTAGAAACTATCGAACAAGATGGGCCCTCGAAGTTTGAAATTGTCATTACCCTATAATCGCGACTCCGAACAACTGTTTTCCAACAGAAATGCTATCGGAAATGCGTGATAATATTTTGATAGTTCAAAATTTCAAGTTCAGTAGCGGACAAGTCCGCTACGACTGTTCCGAGACTTAATTTTCAAACTCCTTTCCCGTTCGTTCATATTTCTTTTTTATATAAACGTAATTCTTCAAGAATATAAATGTATTCAAATAAAGACGTGCCCTTTTACTGCACACTTCAATGTTTCTAGAAATAGCAGCTCATCTCAGTTTTTCAACTTCCTCTTCACGATTTAACTTGTGTAAAATTTTTACTTCGGGACTATAATTGGCCGAGGACCTTCGTTTTTCAGCATACAACTTTCCTTGATTTGATCACATTTGAACACGGCGTAAAATGAAAAATTTATTATTATTATTTGTAATATAGCCGGCTTATTTTTCATTAATTTATCGCATGTCACGTAGACTTAAAGGATTTGGGTCCTAGAAATAAACGGAGGTTACATTCAACACTATAGTTAATTTTAAAAGTAATTAGGTACCCGAAAATACTTTATTACAATGTACAATTGAGCGGAAGTCCGCTTTTACGATTTTCCAATCTCATCCCCACCAGGAGCATTCGGTTCACCAGTAACGAATTTCGGTATGATGACTCTCTAAACCAGTGCAAATAATCCGGTATCGTAATTCTCATTTTTCTCTATTTTTGTGATGGAACGCTACTGAAGATGAGACCGGTCTAGCGTAGGGGCTACTCGCGAAATATGGAAATATTCAGTGAGCTGCCAAAGTTGGAAATTTTTGGTCAAGTTATTGGATTCATTAAAGATGAAAACACATCGAAATTTATTAGGAAGGTTTTAATTTTCAACTCAATAAGAGTATCCCCGCTACCGGCAGTTCGAGATCGACAGTTTTTCAACTAAACCAGTGCAAATACCTGAGTGCATTGTCATTTTTCTCCACTCTAGCGGTGTCTACGATACCGAATCGCGCGGTTTCGCAACCCAAAGTTCATTTATGACTCGCTGCGTGACAATTTCGTGGCCTGAAAAACGGCGCAATGACTAAGGCGCCGAAGATAAACTATTAAAAACTACCGTGGGGGGGAGACACGTGGGCCGAAGTTAAAGCGGGAGAGAGGGTGGGCGCTAAGGGCCGAGACGGAGAAAGCCGGTTGGGTAAAGGTTAAGATTTTGGACAGTTCTCAACTGGTCCCATCGGGTTCGACGAGAGACCAACAGCCGGTTGCACAGGCAATAAACGGGGTTGCCACACTCTCCACACTATGAATAGCCCCCGGACCAACTCCGCGTACGCACTACCAGACGACCATTGTAAAGTTATACAACATAATTACAAAAAAATTAATAACTAAAATTAATTCCCAAGTTATAAACTTTCGAAATACTCATTATTGACAGGAAAAGAGAACCGGTTATGGCCCACCGAAAACCGATAAATAAACACCGACGTCATCGAAATCATTCTACTCACTCCCACGTTTCCTGACCCCAGTTCTGGATCAGACAGGTTTCGAATGTCTCTTTGAACCTGTCTAGTAACAGACGACACAGAATATGCGCACTGTCCAACACAACATAGAGCCTTTTATGCTAGACTGTAAAAACAACCTCGGAAATGAAACTTTAAGCCGACATTAAATTAATCTGAAACAATCTTAGGGTAAACATAAGGGATTTAAAGTAAATACTCTTTTTAAAATAAAAGAATGAATGATCGCCAATAATAAATTATAATTGAGACTACGACTATTCCCATTTCCTCCTATCTCGAATTTTTATAAAGGTATAAATAAAAAATAGGTAATATTGACGAACGTGATTTGATATAGTGTTAGTGTTCTCGACCGGTTGTACTCCGATATATTGTTTATGTATAATCTTTCATTCATTCGTGCAGTTTTTAATTAATTAGCCTGTGCGCAGAGGAAATATTTGCAACGTGATAGAAGGGAGGAAGGAGGGATAAGAAAGAGAATTGCCACGAGGAAAAGAAACGACGCCGTTTAAATAGGCCACAATGTCTCTATTAGAGGAATGTCCACGTGGCCGGTATTTTTACACCGGCGTTGTCCAATACCTTCCGGTCTAGGATCTCAAACCGGTCTGGGGCCTCAGACAACCCGGCGAACCGACCAACAACAACAACAACAACAGATAATCGTGAAGATTGAAGAAAACATTTACTAAAAATGTCTTCATCTATATATATTTTTGGTGGCAAATTTATAATTCAAATCTGATATTAAGCGAAAATTGTGAGAATTAAATCGAACACCTTATCCTGCGACTAAGCACCAGGTGTACGATGAAAAAGTATATATTTTCGGCTTTAATATGTGACTATTTATCGCCATTTTAATAAAATAATAACTCAATTAATTAATACATTTATCCTATTCAGTGCAAATATAGGTACAAAAAAAGAGGATTGATACTATTTCATTCCATTTACGTCATTTTATTTTTATTTTATTACCAATCTTCAATTAATTATTTTGAACGATATCCTCAACTGATTTCATTTGATAACTATATAGTAATGAAACGATGCGCTGATATAAGGTCAAGCAGAATGGCAAACGAGACGAAGATTATGGATATTTTAAGATGTCCTTCGAAGTAATCGTAGAGGAAGATGGGAATACGAATCAATTTTTCCATCCCTTAGACGATCGATTAAAATTAGCATTATCGAGGACAAAGGGGGTAGTAGCGCGACTCATCGGGCGAATACTGTCAAACGCTCGCCAACCAATCCGGAAACGATTTCAATAATGGAAGTCAAACAATAAAATTTATAATACCCATTTTACGACTTCCTTGGCGGTCGTAAAAATGAAGGGAGCGAGTGGCCCTAAAACTAAATAGGTCCGCTTTACTGCCATCGTCTAGGATTATCCCAATAAATATTTTAAGTGCCGGGCCGGAACCGAGTTTAGTGACGCCGCCCTTATGTGGAGCGTTTTGGCCCCATTAGAAACTGAAAAAAAGGGGCGTTTTTCGAAGCCGATCCAGTCTGATTTTCAAATTTCGTCCTTACACTCCCAAGAACTTGGATGTCAAGGAAAACTTTCTTCAGATGTGAAAAAATATAACTGAATGAGGCAAAAATTAGAATAAAATGTAGAATAAAGGCATACGGTAACATTATATACAGCCTAATTAATCTAATACCTGTATGACTCCCAGGGGCGGGGTGCACGCACACTGTCAACGACCCCAGTGGGCCATGCTGATGTTAACAGTGACCCCCGCATGTAGAAACCAACAGACTGTAAAACATTGAACAACGCTCCTATACGTATAAGAAATTATGTGTTATACATACGTGGGACTAAGAATGAAAGAATTTGAAGGGTGGCCGTGAAATGAATGGAATGAAAAAAAAACAACTGTATGACAACAGTACCAGGAGAAATGTACTAGAAAATTCACATTTAAAAATTAAAATTCTTTTATCGTTCTCGATATAAGGCTTATTTATATTGCGATCTTAGATTACTTATTTGATTTTCAATATTATTGGGTCAGGAAACTCAACAACGTTTTGTATTCCTTTTCTTTCATGTCATGTTTAAAATTATATTTAGTGACAGTGCGATTTGATAGCGAATCCACCCATTTTCATCGTACTACTGCTCCACGCCATACTGGATAGTAAGGAAATCACATGGTTTCCTCCGCAATTAATATTTGTGATCTGTTGTCGAGGTTCTACAACAATGCTGGAGGAATTTCCTCTATCTCCAGACGCGTTAATCTGTAGACCGTTTGGCACCACAACAACAGAATGTGTGGCGGGGTGGGGGGCGGGGGCCACGATAAAAATCACGAAATATATACTCTAGATATACAATCTAAGAAGTAGGTGTTTGTCAGGCCGTTCAGTGTTAATAAACGCTTTTGTTGATTCGCCGCAACAATCAAATAGTTATTAAGTGGCCCGTTTATTTCGCACTGGGGGGGAGGGGTGCCCCCCTACCACTAATGTTCGCTAAACAGCCCATAAAGATATTCTCCTCCAACTCCAATTTCTCTGTTCAATCGCGACATTGTTTCACTCCCGATGTAAAAAACACTGTTGCCCATTACAATTGGGCCGACAACGTGGACGATACAACGGAACAACAGCTCGGTATTCTCGGCGCGGAATTCATAGCGTTCCCACGTCACTTCTCTGTGTGATAGTGAATCGCTGTCAAAAATATAATACCGCAATGGGAAATGGATAAACTCTCTTGCACGTGTGATTTTTGACACACATATTAAGTCATTGTCTTTTATACAACACGCCAATAGACATGATCATTTTATCAGCCGAAATTTGCAACATAACGAACATTCGGGTTCCTGAGGAGTCCAAGATCGCTTTTAAAAATTATTTTCTGTTGATTCATTTTAAAGCGACAATTGATTATAATATTTAAATAGCTATTATATATAGTGGTTATTTTCTTATTTTCCAAAATGCGATTACTACGATATTTAAATCGTAGTAATCCCCCATCGTCATTCCTGTGGCCAGGAATTTCCAGAATTTCTTCTGTTATTGCAGACCATTAATCCTAGTCCTGGAGTCCTGTTGCGTGCCCGTTCCCAACTTATTTCTCGATATTTTTAAATCAACCACCTTTAACCAGGTTATTTAAAAGCCCCCCCCACGAGCAAAACGGGACAGGCGGGTCCACGCCTTCGGCTCCCACCGGCAATACATCACCCTGTTGCGTAAACTGACAGGAATCTGAATAACCCCAAGTGAAACTATACTATTTAGACTACTGATAACGTTTAATGAAGTGTATTAAAACCCTGAATATGTAACAAGTTCAATTCGAGACCGACAACATATGAGAGTCCTTGGTGAAAGCGTATACCGTGGGCATTATTTATACGCGGTTAAATACGCATCTAAAAAGACTGCAATGCCGATACGTGTGTAATTATCGGTCGTTGGGCGTTTGGCCGGGGCACCGCCCTAACTGTATTAAACGGAATAATCGTGAAAAGAATCGTTATTAAAAGAGAGACAGAGAGAGAGAGAGAGAGAAAAATAAAACTAAGGCCGAGTACAGTTATTCCAACTATTACGCAACGCTCCCCCCCAATCCAGTTCCAGCGTACGGAGGCAGTGGCAGAGACATGACTTGCAATAAAACATTAGCGCGTTCTTCTTCAAACTATTAATACGCTATAGAATTCGATCGACGAGCTGTGAAAGACAATAAGATCACTCCCAATTTCAGCATAGGATCAGGTACCGTGTTGGAGCTAGAGCCAAACCTCCTGAAGTTCTAGAAGCCTAGCAATGTTTATCCCATCTCTCCTCTTTCAAATCTATAATTCAGCTTTCCTGGTCTTATTAATGATAATTGATAATTGCGAACATTTCATTGTCCGTAACTTCGTTCAATTCATTGGCTACTCAGACAAGCGAAAAAAAATTAATAATAAAACGAAAACGACGTTTCCTAGGTTCGCCAATTCCTCGTCTTATCCGCAAGTTAAAGGCTCGTTAAAGGAACACAGTGAAGAAGGCTGGTCGGACCGTTCATCAAACCGGTAGTTGAAACGATGAACAAAAGTGTAAAACAAAATCTCGTGGAAGAGTCACAAAACCGGTCGGAGGTGGTCCTAATGATACCGGAGGGCTTTGCATTAAATATCCGTGCGTTAAAAAAATGGAAATAAGACGAAATAAAACTAAAGGGTAATACGAAAAAATATATACGCCGCCTCGAAGCCTTGACTATCGGGTATAATTCGACGATTAAGAGTCCGAGGGTCGGCCATCGGGGAGTCCTTGCACGCCGGCCCGCCTCTCCCACTTACAATGCCCAGAACCAACTTTTAACATCTTCATCCGCATCAATTATACCAATCGGTTTAACACCGAAGAATTCTAGAGCTTCAATTTTATTTTATTTCAGAACCGAGCTCTGATAGGCAGTTGAACAAGTACTCGAACAGATAGTTGGCAATAAAAAATTGAATCACTAACAGCGCGGACCCTGAGTTTAGGACTCGGGATTTGTTTTCAACGCGAAACCGCACAACACTGATACTACACGAGTTAGTATTGGGGGGGGAAGGGGGGAGAAAGTAAATAAGAAGTGGGCTGGATGGAGAGTTAAGTGCAAGTCACAGCTTTTTCCGGCAGAACTGGGTCAGCTGAAGAGCGAAAAGGAGGGGCCTCTGTCGAGACCAGTCCCGCATCCCAATCCCTCCTCCCTGTTAGCTCCACTCGTCTGCCGACTTCCTACCAATCTGTTCTCACAGAAAACAAACACTGGCTTACCCCCACTATATATATATATATATATATATATATATATATATATATATATATATACACACATATACATATACCCATTCACCTATTTCCAAGAACCTGAGCGTTATTTTATCATATCTACTGTACTTCCACGTGACAGCATCCTTTAATAGTCTTCAAGTTGGTATGAACCGAATCATACGGTTATGCAGGACGCCGTACTCAAGTATTGAGGTACCCATTTATAACGGTAGTACTTCCCTGAAATAGGTATTGGAGCTGAAACCGAATTAGACCGAATATCCCATAGAAATTTTGCATTGCTCAGATCAATCCCATGTCGCCAAATTTAATATTTGAAACGTCATTTTATATTGTCTTGAGTTCGGGATAGCCGTATACACCTAGTGTAGATTGAGGATGCGTACACTAGTAGGCAGGCAGGGATTATGAGAATGGCGTCTAATCGAGAGGTCCGCGCGTCGGCAGCGAGCACGTTGCCAACACATGTGCCGTCGGACACAAGCGCCCGCCCAACTCCGTGGTCACTCCCACTCATGTTTCACAACGGATCAAATTAAATTAGGGCCAGCGTTAGAATCGCGTTCATATCGTTATGTAGCGAGTCGCAGCCGAGTGTTGCTGGTGACAGAGTTTAAATTTCCGGTTGAGAGAGAGGGAAAACCCCGACATGTTTCCCCCATCGTTTCCCGACGCGAATACGCATCAACGACTTCTGATTTTTTCCACCGAATCCCTCAGGCATCACCAACAGTCCTGTTACCGGGAAACTGTTCGAGACGAAAGACAATTATTGGGGTTATTACGGTTACGTTGGGAAAAAATAATAACAAGGCCGAACGTTGCGAACGTTGCCAAACGTGAGCGCCTCGACATGTGTGCGCAAAATTAGAGACGGCCAAGAGCTACTAGGTTTTAAACTTATACAATGCGCAGAAAGGTGACATTTAGCCCTCGCTTGTTCGTTAACAAAATTTCAAATCAAACACTAAATCAAAACTCAATACAGTCCAGTTATAGTGCATCTAAGACAGTATGAGAGAGTGAAGACAGAATTGCGGGTCTTAAAGAATATTGATGATTTTTTTTAAAATTGCAAACAGGCAATTGTTATGATATCTTCTATTTTGCCTACTGTCCTTTTAATAGTGTCAAAGTTGTAGCGGAGAAACACTGTTGTCAGTACCGTCGAAGTTTATGCATGTAACTGGAACAATAGAAGATAACACTTATGCCTCATGTGAACTTAATTTTCACAACTATAAATGGTTTACTTTATCAATGTGGGAGCGATGCACACCACCCCCGCCCCCACTGCCCGGAATAAATCGAGTAACGGCGACTGCGCCGAACACGGGGAAATCGGAAAAACACAGGAATTTACTCCGGCCGATATTAGACGTAATGGGGCCCCGGGGCGGGGGAGCTTTTGATGGCGACAATCCTATATCTAAACGGCGATACCTGTCAATCGAAGGTGTGCCAAACCGGCCAGGAAGGCATAAATACACGACCCGGGGAATTTAAGCAAGACCGGGGCAATAAGTCGCGCAACACCAGAGAGAGGCGAAAGTCCGGAGGAAATCCAAGACCCCGGCCCCCTCATGTCTTGTTCTCCTTGATAAACTCGCTGTTGCAACAAAACCATGTATATAAATATAAACATATATATATAAATATACAAGTGTGTATGTAAATATATCAGTTAAGAGGTATGGATTAACGCACCCATTTCTAATTTAAATTTACAACCAAATAGGTTAATACCTGCAATGGGAATCGAGTCCGGAAAATGGTACATAGCGTGGGGAATTTCGAATATTTTTTCGTATAATACTAATAATATTGTATTGAAAAAGTTTGTGTTCATCAGTAGTGGGGACTTCACTTAAATATTCATCGGTTTCTGACGTCTCTCTTCTGTCTATATCAGAATGGAATGAAACTGTTGTTATGGACTATCGTTCGTGATTTTCAGTACAAATAATGAGGAGACATATCTGACTGGAACTGATATTCAACTTCCGTTAATATGTTTCTTGCGCTTTTTCCCAACAGGTTTTCCCGCCGGTCGGATTGAGGCTCGGGGCGTGGATAGCTTATCTGGGGATACATTGAACTCGAAAAACAGCGCGTCACTGAGCAGACGATAAAGCGGCATGGGTACCGTCGGGGGCCGGAATGAAGGCGTGAATGAAATAATGATGAACTTTGATTTATTAATTTCATAAATAATTAAATATTTATTTTATCCGTAACTCAGGTAGCGATGGAGGTTGTTATCCAATAGAGAACAGTATTTCTTCAGACTATAATGTCAAATTCCTATGATAGACTTTCGATCATAATTAGTTAGTATTCCTTGCGATAATTGAAATGCGGTCGCAAGGCGGCTGTGATGAAAAGTTATAATTTTGTGGACAATAATGGCAAAGCATATAATTCTGTCCGGAATTAGTTCTCCTTATTAAGAATAGATTAGAACTTTGCGATAAGTGTATCGATAAATTCTTCGAAACAAAATAAAAGAACCGAGTCGCACCTACTAAAGGACAAGGTTACCAAACTGGCTTCGATGAATGGCTTGGCAATCGTACGTTTTTCTTTTTAGCGCCGTATCGATCAGCGTAACGATTCAGTTAACGCGTTAATCGCGGCCCGGAAACGGCTCAATCCGTGCTGTGGGTACCTTGAACATGGCAAATAATATAGAAATATTGCATCATCGAATCGTAAAATATAAAAAAAAATCTAATATAAAGAGAAATCTTATTATTATCCAATTTGCCCATATCGAAAACTGCAGTAGGAATTTTTTATAATGACTCAACAGTAGCAGATCTAACGTATATATTGTCAGTAATTCAGTAAGCTACACATGCCGAAGCATCCTGGTGATATTTCTGTTCGTTAATACTGCCTTCCGATCGGTATATATTACTTTATATGTATTATACCTATGTGTATAGATGGCGAGGCTGGTACGGTGGCCGACACGTGGCGAGGAAACGCTGAAGAGGAGTTAAACTGCGGTCAATTATTGGACCATTACTCAAAGTGAGACCCTTCGGAAAATCGCAGCCGAGCAATTGAATTATAATGAAGCGGCGTTGCTCAACTTGACCGACGGTGAAGTGAGTCATCCGCCATGCAACTTCAGACCGAGCTCCGGTGTTTCCCAACACCACAATCGTTCGAGATGGGAGGGGGGCACCAGTTTTTAGTTTTAAATTAGTTTATTACAGTACAGCATATTTAGATATAAAACTGAACGTACAATATACATTAAACAATTGTCTAGTATGGGGAAACAATTGCAATTTTCGTTAATTTCAAAACCAGTGATTGAACATTGAATCAATACTAGGTCTTAAAAACAGGGAAAGGCGGTCTTCCTTTCTAAATGTTTTACTATAATATATCTTTGTTATCGGACGAAATATTTTTGTTTAACTTGTATTGCAATATTGGAGTAGTGTAGAGACCCGCGAAGTGAATCCGGATATTTTTCAGGAGGTATTCGCCCCATTCGGTATCTAATCTAGTGTTTATGATCCCCGGATGAAGTGGTGCATACTGCGAAGCCCCCCGGGGGCGGGCTTAAGCCGGGCGGCTTACGTGTTCCATTCACGGTGGGCAAGGGCACGGGAAGTTGTGCTGCCTGTGCCTATGTAAGACAGCCCCCCCCCCCCCCCCTCCCAAAGTAGCTTCTATTGTTTATATTTAGTGCATTAGTCAAGGACTCGCAGGGCCCGAATAGCCTGTGCCGAATAGGTTGTGGCAACCCCGCCTACCGAGCCAAATGTCTGCGACGGCGAACAGAAAATAATCCTGAATGAAAAATTAGAGACCGCGTCACCGCGTAAACGCTGCCATCCCGAGTCCTGCCCAATGCTCAAAATTTCCTGTTACCGAACACTCCGACTAGCCTTAAGATTCGATTGATAAACATAAATTTATAAATTTAAAATTTCCTGCAGCGCTTAGCTCGCCAATTATTAAGTTAGACAGCTAAATTCGACCTATAAAATGGACTCGATAATGTAAATGGCGTGATTACATGTTATCGAAACTAAATTTAGAATATTAATCGTACAACTAATGACTTAGTTATGTGCCCTGACAGTTAGGTGGGGTAAATGCGCGTCGAATGAAACAGTGACGCAGAAGACGAAGTCTGTCTTGTAATCGGAATTTACATAACTCTCCGATGGCGTATTGATCTGACACCGAAACTAAAACGTCGCCCGTCATTATATTAAACCTTTTTGTTCATTTAGTTCCCTGATATTACAAAGTTCTGA
The DNA here is from genome assembly GCA_019843655.1 of Lethocerus indicus. Classification (NCBI taxonomy): domain Eukaryota; kingdom Metazoa; phylum Arthropoda; class Insecta; order Hemiptera; family Belostomatidae; genus Lethocerus; species Lethocerus indicus. The sequence goes on from JACDQD010000006.1 coordinate 5,607,125, forward strand.
TTCTCCGATCGCACTTAATACGCACCTGGAACTTCTATTATGCAATTGGGTTAATAAAATTGCGCTATATAAGCAGAGAGGAAAAAAAAATAAAATTATACATTTTCGCCGATGAAATATCCATCATGCGGCGTTAAAGAGTTATTATATTTATGTGAACAAATTCACCCCACTTTGGTTTAGTCCCTCCATCCTCGTTTTTTCACTATTATATTGAGGAGGGTACAATCAATTGATAGAAATTAAAAATAATTAATGCGCAATAAAACCAAATTACTGAACAATAAGGTATGACGGATTGTTACAATTGATGTCGGTGGCTACTTCCCGTTTTTACGTCGTAGAGGGTACTTCCTTCATCATAAGAATATCAATAAGTTCGTTACCAATAGGGGGAATTTCGGTAGTGAAGAATGGTTAAGGATTTGAAGGGTGTATCGGTTTCAACCACGTAATGGGCGACGGGCGACATCCGCGATTAAATCTGAAACCGAACTCGCGATAGGACATCATAATTTTCCTACCGGCCGTGGCCTGATTCGGTGAGGAGAAATTACCTTATCGAATTTTTCCTGGAGGAAGGAAGCGGGTTGCACAGAAATGCGTAATCTGCACGCAAGAATTGCGGCAATCGCGAGCCAGACGGCGAATATTGCGCAACCGCCGCATAATCGATAGATTTTATTATCGTAAATCATGTCTATTTCAATTTATCGTTGATAAAAATTCAATTTTTGAATAAATATGCAATAAAGCGAATTCCCTTAGGATCAAAAAGTCAATAATTTCAATGTGAAGTTGATAATAAATCTCTGTTATAATTATACTGTCCCACAGATTTCCTTATACGCGCAAACTAAACCTACTAGAAACAGTAAACCTTGTTTAAAATAAAAACATGCTTTTAAATTTACTAATAATCGAATCATTTTTATACGTCGAGTGATAAATAGCGTACTTACAGCTCTTGATATTTAAAAACATGGATTATTCCTTTCACTCACCTGCAAAAAAAAACAAGAAATAAATGATTCATCGTGTATAAATTAAATTAAATCAACTACAAATATTGTAGAAAATGTTAATATTCAGAATGATGCATTTTGCCATGATAAATCGGTCCAAGGGGGCAATTAGAACCCCGAATTAGGCACGTTTTTAGGCACGATGCCAACCCAATAATAATATAATTAATTGAAAAATATATATTCAAATCTATAATTAAACAATATTCTACGATGAATCGAATACGAAGGCCTCAATAAATTGTCCTTATCGAGGGTCTGCTCTAATTATGCAACCCGCCACCTCAATTGGAATTAGAGAGCGGCTATGGAGTTACTCAAAAATTATTTCAGCGCCCCCTAATCAATATATATATGCCCAAGAGAGGTAAATTTTTTAATAATGGAGGAGGGTTGATACGCAGTTGAAAGCTAGGCCGTACTTTGTATCGGGGTGTCACTATAGAAACAGGAACGCTGGAGGGGGCGCGTCTCGACGCCTGGTCCCGTTGCCAAAGAGACGCCCCCATTCAATACAATACACACACACTGGCTCGCTCCCTCGCTCCCTCTTCCCATCCCCCTTACCACCCGGCCCTATCACTCCCTCTCCCTCCTCCCTCACGTCCGCGGCCCGTTTCACCTTATTTCCTATCCCCCGTACACAAGCTCAGTGACCCGGTTCCACGGCTGACGAACGGGGAAGGGAACATTTTCATGGAGAGTCTACCGCAACTCAATCTACTTTTGTCTACACCCTCGGAATAGTATTAGCGTACTTCGCGCTCCCGGTCCGAATCAACACGCCACAATGGGTTTTGCCAATTCAAGTATGCAATTCAGGCCGATTTGAGATTATCGCACATTTTTTGAATCAACGCGGAAGTACGAAGTCGCCGAACATCATACTGCAGTTTATGGCGCATAATCGAAATAATTCCAGAACAACTAGGCATGTTAATGGCAACGGGAATCCGATATAATTAAACGAACACTGCAAACGATAGAAATAGAGGCGTCGCGGGGTAATTAAAAAGTTAAACCTTTTCCAGTCGTTAAATAACACTTGGGATTCAGATTCTGAAAGCGGCACGAAAGCGTAGTTGGCTTTGATTAATTTTGTAGAACGAAAGGGGCGGTGAGGGGGGGAGGGTGTTTCAGAAAAAATAAAGGAAATAATTATAAGTCTCTCCCATACCGGAGGGAGGCAATTAAACTCGGCGTTAAATCGAATAATTACATAATTGGGGACAATTGACTTCTCATTAAAACTCCTCTGCGTTACAGAATATAAATCACGTCCAAATAATAGGACGTCAACATTTTCATGAAAGGTTTTCCACCGGTTGTGACATTTGTATTTCAATGCTGCTCAGCGGGTGATTGGGTCAACGGATGGAAATCCGATATACTTTGAATCTAGTATTTCTAAGATTTTTAGCGTTCAAAGAACTTAAGCAATTTGACAAACTGTAATTTCCTGAAAATCTTCGCTAGAAAAAAATATTCCAGGAAAGAATCCCGCGTATTTTTAACCCAAAATAATTTGTATTTTTGTATAAATTAATTACGATGATTCTACAACTAACGAGCTTTGTGCACGTCTGTAACGCAACCGTATCATGACGGGCTGAAAAATTCCCACCTCAGTTTCGTTAGCGTCCGCTGTACACGCTGTATTACCCAATCGGTAAATTGGGCACAGTGAATAAGTGATTCAATAAATATCATTAATTCGAGTTTTTTTCCACTAATTATATTTTAGGAAGGATGTAATTTATTTTTGTTACGAAATAATCAGCGCCCAAAAATATCCGCGGGAGAGGTGATGAAATAATGAATTTAAATTACACCCTGGTCTTGCCAAGATAAACGCTGCATTAAGCTAGATCTACCTATTTTAAACAAATTTGATTCCTAGCCTAGTTTGAATGGCGATGAGAATAAGGGAGTTCCATTTTGAAACGTTGGCCAGTTCATTCTTAAGTCATTCAAATTCAATATATTTTATATAATATTTAGTTTTATAAATGTTTGGTTTACCTTACTCGTGTGGGAATTTATGGTTAAGTTTTGGCTTTTCGACGTTCCTCATGGTTGCCCATGTCCTGTCTGTTAGACATTATTATTTATTTATTTATTGTCATCCAGTGATTATAGTGAACTAATGAAGGTATTAGTGGAACAAGGCGAAAATAGGCGACAGAAGGACAGTTGGATAGCGTTCGGGCTTAAACAAGATTTTATTATTCAAACTTGCGACGCCATCGCCATCATTATATCAACGCGCCGTTGTAAACAAATCAGGTGTCGAAGGTGTACGAGTGAAAGAAGAGGCGAGTAGCGTAAAGAGAGGGGAGTGAAAATTGCAAAAGGAAGGAAAACATGGAACAGAAAGAGGCCAACTAAATAGTGGAGTGAAAAAGCCCCGGGGGCATTCAATTGGTTTCATTTTATTGGAGGAGCCGAGGACGAGCTATTTATCCTGCCGTAGAAAGAGGGAAGGAATTATTTCCTCCCTCATTTTTCGATTCCCTCCCTCTGTCGATAATAATAATAATAATAATACTGCGCTTCAGAACCCTTTTTTTACTGCGCCAATCTCGAGATGAGAGACGACTGCTTTGTCCCCTTGGCAAAAAAAGGGTGGAGAACCTTTTGTGCAGAAAAACGGGAAGTTTTTTAAACTAGAGCGTAATTCTAATTGATAATTCGAAAAATTCCCATGTCGGTCAATCGCCCCTTCAATTTCAGTATCCGATAATTGGCCAACGTCACTACGCAGTATCTGGCTCAATTAAAAATTAGAGAAATTTAATTTCCAGGAAATTGTATGTACGTTAAATTCCTCCTTCTATGCCTAATATACGAAAATTTCAATTTACCTTATAATCACTTAGTAAAACTAATAGATTTTCATTGTAGTAAGTCAGACTATATTAATCTTTACTGCCCATTCAATACTGGAAATAAACCCAATCTTCCCCATGCAATGTTTCAAGTTTTCCACAAAAAGAACTAGTAATTCGATCAAGGCGCAATTCTCAGTGGAGTGCCAAAATAAACGCCGACGATTTCTTTTAATCCTATTACAATTTCCGCTTCGAGATACGTTATTTACACTGGAAAAACCTTGACCCAGTAATATAAATAAACTTTCAACACCGCTCCGATCGCTGTATGACTAAGCTTCGGTAAAGATAATATTATTTTTAAAAATAAACTGAACGGTTTGACGTAACTCTGTTCCTGACATTAGACGTATACCGTCTATTTCAAAACGGTTCGGGATAACGAAGATATGTCGCGTTTCTAGTTTTTGCACAATTTTAAATTATTTTCCCCGCATAACTTCCGAAAGTACAAATCTACTATATCACCGTATACATTTGTGGCCCCATTATGTTTCACACCAGAATAGAAGTCATATGACGTCTCTTCTGCCAGCAGAAAGTCCCAGGAATGAGGTATTCCACAAAATATTATTTACGCCTTCTAATTGGGTAAATATTTAGATTTATTCATTTAAGATTTAGACGGCCCAAAAATGATTTAAATTTATACAATATTCGGGATTAAACTAGGAGACGGGCGTACAGCGGAATTGATGTCAAGAGCGCGAAGACATTGTGCGTCTAGCGCGACGAATTGAAAGGGGGAGAGGCACAGTTATCTAATAGGCTGACTGAGTGAACTGTTACAGCTACTACTACCACCACTACTAGTACTACTACCACCACTACTATTACTACTACGACTACTACCGGAGAGCTGTGCCGGGAGCACAACCTTGGACAATATCCAGGAAGTTGGACCAGTGCTCCTATATGCGCTACACGTGTCAACCCCACCCTCTCTCTCTCTCTCTCTCTCTCTCTCTCTCTCTCTCTCTCTCTCTCTCTCTCTCTCTTTATTATCAACTGCGCCGTTTATCACGACTGAGCGTATATTATAACCCCAATCGATTGTGATCGCCCGGTCAGTAGACATTTTAATAAAACGCCCGGGCACCATTATCCTCTGTCTCTTATTCAATCAACGCTCAGATCAGTTGGGCAAAACTATTGTACAATGACAAATTATTGAAAAATACAATATACGACCCCTCGTGATCATAACATATTTGAAAATTTGATAAATCTGTTCGGTTAATTATCATCACGGCGAAGTTAATTTCCCCTAATGATTAAAACATCGTCAAATATCGACAACAAGATGTCTATCGTGAATCTCCGTTCTTTTTGAATTTGAACAATAAAGTAACTCCCACGCCGCTTATTGGTTCTGTATATGCGCAGTTCCGCCCGACGTTTACAGGACGTCACAGAACCTCGGTTTCGCAATGGGTCGGGAATGAAAAATAATTTCCACGTCCCGGGCCACGAAATAGAGCGGCGGTTTCTCATAGATAAATAGAAGAAGGGAGTTGTGTGCGGGGGGGGGGGTGGCGGCACCGGGAACACCATCTGGGCTCTGAAGAACGCTGCTCTATCTTGCCGTGTATCTGGCCGACCGCCAGCTATCCCGGTTTCAGATACCCACATGGAAATCAGCGACCCGAACGAACAATCGCCCTCGCCGGCAATTATTGTACTGGAACCGACGTAAATCATGGCAGCGTACAATATTACAAAACTCTGCCCAACCGGCGGCCGTAGGCGTCAGCGACACTTTTAACGACGAGGGCCATATTAAGAATTTTCTGATGAAAGCTCCAGTCATTGTAGAAAATTAACTAACCGTCGGTATGGCATAGATTCGGACTAATCTATTAGAAAATAATTGTGTTAAGTCCACACTTTTTATGCTGTATATTCGTTATTTTAAGGACTCGAATTAGACAAAGATGGAAATAAACAAGGAAGGAAATACGTAAGCATCATCAGAGTTTTCAGTGTGCTGTCGACATTCGGTGTGAGATAATGTCTGTCACGCGACGACAATCGAATTTTAAATGCTCAAGTATTATTGTTATTTGAAATAGTTTTTTTTTATTAGTGTCCGCAGCCACTTGCCGCCCGAGAATCTCTCGCGGGGAATAAATCGCCCGTGAAATTCCGACTACCCGAGTGGCGCTGGGGCGGGATGAAAAGAATTCTGCGAGATGAAATTTTAGTAAAAAAAGGAAGGCGAGAAAGACTATTGTCCGATCGGTGGAATTTATGAAAGCGTGAGATAGGATTGGTGCGGGCCACTGGGGTGTCCCCTTGTGGAGGATCTGCAGAAAAGGAGGGGAAGGTACCGCCCCCAACCCCTACAGTTATCTGCCGGCCTAACCCTTTTAGGCCCTTTTTCTGGTCGGCTACGAAAGGCCCCTTTGTACCGTCCCTGACCGAACCTCCCGCCCCACCGAGCTCTATGCAAACCCTATCTGGGATTTTGCCGCAAACTTTTACATTTTTTTTTTCCTGCCCCTCCTCCGACATCTGCCGTCCGAGATGATACTCTACGGCGGCGGGTGTACTACTCCCACAGGACGAGGGCCCGGAAGAGGGATACGCGTGAAATAAGCCAGGTTCCGATAAGCATAAAGCATGCGGTCGGACACGGGGAAGCGGCCCCCTAACAAGCGGTTCTGTCTATTATTGTCACTTACTCTAAACCGAACCCTTCGACCATTTGAATAGCATATGCACCATTATATTTGAGAATCTTGAATTTAATACTGAATAATTCCATAACGTGCTAACGAATCGCCCCTCGCAAGATTAAAGATCAAAGAATAAATTTTTGTATTAAGTTCAGTTCAGTATAATTTCGATTTATCCTACTTACAGGAGGCATACTTACAGGAGATCGTCGTAATCAATTTACGCTTCATATTTCTCATTGTATAGGCATTAAATTTATAAAAATATACGATGAATCGGAACATTCACAGTTGTCCTCAGCGAATTTGTGATTCATGATTTATATAAACGGCTGTTATGAATTTCGGGTACATATTTCGGGCCCTTTTTATTTCCGATTGCACGAAACGAAGCCGGTCTCGATGATAGATATCCATCAACAATTAATGGTAAAAAAAGGTAATTCGAAGGATAATTAATTTTTTTTTAATTAAATCTCGCCTTTAAAAACTCATGGCCACCCACTTGCATGTGCTGTGAGTAAAAAATATTTTCGGATCCCGTTCAATTTGACTTATTTATACGAATCCTATTCCGGATAAGACCAACACCCACCGTAAATCAACGGTACACTTGCGAAGGACGTAAATCTTTATTTCCAAAAAACCTGAATTGGCTTTTCGATAAAATAATAATAAAAAGCTTTCGATTGACTTTTTTTTGCCAGGACCTTCCCAACGGCCTGACACTCGTCTGGGCGGTTGAAAAAAGAATTCGGCCGTCCCGTTTGTACTCATTAGCGCGCTCAATATCTCAAAATGTATGCTGGATGGGCATCATTACATTGATTGATAGTCATGAGAAAACGGCGTTGGACAGATAAATTGAGCACCTGTCAGAGATCATTCGTTGATACACTTCTCAGTGCGCTTCACAGATGAAGAAACCTGTTGTAATGGGGTCACCTTTACTGAATCACGCCTGTGTAGTTTTATCCCAAGCTAGACTATTTTCGGCTTCAGCAATAATCACTAAGCTCAGTTAAACTATTCAACGCACTTTATACGCTGAATAAAACGTTTCAATATTCCCAGCCTCAATTGAACGAAAATTCTCCTTGTTCTTCGAGAATTGTATCTTGGTTATTAGGATATAAATCTGTTTTAATTACAATCTATGATACTGCCGACGCCGAAAGCCGGAATTGGGTTAGAGAGGAGACCGATTGACCGAATGACCGATATCCACCGATATTCAAACTGACCGAACGACACTTTCCGAAGTCGGACTAGCAGGGTCCAATTGAAGGCATTTAGCAGGCCCAGTTGGGGATTTTGTTTTCAGGGCGACGGGGTTCGGGTGGCGATTAATTGGATCCGGGGTGGAATTGAATCACCCCCGCGCGTTTTAAACACGAGCGTTGTGGGGCGGCATACACACAAACGCACAAGTACAGGAGGAAGCCGTGTCAGAGGGATGGCGCCCCCTCAACCCCATTGTGTTTTTTGCCGGGCCGCTTATCCGGGGCCCCCTTTTTTGCCGTTAATTGAAAGCTTTAAAGACGGCGTCAGTCGACACAACAGGTTGCCACCGGCAGTACAACCTTCCACAACAAGGAACTGAGCTAACTGGGATTAACTCAACTTTTGTTCTCAAAAGTGTTTGCGAATTATTATTAATTTGTTTCCACCCCCTCAAACAGCGGTAGGAAACGCGATTTCCTAGGGAAAGATTTACGCCCACAATCCGATTAAGCATCCGCCACTTACCACGATATTGAATCTACAACTCAAATGTCCTTAATCATCGCCCGAGATGGCCAGTACATAGTGCCCGGGATCATTTTATTAACTATAATACTATTGAAGGAAACGTAACGTTTCTCCGAATTCGTTAAAACAATTGAACAATTGGGACGGCCGAAATATAACTTTATTCCTTTATAATAGTCACAGTCTGTAGCTGCAAAATTTTTCATTTTATAAAGGACAAACTCTGCACCATCATTTCTGCATTTTATTCCTGAATTCTATAGTGCGTTCAGTAGTAATATGCGGCCAAACCTTTTATTTAGGGAAATAGCACACATTACAATATTTTTTGTTAAGTATGTTTATTATAGCGGCCGACAGAGAGTCCGGATGTTTTGAATTGAATCTATTGGTGAACTTGAAGTGAGGCTGTACCGGATCACGAATTAAATTGAATAGAGCTCACGATTTTGTGGCCATCGGCTGGAGAACTGGCGGCATTAGCATTGAGGCGGTCTGATTTACGAGGGGGCGGGAAGGCCGATCTCCGGGACGGGCTTTCGCTCAGAATTCGGTTTCCGGGGCCCAACTGGCGGCTAACAGGATAATATACGTGAAATATCAGAGCGTCATACCGATATACATATCAGACATTTTTGTACCCGCGATTCCGCTCCACATTAAGGAAACCAGCGAATGAAACTTTCAAGGACTTCGCAATCTGCCGCTTTCAGAACGGCAGTGCTATAAAGTTAGCACCTGATAATTCAACGTTAAAACCGGGTAACTGATTATTTTCCGTATTTCATTTAGCTTTCTGGAATTATTTTCCAATACAGATTTGTCAATATTAATGTTATATATGAGAATATAAATTCAATACTAAATGTTTAATTTAATTTTTGTCACGGCAAAACGGTGTGGTTCCCGGAGTATATTATTTCAGGTCTTCTATTGTAATAATTGTTTTGTTCCGGATTTAAAAATCGTGGATAAAATTTATGTTACAGTGAGATCCATCGTATTCGAGTGAAATTGGGTCGAATTTTGCCAGGAAAAAAAATTTCCCTGGCGTAGGTATGAACGAACGGTGAGGAGTATGGGTGGGCTCGGCCTCTATAAATAGGCGCTTTCCAGTGCTACGTCACACCGGCGCCCTTGTCCCGGCGTCCTTGCTTTTGGCAACAGTTTGTCATTTGACCAATATACGACTTCCTAAATACGACAGAAATATCCGACCGCTCTCTAAGGCGCGATCGTTAAAATATCCCACCCAAGGATTCCAGTCCCAATTCCAACCGTTTCTCTACGGGAGAATGCCGCGCACTGTCGTTTTACAGAAAAACAATTGAGTAATATATTTCAGGCAACTATAAGTGCTTTTCAATTTTAACTGTTCAGTATTGTCGTATTAGGAAAAGCAGAAATGTGAGAGGTAATTCAAAACCTAAAATTGTTACAATTTTCAGTACAAACGAATGAATTGAGCGAGGACAGCAATTCTGAAGTCAATAACCAATAGAAAGCTGAGGAGGTTTTTAGTGACTTTTTCTAAAGCGCTGAGAATGCTTTGTTACACAGTGAAATTTAATGTTTTTAAAACAGTTTTTATCTTAAACACCATCACATACACATATTATGTTGTTAAATCCATCCATATCACCTTTTCTGGCCTTGTCGGTTACATAAAATATTTTTGAAATAACGGCAGAAGATTTTTGTAGATTCATTAGACAAGAATAAAATCAGCCCTACCTCCAGCGAAGAAGCAATTATATTGGGAAACAAAAATAAAAAGCTCTGAAATTGCCAAGAGGCGATTAATGGAAAAATCGAACTATTTTTAAGCCTGGCTACTACAAGTTGAAGGCTGCCTTCTAAACTGTCCATTAAGCCTTGAAATTACCCCTAACACCACTGCTGCTGCTGGCATGCAACATGCTAATGGAGTCCCTCATATTTTTAATTTATGGCACCATCTCGCAAATATTCACACGAACTTGTATATAGACATTCGTGAAATTAATTCTATCGGGTGTTGAGCACGAGCTTTAAGGGCCTTTATAACGCGTTATCGCATCGCAATGTAAGAGCATTTTGGACAGCATTGTCGCGACTCAAGAACAAAGGGAAAATCCGGCTTTTGGCTACATGGCCATGAGACCGGCCGAAACTACGACTAAATCAGCGATCAGATCCAACTGCGGTTACAACTGAAGCAGTAATACAGCACGATATAAATCAATACAGGTTGAAATATACAGAGGCATCCCCCGTATGAAATCTATCGTACGATAACCAAATGATAACCAATTTATAACAGTATTTCGTATTTTTATTTATCTTTCAGGATTGTTTCCGTTATTGTAACAGTTGTACTAAAATTTATTCCCGGCAAATGAGATAGCACTTCTCGATAATCCCTTTCATCGAGCACCCGTCTCACGTTCTCCACAATTCCCAGTAACAGACACCCTCCCCCACAGAAACCCTCTCCGAGCACCTGGACCCGAGCAAGCTGTTAGAGTTCTGCAATCAGATGTAACCCTTACCCTTATTATGGTACCCGGCCAGCTGCCCAACCGCCCCATTCTCAACGCGGTCATTTTTCTATTCAAGAAACGTCCCAGAATTCTGAACCCTTCTCGCGGGAATATTTCACAGACACCCTCGGACCTCGCCAGGGATTTTAGGCCGCAGTTCGCCCAACCATAACCTCAAAATCGCTTAGTTATTTCTCTTTAAAAAATCCCTATTATTAAAAAGAACAAGGCATTCCAACAATATTGAAATCTAGATATTGCAATAAAGTACTAGAAAGTGAAATAAATAATTTTAAATTTACGAGAGATATCTAAATATTAGTTTCTAAATTAAATTTTTATGAAATATAAACTAAATAATAATTTTCATATTTATGAACCGTTTATGCTTCATAAATCTCCCAGAAATCTCGAATTCTGTACTTTGATTTCGTAGCATTAATATGATTATCAGTCAGTAAGGTTTTCAGAAGAAAAACAGTGAAATATCAACAAATTATTCGCTAATTTGGTTTATAAATTTGTCAGCGCTTTTCTATTGACCCAATTAGTACGCTTAACTACTCGGTAAAATAAAATATTCTAACTGATGATGCCGGTATTGTGGGGCACCGACCAATTCTAGAAATCAAATCCAGTTGAACGGTCTTGGCCTTAGCAACAACATTGGGCGTATCGCTCAATTGAGCCATTTGAACACTACAATCGGCTCAAAAACAATATAGTGTTCCACAGGTGGCGATGACGTCACGACCACTGGGCGCCGAGGGGGAATATCATTCATGCGGCGGCGGGTCAATCGATCACGTGACCGGGATCCGTGACGTCACGCACGCACGGAGCCCGTGACGTCACCCAGCGACCGCAGCGACACCAACAAGCGGTCGGACCCCTCCCGAATTGGTTGTTGAAGAAGGAGCTCTTCATTGTTTTGGGAATAGGGGAACATTAATTTTGATTAGTGTCGCACACCACAAATTGAAATTAAAAGCTCGACTGAGTACAAGACGTCGTATTCCGGTACAAGAACAGGAATTACTCTATTCGAAATAAGTTTAATTCATTCGACTTCCTGAAAACGGCAACCTAAACCACTTTTTCCCATCTTGAATACATTTCTGGGTGTCATATAAATATATCCTGTGAGATTCTGTACTCGCACATTCTATTAAGAGAAGTTTTAAGAGTAAATGGGATTCGAGATCAAGACTATTTGTTCAGTTATTTCAAACTCAAAACTCATTATGGCAGTAATAAAATAGGGAGGGGGATGGGAGAAATAGAAATATCTGTTCCAATGGGCGTTAGGTCCAGCCTCCTCGCTTCGTCGACATACACCGCGGTCATATTGTCCTCAACATATATTAAACTGATAACAAAGTCCCCCTCCCCCTCCCCCACCACACCGATAAGATAACGTTATTAACCGGTTCAACCCGGTAATTCGCGTTCAGGTCGCGGTTCCTCTATTCTTTATCGTCCAAAATGTCTTTCGGGTGACACCACATCTCGTTCGAGATGCATTCTGTGTACAGCAGACCGTTAAAACGTCCATCATTACACATATGTATACAATATAATGCCTATAATACCAGATATATAGATGTATATAAAATAGCGTGTTTATGAGAATCATATGTTTCGTATATAATGGTAGTTTAACGTGCCTAGGCAAGAGAAAGAAAATTCCCATATTCTTATTTCACCTGAATATTCAGCTTTAATTATTCTTCATTTATGTTATTGTCATAGCAACGGAAACTAACACATATGGTTAGAGTTAAAGACACACTGCTCTGATAAAGACGCAATATTTTTGTGTAAACCTCACTGGACAGCTAAACGTGCAATTTACCTGGGATCTAGGTCTTTGAAACGCTTCATTGACAAAATCGCGATTAACACATTTTTTTCATAATCACCGAATATGATCAACACAATTCATTCCAAATGATTAATTCCGACGTATTCACTGGTGAGTCACTCGCACCGATATATTTCTCTTTTTTTATTTTTGCCAGCGGTTCAAAACCGAACTTGCCTATGTAAGTCGTTTGTTCAGGAAAATTCAGCACGGACATGGGGGCGCGCTAATTATCCTCTTACGCAACGGACCTATATAACAAAAAAATTACCGCGACAGAAATAAACGAAAACAATTACGCAACCGAATTGTTGTAGTGCTCCAATTGCAACAGAATCGCTATCTCCTACTATCCCATCTACAAACTGTATTATAATGAAATGATTTCATTGAAGGATTTTTTTTTTAAAACGGTTTATTTTTAACCGTAGGAATTTGGAGTAACGCCGCTGTAGTAAAAACAATAATACAGTTTGTAGACGGCTCGAATTAATGTCAGTGGTACGACATCGAAACTGTTTCAATACAGATAACATACTTTTTCACGATACCATAAATCATCTGTTAACAGCATAAATAAATGCTTTCATTCTTCTATCGCAGTAATTATATTTTTTTGGGTTCTTACAAGACAAACATTAATCCGCCGTTACATAATAAATCTAACGATCTAAGTATTGGGATTGTATTGAAGTATAAATTACAATAATAAGGGTAATCAAGCAACGGGTTTTTGATAAAATTAAACTTCGATACAAGGCCGTTTAAAGACACTGGGAATATCTGCAATGTATGGATGATTTTTTTTTATTCTCTTGGCTTACGATCGTCTAAAGTTAGCCCGGGCAGGGCCTTCGACTCGACCTCCAGGTCCCATCCGCCTCAGAGCAGAACGGATAAAATTTACAATCAAGTATCAACAGCGTTTTCTTTATTTTCTGTCTGAACGGTGTGCATTTTTCATGAGATTCAATATAAAAATAAAATGTACGGTAAATAATCAACAAGAAAGGAATTACGGAACACATCCTTGCTGACGAGTTAAATCCGGAATTAGGCCTACGATTCTGTTGTAACTCTAAAAAAAATGGACTCGTTCTTTTCAATACAAGGTCATAATCGTAACCGTAAGTGTGTGCAAGGGACGGAATGAAATTATCGTTTGTCGCTTATTTAACAATGGGCAGCTCTTATTGATTGAGACAGGAAATATAAACAAAGATCAACGCTACCTGCTGTAACTCATTGCCGATACCACGGCACGTACACACCGAAGCTGCACCTATAATAAGCTCAGTTTATAATAGCATACATTAAAAATAATAATATACGATTCGTGCGAAAAGAAAAGAAAAGAAAAAAGGAACGACCGCCCGTACGATTATCATAATTCAGTCATATTCTCATGGTTGTTGAATCGCGAGAAGGACCTTGCCGACGGTTGCCAAGGTCCAATCTGGGACGCATTTTAGCCTGGCCCACATTTCTCAACGCTACGCTGACACTGGACCTCCCAATTTGAGCTTTAAAGGTAAACCTCCGTCCCCGGCGTTTTCACCAACAGCCTCGCCAACCCCGATCGCACACTAAACCATTGTGTGCCCGTATATGGGCCTACTACCCGTTTCCTGTACATATTCCTATTGCTTAGATTTCTAATAACGTCAACTCATAAAATCATCATGTGCCCGTAATTATGAAAGTGGTCTAAGTCAAAATTTAAAAAATAATGAATCTATCACTTATTTAACACGACATGATTTTAAACTAAATTTATTGGATGTCATTTTTACGATATCGTCAAAAATGAACTTTTAGATAGTAGTTGTAATTACAACGTTATACGGAATTCATTTAGTGTTTATTATGAAAGTGGTCTAAGTCAACATTTTAAAGAAATTATAGACAAAAAACATAATGAAACATAAAGATCTTATGTTTACTACCATACATTCCTCCAGTTTTTCAGGAACATTTTAAAAATCTTAAAAACTCGAAATTATGAAAAAATGGATTACTTGTTAAAAATGATTAATGTATTAATCATTTTTAACAAGTAAACATTCTACTATGTATATATAGTATACATAGATTTAATGTTTATGAATTATTTCGTTAAAGTAGTTGTTTCAAATAAAAATCACAATTTTTTATTACTTTAAGTCAATTATAGGACATTCGGTTAATTTTGAAAATGGTCTAAGTCAATTCAAGCTTTAAAAACAACATTTTCCTAAGAAATTCACACAAAATTTCATATCTTTAATAAATTTCCAAATGTAAAAATATTTTTTAATTTATTCAAATGCGATTCATTAAATATCTCGAAACAAGAAATATATGACTTAGACCACTTTCATAATTATGGGCACATATAACTGTACGGATTAATAGTTTTCATTGATCTAGGATGATTCGAAAGACGTTCTATTCTAAAATTCTGCGCAATATAAAAATTGACGTACAGACGTATACGCAGCAAACCTTTCTTTGAGTTTATGCCCATATCCTGTTTGTCGGTAAATGAATTCGCGCCTCGAGTGAACGGTAGCCTCGCGCGTTAAGTTGTTTGATGCCGGGCGTCGTAAATCGCTCGACATTGTAGAAAAAACACAGAAATGAATTTTTAACTTGGCAACTTGTAAAGGGCTTATCTTTGACAATTCTTCAATTTACGCGTACGGGACCGAGTTATGAATGCGAGCCGAAAAAGAAAATATCCAGGAAGTCGAGTGGAGCGTTCGACAAAAAGGACGTACAACTAATTGGAAAATTTAAAATGCCGCGTACGACAGACCTACCTAATTGGCCACTTCCAATATTTAAAACCGTCTAAATACAATGAGGAATTGAATGGAAATGAAATATGATTCCTTTGTAGGCGGTAGTAATGACGGTGTGGCGGAAGCTGAGGGACCGTGCGCCGCGATGTAATCACCGCTAACGGTTCAGACGCAGAGAAATGTCGAGCTACCGCCTCAGGAATCCGAAGGCGAAACTAAATGCAGTGGACGGTTCAAAGGAGCATAATATTAAATATCAGCTCGTTCACTGACTGAGAACGAAATACTTCTGCGCGATTAAAGAAATAATCGGGCATATCACGGAATAAATTTACAATTTCGATCCTTCGTGCAGTATTTTTTCCTTGCAACCACTTGGGAATGGGTTTTGACCATTTACGGAATGTCCTTGTACTGAAAACGCGATTTTTTTTTAAACGGAATCAAATTCGCCAAATGTCAAAGGCGTGAAACATTCGGGAAACAATAGTTCCCATAGTCCACTCGGAACTGTGATCCATTTATTGTTTCAAAAGTCTGACGCGCGGAAACGCGTAGAAAAACGATAGAACAGTTCAGAGACGAAGATAAAATTAATTTGACGGCAATTAATCTAAAGAATTCGGCATTATCCGGTATGAAATCTGTGAGCATGAAGAATGGAGAGTTGAGACTGTTCACCGTGGTATTATCTAAGCTGCGGGCAATGCATTTTTTTACTTCAGACTAATGCTAGAAATTGTGTGAAGACATAAAAATCTGACTCGAGGGACTGCGGTTGACATACCGACCGCGTCGGACAA
Organism: Lethocerus indicus; assembly: GCA_019843655.1. NCBI lineage: Eukaryota > Metazoa > Arthropoda > Insecta > Hemiptera > Belostomatidae > Lethocerus > Lethocerus indicus. The sequence goes on from JACDQD010000006.1 coordinate 5,623,443, forward strand.
TTCATTTAACCGCGTCTCAAGGACTCACGTCTAGAACACTATTATTATTAGTGATAACGCCATATCGACAATAAAACTCTATAGACTGGCAAGGAACACACAAATAGAATAGAATAGAATATATATAGACGGTAGTTTGAAAATTATCCTATAACTTTATAATATGAATGGGTCTTGCTAGGGGAACAAATGTCCAAGAATGTTTAGCTGCAGTTCGTGGGGCCGAACAAGGCCGAAGCCCTAACGCAGATAGGCCCGATTTAGACTAACATTAAACAAGATATGCGAGCCACGAAGATGAAGATCGGAGGAACGAATTTGTAACAATATTCATAGAAATCATATACGCATAAACGCACATTCCGTAGGGATTAGCAGGCCATAAATGATATCTAGTTAAAATACCGTCAAATAAGGACAGTGCGTGAATATAATAAAATTCAAATATGAACACGACGAATAGCATGAATTTCTCTGTTTACTCTTGTGGAGGCAGCCTCATTATGATTATGAACTGAAGCGTTTGGCAAAATAAACCCTGTTAATTAATATTTTAATGTCGTTCACCCAAAATATTTACTAATTTGTTCTGTTTAAATAACACACGCAACAGTTGTGCCGAACAGATATGCCTGTCACAAATTCCATCATCCAGTGTACGATAATTAACAACTATCGGTATGAAATGGTTGACGCCACACTCCGCTTTCAATCAGCCAACTTCACGGTATTTCGCGTCGGATTTTTTCGCTTAATTAACCGGAGACCCACGCTATAATTTACCTTCATTTTCATAAATAAACAATTGATTTTTCTCTCTCTCTCTCTCCCACTCATTAACATCCGGAGATGCGGCGAACCGAGAAGTGCCGAGTTGCGAACCTCCGCGGACGTACACTCGTTTCCAGTTAAAATGGCGACGTAAAAGTCATATTTTACCTTTTTAATGTAAAAATCATAATTTTGACGTACACGTCTAGAGATATGCTAGAGAAATGCAATCATACAACACGGTTAGTATACGCGCATTTGGTACACACCCTATCGTAGGATTCCGATGTTAAGAATTTATCAAATAATAAATTAATTAAAATAAATTGAAGGCATCAAGGGCGGGGAAAGATTTAGGGACTTGAACCACCCAAATTGCAGACTTGAACCAAAATGCAAATACGCAAACGCACATTCAGTTCAAGACGGTTGATAGGGTCATTTATTAGGACTAAAGTTGATCCAATATCCCGACAAGCCTTTAATCCAACAAAATCAACATCCGGACATAATTAAGGACTGTAATTTTAGGCTATTTAACGCGATGTACAGATAATTTTGTACGAAAGATATAAACAGTAATCACACAGTTATTAAACAGTCTTGTTTTCATCCTTCGAACTGCCTATGTCAGTTCCGATAGGCGTCAGAATGTACAGCCGTACATTTAATTCCTAATGTAATCGTCTTGCCAGCAGTATTTACAAATATTCAAAGTTGTTTTTTTACCGTGTGTTATTTACTTTCTCATGTTCTACGTTGATCAATTTTTATGAGTAGAATTTCCTATAAACTTTTGCGATTTTATAACAAGTTTCCCACAGTCGCACAAGTGGATTAATGACCCGGGAACAGCGGCATATTCAAGTTAAACAATGCTTAATTGAATTTCATTCCTGGGTTTACTACTCGTCATTCTCGTCTCTGTTGTCGTCTTAATTCCTTCGGCCGGCGTTCTACAATTTCTATTCAAAACTGTATGCAAAAAGGGTGTCCATTCTCTGTCGGAGAATAGGAGAAAATGGATAATGGCACAAAGGAGCCGCGTTGAATGGCGATGGTAGGGAACGGGTCTCCGGATCTCTTGTGAACCCCGGAGTTGTGTGTTGACAAGCAAAAATATATACGTACAAACATTGGAGAGTATATTTAAAGAAACCTCTACGCGCGGGAGATATTGATAAGACCATTTATTAAACATATTCGTACAGTTCTGTCGGGGGAATAAAATCATTTCGACGTCAATTAACCTGTTCTTAAACGGCGGCTGTTTAATGCCCCTAAAACACTTTAGGGCTGCTCCCGGCTCCGGGTTGCTGCCAAAATCAATCGACTTTAATCGCATTAGAACGCCCCCGCCCTCTTGTTCCAGGGCGAACCTTCGATACCGGGAATTTCCACCGTGCAGGGCTACAACACGCCGGCAGATAATTTTGTTTTCGTGGGACAAAATCAATTAATTAACCGACTATCCTCCATATATCCCCCCAGCCAACCCCCCGTTCGGGACGACTCCCCGTTCGGTAGTCGCTTTCTGCGCCGTCCACTCCACCCCCAATTACGTTACCCGGACCCGGGGCCCATCTATGCACTTATGCTAAACGACGGGCACCGGCTGAATTAAAAATACGGTAAAATGCCCAGTTTTACTACATTTACACTGAGGAATAAGACGATATATGTTCCCTATTTAAAAAATAAATAGAAATCATCGTTGATTCGAATCATCATGCAGGAGGCGCGTGCAACCGATAAAAAAGCCTGCGAGATGCTGATAACCCGATAATCTTCCGTCGTTATCGCTACGCATTATTATTTACTATTGAATGCAATTAGAGTTCCCCCCAACAAACTGTAATCATACTGTAGATTTAAAGTCGTAGATTTAAGCGGAAAGGAGTGTTCATTGTGTCAAAATATGAGAACAGGAGTGATGTTTCATGGACGCCGTTTTTCTTTCTCAGTTCCTTCCAACCGTTGAAGGCGAACTTTATTTCTCCAAAGTCAGAGGCTGACACTAGGTTATCGTACTTTTATTTTGGTGCGGAAATTAATCGGCATAACCGACGAATGGAAGGGGGGGCCGGTCGGTTTAGGGGTGTCGTTCACCTCAGGTTGAATCCTAATAATAATAACTACGCTCCACACCGCCCACTTGGGCGGCCACCCGAATTTTTGGCAACCTCATCGTCCCGACCGACCGTCTATTTTCGCGACCGTTTATACACACTGTACATCCCGCCCCCTTTCCATGGAAACTCAAGAGGAATCGAGGGTTAGAAGGGTGATCGTGAGGTGACTGGCGATCAGCCCATCGATGTGCCTTCTACCCCCGGTTTCGGTATGAAAATCGCGATTCCTTAATGGAGAAATATTAATTACATTTTTCTGCCAAACCTCCAATAACATTCTCTAAGCAGAATACTCCTTAACATAGTATTCAAGAAACAGTCGCCAGACAGTATCGAGAGTGAGAACTAAGAAAACTACCCTTTTCACGGTACTTCCATTTTCTTGAAAGGAGAAAAAAACAGAGAAAATTCTTCCAGAGTATAAGGCGCAATATTTATTTAAAATATTTGCTTATTATTTACCACTATTTACGACGCACGTGTGTAAATTGTGAAGAAATGATTACAATAAATATTACAGTACTTACCCGATGAAATATGCAAATGAATATCATACATCGATAACCAATAGATAGAAGGCCGCAACTCACCTGAAACATAAATAAAATGCATTATTCAAAATGCGGAACTTACAAACAAAATTGTTACCGCATATTTTTAGCAGTTAGTTATGAAGATTTGCTCTTATGAATAATGAATGGTGGATCATCAACTACGCCGCTATTGAGTAATTAATATTTAATTTATTTTCAGCTATAAATACTCATCGAAACCAATCCTAGTTGATTTTTCCATTCGAATTCTCCGAAGCTTATTTTACAGTGTGTATGGGAAGATTGCTTGAGTTTTTAAAACTTTGACTGTTGTTATCACTTTCCCAAAATTCATCCCTTTTTGAATAACTGTTAATAACTCGCAGTAACTTGTAGATGAAATAATGACAACTAATATTATTACAATTTTACTGGTCTAGGAACATATAATTCATAATATATACATAATAAATATGTCTTGAACTATATACATTACCACCTGTTGAATCTCGGTTTTATCAAAATTGCTTCGCAATTAATTTCTAAAAACTTCCTCTCGTTGAGCGATGACGCAGTAACGGATAGTATTAGGGGCAATTTTCAAAGGCTTCTATGCCATTACCGTAGGGTCGGTCTGACCCCCCAGGTCTTCCCCCATCAAGGATCATTGGGAATTGTTTCAAGAAAGCTAGCAAGTTTACCAAGCAGATAGTTCTAGTTATCACATCCTTTTAACGACGGATATCTCAATTTTATGTTCAATTTCGCTATATGCTTACACTCCGCCTTTAAATAGAACTAATATTCGCAGATTTAATACTTGGCGACGGGGATCTAAACTAAATTGGCAACTACTACGATAGTTGGGCGTAATTTTATTGCGGATTCTAAAACTAGCAGCACCGACAGACAGGTCATTCGAGACATATCTAGAAATAACTGATAACTAGTGATAACTGTAAATTACTGGTGGGCAATCGTGATATATCAATTGTTCTTAGTGAACGATAATTTAAGGTATCTCCAAGGGTTTGGAATATCATTGCTCTGGCGATCTTCTGCTTTGGCATTCTGATCTAGACCGGTTTCGGTCTGAAAAAGAAACATTTTTATATCGCATATCTCACACACACACTGACACTATCGAAAAGTTTGCACCGTACTTTTTGTCGGTAATGTCAAGGCCCCAAAACGTGAGAGCAGGCGCTGGTATTATTAACAACAAAGACAGTCACGATCGAAAAAAGGTAGAACGGAAAACAAGAATTAAAAAAGGAGCGACGAAAACGCAATGGGCGAGAGTAAGAAGGGGAAAGAGAGAAAAAGAGACGGTGATAGTGAATGGAGGATTGTGGGCGGGGGGAGACAAGGATAGTTAGATAGCCGAGTATAGGCGGTTAATTAATGTTGGATGTGGGATGACGTCACTCCTGTCCTTGGCTCTTATCAGACCCTCCCTCTATCACTCTCTCTTTCTCCCTCTCCACCTCTCTACCTCCTACTTCTCACACACACTCCACACACACACACACCCCTCAATGGCTAATGCCTGTTTGACCAATTTCCATAATCAATCACTGGTTCATATTCTTCCCGCTTGTACATAAGTTTCCTTATTCATTTCGAACCTTACCACCACGGCCAATCGGCAATGCTGAGTTTGATAATTAATACAGAAGTTACCCTCTCCAGAAAGCGTCCCGATATATGGCCACCTTCAAGAAGAATGTTCATGTGTTCCGTGAATTTTGTATGACAAGTTTCGTTTAATAACTAGAATAATTCCTCTTGCTGCCAAATTCAGCATGATTTACAAAGTTGGCAAGCAAATATCACCAGGCATTAGTGATGGGATTTAATTACGAGTGATATTTTTATTCAAAAGGCTTTCGTCCGTTAAATCTTTAAAGCACACAGGGGTCAGAAGTAGTTCTATCCAACAATTTTTTTTTAATAAAGCCATTATTATTATTAATTCCTTTTCCTATAGGACCTTATCATCTGTATTCAGCCTCTAATTAGTTCTCTAAATATATTTAATGATTCCCTCAACCGGGGTGCCCGGTGTCACGTGACAAAGGCATGCTATTAAAGGCGTTGTTGATAAACACGCAATTATAACAAGGTGACGTTGACAAAAATCAATTTCCGTTCGTTCCACACTTTATTGAGACTGACAAGGGGGGCGGGAGGGGGTGGCGTTTGGTAATCTTATCTGGCAGATATATTTTCGATTAGATTTTCGCGCTAAATATAAAACTATTTTAATCCCCAGTCGTCAATATCCACCACATACGAGTTCAAACGAACAGTGCCGTCATCGAACGTCCCAGCTGTTGTGAAAACTATTGAGTTTTCGGACGAATTTAAAAAAAAATCATATGAGCGACCCGAGGCTCTTAACCTGTGCATGCGTCATAATTACATATCTCCTTTGTATTAATAATATCCGGTTCGATAAGAACTGCCCGATAACTCTGTAATATTTACAAAACATTATTAAATGATTATATTTGAAACGCACGAACAGGAAACGTCTGTAGGCAAATATAATAATCGTTCAATATCGGACAGGTGCCACTTCAAAATTGTAGATTTGTTTTCGATAGAACATGAATGAAAATTTATTATATATGTAGCTGTTATGTATAGATAATGCTGGACAAAATATATTTATTCAACGCCCGTCTACCTTATTACTAACGTAAATTCAAATTCTTCCATTACTTCACGATATATAGGATTTCACCAGATTTTTTTAAATTTCATCTCAATACTCTCAAACAGCGTAAGTATACCAAATTACTGTTATCACCAGTCGATATGAAAATAACAATTTCCAGTGACCAACCGTCCCTGGTCACTGGAGATTGGATGCTCTGCCGCTTCGGATTACAAAAAACTCTAAAAACTCCGTTCGTTAATTTTGATAAAAATTGCACCGAGGCCTCGATCTCGATAAACTGCAAGGTTACGAAATCAATGACTGCACCGGACACAATGACCTAGATACATCTCATCTGCCTACATGCGTACGTTACAGCGGCTCTTGGCTGGTTCGCCGGTCGTGAAATTATCTCGGCTACTGTAGAGAGCGTCCTACAGTACCGGCGTTGGTACCGGCCCTCAATACAGTACAAGTTTACGGTGAGAAATTTTCGAAAGTGAACCGAAACAATGCACCCTAAAATTGTGCAAATTTTCGCTCAATTATAACAGAGCATAATCGGCGTAATTCGATGTTCGCGCTCGTTTCTATCGGCATATCTGTCTGTCAGCATTGAAGTCAGTCCGGATAACCAATTTAGCGTGGGTTGGATACCTTTTCTGAAGAAACGATGGTCTGTATTTCTAAAATGTATACATTGAACCGATAGGAGTTGACATAACACCGGATTATGTGTCCTAGGCCGGGGGGAGTGCGCAGGGAACATTTCTACACTCCCGTTTAACATGAGTTGAAATGCACAAAGATATGGCCTGCAACGATGATAAGTATATGATGGAAATATAACTATTGTTACAGTTATTTTTTCTATAAAATAAATAAATCATTACGGGAGGTTTTGTACTATAATGTTTCATTGTGATGAATGGCTTTACGAACCCAGTTCGAAACAGTACGGTCACCTGTTTCCGACAGTGAAACCGGTATAAGTGAAGGTAAAACACGAGAGTGGATAGGGAATACTTCTACACTTCAATCTTTGATGTGTGTCTGTGTGCGGATCTCAGAAGGTGCCAAATGGTGCCGATGTTTGGCATAAAGTGGTAGGATTGTGGTAAATGGCCTGGAGGTGGGGAGAGTTGCCGGAAGGAGGCGATGGGCCCTCTATTTTAAAGTGCGGCGGCTCCGGGGGGAGCGTCCGGTGACGCGTCCTTGCCGGCGCTTGGCCCACTTCCCGGCACCGCGGCACGCTATACTCAGACCCGCTACAAAACTGCACAAACTCCACAAAAGGCCCAGCGCCCGAACGCCCTCCACCAACCTCTTTAGATGCCCGACAACGACACCGCCCGGGTGTCGGTCCGACTCGTGCTGACAGACTTGTTTCCGCCTCTTGCCATTCCCGTACTGGACGTGCCACGTACTACTGTCTTAGCATCTCCGGGGGTACGGGACGGTTTCCGAGTCGAAACGCGCGTTAACGCGGGACAATTACACCCCGAAGTGCAACAACAGCATCCCTCACAAGTTACTACTTGTTTCGCACAGATTCAGACCATTCTAAGAACTTTTGTGCAACAAATATGTGAGGATACGACTCTGAGAAGACTGAATTTTATGGACCAAAACCTAATAGTTGGCATGAAATACAATAGAAGAAATTGTAAAACAAAAATGTATTATTTGTATTTGTACCGCTACTATGAATTTGTAAATCATTTGTGTACAATATACAGTTTTTGAGGTATTTAAATGACTGCGGAATGAACGAAAAATCTATGCTTCCGAAGCGAGTGCAATTTATCATCCGACAGAAATGACTTTGAAACGGTTCTTCTTCCGAGAAATGTATGTTCAAGGGCGGACTGGAAAAGAAAAAAAGCCTGAGATTAAGCTGGACGTCGTCAGATTTCTCCAAAGTGACACAGTTCATTTTCCCCGAAACGAGGATAATTCAAATCCATTATCGCAGGATAGTCTCTGGCTATGCTTTTTTTTGCCAGAACAGAGCATGCAGATACGGAGAGGAAAATGCAATATTTTTGAGACCCAGAGGAATATGTTCACTGCGGCCGAACTTTCGGACCAACAACATTATGCCAACAAACAGGGCAAATATTTAATAACTCATTAACATGGTATTCATGGGGGGGGGGGCAGGATATTCATATTAGAGTAGAATATGAATTTTCCGTTTTCCTATTGTCACACAGACTGTCACTGTGCTGACAGGATGCCCACTGACAAGAAAACTACGAGGCAGCAAGTAGTACAACCGGTCCAGACCGAGACAAATATTTAGAATTGAGAGATAAAATTAAATCCTCCCCGTTTTAAATAGATACTACACTCTTGTTTCGCCCATTTACACGGGTCCCACTTATAATTAGGGCAGGCGGGAATATTTGGCCGGACATAATAATATAACAGTTGGGCGACAGTCCCATTCGCAACAGAGTTTCTAAGACAACAGACGACAACGCTAACGTCCGTCTGCGGCCGGGCTTTCGCAGAAACAATTTGTCGGGACGTCGACTACTGAATATTCATTGGGTCGCAATTATCGGGATGTATATAAAGAGGGGGGGAGGGGAAAGAGAAAATAAAGAATATTAAAAGGGAAATACGAAATATCCCCCTAGGACATTACCGAGCTACTGGCCGTCGCTATGCAAAGCGTATGCTAATGTTCGGAAGACGACTGTTGAACCAAATAGGGTTTCACAATCGGTCATCAAACGCCGACTCATGTCGCGCGACACCCGACAGGGACGATTCGAGCAGGAGGAGGAGGGGCAATGAAAATATGAATAAAATTATGCACTTAAAATCAAAAGCGTTACCATACAGTGCTGGCAGCAGTTTAATCGCTATACCTAACGGTATACCGTAAATCGCGTACCGAATCATCAATTGACTGCCATTTCTAAACCATTATTCAAGCAATATTAAATTAAAGGAGGATTTCATTTAGGTAATATAATCTTGACTATATTCTTACCGTGATTAGCCCAAACGATATCAAGCAAAGTTATTCCTTTCTGTCTGAATAACCATTCAAAATATAATTATAAATAACTTATAATATTTTATGTCATATTAAATCTTATTCGATGCAACGTCCACCCTGAATTAGGATAAGGTAGTGGAAAGAACGTACTGTTCGTTAATTAATGAGAAAAGCCTATAATTAATAAAGACATTCACTTATTAATGTGTAATAAAAGTGGGTTATAATATATTGCGAATATTATTCCAAGATATGGATAACGTAAAAAAAAATTGCTCTATTTTATAGCGCATCGACGACTAATTTCAACTTTGTACATAGCAAAGGTGACTAAACTTGAGGCTGGTAATTTTGGATGTGTAACAATTGGCGCGGGGTAAATGGCCCGAGACCGGCTTAACGAGCTACGAATATTACAGTATGGCAGTAAAAATAGAACTATAATACTTTTTCTCTTTTAAATACGAGAGTGGAATATCGGGACGCTAGGCGCAGCTCTGTTCCCCTTCGGCTCCGCCGGGCCGACTTTAAAAACTCGCCCACGTTTTTCAAACCCGAAAAACGAACGTGCCCCGAATTCGAGAACTGGGCTTAGAACTATATAATTCGGCATCGATCGGAACGCGGATGGAACAAAATAAAAATTGAAATAACACTGCCGACAACTATATACTTTGACTTTAAATAGTGCTGGTGAATTTCAATCGAGTACACAGCGAAAATCAAATACCTGAGTATTTCAGATTGATGTCACTCCGCCAAGTTAGTAATTCGTATGTAATTCCCGTGCGAAAACAGGGCGCCCGACTATCATCAAGATGTAATTTCTTTGTTTAAAATCGTCGGCTTTCCGAAATAACGATGCTGCTAAAATTATTTATTTTTGACATTCTTTTGAAACACTGGAACAAGAATTCCACTGGTTCCTTAGTTTCTGTTGGAAAAAGTATTTGATTAGTTATTTCCTTGAAATTGGTCGGTGAATAAGAAACGTCGAACTATGACAATGTGAGAACGACGGGATGACGGCTTAAGGAAATCAACACGCCTCTCTTGCAATTTGCATAAGGACAAGGAAAAAATAAGTTAAACTTTCCAACTACTCGTCTTTCGGTAACCCCTTCCTGGAGTTGTGTCGCCTTAAAGCTATGGCAGATATCCCGGGGCGGAGCGTTCGCAAACTGTCCCCAAGGACGAAATATATCGTAAATCGTGTATTTCCAGGCTTGGAGTTGTTCCAGAAATTCGTCCACTCTGAAATGTCCACCTTCCACACTAAATTCATTACGCTTCGCGATATTACAATTTACCGCCAAGGGTCATAAAGGACCATTCGACCGAACGACAACCTACTTGTCCTTTCGCTACAACAACAGAGGGATGTTCGAATCAAAATAACGTTCATCCTGTTCTATATAATATTAACTTATATAATTATTTATATGTTCCTATGTTAGATGAAAATAAAGGTAATCTAATCATTGCATGATTCCTTTATATTATAAATTAAGATTGAAACAAATGTATTTAGGATAGCAATCATATTATTAATGATAAGATGAATGAGTCTGGAAACGTATTAGCCGTAGCTTTATTATGTCCGTATGTGGGAGTGTCCAACGGAGGATACGCCAATCTTTTGTGGTTAAGAACGCTTGAAGACAACTCGAGAGTCGCTCGTCAGAATGACTCACTGAATATGAATTCCGTAATTTAAAATCCTCCGGCGCGGAAATACAGGCGTTAAAGAAATTACTAGCTTTCAGTGTAACCGCAGTAGTATTCAATACTAGTGACAGTGCTGACAGAATGATGACAGCGAAGGTAGATCACTGTATTGCAACGGGATAATAAGAACGATGGTGAGAAGCCGAAATCGGTCTAGCCAAACACAAATAGCTATATCAAAAATCACAATGACTTTTCAATATGCATATTAATAATTAATGGTCGGTTTTATTCTAGGACATAAATGAGTGTAAATAATAACATGCTATACGCGAACAGCTATGTACATATTTACATATATATATATATATATATATATATATATATATATATATATATATATATGAAAAAGTAACTGCGAGGTAAAGAATGGGAACAAGCAAGGTATGTTGGAAGTTTAGTGCTTAGCTGTCGATTATATCTGATGAGTCAGACATAGCGCTGCTGGGAGGGTCGCCGCGCAATGTGAAAATGGCAAAGTCCAAAGCGTGAAAATTGGAAAACGGCGGCTAATCCGGGTGCGGGAAAAGTCTAAAAACTTAGATTGAGACATTAATTTTTCATGAACAGTCCTTCTCCGCCCTGGGCAAAAGCTTAAATCTTATCGGGTTCGAACAAAAGACTCAAGTAAATTAACTTTTAGAGATAATATATATTCACAAAACCGGAAATTAAAGTTTAATGATTGAAAGGCAAGAGGCATATTTTAAAGGATAATTTTTTAAGTAAATATAATTAATTAATGTGCACAGTTGTGTAATAAATGTAAACTTCCAGTTAATAGAACACCTATATCAACTTCAGAATCAATCATTCGTACGATTGTACACAGAGAAGCGTATATTTCCCTAGTACAATAAAATCTTATATCCTTATAAGAATTAATAATCGAATTAAATTCGCTTAATTGATTTTTATAAATGTTTCTAACACTTTTCTTCCCAGATTGAGTGTTAACCTTTAAACTCTTTTAAATCATTCCATTTCATATTATAAATATTATTGTCCTCCAAAGACGAAGAAAACATAATATTGCTGTCAATCTATTTTAATCCAAGAAACGAGAAAAGAATAATTGTCAAAACTTCAGTGAAACTCTAGATGTTGGTACGCCTATAGGTGTCAAAATGTAACAAATATTTTACTAATATCGTTCCAACAAAATCGACCTGCTAATATGGTTTAAGAGTTCAGTTTAAATGCGATTTGTGCAGTTTATAGACTGGAATCGAAAGGGGCGTTAGTGGCGATAAAAGGTCGGCTGTAACGGCGCCCGCACGTCAGCTCGGTACGCCAATCTGTGTGTGACCAGCATGTGCCATCTGACAGTCTGTGTTTGTTGCAGAAACTAGAAAAAAAAACTATTTGTAGAAACTCCCCGAAGGACTGGTTAAACGCGGAGATCCGTCGGCTAAAAATGTGCGCGCGGTCGGAAAATCTGAATGGCAACAACGCAATCTTATGGGAAGTTTACATTCAGACGTTTATTGCACGAACCTGAAACACTTACTGCGCCACCGTTGAAACTGTCGGAAAAAATGTGTAATAAATTTTCGTGCGGTAAACTAATGTCAGAACTGAATGACAGTGTAATGTGCGAATAAAAATAATCACATATACTGTCCAGATTGTACCTTATAAATCGTAGTTGTATTTTATGAAAAAAAACACGAGCTGGGCTGCTAATGCCCGTTAAAATGATAAAAGAAGATAATAAAATATATGGATAACAAACACAAACATATCTTTGAGAGATGGTTTATGGTTTATGTCGACAAAATGACTGGATTTTCCTAATTTAAATATTCCTGGATAAGTGGATAGTTTAATTGAACATGAAGCGTGGTCAGCTGTGTCCGATGTAGAGATGTTAATTGCCGGTTCATTCCTAATAAACGAGGATGCGTGTTTAATTTGGAGCGTTCCGTTTTGAAGTTCCTGCGACCGCACTATTTTCGCTACGACCGTAGATCAAGAGTGGCCTCAATAAGGACCTGCATAGAATGTTTTCGCCGTGCACGTTTGCTCGTGATTTGATTGCCGAGATGTAGAGCTCTGGGCCTCAGTTTGTAGTTTCAGTTCAGTTGTTTATTTCAGTCTGTATATCATAATATATGAGGTATTTTACCGGCCTTTCCGTTTGAGGAACTAGGTTGTGATTCATAGGAAAGAACGAGGTAAATGTCTTATTTCTGGTGGGGTCGCATAATACTCTCGCATCACAGGTGTTCAACCCTTATCTCACCGAGATTTTTCCCCTTTTTCGAGAACACTCGATGGAGTTTTTAGAAATGTTCCACAGTGGAGCTTCGGACCTTTCGGAACTCTTACAGGATCCATCATCAGGGGTCCGACTGACGGAAAACAGGAAGAATCTCGGACAGATAGGGCCTGAAGTTCTCCCTACAGTATTTTGCAAGATCATACCGGAAGTTAAGATAGTAATACTTCGAATTCGACGTACGTTCAATATCAGTGTTCACGACTCCTGCCCAAACTGATTCTCGTGGCACTACAGTTCTGAAGTGACCAATCACACTGATAATATATATATGGAGTTTAAAGTTTTAATTGGCGACCGGCAGGAACCCGGCAGAAATCTAAATCGCTATCGGTCGAAACGAGAAAAATCGCGTTTCGAGGCCGGTCCCATAAAGAACTACATTTCAAGGAGTACCGAACAGGAACATTCAGGAAATACACGGCACGAAATCGCGGAGAAGTTTTCGTAGATTTTCAGGTTGGGGGAGGGGGTGTGGAAACGGCGGAAGCAGCGGAGGGACGGCCGGTCGCTGGGAAAAATGGAATCGCACTCATTTTCCGCGCGGCGGATGAAGATGGAGAGAAAAAAGAATAGGAAAACACACGGCCGCAATTATATAAAATAATGGTGGGCGCGAGTGAGGCAAGGTCGGCCCGACCGGCGGGCTAAAATTCGAACGCGGAAGAAACCGACGCTAAACGGAGACCGCGAAGCCAGAAGAGAGAGAGAGAGAACGTCATGTTGGAGGGTGGTGGGCCAGGGGAGGGAATTACGAAAGCCTGTTTCATAATGAGTGCGAGAGAGACGGAACCTGATGGGAAATCAGGGAGGGGGAGCGAGAAGGGGGGGCATATCTGTATTTAGAGCGACGCCCAGAATTGGGTGAGTCCCCCCCAATATTGAACCCGTCCAAAATGACTGACCTGGCCAACAAGCGAACGCTCACCGTTTATTTTCAATCTAACGTTGGTCGGGGGTTTATTTCAAATAAGCGCATCGAATACGGCTTTTACCCCCCCCCCTTTATAATTTTAGTGCAAAGGCTTTTTTCTTTCAACGCTCTAATTCTAAGCTCCACTGGCCCGTGAACAATTTAACAGCGTACTCGTACACAAAAAAGTGTAAACTATACAAATTGATGTTTACTAATCGAGTTAATGGACGAGAGAAAGCCAGCTAAATATAAATAGAATATGCGATAATTATAATTCGTTAATAAATAAAACCGGTCTGTAATAAATTGTATGGATATTTAGCCACTGTTTATGAACCAAATTGAATGATTATTATTTGAATTTATAGTGTTTAGCAGATGAATAGGAATTTGGGATATTACACGGTGGTTCCACGCACCCCAATATATAACTGGAGGCTAATAATCGTTACCGAAAAATAATGTTACGGGGCCGAATCGACGCCTATTGACGCCTCGTTATTAATAAGGCGAGCCGGGACGATTATAGCGATAAAACGGGTTTCGGTAGAGGGGCATTAGAGAAACATATTGTTTTATCGGACTCGTATTAACGGGAGATGATGATAGCGGGCCGGGCTAAAAATGTGCCGCCGGCCGACTCTCGCCTTGGCCAGCGGCCTTCGCCTACCACATCCCGCATCCATCCGCATCACCATTCACGCCCTCTCCAACACCGCCCCAAACTAGACTTCGCTCTAGTCAAATAAATACCCGTAGCCTTTCAAATATAACTGTAGACTTCAAATAGGTGTAGAATTTAGGATTTCGATCCGGGATTCATTTTCAACTCTCGTTGAACCGTATGATAAGAGTTCGGGGGTAAACATCCCCGAATCGAGACCTCTATTTCAACTAGCCGAAATAAAATGTTGATACGGAACTGAAGGTCTAACTAGATAAGCATTGTATTGTTCGGGGAAGATCTGTAGCCATCATTGGCAATTACCTCGCTATATTACCAATGGAGTGGCAATATCAAATTTTGAAATTAATACTGTTACGTAAAAGAATGTAATAACCGTGCACAAATCGAAGAGTGTAAACGCATTCCTACACTGTCTACGAGTACGCCAATAATACCGGACAATAGTGGTACAGACGCGCGTTATTAATTCTACCGTGTAATGCAGCGTTCAAAATAACTGTTAATTGTTAAAGAGCGGAGTCATAAATCAAACTCCGTCTGACGTTCCCGCACTCATAAAAGCGCCGGGAGTCGCATAAATCAAAGTTTATGCGTTAGAAAAATAAATAACACTTAGGAATTAAATATCTCCCGTTCACTTGCCCAACCGGGTCTCCGAGTCTCCGGGCCTCGCTTTCATTCCCATGCGGCTGTGAAATTTCGGCCGAGTTGCAGATGTCGCGAGAAATTAAGGGGGAAAAAGGAAAATGTGGAAAACTAAAAAAAAAAATAGCCGGCAAGCAAAAATGTGCAACTCATGACGCAACCAGTTCCAGTTCTCTGCTTCACCTTGGCTCTCCTAACCGTCGAAACGAAATACCGGCAGAGACGAGTAGTTTCTTTTTTCAGTAATTTCGTTTAAGAACTATATTCTGGATATCCAGAAGGCAAAAATCCTCACAGATATGAGGATGACGGCTTGCGGCGCTTACGTGGCCCACGGGATCATCCGATACCAGACCGCCGGACGAACTCCAATCAGTAATTCTCAGTGAACGTGTGTCATCGAGACAAATGAACTGCATTCGATATCCGATTAACTCACTGCACATTAGTCGTCAGCATTGTATATGTGAATTTTAAAAAAATTGAATTAAAATAAGCAGTGTTCGAGCAATTTTTTGGCCGAAACTATTCCTCTATAAGTGCAGATTCCTACTGAGGATTTGCAAAACATGAAATTCATTCTGACGTTAGAATAAAATACATTTCGACACTTCCAATTCGCCAATACACAATTCTATAATCGTGTCCTTAACTGAGTTTAGAAATATCACCTTAGGGTAAGGCACTGGTATATGGGCGAACAGCAGGTCATTGCAAAACATGTAACAACCGGTTTCTCATATTCCAATTTTTCGAATCCACATTAATCCGTATTCAATACTGTGTCAGTTAATTTATTTTAACTATCTCAAGAGGAGCTGCATTTAAATGGACTTTCCAAAATTTGATCCAATAGAAAAACCCTGCCATATAACAACCCTTTCGTCCCCCAAGGCCTCAGGTCACATCAACTACTCTCTAAAGCCGCACTCTTTAGCTATGACAGCCTACCGGTTTTCAACTGTATACGACAAATAAAATGCTCTGTTCAGAGATATAAACCAATAATAATCTTGCTTTCGTACCGTCCTATGAAGACTTTACATACAAAAGTGATATTTAATATTAAAGTCAGGCGCGAATGTAAATAAATAAATAAATAAAAAGGGGGCCGGACGAGTCGTCGACCTCGGTCGAAAACGGGCCCTGTCATCACCGTTGGTCGATTGGCACCGAGGAACGAGAGGAAGGTTGCACGGGGCCAGGTTCTCCCGCCCGCCTACTCGGTATGGCGTCGCGGCGCCACACGCACACGCACGGAGGCAAGCGTACAGGGGGAACACCGGGACAGGGTCGGACGGAAGGCGAAATCCCCGATCTGGATCAGGCCACTTTTCTTGGACAATGTCCCAGAGATCGGGGCTCCACCCACTTGGTCGGGCGATACGCCGCTCTATAGCACTTTTTTTTTGCCACTCGCATATTTCATAGCTTTAAAAGACCGCCCGCCTGACAGAACCTTTCATAAAGAATAATACTTAAGTCCCTTTTTAAAAATAAATGACATAATAAGGTTATATCTGGGAGACAACTGAATTCAAGCAAATAAATAAGTTTTAACACCACGTCGAAGACTGATACCGGTAGTAGATTTATTTAGATTTGTCAAATTGAAGTCTCTAGACCGAAAAGAATACCTGGAAGTGGACCACAAATTCGAACGAGCGCAAAATACTTCGCGCCAGATGATTAACGCTTTTAAACCCTTCAGATGAAGTATACCTTCCCTTTCAGAACTATTTACACTTAGGAGCTATTCGTCGATCCATTATAAGCTAATGGGAACTACAGGAAATGCGCTTAAGTCCCTCTAACTTCTGTTCATATTTCATATTATCCGGAGGGGATCTTCTCCGGCCGCTGGAGATAGAGGTGGGAGGCGCCAAGCTCAAATGTTGGTACCGAAGTTGAGTAGCAAATTTTTTTTTTGGGTACACTGAGGCGATTGGTATATGGGATTCATTTAAAAATGTCATTCTATCCTCATGAATTCTGACTTCTCGCGTCACAACACCGCACATTTAGACAGAATAGATTCTTTGTATAGTTGCCAACATCCGGGCTCTACACGTACACCCGCGTAAAGCATCTTTGGTTCCAATCGCAAATGTGAATTGCGGGAGAATCTCAATTGACCTCAGGGCAGTATAGAATTCAATTTATTTCATAGTTTATATGCGAGCACTACAAAGCTAAATTTCTGTAGGGTTGTACCGAAGGGGCAAAGGATTTAAAGTGCATCTTTCGCGTGGAATGGGGGCCTCCTTTCTTTCTGATTTATAGAATAATACGAATGGGGATTGAGATCAGAGATATATGTGCAGATAAGGGGAGAGGAAGAGATAGTGAGGGGGGGACGGCTCTAGAATTTTTGGCCGGGTACCAGGGGGGGGGCCGGGCTCAGAATATCGTGCCGGCTCACACCAGACTGGCACTGTATATATATACACACACCGACGCTCAAGCGCTCCTCACCGCCCGCACGCTCACCGGGCGCAGACTTGTTGTATACAACGCCAGCCCATATACCAGACAATGCACTATAACCTTTCGTTCGCTAACCTCAATACGAGAAATTCAAGTATTGAACTATTTAAAACCGTCCGACCGACCGACCGACCTAACCGAAATAGAAGCCGACAGCCCGGCGATTCCGGGCCTGTAGTCCGATCGCTCTAATTGGTCCGCGACCAAAAGTCTGCCGATCCTACGAAAACTGATATAAAGTGTCTTCACAGGGCGTAGATTTAGGGACTAGTAAATTGGGAAATTTATGCTGCAAAAATAAAACTTTCACCTATAATAACGATTACATACAATCCTATAATACATCGTTGGCAAGTTGCAAAAGGGCGAAGAGAGACGGCGTAATGTAAAATATTTGTGCGGAGGTCCGATTTTCAGTTTCTTTTCGTTTTCGTACTTTACATTTTACGATGCGAGTATTACAAACCAGTGTAGTAGGGCAGTTTTCCATATATCAACAAATTGGCTCGCAGTTAGAAATGTGTCAAAATGAAATTCAATTAAATCAACTATAATCTCTACAGTAATACAAATAGAGCGGTGAAAATATTGTTATAATTGTACTCTCAAATTTGGAGCATTAAATGAAAATCCCGGGGTGAATCTAATCGATGCTAATAATACTTCAAAATATATTATGAATATTATGAAACATTTCTATGATGTAAAACTCACGCAAGTAGGTCGCTAGAGGTTCCTCTAGTCTCGAAAAATGACCCGGTCAGAAGAAAAGGAAAAAGTGATGCAAATTCTAAATGTGGACGGCTGAAATTTTTATCGAACGGCTTCGCCGTTGGGGATTTACGAGCGGTTTAAACGGGATATGTTCTCAAGCAGTGGATTAGCGAGGTGTGCAGCTGTCTTCTGCTTATTCCAGTCGAATTGTGCCGCCGTGACAGGCACTTATCATATCTCTCTCTCTCGCTCCATTCCGCCCATTAATATTAATGATGGGTTTCGAATTAAAATTGAATTATGAACTATCACACTCGTCCTTTGAAGCGGCGTGCCGATTAAGGCGCTGCTCCAGCGTCCACCGCCCGTAATATAACACTCGTCGAACAATGGCGGAGTTGAGAGTGCAAGAACACGGCTGTGCTTCACCCAGCTGAGCAGCACTTACAACATAACTGTCCTCATCGTACAAAACAATTGCATACCTAGACATAACACTCGTTACAACTACTGAAGCATTAACACTGGGCACCTCAGCGTACCGGAGATTCTATCCAAGGACTAAACAAGAATAAAATTCAATATGGCGAAATAGGTCAAAACATAAAAAAATCTTCTTTATAAGTAAACCTACACGTTTGATCATATGAAGGGAAAAGATATTGAGAAAAATGAAATTAAATATGACCCCAAGGACGCCGAACCGAAAAATTCAGTAACAAAAGACGCATATGCTATACAGAAACGGTTGGACATTTCACCAGGTTTTATATATTTCCCGACTTCAATAATTAAACTCATCGTTCTTTGGCGACTTACACGAGAGGGTTCATTTATTTTTTTTCTATAATTCGTGGAATCTTTCTTTGGCGACGCGGCGGAGACAATGAGAAAAGCCCTGTACGGGCCAACATTGAGGAGTAATAGTCTGATTGTATTCAGAGGTCGGGCCGAAAGCCTGTCGGCGCATTAAACAGAGACGGCTTGAAATCTCGAGCCAACACAAACCACTGTGAAACTGCGTGCATCTGAAGGATAGAGGCACGGCGTTATAGTTTCACATTTAAAACGAAAGGACTGAATAACGGGATGATAACCGAATGCTTGCAGAATTTTGATTGATAGAAATTATGAACTTTCCCCCCAGATTTTTCCTGTTAATTAAGTTAAATATTAACTTTTTCACATAAATTATTGAGGTAGCAATTTTTAAGCGAGATCAGTATATAGAAAACAAATTCGAAATATTACTGTACATACATATAGAAGGGCTTGTAAACCTGTATTTTTTTGTAAATTACGGATATTCATTTCAAAAGGATCGTCAATTAATCCTTAAGCATTGTGGACACTTCTGATCATCAAGCGCATTTAATTTTCAAAAGAGCAACGATTCGTTTAGCAGTGGCGAAGAAAGCAATTTTCCTATCATACGCCATCCGGATATCGGCCAGGCTGTTTTTCTCCTCATTTTTTTTCACTGTCTCTCCGGCGCGTCTCGTAATACGCCCGCCTCTCGGTCTTTTTAGTTCTGGAATATATTATTATAATTGCGAGCAATTAAAAGCGTGGAAAATTATCTAACGACCGCCGTCCGCCGACCAATTAAAGAGTCGGAGACATTGGGCGATGATGGTTCTGAAAACGTTCGAAGCGAATTTATCAGCGGCAGATAGCACAGGAGCGTGATAGTTTTCAATATGGTCAGATAAAATATATTTAAGCGTTATTAACTTCTATAGGATTTTAATTTTCACGAGTCACGAGTTTTATATCCATAATTATATCTTAAAATTCTGTATTTTTGTTGAAAGTTAACAAGGTTCGAGTGAACTCGGGTTTGATTTTAGGACAAAAAATTGAACCATTACGATTGTTCAATAATCAAGAACTAGGACGCAGGCGAAGGTATTCGTATTTAATTGGTCGATGTTTTGATAATTAGAAAATAATTTCCTCACTAAACTCTGAGATTTCAAAAAGAAAGAAAAACTCAGAGAGTGGGGCGCCTCGTACTGAAGAGGCATGAGGCGCTTAGCCGAACAACCTTGACCCGCGCACTTTGCCCGAAAGTATCAAGTAAATTACTTTCGATAATTAGCTCATATAAGTAAAACCGGGACTGGAAAATCGTTCCCCAGTCGACTCCACTATACGGGGACTACCTGAGGCATTAATTAAAACGAAGTCGACTCACTGTGGGAAACATAATTGGGACATGTTGACTCGTTCGATTTTCTGACGGCGCTCTCAATTATTGGCATTAAGATTGTACCCGCTGATCTACTGACGATGGAGGGTAACCCAAACGTCTCTGGCTAATGACCAAATAGGGAAAGAGGAAGTTAAAATATGATATTATTGTTACGCTCCAATATAACTGAGGTTCTTCCCAATTCAGAAACTGCAATAAGCATAACTTTCCCATTTCGCAGAGGAATAATTACTTATTAATAATATCTCATATTCATTTTTGAGAAACCTAATATTACCAGACAATTTTCATGTTTTAAACAACTACAGTCCCAGATATTATGTTGTTAGAAAACAGTAATAACTATAAGAAAGATATGGCACGTATTAAACATTTAACCTATTTTCTACGGTCCTTCCTGTATTTATCTACGAAAGCATGCGAATTGTTAGAGCATGCTCTTGAGATACAAAATTATTATTAATAAGGTACTTCGTTAGACATATAAAGTCTAATACCAAATTCAAAATATACTGGCAATTGAAATGGCGGGAAATGCAAATTCTTGAATGGTCATTCCGAGCTAGATAAACATCGGGAAATAAGTCGCATTAAATCAATAAAAACCAAAAAAAGACTCTTTTGCAGCACTGAACGGAAGTAAGCGGCGGCAGGTGGGAAAATTGTAATTCATTGAACAGTGCCGTCGGCCCCGGGAAAAAGATTAAAATTCAGAATTCGAAATCCACAGCGAATTGGACCGGATAACCTAGCTTATTTTCCATAAACGAGCGCGACGTAGTATGGCTTTCTGGGTGGGAACAGTCGGCCGATTTGAATTGTTTTCACAATTCAGATAGAACGGGACACAACAGTCGACTAAGTTCTCGCAATTGCGGGGGTCTTCTAAAGACCACAAGAAGCCGGTCTTTGGAAGGGGGCATAAGAGGCAAATGCAAAAAAATTCCAACACTGCAGTTTAATGCAGTTCATCAATCACGGTGAATGAAGAATTGAACTTTAAATTCTGCAAAAATGGATAACTATTAAAAGACAATAATAGTCGATACAAAAGAGGCGTGCATTTCAAATATTCTGCCTAAGGTACAATGATATATTTGTTGTACGAAATAAATTCAGTAATGGGGTCTGCATTATTTGCAGATAAAGTCATCATCTTGTGACCACTTCTAATAAAAGCGACCTTTGAATTGAGAGATACGGGCGGGCACTTCACCGCCACGCGACGATAAGAAAAGCGGAAGTTCTTACGGCAAGCCGACCAACAGGTTTCCTGTCTCAAGAAAAATTGAATGTTCCAACGCGAAAATGCAGACAATTTTGAGCATCGTGTAACTATAGCTACGCAGTGAGGACAATCAGCAGCGAGAACTATGAGGCAATATGGAAGGGGAGAAATATTTTAATCCCGCTTCCTTGAACTGGAGCTATGTCACCGATAGGCATTCTCGCCATCGCCAGTACTAAATTTGGAAAATTATTAGTTCCGATTCGTGTTGTCCGAATGCCGTATCCGATCTGTGCTACAAAATATTCTAAATACTATTATCAAAGTATATGTATATTATTTTAGAATATATAGGTTCTTAGCATGTATAAATTTTAACTGGGTCATCCGGTACAAATGCAGGGTTATAAAGCATTATCGAATATAAATTATTTTGAAGCTTGAAATCCTCTTTAATCGTATTATTGAAAACAGTAACACTATCGGCATTTAGAGCACTAATTTTGAAATATCAATAATTACTTCGTGAAACGAATTTCATATTAACAAGCAATCATTATCCCAGAACTCCCAGAAAACCGAATACACTTTAATCTGACGTGGATACAAATAAATAAATAAATAATGGTTTGATGGGGCGTATCCACAATTAAAATAGTAGGAAGGTGTATTTAGCGGGTGGGACAAGGACACGAGCGGCATTAATCGGAACCAAGGTTACAACACTTACTAGCCTATTGTCTTGTGCCACAGCTCCACTTCCACCGTCGGACGGTAGCCTTTTAGAAAAACGGATTTTATAAGTTACATGTTTTTTTTTTGGAACTTCATGTCAGAAAACTGAGAGGAATGACGGTACAATGTTATTCGGAGCTTTACATTTTAGAGAATTTGAATTGGACAAGATACAAACCTATTAATAAAACCGTCTTGAAATGATTATTTATACTTAATTAATTCATTCTCACCCGTCAAATATTAGGATTTATAGAATTTTGAAAAATGTATGTGAATTCCAACTTATTGCTTATATTATATTATCCAACTTATTATATTTTGGTAAATTGGGATTTTTAATAACACCTTTTTTTGGCTTTTTTCTTTTCAGTCAAAAGAGATTACAAGGACAAAGATATCCTGAAACAAATATCGAAAAGTACATATGTACCTCCAGAATTCAACGATCGCACCTACTTCAACATGAGAGAAGGTCAAGGTAATAGTCAGATAAAAGTGCGGTAGACCAAGATATGTGTCTTGTGATGGCAGGTCCGGCCGCAAAAACCGCACCTTCAACATCTTCACCTCTCGTCGCTATCGACTCATTACATTAGAGTTGTTATTACTTTATTATAGAACAAAGAAATGTCGGCAAACGGTAACTCAGATACATCGGAAAATACTGAATAGAACAGCAATGTCCATCTTTGTTTCGGGAAATTTATTTTCCCCGAAAATTATCCTTCAATTTTTCTAGAACATTCCGGTGGAACTACGCAGCGCAACTTGGTTTAATCAGCATAAGCGCAAGTCATTCCGCAGGAAACCGGTGTCGGTCTGTGGTGTTCTATAATGGTTCAAGTAACTGTAATCCAGTTTTTGTTTTTTTTTTTACTTTCTGCATAGTTTTTATTGACCCCCGGCCATTAATAATATTTCATTATGGCAGGGCGTCACCGCTGCCGAGCTCAATGGTGGCTAATTGCGCTGCCCGACGTCCGTCTCCGACTGCGCTTTCACCAAGGACTCCGATTCCGACGTACTGGAATAGCCGCTGTCTGGAAAATTAAAAACTTTTTCAAACGCGCTCATTCCAAGAGGTAATCGCCGCAAGATTGGAATCTAAAAATATACGGCGAAAATAAGACAGAACCGTAACGCAAATGCGACGATGATAAACTCATGAAATACGCAGACCAATTCGACGATCGCGAGGAAAACTGGGTTGTGAATTTTAGTATTTAAGAGAAAAAATAATTGTCTTTTTTCCCACAAAAATAATCAGCAGATGTTGCCGATGTACATTCGGCAATGAATGACCATTATAGCATAACATTAATCGTGACCAATGATGTTCACGTAACACAATTAAATAACAGAAACTGTCAGAAATGTTTGTAAAGAAAATAATAGTAGGAAATCGAGAAAATTTAAAATAATAGCGACGATGACGTAGTACAAATATTTTATGAACTCCGTTACGATTGTGACGGTTCGCTTTCGACGTTTTGCCCAGTCCGCGTCTGTGCGCTCTATGAGTGAGCGAAATGCCACAAAACGCCTGACCGTAGAACAGGAAAATACGAGTTACTCCTCGCATTCCAATTGCGAGTTGCCCCTTGTCGCTACTCAGCACAATCAAACTGCACTCAACTCTAAGTACGGTATTCGCGTGTCATTTCCATCCAGTAGACTAGTGGTAAAACAGCAAGTTATTTCTAGCTCAGATGCAGTTTCGAATTTAGAAAAGTGAAATTTAATAAACTCGACCGCCTCATAATTTTAATTATTTGTCTGCGATTACTAACGTCATGAGTTTCGATTAGGGACTGTAGAATTTTCGAAGTATCGAAATTGAAATTCTAATAACAATCAGAGCTATAATTTTAAAATTTACGAGTTTAAAATTTATAATTAGTTAAAATAAAATGGAAAAACTCGCATTTTTCAGCAGCAAGTCATTTAGGCCTTTAATGAGGATGTTCATGGACTACGTATTAAGGAAAAATGAAGTCATAAATTGTTAAGTTCTAAAAGGAAATCATTCATGAAGTTTTCCGGATTGTTTAGTGATGCGGGCCCATATTATAGAAATGAAATTATCACCGGCAGTTAAAATTTTATTTGCGTGCTGGACAAGTCGCGCTAACGAGTGCAATTCCACGACTCGACAAGCCGTCTTCAAAACGACCGTGTAATTTGAAAATTGTAAACAGTGGCCCTCGTCGGAAGATTCAGTGTTGGACAGCTGGTCGCGTTTAAAAATAAACGCATTATTCTTTCCGCGTTTCTCTTCTTTATTTTCTCTCGGCGCCCACCGCCGAACCCTCGAACGTTGGGGGAGGCCTTAAAATGTTGCCGCGGCCGCTAAGTATCTCCGACCTAATTAGATAGACTGGAATAGAGCCAACCAGTCGGGCAGGCGCTCTTATTTTGGATCCGCCCCTATTATACGCCCCGCGTTTATAAACATACGTTCGTGCCCCCCATTACAACCGAGGTTTCTCCAAGAACACGGTCGTATACATATTTTCTAATTGAATTAACCAATTTCTAAACCTGTCTAAAGCCGCGATTGTGGGTGCTTGAGAATCTAGCGATGTGTTAATACTGCGAGCCAGCAGTTTAATAGCACCTTTTCTGTTGTTCTATTTCAAATCCGTAGACAGGCAAATAAAATTTCGTTACTCGAATAGCGCAATCGGGCTACTGTGTCGCAATCAATTTATTATACCTGTCACCGAGGGTCGCTAATATAAGACGCGGTCAATTGATATTTATACGTTCTGTCGTATTTTGAAACCTCGAATGGCCGGCAGAATACGGTACAACTCTTGGGAGATTCGGTGCACTAGGGCACAGTGTGAAATCGCAATTGTTGCCCGCCGACGTTGAAGTGAATCTTGAGACGACAATAGTCGCGGATGTTCACACGTTTATGTCGAAGGTTGCGTACTTTTCCAGTACATTCAGGGTCAGTGTCGCCGAGCTGCTGTCGGTTGGTCGTAAAAAAATTATTTTTGGCTTACAGCAAATGGGTTTAATCTAATATAACAATTCGAAGAGTACGACCTGAAGAACACATTTCATGAACTTATTTCATGAGACAATAAATTCAATAAAATAAAGAATAATTTACAAATATCTACACGGTTCGGACCGCACGAAAATCCCATGTAGGAGCGGGATCATAATGTATTCAACAATTATTTAGTACAGTTGCTCGAACCTGTAGAAATATCGATTCTGGAATCATCGAAATTCATCTTACACCGTCCTGTTATCGGTTTCCGAAGTTCGGAATCAAAGTTGAGCCTCTAAAGTTGGAAAGGCGGGGGAAGCTACAGGTTGTCGGGCTATTAGCGGCCGCTCGGCCCAAGGATTTCTCAACTGGCTCAAGTAAGTGAAAGCTTCGCGCTCCCGTCTCTCTGTCACAGTCTAATTTTACTACAAACCTGACATTCCCCGGCTAGGGGGGCGGGGGGATGGGGGATGGCCGTGAGGGGGCGGGCAGGGTGGATAACCGACAGTTTTTCAAAGCTCTATGCTCATAACCTTACTCAATAAGCTTATTACCGACGTTTTGTCCATAAAAACCAGAAACGCTACGTTACGTGTCCCTTCACTATTTTCAATTATATTCCGATGACTATACGGAGAGAATATATTCCATCAAATCCAATCTGAGTGTCTCCAGAAAGGGGAACCATAAATCAGTTACTGTATATTTTTCTTCAGGCTAAATATACGCAGGACTGGATTACTTCGGCAAATTAGCTATGTACATGAAATTAACACAAAAAAATATGAGGGACACATGTATATTCATAATATTTATTAGATTATTAATAACAGGAACTGAATCACAGTAATTTCATTCACAAAATAATTATTCAGAACTAGATCTTGACAGTGATAATAATATGACAATCTTACAAAGACACAAAGAAGGTAAGAGTAAAATCATTGAATATCTGAAAAATTAGGATTGGTCAAAATTATAAACGTTTGGACCACCAACCGTTGATATTTTTAGGGCCCGTCAATTTAATTACAATTTTCATTCGCGCTCGTCCAGTTGTTTTCGGAGTTCGTTCTTAAAGATTTATCCCTCAAACGATAAAGCAGAGAGAAGACAGTTTCTCGTATCGCTAATGGTTTAAGAACAAAAAAAATCGTGATTTGCGAGTTCCGAAAAAAAAGCTAACAAACTAAACGCGAATTCCTGCTAATAATAGACGGTAGCGTAAGATAAATTTAAGTGCCGAAGACCGAGGATTAATTCTTGGTTTTGAAATTCTGGTAAAACGGGCGGAAACATTGCGCTTTATTTTTAGTCGGATACGCGTGTTTATTTCTCGAGAACCGTCCGGCCAAAACAATCGCTCGAGCTGAGAATTTCTCGGCCGGAATCCGAAAAGTGATTTCATTTGCAAATGAACGCCGGGGAAAATTATCCCGGTCGAAGATTTCAAATGAGCGGAAAAATACGACGCAAACGTTCAGGATTCGAAGAAGTAAAGTTCGCAGGAGTGATACTGGCAAAAGGGAGAAATACCGAAACTATACCGGAGTGCCTGAGCAGTGGTGAGAAGTCTAAACGATGGGGACGTAAACACTTTTCAAACCTGGGGCCCGACGCCTTCGCGGCGCATTCCTCTTTAAATTGCGGACATTCATTCCGTTTTAAGGCCTTTACGAAACACGTTTTTCCACGAAACCCGTTTTTAACCATTTTACTTCATCCTTCAACGGCAATATTTGTCAGAGAAAAATAAAACGGCAGCAATTGGGAAAAAGTGCGCCGTAAGGTTCTTAATGTTTTTTAATCAAAAGACTATTGCTAATTCGAAGCAATCCGTTTAAAATCAGATAACGAATTCGTAACTTTACATATATTTATTGGAAGGAAGGGTCAGCTTTCTCTACTTGAACGATCACTACGTCGAATTTTCACCTAACTTTCAAATATCTAATGGGAGTCCAAAAGAACCCCCTAATGCAGTCTTTTTAATTTAAATAATTACAACCGCATAATGCCAAGTTTTTGTATATAATTTAAGGTGTGTTTTAAGGAAGATAAAACTATATTGAAGGAAGAATATTGCTTATCCTGATCCCCAGAGAAGGAATCCAGATGCGGGAAAGGCCTACCCCTCCCGTTTAAACACTCCCGTCGCCTTGATAAGGAGAGGTCGCGGATAACCAGTGACCTCCCCCAGTTATCATCGGCAATATCCACGATATCATAAATGGGGCCAGGAAAACCTACCGTATCCCGCGATGACTCCGATACCGCCGGACAACACCCAGGATTCCAACTAATCGTCCACAACCGAGGCCTGAAATTTAAATCGACAGAGAGTATACTGTCTGAAAGTATACTTCATTCTCATCGGTTTGCGTTAAGGGGAATGGAAAATTCCCTCAACTGTTTTCAGTCCATTTGAACAATAATTACGTACAGTAAGATTGTATCAATGCGAAAAAATGGAAATTGGAAAAATAACCCTGCAGACGTTGTTCAGACTAGTGTAGAAAGGCAGTCTTATAAGACAAAGAAAAATATCGTCTGAGGTACCATATAAAATGGTATTCTACGAATATTCTAAACAACTTTCAGTCAGAATAGTTTTAAGTGATAAAATACCAGCCATTAATGGGATTACTATTTTTCAAGACATAATTGAAATTTGAATTGAAAGTCGGTAACCGGTAAACGGGAAACAAGATTTTTCACGAACCTCGATCCGAGATTTTCCCGAACGGGGAAAACCGGAGACAGAACGATAGTCCTTGCCGTATCCCCCGATAGGCGGGCTAATTACGTTATCGGCGGCCGACGGAAGTGGCTAAGTGGGAGAGGATTCGGGCTACGGGAGAAATCTCAGAATGTAAAAAGGTAAGGAAATATTTACTGGGACGGAGGCGGAGTGGGATGGGGGGGGGGCCAGTCCTTTCGCATTAACCCCACTAATGAGCTTCAACACACGATTAGGCTACTGCCGCTGTCAAACCGTTGAGAGGCTCTACCTAATTTCAGTTCTCAAAGTCAGGGGTTTTTTCCATACTCCTTGTAAACAGATAAAATGACCGAATAAGACATTTCAACATGTCTTTCAACTCAATTCTCAACTATGTTAAATTACAATGTCAAAATTGCGATTAAAAACGACCACAATTATTTTGCCCTAATTAAATAAAAATTGTACTGACTATAAACTGATGACGTTTCCTCTGCATGACGGTTGTCGAATAAAATATTTTATCGATATAATAATGAATTTTAACATCAGGGGACGATAAATTACTGTAGCGAAACAACAGGGCAATGTTGCATATCTTTCTCACTGGATTTTTCGCAAGAGTGAATCTGGAGTTGGCAGTAAATTGAAACTGGTTCGAGGCATAAAAGGTACGACAATTTTTCACTTTTTCAAAGTGCAACCGTTCAATCTGTAATTAACGGAACCGAACAAAATCGGAAATCGGGCTTCCAGAAAACGTATTTTTCAACCGAGCAAAAATAAGTAGTTTTGCCGCCTCGCGCCCGCAGTGGTGGAGCCTGCGACCTGGATAGGCGCCGCACCGCGCGCGTTAAACTGGTCTCTTTTTTTTCTTCTTTTTATTTGGAACGACCAGAAGTCACCAAACATGACGGACACATTGGCAATTAGGATCTCGCACGAGGTCCGCACTACTCCCTCTGAGACCCAGTCCAACACGTGAATAACTGTAATCACTATAGCCGACAATAATAGAATAATTATTACTGATTGATTTTACAATTGTCTAGAATTAATACAAGGTTTATTAAGAAAAAAAAATAAATTACGAAAATTAATAAATACATAAATATTAGCACTACAAAATACGAGGGTAAAGGAAACATTCAGTATGATAGAAAATGGACTAAGAGCCTGTCCTCTAATATTGCAGTGTTACTGATAATATTTCATCGCTTATTCGGTTCTTGAGCGTGGAGGAAGAATCCGGTGAGAAATCGAAAGTGGAACAATTATTTCAAAAAAGTGGGTGTAAACACGAGCGGTTGGGCACAAAATCGTGGACGTATTATTAGAAAATATTGTTTTCGACGAGCACCGGGGCGGGACTCGAAAATTTCACTGACACCCGCCCGTCCTTGATGGTCTTGTGCCTTGTGACAGTTACATAACAGAGGGCACGGAGGCGGTTTGGAAATAGCAAGGTGAGCCAGAGTGGCAATGCGAGGGGGGGCTCCACCGGCTCCAACTGGAGAGGGGCTAAATTTAGGGGGTGGATTGCGACACGCTCCTCTCGAGGTTGGACGGGGCCCTGAGTGGGATGGGAAATACTGGTGGCGGACGAAAACAAAACGTTAGTGAAAGTCGGCCCTGTGTAGGTCGTTGAAGGGGGGTGGTTGAGGGGCGGGGGAGGGTCGCCCCGGGGGTAGTTTCCGAGGTGAGACAACGTCATGAAAGCCGAAAATGAACAGGGTGAGGCAAAACAGTATAGTCGGGTTCACCCTCACTATCCCCTTAAATTTAAATTAATATTAAAAACTTATAGAATAAAATTTTCCAACTACAAGTTATCTTACACTACCTGGGAAAAAATTTATGTTCAGAAAAAGTTTTCTCAATCCCTATTGGAAGGCTTTTTCGGGTATTAACTCTCCATGAGGCCATTTTAAATGAACATCATGGAAATACCCTCCCTGAGATTACGGTTGATTTCTCCAAGCGAGAGGGACGCTTTTCAGAATACCGAACGATTATTTGTGGCAGGAACCATTAGGGGTATGTCTGAAATATTTGCGAACAAGAAGAATAATTGGTCTCCGTAACAATGTTCATTTAAATATGTTCGTTAGGCAAAGCGAGGCTCGCCTTTCCTTGGAATGATCGATCACAGCCTACTGGGCATCGGTCGTAAATTGTAATCCAGCATACAGAATATATATTTATATATAAACCAACTCAATCGTAGTTGATTCACAATAATATTTATGTCTTGTATTCATGAACTGGGAAACATGATAACCGGACAACTGGGTTCAGGCAGAATAACCCGACAACTCGCCAATGGTGGACAATATTTAAAACCGTAAAATATCCAATTACTCCAATTATCCAACTTTGTATTTCTTTTTCAATTAGGACACTGGATACAGGTGAAACGAAGTGAGGGTTGTAAGGGATAAACGAGAGTGAAAATGAAAGGGAGAACCTGCGCCGTAGTCGGAGGGTGCCTGCGAGAATGAGAGGGAGAATGAGAGAGAGGGAGTGAGAGAGGTCCAAGGACAAAGTGTTTTCCCTTTTCCACTACTCACCCCCTCGTCGACAATAAACACTTTCCCTTGTGTCACGTGACACAGGGGGCGGGTGCGGGGAGAACCTCCAGACGGAGAACCCATTAACTCGGGAGGGGAAAATTACCTCGGCAGTTCCACGAAAAGTTTTCAAGGTTGGACATCCTATTCGAGAACCTCCCCACCCACCATTCGTACCCCGAGGGGGTTGAACGATTTCGAAATGGGGGTTATCAACGATCCGAAACGTCGATGACAGGCCCGGGAATTTATAATTTTACGCCCGTTCTCGCCGTTTCGAAATTTGACCAGAATTAGAACTGTTGTTTTATTTTTATTGCGGCGATCGAATTCAATGATCGTTTATCGCGCTTGGAGTCCAAGAAAGTTTGAAGAACTTGGGACCTGTTACGTAAGGATATTAGGATCGGGGTATAAGGGAGGTCGGCACACTCTTTTCAAACAGAGCAATCAAACAATAATAATTAAATAATAAATTATACTCCCTGTTACCCGAAGGGTAGAAGTTTTCATCGTTTGCCGAGAATATGGGGGAGGGTGTCTCGTGACTCCCTCGATCTTCATAAACGTCAGAACAACGAATTAAATGCTTCAAGCCGGTCGAAGTATTTTAATGAGTCCTTGCGATCCAGTTACAGGGTATATATGCCACATATTTAGCAGCAATCTCGTTTGTATTTCAAAGCCAAAATATATTTTTCGGAATTTATCGTTACATCCCCTGAACAGACACCTTGCATTCTTGTACCTTATCACCCCGGATTCGAGTTATCGAGGATTCTAAAATGCACGTGGCAGTGATCTGAATTATAAATTAAAACACGGCGATAAATGTCATTAGTACTGGTCACATCAGAGGGCAGTTCTGTACGCAATAAACTAACGTTGTTATGCCTAACATATGCCGTTAGAAAATTATTTGGTGCCGGGCCAGGGTCAAAGAGTCGGAGAAAAAATATATCTCCGCCGGCATAAAGGAAAAGTAAATAACAGTCGATTGCAGCGAAAAGCTGTCGCGACTGAAGACGGTATTCGGGCCCTCTCCAACGGTCGTAGGGCGGCAGATTTCGAAACACTTATTCGGGTCTAGAATCCAGGTCAAATCCTGTTCCGCCCCCCCTGTAAGACCCTACTAATTTTTCAATCAGTTTTGGTGCTAATAATCTTGTTTATACGCGCGTATAATTATAATAAAATTAATACATTACGTTGAATTATCTCGCATTAAATCCTGCACAATGCTACATATTTATCGTAATGTTTAATCGCTACAGATTAAATTGAAACAGGTCATGCGGGCCGTACCAAAATTCCGATGGCATGTATCGGTTCAGGTATTGGAGTACGTCAGTTTATTTTA
The DNA here is from genome assembly GCA_019843655.1 of Lethocerus indicus. Taxonomy (NCBI): domain Eukaryota; kingdom Metazoa; phylum Arthropoda; class Insecta; order Hemiptera; family Belostomatidae; genus Lethocerus; species Lethocerus indicus. Next base: position 5,655,853 of record JACDQD010000006.1, read on the forward strand.
TACAAATAACGTTCGGCGGACGTAAATAGAAAATATCGACAAAAAAAGACCGGCGGAGTAAAACGCGAGCAAAGCCTCGGCGAAAGAATGCGGCGCCATCAGCGAAACGGGCGGAAGGGGCCACCGCATCCCACCTGTCTGTCCGCCGGCAACTGATAGCGGAGGAAAATACACCGAGGAGTGTGATAGTGGAAGCCGGCTATGACGGAGACCCGGGGGAGAAAGCTAAATATGCATACGGAGTATGGGTGAGAATGAAATGCTGACCGGGCCGAAAAGGGGGGCGGCCGTTCGAAGCACCGGAGTAAGCACACAGACAGACAGACACCGGCTCATACTTCACAAACCCGACCGTTACGCATTGCACGATTCCAATAACATACCCTCGGATATATATATATATATATATATATATATATATATATATATATAAAATTCCGTCAGCAGAGTTTTAAAGCGTTATATAGCAGTTTGCGAAGGTTAATGGGATTAAAAGAGATACGATGTTTATCACTACTCGTATATTTGGTCCGTTTGTAGACCGGTTTCGGCAGACAGAGCCATCGTCAATACCTAAATACAGGGGTTAGATAGAAATAAAAGTTTATGTTTATGTTTAAAGGGGACGCTGCGTTAGTATAGCATATAGTAATTGCTTTGTGAAAGGAAGTAGTTACTTAAGAGAGACTAATTTTATTTCTAACCCCAAACACCTATTTACTGAGGATGGCCTACAAATGGGCCAAAAAAATAAAAAATAATACTTCTATAACAGTTATATTTTCCGGCTGTTTGATGAAATAAAATAACACGTAGTTACATAAATCTCCGTTACGGTAATCCCGCCTGCGTAATTTCGGCACGCGACAGGTAGGAAACGTACGGGTTATTAGGGGGGCACCGTTATTCGGGCAAGAGCCTCGGGCCTAACCCGGCTTTTCTGAAAAACCGTCCGATTAACCGCGTCGAAGATTTACCGACAAAGACGAGGGCACAATGGCTAATCCTGCACGGGATGTGGGAAGGGGGTCTCCCTCTACCTGATTTTAAAACTCCAGACTACAAAGCAATTCGTTACAATCTTACATTTCTTGGTCGGTATACAACTGCACATTCGAACAGCGGATATTGGTCTCAGCGACAGAAACAAGACGGACAAGTCTGAAGAGAAAAAATAAATTCATGTATTATTAAAAAATTGAATGAAAATTCGATGGAAAGATAAAATATAACCTGTAAACTGTTGTTATTTCAAGCAGTATCATTCGTAGCTCTGAATTTGCGGCACTGTCGTCCAATTTGTGGTCTACGCGAATCTTTGTTTTAATAACGATTTATCCCGATTAGACTGTACATTAAACTGCATCCGATGAACAGAGTGTGGCAACCGCATTGCCCGCTTCGGCTTATATTTCTTAATATAGCACGCGTTCTCATCACTCCTTCTTTCATTGGTATAATGAATTTTAAAAGAGGATAGATGCGGCTTATTAAAAAAATTTCTGGCTGCTCGGAGGTTAGTTTTTCTGCTGGAGATATTACGAAAATTAACAAGCATCGTCATAATGAAAAAATTTATTTCATGTATTATCACGAAATCAAACACTATATAGATTTCTGGTAATGTAGTAAGACTTCGAGTATTCACTATTACGGGATTCGCTGAACAGAAGAAGCACAGACCTTTGCGAATTGAAAAATAAATAGTTCTTGTGTTATTAACATACACTACAAAAAATGTGATTAAACTATATCTTAACGAATTTAATTGTTATGCTTTCATTCTAAATTTACTCAATAAAACGGTCTATTAACCAATGAGAAGTGTACATAGTATTTTCTCCCTCCCTTGGGAGCAATCGGCATACTGTGCAATACAAATTACAAAACTACATAATCTCTCAATTGCATAAATATAAATACAATCTGGGTCAAGTGCTTCCTCTTTGGACGGGGAACAACCGCGCCATCTGATTCGGGGTCGGAGCAATGACGACTCTTAACAGGACTCCTTTATCAGTTGTTCAGGCCAGATAACGGAGATAAAACCGTGGCAATATTGGCCCAACATTGGCGTTTATAAAATATCCAGTAGCTCTCCGATCTGCGACTCAAACAACTACACTACATCCGAAATCTTTGAATACAGGTTTTCACAATTATCACGGTAGGGGAAATGAAAATTTCCAGGTAATTTTTGATTGGAAAGTGAGAGAGGAAAAGAGAACACAAAGATGATAACTCATGCTATGACAATACAAAAAAAATTCAGCGAGATAGTAAAATTTATCTCTGTAATCGAGATAGTGTTTAAAACCTTTCGTGAAGATTTAACACTTATCCGACAAAAGCAGAGTAGAAAATTCCCATACAACCCTAGTAGCATATAAATACAATGTCATTCAACATACATTAATTCACAGTTAATTATAAAAATCATTAACTTATGAAACAAAATGTACTACTGGAAAAATCCTCCCGCTACCTTCGAATAATGCTCAATTTATTGCATCGTTTTATCCTAAACAGTGGAGTAGTAATTCGAAGACATGAAGTTGTTACTATGACAACAACACAACAATAATGAAAGTACAATACAATAGAAAACATACTTAAAAGGGGAAAAAATGATCATTCACAAATCAATTAATAAATTGGAAATCTGTCGTATATACTTGTCCGTCGTTGGATGTTAATAATTATCGCTTGGCAATAGATTTCAAAAAATTATTCATGAACGGCTCTATTAAATATTACACGCTTGCAACCGGCAGACATGAAATATTTAACAGTGCAAGCGAAGAGCATGACAGTTTGAAAGCATGAAAGATGGGACTGCTCGAATGAAATTATATTCCGGCCACTCTAATTATAACAGCCGTTTCAAAGGCGATTCCACACTTTCAGCCCAGCTAAGGTAATAGCACCCTTTCAGACTAACTAATAAATTAGTTTTTAGCTGCGGAATTAACTTCTTTCGGGTTCGTTTTCATTGTATTTATTCATGGACCATGCCATAAATCTGCGATCAAAATAGTTCTATTCTCTAGATGAACTTCGGTAATGTGTAAAGGAATATATTGAACGATTTAGCCGCCCGATTTTCACAAAGGTCCAGTTTAAATATAGCAGTTTGGATCAATAATCGCCCGTTAAATAAGCTGTCATCAGCTTTCGTTAGCTTACGTCGTTATTTGCAATGAATACTATTCACAATGTATCGAATACAACATATACGCGCGATTCAAGAGACAGTGGGCGGTGGCTACAAACCAAACAAGTGAAAGGAGACACAATGGCGATTATACCTTTTAAGTATAAAATTATGGGCAATTTATTAGCGAACCGTATTGTCTATTTTTTTTCCTATAGTTTTATTAGAACTAACAAGGCCAGTACTCAGGTGCGCACACCTTACCGTGCTCAGGCTTGCGCCTTTACGAGAACTCGCCTGCGCGACGCCTGCATTGGCGTGGAATGTATTAAAATTCAATTTAATGAGTTTAGCCTGCCGTCCTGAGTACACCTAGTCGGCATTTCTTATAGCTATTTAGGTCGGTCTTATGGTTGTTTATCGGCCAAACAAGACTTACAAATCCAGACCGTCAGGCCGTCTCACAAGCCGGCCAAAAAGTTGGTCATTGACCGACGAAACGTCGCAATATTTTTTTGAGACCGATAAGGCCGAAGTAGGCGATAAGGATAGATCCAACAGCCGGTCACAGAGTTTCCTTGGTGCGTTAATCTTAATTCAACTTTGAAACATCAACAACGCCAGAAGTTAAAAAAATTACGCACAATTTAAAATGTTTCCCCCCTGTTTGAATCAGGCACTTATTTCCCCATTGTATTATATTATTGTGTTGACTGCAATAACGCACGAAATGCCAGTATGCCTAATTAGAAACAGGACGGGCAGTAGGTCAAAGTTTCCATTTAATGTAAGTCGGGCGTTTGGCGGTTTACCGGTGGGGGGACAATCCCGAGATGGCTCCCGTGCCCCGGTCATTGACCGAGACAACTCCTTTCCCGCCGCCTTCTATTATCATAATCATTAGGCCCCCTATTTTCAGTACAATTTTCTCTTTCGAAGAAAACCGAGGCCCTGGACCCGGGGCCCTCCTACCCCCTATCGCACCGAGAGAAAGCCAATCACGAGAGGGGGAGACCGAAGCGCGAGCGGAGCGGCGGAGGGAGAAAGAGACGGAGAGATAAGGGAGAGAGAGAGAGAGAGAGAGAGAGAGAGACATAAATGGGAGAGATTACGTAAGTGGGGTCTGGCTGGGGCTATTAGCGCGGCGGTGGGGCCCAGCACACGCTATCCCATACCAACTACGCAATTTCAATGCTACCTTTCATGCGCACGACACCGGCCGCGAAGAGCCCGCCGTTCATGAAACTCGGACAATATTTTGACAGTTGCGACCAGGCTAAAAAATAGAACCGATTTACTCTATTTATAACCGTCGTTCAAAACACAATTTCGCATCATCCATCTGCAGGAACAAAAAACTGCTCTTCTATGAGTATCTTTGTGTGGGTTACTTTTCCCACAACCTTGCTCAAGGGCCCATTAATATAATATGTCCTTCCGGAGGATCGAAACCTACTCAATAATTCCTAACCTAAGGTTGAATCCTGCTACCGGTGAGGTCCTGGTTCTTAATCAATTTCTTCGAAGGATCAAAATAATTCATTTAATAGCACAATTATACAGTGGATCAGATACTGGCAAATTCTTTGTCTATTGCACCAGATATTTTAATTCATCTATCTATTCTTCTCGCATTATCTTACATTTGTTTGGTACTGAACCTTATATAATAGACACCCTAATATACGCATAAAGGGACGGACTAAAATATTTGAGATACAATCGTGTACAGGCATTAAAATATTGTACGAAATCCTAAAATGCATTCACGCGTGCATACAGGAATACGTACATGTAAATTGTGAATGATAATGCGTGTACTTTGTACGCTCTATCTCCCATTTACACACTGCGATAAGACGGATACGTCGTCATCATCTAAATTGAAACTGTTATTTAGAACCACTCCTTCAGAGAGCTTAAGTTTTAATTTGATTTAATTTTTATTTTAAAATTACCCGCTCGGACGGTCTCTATTAGCCGTGGTACTGGGTTCTGAAATCGCTGACATGAAAATTCTCTATTTTTTTACAAAGTAATTTTGCAATTCAAAAACTACGGAGGAAGCTCGAAGGCAGACCTTCACTACAGCCAAAACATCAAGTATGTACATTTAAACCAGATTTTCGCCGCGTAATAAAAATGTATCAAAATTCACCCGCCATTGCTGCCTATTGTTGTTGTCCAAATACTCGATGACCGAGAAAATGCATGAATCTGGACAGATTTCTAAGATCCAGATTTACAAGTACACTCCATCTGTCTATTAGATGCCTGTTGTTGTGTTTGGAGAACATTAACATTAGAGTTAATTAAAGCGGTTATCGTTCCACAGGTCAGTAACTACAGTTTCTAATTGCCCCATTATAATGGTAACGTGTAAACAGCTGTTAATATAGACACGGGCATAATCAGATCATACAGCAAGGCGCGTAAACTCATACAAAATCCAACCACTGTAGATCAAGTTTTTCTAGATTCCAGTTTCTTAGTAAAGTAGTACTGATTGGTGTACACGTACTTCATTAAAAGCGTAACGATATTTTAATAAGACAGCAGACAGTCATCAAAATATAAGGAAGATGTGCTCAAAAGTAAAAAATTTTGGTGGGCTTCAAATTTCTTTATATCGCATATGTAAGGCGGTGATTCGGTGTGTAAAGATGATTTATACAATCAACTGCTAACTGTAATATCTGTTGAAATTAGTTAATACACGCGCTGTTATTTTTTTGTTTACGAAAAAACCCGAACTGAAAAAAGGAAAGAATCAGGAAGTTATCAGAATCACAAAAGAAAAAAATGAAACCTCCAAAAGTTGTCGGTCGGTCGAGCATGGGAAGGGATCAGAGCGTTATCATCATGCCAGCGGCATCAGATGGGCGATCGCTCCGAGTCATTTTAAAAACATGTGCGAGCCACATGCCCGCCCTCCGTAAAACGCGACGACGTCACCCTGGCGAAAAGTCCAAGACTGGAAGGATTTCCCAGTGTTAATTCAACAATTAACCCCCGCAGTTTCAAGCACAACAGATTGACCTCGGTACAGTGATAGTCAATGCTCTAGTGAAGAGTCTGTTGTTTATAATTGTCACTAACGGAAAAATAAATTTTGAATCATCCAACGACTTATCCAAATCGTATACGATACAGGGCTCAGTATTTTATATCGAACATTTTTTAGAAGAATCTACATTGCGGCCACCTCTCCTTCATTGGAAAAACTATTTCGGCGATGCCGAAACAGACTGTAACCGAATCTAAACCAAACAAACGATGGACCATTGCATGAGCCATGAGAAAAATAAACGCTCGAACTGTTACAGGTAATTGAACACCTGCACCTATATTGCAAGCACGGTGACAACCCTTTCCCGGATTTAAAGATGATGGTCCAGCACACGTGTGTTGGTATTATTAGACGACTGAATACTACTAATATGAGCGATTACTGTAGTTAGGAACAAGCTGCATTTTCTTATCAGATTCTATATATGATTTTTTCTCTCTATTTAATTGGGCAAGTGTGTATACGATTTCAATATATGTTATATATGTTGAGAAAAGTAAGACGATGAAAACTCACAGCCGGGGTACTTGTGGAAATCTCTCGGAAGCGCAAATGATCTTACCTGCCAACAAAAGAACAGAGAATTAGTCTGATTGGAACCTAAAATTCCAGGATACACAGGTGAAATTCGTAATTTCACACCCGTTCAAATTGTCAAGAGGGACAAGCTAAATGATTAACACGATATCGTTTATCTGAAGACATTAAAAAATAAATAAAATAAGCCTAAAAAAAATAAAAGAGTATACTTTTTTCCGAATACTCGGGCTCGGAATTTAAAATAATCTGTAAATTCAACACTTTATCCCCTCCCAGCGTATTGGGCATCCTGCCGGGCCGAGATAACAATATTGGCTCTGGAATCTGAGTCACCGCCGGGGTGTTAAACATTTGATAGTAGTTCGGAAATATAACAATGTTTAGAACATCCTTTGTTGAGAAAAAAATTATAACGCGCCCAGAGAATTGCGGAGATTTGTCATAAGATCTGCACGAATACAATACGCAGTGTACAAAACGAACATCTGTACTTTATACGAGACCATTCGGAATATTATGGAATTAAACAAGTGCGCTGTTTAATTATAATTGTTATAATCCTGACGACAGCTTTAAAATAACTTCGGTTCTACAATCAGTTGACAAAGGAAAATGTAAAAGGGAATATTTACCGCTGGAACAGCGATATAATTAAATTATCTATTTTATAACGAATCGTTTATTTGTACAATATCGGTACAGGGGTATAAAATATTTCCAGTTTCCGAACAATATGCTCGCATGAAGTTTCCCTCGGGTATATTTCCGATGCAAAACAAACGGAAATTTGTTAGAGCTTCAGAATCATAAATTTCGCATTCGAAGTGAAAATACTATCAAAAGCATATTTCACCCACAATCATTCGAGATATGCAATCTATTAACTGTCCATAATTAAATGCATGAAAGATGTAGTTTATTTCTTGTTCGTGGAGCGACCCACGAGTTTTACACGAAGAATGGTTAATCACAAATATTAACACTTAATCGTAGCTAGGAGCCAGGAAACTTTTCAATGCTTTAATTATAATTTGTCTGATGATCCCTTATTTAATGACAGTGTAATAACGTTATAGTATGTATAGGAAATCGTACGATTTAATCGCAATTATTTTTATGAGGAAGCGCCGTTGACCCAATTCGATTCACGGGCATGAGTACAATCTTCAAATTATCTCCGCTTCCGTTCTGTAAACATCTCAAAACAGTTCGGCACATATGTGATTGTCCAAGGTGAAAAGTCTCAACACAGAAATAGCCCCCTCCCCCTCATAGTATGTACATTAATAGGTATATATCGAGGACCATAAAGAGAAAAATTAATGGCTCTAATCAATTGTAGAATCTTTGAAATCCTCGGTAGGGCTTAATTTAACTCGTAGACCTGTAGATTGTATAGTCTGCGATACATTTATGTAAACTGCATTCTTATTGATACTTTATATCGAAAGCTCCTAGATAAGAAGCTATATCCTACTGGACTATCCAGTCCGTTCCGGTGATATTCAACCACAGACGATCGATCCCGCTAACGCGATATTATTATACCAAGTAGTACCGACCCATTGAGAGAATTTGCCTCAGCGTTCTGAAGTTATTTGAGATCTGTTTCTAACCAAATTGAAAATTAGCAATCACGAATATATGCGGAAGGCGAAAAGTCCAGACTTGCAAATCATTCTATCCGCCCCCACTAGGGCACCCGGTTTTATGAAAAGTTCTCCCTCGTTTCAATACTGTCCATATATATATTGGTACCGTGTTTTCTGGAAGGGGTGGATGGACTATGTTTGTTATTAAGGAGCGCGCCTATAATAAGAGGCCTCGGTGGGGGTGTGGGGGTGGAAGTGTATTGGCATTGTTTACCCGCGGGGTACCTGATCCTCGCAGTACCTAAGGAACCCCTTATTGCAATCATCCGTCTTCCACCACAACACGTGACCAATATCGGTGACGTCACATCCGCCGCGGGGGGGGGGGCTTAATAATAATAATAACAATAAGCGGCTGACACCGGCAAATATGAAACGTCCTACAGAAAACCGGAATAACTTTACCGCGGACTCCGTCGTTCAGACACAAAGCAAAGCAAATTCGAATCGAATATTCGTAAATAAGGACCGGATATGGAGTCACTGTTTGAAAATGTAAGAAAAGATGTAATAAATTATGCCATACAAGACTGAAACGTACAGAAACGAAACGATGCTACAAATTACTACTAAGACTCCTCGACTACAGATCTAAACTATCACTCTCAAACAAATTATTAATTTACAACTGCGTACTGAAACCTATCTGGCCCTACGGAATCGAACTGTGGGGATCCACCGAGCCGTCTAATTCTTATAGACTCCAATCCTTGCAATCCATAATCCTTCGAAAAATTACCAACGCCCCACCATACGTCTCTAACAGAATAATCCACAATGACCTAAAAGTCCCATTAGTTCGAGAATTAGCAGCTTCCCGGTATAAATCATTTCATTCCAATCCCTTAATTCGACAACTTTCCTCGCTTCACCTTCCCGAAAATCCCGTGCGTCGCCTAAAGCGGAAATGGCCACGCGATTTCCTTACAACCTGAGTAAGAGCAGGAGCGGCAGTACCATCATTGGGTGGCTTCTCCTTCGAGAGTTCACTGAGTGAGTGTAAAGTTAGAGCACTGTCACTAGATACAATCTAAAAAAAATTGTAGTTGTGACTATACCAATAAATGGAAAAAAAAATTATGCCTATACCACACACACAATGGAAACTATATTTATAGAATTAAGACAAATGTAATCGGAAGATGGTAATTATTACAAAGGAGGCTTAGAAATGAGGACTACCAAAAGGATTATATCATGGTGACATATTTTGCTCCGGTATAAGAGTTAGCAAGCGAATATCATTCCGGCCCATTATGATATGACTTTGTACTGTTCAGTATAATGTAAAAATTACGACGGCAATTCAAATCAATACGCGTAAGCGGCGAGGTAAATAAAATAAAGTTCACCTTGCATTTCTCGACGTGGCACAGATCAAAGTCAAGAACGAGAGAAAGGGCAGTATATATTTTTAAAACCATTAAGATATCGAATGAGGCGGAATTCTTTGTTTAGAAGACCTAGTAATGTGGGCAATAGTTATTAACATGTCAGGAAATATAATACTACAAACTAAGGCACAAGCAATTTAAATAAACAAGAATTAAATTCCGCCTCGATTGACTGTATCAATGAGTATAAATCTATAAAATGTAAATATAAATCTATACAGTGCCGGAGGGGGCGTAGCATGCGGTCGGAATCACACATCGCACGCGTTTCACGATAAGCCCGATAATGACATCAGTCATACGTAACAGTCGTGTTATCCAATAATTATAGCGGAAGAGGTTTATTTTTTCCCGTGAAATCGTCACTGAATTGTTCGGAAGCCTTTTAAAACGACAAATTGATGCGGGCATAATTTTTTAACTAACCTTTTCATACTTAATTGCTAGTCTACGATTGCAGTTACGATTCGGGGCGTGGCCACGGTCGAATCTCATATGAGCTGGCTCAATAATAATGAATTTAAGAAATTCATGGCTAAGAAATTAATTTGTAACTGTAGAATTACATGTACACATAGTGTTAATACCATTCGCTGAGTGAATTATATTTCCTGCAGTGTATGCGAGTTTAATGAAGTTGTGCCACATCGTAAATTGTTATTGATGGGATTTCTTCAGATAAAAACCTGAGATATCCATAAAATAAACAATATTATTAAGCCGATGTGCTTCAAGGGAAATGACCGCGAGTTAGAAGTGAAATACTGTAGATATTAAAATAATAACAAAGAAATGATTTACGCTAAATAAAATAGTCGTAAAGAGGATTTCATTTCCACTATGAGCCTATTCAGAGGAGGTAATGGCCAGAATTCAGTGTGCGAAATTAAGGCTATTTCCAGGCCCCGGCCGTCGGCTCTAAGAGGTGAAGGAATGATGACAGGTAAGTTGACTAAAAAAAAATCTTTATTGCCTTTCAATTAAAATTTGCAATTAAATGGAAAGGCGTGATGCCCTCCACCGCGGCGGTCACCAACCTTTCGGACCTCACGGACCACTAAACTCATAATTTTCAGTCCCGCGAACAGCTACAGTGATGATTCAAGTATAAGTACCATTCTAAAATACGAAATCGTAGTTATATTTGCTTCTGCACTGCAAGTTATTTTTTTTGAAATGATGTTAATATAAATAATACTATAACGGTCTTATAATGATATATTAATTATGTAGAATATAAAAATAACTTATATTGGGCGTGGAGGCCTTAAATCTACTCTTTTTCGGCCACAGTTTTTATTGGGACGAAGATTTTATTTCAATTCAATTATTTTACTCGATTAAGTTCTCAAAAAATTGAATAATCATCGTTTACTTATTACAGACAGTGTATACAAGGTGATAAGATCTACCTAACTTGTATACTACCGGATTAGTCATAATGTATAAATTGTAATTAATATAGTCCAAATCTTGGGCTGTGAGTAGTTTGACAGTTCGCTATATTTTGTAATCTTATTTTATAATAGTACAATTGAAATTGTGTAAGGTCGCAGGTGGTAGCGGAATAAAAATAAATTATATTTAAATTTGGGGCACGGAGAATGTTACTTATAAGAGCGGGTCCTTGGAAGGACGTTGTGTTGGAATGGAATGGGGTAGTGGTGGTAATTGGGTGGGTGGCGGGGCGGTGGGGTTGCCTCATGAGTCTCCCCCACCCCGAAAGACCTTTCCCATAGCCTGGGGGCCTTCCACCGTTTATTCGAAAGTGACAATCCGTATGGAAATATATTCGTGTCGGCCGAGCACAATTTAATTGCCGAAGCGTTTGCGCAGCTGTTTAACCTTTAATTCAAACCTCGTCGGACTCAACGGGACTAACGGCACTTATAGTGATAGTGGGCAAGCAAGTTGTGCCGCTACCGTTTTCACGTTGAACCTCGTTCGGATAAAATAAATATAGTTTTATTATAAAAATACGGCAAATTTCGACAACGTTTCAACATCATTTCCTGTCAAATACATAATTTCAAACGGCACCGACCAGTTATTTACTCATTATGTACTTTAAAAATTAGCCAGCGAGGAATGCCCAAAAAATAAAATTTCGAACGAGAACTAATCGCAACCGGAGGAAATTTCAGTAGGGTAAATGCCGATTCAAATTATATTTCGGCCGACTGATAATAAAATTCATAAACAGCGAATAAAAACAAAACCCGAACAATTATAGTGAAGGCTCATCGCTTTCAATTTCCCTTTCACTTCCCCGTATTGACGATGTCGTTAGTAGAGGGGCGATAAGTAAACAAATGTGACACTTCCAAGTGACAGCAACATATCTGAAGAGCGATTGCAACCCCGGGGAAGATTCCTGTCCGTTCTTGAACGATCCAATGTCGATTGTATATATACAACCTGACGAAACGACTACTAATAGCAACAGTCGCAACATGTTTAGGACCTTATAAACCACGTGTAAAAGACGGTTAGCGCTCGAATCTATGTTTTTTTTTAGGTTGTCAACTTTTTTCTCCATGACTTAGCTCAAAGCTAGGTCTTTTTCTCTCTCGGGGCAACGACTTGTGTACAAGTGCTGCTATCTCCGGCAGAGTGTGTTTTGTTCTTTTTATAATTACCATAAATGTTCGTCCAAATCGTATTTCCTGCGATAAGTAAATCATTTCAGAACGGTTATATAATAGACGGTGTTGTAGTTCCGATCGAAATTATTTACGGCCAGCGTCTTGTGAAGAAGGACCGGTCAGTTCGGGTCGTACGACTGGAACACGGACATACGCCTTTTCGGTATTTTATATTATCCGCGATACCGGATGATCCCCAGGTGTTTTCCGGTTTGCGGAAGGAGTCGTCGCCGTCGTTGGGATACGTCTCGTCCTGAAAATTCCTCAGCCCATCAGAACCCCTTCCTCCGTCGCTCTCACTCTCACATGTCACATTAAACTGACGTCATTCGGCCACTGCGATATTTATGTTCGGCCAGCTGCCGTTTTATAGAGAGGGCGGAGGACGCGCGTACGTGCGTAGGCCCGCAACAGCGCCTGTCTCTGTGTGCGTACGTGTCGCAGCGACGTGCTCGCACACACACACACTTCTGACGCTGGGACACTTTTCCCACGGTCGGGAGCGCTCTCCGCTCTACAATTAGCGGGTGTCATTTTTCGCCCGGCCTAGAGATAGATAAAAGCACGCCCGGAATCCTACCGACTCCGCAGCGCCCGTCGCAGATTAAACAATGGAATTAATTTGGGTCGGATCGTTCGATGATTCGCGAGAATTTGGAACCAATAATGTGATACAAGCATACATGGTCCTTAGATAGACCTGTTTCGGCCAGCGCATAGTCCAAAAAGATACTTAACTCAACAAGGACCGAACAAAAGAATGGAGATGATAAAGTTTTAATTTTTTCTTTTTTTGTGTAGCGTTAAGGGATAAATTTCTGTAAGAAGTTTCCTAACAGGCACTCGTGTTACTGTCACGATTTCAGAAGAACCTACCTTATCAATGTGGGCTCTCCAATTTGTTTGTGAGTTTCCCAATTCCTAATTCAAGAAGGAAAAGTTAGTGAAGACAATAATCTACAAGACTGTTAGTATGAACGCACCTCAGCGTATCAATAAACAGGGAGGAAGCTGTTACTATATTACTTCTGAAATGTTCAAAATCCGAAGTTTGAGATGGGCAAGTTCGATTCTCCGATTTATGAATAATAAATCAAATGGTAAATATTTATACAGAAATTTAAAACCGACATTATGTAAGAGAAATAAGGAAACCAGGCAAATTGTGGAGAAAGGGGAACAAGAAGGTCATCATACTCATCGTATGACGTAGTGGTCAGAAATCTGACCGGCAGATAGAGCGTACTCTGAGCCAGGGAATGTGAGAGAAGGAGAGAGGCAAATTGAGAGAGAAAATATGCGAGGAAGGGTACGCGATTATAGAGTGATAAGAGAGAGAGAGAGAGAGAGAGAGAGAGAGAGAGAGAGAGAGAGAGAGAGAACGAGAAGCAGTTTTGACCCCGGACAGATCCCTGACATGAAATATAACCATAGTCAGATAAAACTTATAAATAATATATAAGAATATGCTTCTCATTAAAACATATAAATGACTTTAAGTTGCATCTGAGATCCTTATGCAGCTACAGTGTTTGAAAAATTGGAAAACCAATTGAAAGGAAGGAGTACTTCTTAAACTTTCTGTTTAATTAAATCGTTATTAAATATTTATAACCCTCTTTTATGTTACTGTATCTGATTAAGAATATGAATTGAAATTAATTTCCAAATGCCAGATGCAATACTATTGTAACGGAAAATAATAGTGATTACTATTTGATAAGAATCAAGAAAGTTACTCCATAACCCATAAGTAGTATGAATAAATTACGAACTATAAAATCAGGGACAGCATGAGTCGTTTATAAACTTACTTGCGATTCTAGCTCAAATAACTTCTTGATATATATATTTCTGGTAAGCCGTAATCAAACTATAAGCTCTAATTATGTAATAATTTTTATCATTCAATAATTAGTCCGATATAAGCGCTCGGCGTTATGCGCTTTAAGGACATAATACGCTCTACGGCCACGGAAAATCGTGCAGCCTATTAGACAATCGTGAATCGTACGATTCTCGCCCGGCGGTTTATATATACAATTACAAATAAAACAGTTTTCAGCGAGTCTAAATTTAAATCCTCAATTATTACATCACACACACAACAATCAACAATGGGGTAAACATCAAAGTCACGTCGCGCCACATTAATTCCAATGCAGAATTAACTCAATCAACGATGTTTCCCCCCTTATTCAAATCGAGGTCGGATCGTATCCTGGAACCCGGACACTTCGCTTTCTGTCAAATCATTGTGCAAAGGTTTTAAAATGCAAGCGGCACTATAAAACATGTGAAGGTTTCCTAGCGCACATCCCGGATATTATTCATATATATATATATATATATATATATATATATATATATATATATATATATACATATGCATATATATATCAACAAATTTCTTTTTTCCATTTCAGAAATACAGTGAACCTGAACCCAGACTGAATAATAGCGCAAAGACGCGATCGCGCCACCATCACGGCCGCAGGACGACTATTATTAGTCATACATAGGGCGCTAAAAACTGAAATAAGAGTACGACGTGCCCGGCACAGGTGACTCGCTTTATAAGTGAGTCACTTCGATTTTAAGCCAACTCGTTCGAAAAAAAAAATCCGTGGGCGGCTCTATATAAAGTTTGGAAGAGCTGCGCCGAACACATTATGCCGCGTCCCGAGGGGCCAACAGATGAAATCTACTGAAGGGGAAACGTCGCAATTCGAAGGTAAACAACAGCGGGGTACGGTATTAAAGTCCGGAATTCGAGCAACGCAAACAAAAATCGCCTAATCCCTCCCCCACCCTGTTCCCCTCCTCCTAAATCGCGCCATGAATGACGATTAGAAACGGGCGGATGACTTGCTAATTTGTCAGCGGGCCGACAATTTATTTCGCTCCCGGCCTATCCATTCTCCGTCCCGTCGGCTCTTTTTACCTTAAGAAGGTAAATATACCTGTCTATAAATAGACGCGTTTAATTGTGGCCGCAGCGCTTTGGGAGCGTGAGGTCCTTAACGGCGGCCGTGACTTAGAGCGCCGCCAGAGGAGTCCCCCAGGCAGGATTGATGGTGTTGGCGTTGTAAATCGCCACCGCTTAACGACAATTATACAACATATTTCGATCCGCTAACTTCTCTTATATTGCCACACTATTCCGACTGAACTATCCTACTTGGTCATTAACTAAACAGTTTGAGGCTCGTTGCCAGTAGCATTCCGTCAGTAACATATTAAGGCACAAGGATGAGAAATTGTGACTACAGCATCGGCGTCGATACGTGTTAGTATCTTACAACATTACTAACAGAGTAGCTATTTTATTGAGCTTAGAACCAAATATTTATATTGTAGTTGGACTGTAACACTTCTGGAATTTCTTACAAATTCCGGGCACATTCTTCTGAAACAATCGCGAAACTCTAACGTAACTTCATACCGGACTACAGAAATGTTTCCATCAGATCTAACTGATACCTTCCATGTATGATAAGCGAGCTAACGTATACATCGGATAATTAGATGGGCGCGATGCGCTATCAATCCAATTGGGCGGAGCCAATTTTGGAGTAATATTTGCCCCATTAATATTCCGCGATCTATCTGGCTATTATCCCGCGCAGTCTAATGTATGTATAATTCTGGAGGAAACGCGCAGACCGGAGACGTCGGGCCGCTGCCCGCACCCAAAGTAGAGTGGTGTACTGTTAGACAGATGAACACTAATATTAACAACCTTCGGGCCGCATTATAAATCGACGAACTGGGCCCCATCCGCGTAGCCTAGTTTCGATTTGACCGCTTGTTTATGGGAAAGAAATTCATCGTCTCTCCGTCGGATAATTTATCGTCGGAAACGGTCAAATATCCGGCAAGGCTATAAGCGACTTTCGAAATCGTATACTTCGTAGTTTCGGACTCAGTTTCAGAAATACCGGCTCAGGAATTTACCAGTCCCGTTGGTATCTTGGCTAAATTGTATTCTCGCGGATGCTCGAAGATCACGAAGTATGTTTTTGATACTGACGGGATCGCACCCGTATTTATCGGCGAGTAACGGGCTCTGACGGCCCTTCCCGGACGTATCCGGGAGGCGTGAAAAGTCGCGGGTGATAGAGAGTAGGAAAAAAGGAAAACTATGCGAAGACGAAGATGAGTTTGATGATGGGATTGCACCGCCGCGGCAGGGTCACCCAGGGGTCACCCGGTAAAAGCTCAAGGTGAAACCGACCCGTTCCCGACGAGAGACTTGGCGCAAAACCTCCAGGGTTTAAAACTGCCTAAAATTGTGAAACATTCGCACAATTATCGTTTCAAGTTGAGGTATTACATAAGACAGTGCAGCACGAGTTCGTACAGGAGGAACGCTACTGACGACGGTGAGAAGCCGAAACAAGTCCAGCACAGGATAAAATCATCTAGTGGAAAGAGACGATCGCATGGTCCTGAACCACAATTTGATTTTCTCATACTAAATTCATGCGAAAAATTTATATGATGAAATTATGTAGGTACAAAAATTGGTTTATAAACAGTTTTGCAAACATTACAGCCGAGATAATTTTTAGCGATATAAATTATACAGACGTATAACCAATTCAATAACACTTTACTAAATGTTTCTTGGAATATTCTGGGGTAATTATAATCTGATTTCTTTTTCTTTTAAATTTTTCTAAAATAACTTAATCGAACACGGGAGGTAACCAGCATTAAGAAATAATTATGAATAATAATATTGAACCGGTCAGACCGGTGTCAACCACAAGTCGCGTTCAACCACTTTCCACTGCACTAAACCTTAAACCAGTCTCTGGCTTTTCCCAATATGAAAATCCCGATTTCATTTAACAGGAGCGGTTAACAGGAAGGTAAGGTTTTTTAGGCAAACTTAATTGTTGACTTCTGTTTTTTGTGTTTATAAAGAATAAAAAAAATCTCCATCTACAAAATGTACAGACTTTGAGTATGTACGAAATCTTGTAGAATACATTAATGACTGGTATATACCTCATTACTACATAAACACTTTACAATGTCGCAGAAATTATTGAACGATGAATTTTCACAAGGCCCGTATCAGTAAAATTTCAAATTAAACAATGTATTTACGTCGCTCAGGTCAGCTAGAAGTAAATAATATATTACCAAATATATATTTAAAAATTGGTGGAAAAATACATTGAATACAGGAACAGCAAATGTTATATTGCAGTATTCATGAATAACTCAGTGCCCACTATTTGTAACAGTTTTACGTCCAGTTATGACGCGAATGCGGGAGCGGGAAATTGCAACATTGTTAGTAGCAGCGGAATGAGCAAATACTCGGCGAGCACAATTAAATGTTAATGAATTGGCATTAATCTCCAACACGTGTGCATAATGCCCTGAGCGACGGACACAATTATTCAAGAAAAAGGGTGTTTCCAAACATTGACGGACTGAGACATTGAAATGATTGCTCCGGATTAGATGTAAATTTGACAACCATCAACTTAATCAACTTTTCTCAATCTCCCATTAGTCGTATTGCCCTGTACAAAGTGAAGATTCGGACTTTTGAGCGCACCGATATTATAGAAAGTGATTCTATGCCTCTACAACTGTACGCCCGCTGATAAAACGGTCTGTATTCAGACCGGATCGGTAGGAAGCATTTGACGATAAGTATACTGTTCATAGATGCGTATTGTCGGAGAAACTGTTCTCTATCTCTATCCATTGTACTAATAGCGAACGGCCGGGAGGACTAACGTCCGCATATTGACCTAGGGTGGGCCATATATTATTACAACTCAATATACAATACGCTCACTGACAGAATAGGTAACGGAATAACTTCAATTTCAATTTAATTCATACATTATGATAGTATGGTTCATGTTCCCGGCCTGACAATGGTCTTCCTCCTACGGTCTTTACTTTGCTTATATGTATACAACTTTTCCATTACTGTAAACTAGAAAAAAATATCACTGTTAATAGACCCGTTACAGTAGATATGCGTATAAATAAATTTTATTTCGGAATTGCCTTATACGTGTAAATGACAGGCATTTTCCGCCGTTGGAGGTCGTTTTACTGTGATGCGATATTTGCAATAGTTCAAGGTACATTTCTGATTTTTTTTAACCTCTTTTTTATTTTGTACAAGAAACCTTTTGTTTTGTAAAACCTGGACCCTCATATGAGCTTCAGTCACTTGAAAATTGATTGAAGGGAGGGGGAGGCATTAGGTACAAGGTGTAGGGATAGGGGGTTGGAGTACCCCCGTACCAAACTCTGCCTCAGTCCCGCTCGGTCTCTGGAGCGTGGATATTTAAATTATGATAATGATCGGCGCTGGCCATTTTTATATTTACCGCTGAGTCACGCCGCGAACCGAACCTCTTCCAACGTCGCAGTTGGCACGCAAGTGGGCTGAGCCGCTCAACCAACCCAGTCTCAACCGAGTACCGGCGATTAATTAGAAAATACTACGGGGAATTTTATTATTTTTGTGTTCGCGTTTCCTATTTGTTTCCTATCCTTCGGTCGATGCGTAGTGCGAGCAGTGAAAGTATTCTTGAAACGAGGCGCAGTGTGGAAATCGTATTCAAATCACCGCTGTGACACTCCAGTCTACAGAAAACAGAAATGGTTGGGAAATATGTTTTCGAAAATTTTTAGAATTAAACAAATGTGGAGAAATATTAACGTATTATATTGTCAAACGACTGAAATATTACTTTGAATTCTCCGCATATAACAGACAGGTTGATATTAACTACGTCAACTTAATTCAGATAACTTTTTTGTTAGTTATAGACAACAGTATATGAATCTGAACTAATCCATTTACCCCCCCCCCCAATGTTCCGTCAACCAGGATCCGTAAGTGACGATATTAACCAATTATTAGTGAGAAACTGAAACGGTTCTACCATAAAACCGTATAAGAGATCGTAATAATGATAAACCGCCGACCGCCTAATAGGTACCTTAAATTAAATGCCTCCCTACTTATGTCTAATTATTCCGTAAAAACAAGGATTATTGCGAGAAACACAATTCAGCCTATTTATCTCAACTTCAGCCTATTTTCATTTAATAATCATTTATTCGGATTTAATCCTCCGAACGTTTAAGACTGTTGTTCCCCCAGTGAACCCCCGTATTCAAAACATATAACTTTCCTGCCTATACAGGATTAACTGACAAGTAAGGCAAGTGAAACCCGTTCAGAGGGTTTTGTCCGTTAATATATTCTTCAATCGATGTCACATTCTGACGTCTCTATGTTAATAGTTACATCAGTTCGCTTTCGCATTCGTGATTTTTCCCGATACCGAATCTGAATAAGCAATACATCTGCATCGTTAAACCATTTAATCGTATTACCGAGCTTAGACCGATCACTTCGTAGATAAACATGTCCAAAACTCATTTGCGATAGGAAACAATTTATTCATTGTTTACGTCAACGGGTTTTTTCCCATTGGAGGAGTTTAAACAGCATTTCAAGACTGTTAATACTGAAAAAAAGGTTGAATAGTACCGATGATTCACCCGTGCCATATGCCAGTATCGTATAATTAATAACTCTATTTTTCATTTGTCAATAAGGAAAACTATATGAACAATAATTTTTTTATTTAAAAGAATGAACAGGAAATAGTTTTTCTTAAATTTAATGGTATTTCGCCTCAGAACAAAGACCAGGATAACGTCCAATAGTCACTGAAATTCTGACTCCTGAGGGCCGAAGATTATCGTGATCAGAAGTGAGACGGAAGACGAAACACAGAAAAATCGAGGCACCAAGAGTTAGACCTACCCGTAGACATCTGAATTTCAAATAATCGGTGCCCATTAAATTAATTCGGAATTTAATGCGGAGCCTCCGAATTTAATATAAGCAGAGGGCCTCCGAGAGGGACCCAATCGTCCAGTCTCTGTCCGAGTGTTCCACTTTCCTCCACCGAAGTTTGACAACCTCAGGATGCTCTAGAGACAACTTCACCGAAGACAGCGACGAACTGCCATTGACAAATGCGATGCTTCATGTCTCGGACTGAGAATTGATGATACGCGTCGTTCGAGCGACGTAAAATTATTCTCAACCCACCCACACATGTAATCCCCAATTAGAATTCCGGAAATGGAAACGACGCGTCAGACAGTTTCAATTTTCATTTTAAGCCGCGGCTCGCCCCCTCCATTAGACACAGAGAAAACCGATAATACACTCGCCTAATTCATCTTAAATCGACCGGTTCTCGCCATTGTTAGTAGCAGTTTATCACTAATATACAGGGTATTTATGTATATCGGCTTTGAAACAATAATAAATAAGCGAGAGAGGACAGAAAATGGGTCCAGTTATATTGTATCAATACAACCCTTCCTTTGTATCTAATATCAACACATTAATAATAGAAATGTAATAAGCGTAATCATACACAGCAATTATAGACAGGATCCTTCCAAGTTTTTGAATTTTACAAACATGATACCCTGTCCTCTATAAATTTAAGGAAACTTCACCTCGCGAAAATTCTGAATATTCGCACAACAGAAAAGATCCTTCAAGGTAAATGTCAGACTAACAATAATATTATTGTGATTCAACATTCGGAGCTAAATATTCACTTTGAATTTCTAGTACCCTAGTAATAAGTAGTAAACTCATAAAAGCGTAGTAAATTCAAAAAAAACAATCTGAAACACTGTACTGCAATAAGAATCCCTTTAATAATCCAAAGTGAGGAGGAAGAATACGAAGACGATTTCCGAATGATTAGAGTTATAATTAGAGATAAAAACGAAGGAACGACATTCTTAGCGATCAGCTAGGATTGATAAGCTACCGAGCAACGGTCCAAGGTTAAATTCATAACCATTAAATAAGATTACTGGGCAGAAAATTAAGGATCGTCGACGTTTATAAAGTACCTCGTGAGAATCTGCCGACAACCGCGATGAGGCACCCGGCGATATTTAGAACGGGATTGAACTGGAACATTATTACGAAAAAGTTTACAACTTTATTTCAAAATGCAGATAAACGATGGCCACTTACGAATAAAACGGAGATATTCAACCAAAAAATTATTAGTAGTACCCTTTAGAATAACCTACTACATCACAACTACTTGTAGAATTTGATTGTTAAATTTAAAATTAAAACTGTCAAGCTGTTAACAGCGCAATTCTTTGTGTGTTTCCAAAGTTGAATTACTATTTCTACTAAAGTTTATTTTGATTAATTCAGTTCGATTGCCAATTTTAGGATAGAATCTATCTCTTCGGCAAAATAACAATGTTTGGGAAAGGAGGAAAACAGAACGGTAAATGGTCCGATGATAATGAAACAAGCCACGTAACTGTTTCCAGCTCATAAAGCCAATAAAACAGTTGTAAATATTTTTGGAATACGCCTCCCAGGAAAGGGGCGTGTAAGACGTCTGACGGTAGTCCGAGCACTTAAACCTATAATTTAGGAGGCCAATCCTCGGGACAAGAATTCTCGATATGCGAGCCCCCGCCGGCTGCAACAGGGCCCAATTCATTAAAAACTAATTTCACACGGGCACACACACACACACACACACCTGTTAACAGAATGACTCTCACCTTCCTAGCGTTTAATGTCCCTCCATTAACTCACAAACGCACAAGAAGCGGCTGGAAAAGCTACGGCTATATCAGACCGGTCAACTTCAAGTAGAGTTGTAAACATTTTTCGAAAGCCTTTTTTTACTACTCCCGCGGCGATTAAAGCGGGTTGTAAAAGTCGCTGATGAAATATGTATTGCATTTAACGTGGACAGACTTTTTACCGTTTAAATTACTTCAACTGGTCACGATATTAGTTTTTCTGTCCGGGTAAATAGAATTTCTCTTTGTTTCTTATTAAATAGATTAGTAACATGAATAACATCAGACAATTCGAAACAAAATATTGGGCCAACAGTACGTCCTTTTGGTATAATAATATTTAATTATTAGTATAAGTATTATACAGAGAGTAAGTTAATTGATTGACTGAGCCTTGCTCGCACAATAAAATAAGTCAATTCAGCTGTTTTTAATTATCAATGTTTAGTTAATTAATTTGTCGTGTTGAAATTAGTGATGAATTGAATATTGATCGGTCTAAGCATTCTCGAAATTAATAAAAAAATTATCACAAAAATCACAGACAACTGGCTCTCTTTCAGTGTTTATTCTATTATATCTACAAATGAATAAGACATATTTTTCGTTGGATTAGAGTTAATAAGGTTATTATTGGTATTTGATCGGGCGGTATGATTGTGCAGTCGACGGTTGGCGGGAAGCTATGCCGGCCGCTGTGAATGACAATGGACTAGTCCAAGTGAATGGAACCACAGGTATTAATTAATCGTGACTCCTGCTGGGGCGATTGAACCCACCGGTAT
This sequence comes from Lethocerus indicus, assembly GCA_019843655.1. Classification (NCBI taxonomy): domain Eukaryota; kingdom Metazoa; phylum Arthropoda; class Insecta; order Hemiptera; family Belostomatidae; genus Lethocerus; species Lethocerus indicus. The sequence continues at coordinate 5,678,741 of JACDQD010000006.1, forward strand.
CTCATTATGCCCACTGACGGACTACGGTCTCTGGATGCTACCGCAGGTTCGCAATTATATCTCCACCTACTGCCTGCCTCCAATACGCACTACGAGTTAGTGTCGGTAACACTAGTGCAAGTACCTCACGTTTAGAGAACTAACTTTAATTGGTGAGAAAGCGATCGAAAAGGTAGTGAAGGCAGAAAATCGCAAGAGTTAACATGTTTCATGCTTTCGAGAGCCTCTAAAGAAATCGACACAGTGTTCATTCCATAATAGGGTAGAGTGTATACCCAATGTAAAAGTTTAGTGTACCAGAAATAATTTGGAAACAAGTTAACCGACATATAATTCAAATTGTTAGTCTTCGCGAAAAGTTGCGTTTCAGGAAATATTGAATGGTGGTTTTCGTCGGTACATTTTCGAGCTCCTTGCGCTGCGATATAATTTTCAATTAATCAAATCCGCCGATCGCAATCACAGTCACTTTTTCAGAGTTAAATACCGGTACAATCTGAAACGGCAATCGCTTTTCTGACTTCCGCCATTTAAGTCCGAGCGTGTTCCACACATTCTGAATATGTTGGAATATGCTCGGAGTGGTGTGTTATAAAGCCTCGTGTTATAAAAGGGTAACGCGTCTGGGACGTCAAATGGAAAGCTGCCGCTCGACGATCTATGCTAAGTCGGAGGATTGTTATTCGGTTCGATTGTAATTTTAAATTTAACCACGTCCCCCAATGTCTTTTCGATTCATCGGTTTCAACAGACACCGAAACTAATACGTCTGTCGGGGAACCATTCCTAAGGTAAAGGACTCTGGTTTATTAGGAACCGAATCGAGTCGTTTATTTCCATTTTCCGGCGTCGGGTTTCGGATTTGACCCGCAACCAATGATCAATGCCCATTGAATTCGATTTAAATAACGATTTGTTCAGATATTAAGCGATTTATTAAATTAGTAGCCCTAAGCAAAAATCAACCGTTCTTCATATTGTACTAGCGGACTGAACGAGGTTTATCGAATTATCGTTCATCTATAATCCACGTGTCTACGATTTGTCTAGATGGGATTTAGTTACAGTTGCGAGCGTTCAGATTCACACTGAAGCTCTTCTAAACGATTAATTTACCGCTCGAGGGAACGGTCAAGTGGACGAACGGACAGGTGGACACTGTGATTAATCGAGTGGAATCGGATGTCTCTGATCTTCTGTGCATTTTGCTGCCGAGAGGAAATTAGAATTGATACAAAGAATTCTTCGTAGGCAGAGATTTGACGACGGAAGAAAAAAGAGAGATTGTTCTTTGCGATTTAAAGTTTTTCCATCCCTAGGACCATTTAGTGGGTCGAAAACTTAGTAAAAGCCAAACTAATAAAATTGTCTGAAAATCAATTTACATAGCTCATATTTCCAGTTCAAATAATCCTCAATTATGTACTTCGCTGATTAAAAAAGAGCTTACTAACTCCCGATATCCCCAACTCAGAGCAGTTTCGCCACTCCACCTAGACGAACTTGACAAAATTGACCTTAGCCAACAAACTAACAATATACGATATTAAAACCGACATGGACGTACGGTATAGAACTATGGGAGTTCCGTTAAGAAATCCAACATCGCTCGCATCCAGAGATTCCAGTCGAAAGTCCTTCGAACCATCCTTATTAATGCTCCCCGGTATGTTTCTAAACACACAATCCATAGTGACCTCAACATACAGACAGTCGACGAAGTAACGAAATCCCGGTTCCTCAAGTTCCATTTCCGCCCCTTACTCCTCATTCCGATTTGCTCTTTCTGTCTATCATCCGGCCATTATCCCCCACCCACATCAGCAATTGTACTTGTATCCGAAATTGAAAGCACTTGTCCAGTTAACGGCCGGTGATTCACGTTAGATAGCTAGAAATCGTTGAAATCGGTTCACGACTAGCCGAACGACACTAGCCGAATGCGGACATCGTCTCCAGCAGCCGCTCCAGTGACGGAGGAGTGGGAAAAGAGTATCGGGGAAAAATGTTCAGTCCGTCCCGCGGCGAATTGAAATAAGCCGAACGGGGAATTGTTTCAACAGAAACCCGATCCTATTGGATTTCCCGGCGGCTTCTGGCGATAAGCGCCGGCGGGGAGCCCGGCCAAGATAACGCCGGGCATCAACACACGCGCTACTCTATTTTATTTCCTTTTTTTTTATTTTCCATCCGATTTTACAGATGTTCGGATCCTATTATTTGTCTCTTTTGTAAGCGCGCCCCCTCCATTATTTCGGAAGCAATTGAGAAAACGATGACGAATGGACGTTGATTACACGCGTTGGGGTCCCCGCGGGGTCAGACAGAATCTCCCAATGCCGTCTGCCCTCCCACCCCCCAACCAAATATCAATACTGAGAAATATATGTTTATTTAACCCGTTATAATATTTATCTTTTTATTGGTCCGTAAATTTTATTTATTCGTTCATAATATTATCTTCTCAAGGGTAACTGTAATGGAGCACATAAGTCAAATCACATGAGTAGACTCTGTGAAAACTATTTTTTTATTTTCAATCTATACATTACATAGATAATGATTTTTAAAAAATATTTTAAAGAGTGTTACTTTTTCTCAAAAACACTTTATATTAATTATTATATGGTTTCCGCGACCTATAGTATAATCAAAGTGTTTTGTGCCTAGGATTTGACCTAGGATAACCTTATAAATAGTGAGCCGAAAGCCCTCGGATTTATTGCCTCAAAACAATAATATTATGGAATGCTCGATAGTAGGTCCGAATTCAAACACCAGGAAAATGGCACATATTCGCTACCTCAATGATGTATTCCAGAGCCCCACAGTAGGATTATTATCGGCCTATTCATGCGTTCCTATTCACGTTATAGAAGATGTATATTACAAATAGAGTAAAAATTAATTTCCTCTGGCTATAAAATACAAAAGTAATAGACCTAATCTACATTCAGAAGGTTGAAATGTTAAACTTTGCCAAAATGCTTACTATAATTAACTTTGAAATCCTTATTCCATTGTAATTCAAGTATTTACACCAGCTCAAGTTCGATTGCCAGCCATTATTTCTCAACTAACTACTAAAAAAACTTTCCATTTAACAGATAGAATAAACTGAAATTTAGAAAAAAAAGTCTCGGTTAGAAGAATAACCGTCTATCTTTCGTTCGGAGATGATAACAACACCAGTTCCTTATCAAAAACTAACAAGATCCAGAGTCAGTGCTGATAATGCAATAATCGTCATCAACTCATTCTTCCCAACCCAACTGGAATATCTGCACATAACAAACGATTCCAGGTAATGTTTAATGGAATTCAAAAGGGTATCAATGGGCGTTATCAATCATCCGATACCCCTTACAAACATCAAACGGACCGCAATTCATTTATGCGTCATATTAACTTAATATGAAACTAGAAAAACCCAGTGGGACTCTCGCATCGCCCAGTTAATTGTTTTCAGAGCTACATGATAGTTATTAGACAAATTATTCCTAACTAAATCATATCACTGAGTCGTATACACGGTCAGTTCTAAAGAAGCCCACTAATAAAGCAGTGCCTTCTGCGGAATATGCTTACTGATTTATTTTATGTCTCAATCCTCCACAAAATTATTAAATAGCAATATTTTAGAGCAAGCCCTGTATCAGAAATGAAAGAACTAGTATGATCTACACGGAATACGAAAATACCAAATCCCCGAGGAGGGTGTGTAAACCATCCCTAAGGGTGGCGCCAATCCAAATTTGAATCTGTGCTTCATCTGTTAGTATTTTGTCTTGTACGATTCCCCGCGATAGATGTCGGGGATAATGCGTAAAGCGTGCAGCATAAATTCCATCCCGTATTAATAGTATAAGGCGGGCGGTTAGCCGAGGAGAGAAAAGATGTTGTGGGCCCGCTAAAAAACCAGCCGATCTGGGTCAGTGGGTCGACCCCCGCCCATCGCCGAGTCCAGACCCTCCTCCACCTCCTCCTCCTCCTCCACCTCCTCCTCCTCCACCACCTCTTCCCCGTCCGCCACAACACAGATTTCACGCCCGATACCGTCCAACCGTTCAAGTCCGACTCGGACTTCGCGCGAACACTTTCAGGCCCCCAGTGAGGGAAACGCTAACCGAAATGAATCGGACCACCTGTCACACTGAGCACGAGCCTGTTTGCTCATATTCTTCCGCTGAACCCCCCCCCCCCCCCGCGAATTCCAACTCTTCGGTCAATTGGTCCTAATTCAGGACGTCATACAATCGTCATTCATGAAAAATTCGTTGCTAAGCTGTAATTTGCGCTGGTAGAAAATTAGAAAAAAAAACACTGGAAATAACATAATTAAAGTCTAATATTGTCGTAAATAATCATCAAGGGCTAAAGTCTGTAAAAGTTGTTGGATAAACAATAACGGTCGCAATGTTAGGCTGGTTGTAAGAAAAATTATAAAATTACCAGCTCCGGTAATATGAAATTTATTGAAATATTACCGCGACGCTAGGTGTCTTTGACCCGTCCGAAACGCTGAAAAAAATGACGCATTCGAGCCCTTTAAACTTAAATTATCGGTCGATATCCGTGAAACGAAACTGTGACGAGCGCTCATTTATAAGCAAGAGCCCGCCGGATAGACGTGGACTAATCCGCGGGACTAATTCAAATTTCCGAGAACTGGCATTCGAAGGCGTCGTTAGCATTAAAACGCGTTTTTGTCTCCGACAGCGTAAACAAGCATCCACCTCCCGACGTCACGCGTTGGCCGGAGCAATATTTAAAATTCCCAAACAACGAATTCACCGCTACCGGGAACAAAAATAAAACTAAAATTGATAAATAGGCACCAGGGAAAAATGCGAACATCGTGATACTTCAAAATGCATTACAAACTATCGAATACAATTTAATGATAGATTAAAAAAACATCGAATTCAACATTTTTTTAGGCGTCAACGGGCAGGGGGGGATTCTTATTATATACCTAAAACTCATTATATGGTCTTGCGCTAGACGTGTTACTGCTTAGCATCAACATCATCATTAGTTCATCGTCACTTAATTCTATATTGGCCTGCGACTTTGGGATATCTCTATTGGTACAATCGAATTTTCAGTTTTACGAGATACGTGGATTGTTCTACTGGGCCCCGGTCTCGTCTGCTTCTGAGACGATTAGTGTCGAGTCATATTCTGTCTGACCGGTTCACATCATTTTGCTGAATTTGGTCGTCGAGAACAAACCTTTCTCACTTGACTTTCAACCTGATGCTCAGTGACTCTAATATCGACCATCCAGTTGCTGAGGTACCAGCCAGCACAGGTTATCAGATATATATATATATATATATATATATATATATATTGATAAAGTAAATTACGTAATTCTTGCATTCTGCAGGGACTGCGGCCCGAATTCAACTGGGAACTCGCAGCCGGAGGAGGTGATGGGTGGGGGGGGGCCATGCTCAGTTCTCACGTCACAGAGGCAACCTCTCTCTGAGAGAGCAATCAGCGAGAAGGAGGAAAAGAATGTTGACCGATGAAAAAAAGGTGAGAGGCGGAGAGAGAGAGAGGGAGGGAGAGAGAGATTTAATGAGAAAGAGAGAGAGAGAGAGAGAGAGAGAGAGAGAGAGAGAGAGAGAGAGAGAGAGAGAGAGAGAGAGAGAGAGAGAGAGAGAGAGAGAGAGAGAGAGAGAGAGAGAGAGAGAGAGAGAGAGAGGGAGAGAGAGTGATGGAGAGAAGGATTGGAAGGAAGAGAGGGAGCCAGAGTTGGCCGGTTGCCCAGTGGCCAGCCTGCCCACTCTTTCTGCCCAAACCGGAACCAATCGGTTCATTGGAAACCACTGGCTTTATCCGGATCAATCTCGCAGACTTCTAATACGAACTTCTTTCTAAGACACGAGATATTCCTTGCACAATCGGATTTATGAAAAAAAATTTGCGTTTAAGATATTCGTTACGGAGATCCGTGAGGACTTCGAATTAGTATCGAACTGCCGCCGTACACTAAGCATAAGCCCGAACGGCAAGAAATACGATCTGGAAACAATTCAACAGTCTAATTACTACACGACCGTGAAGTACGCGTAACGGCCGAGGTGTGAAAAAAAATCAACCTTGATATTCGATAGGATTCGTCCGTTTTCGAGTGATAGGAGAACACTAGAAAATTGAAGCAGTTCCAGTCTAGCCTATTTATTTTACACTGTATCAGATACTTTATATTAAACAAAATCGCATCCATTCTAAATTTGATTATGAAATTTTACGCATATATGTTATAATTATGAAATGTTTTATGTGACTAAAATGCCAAACGAAGGTGACACGGACGGACAATCGCCAGATGTTCCGTTTTTAGCTTCCGATTATTTTTTCAAATTCTTCCCCGCTTATTATTATTTTATTGTTTTTTTAATTTTACAATTGTCTAGAAAAAAAAGTACGGCCAAACCGAGACGCCATGTTTGTCTTTTATTTAATCGCAAGATAGCGGGTCGAAACGCGTCCGTTTCGGCACAGCCACACACGCACGCACGCACACAGGATACAGGCGTGTACCAGCCGCAAAATTTGCAATCCGGACTATTGCGCAACGGCTAGGTGTTTGCGCAACCTCCGAAAGAATTCCGGCCGGGTGGGTTTTCCTTTTTTTTTTCTCTCTGTCGGGGTGGCAGCAGCAGGAGCAGGAGCAGGAGCGGTAGTAGTAGTACTACAGTGCGTAGTAGAGGGGCGGAGGGACGGTGACCTCGAGCGTATGGGAGCCGGCCGGCCTGCCGCGGCTGGGTGGCTAATTTGCAGGGAGGGCGGCCAGCAAGGACGGACAAGGCCGCCTACTAAGCTAGTTAGTGGCCCGTCCACCGCATCGGCCCTACTAGCAAATCCTCTCTTTTAACGCAAACCTACAATTTGTACATTTAGAGCCCTTCATTTATTTATTAACTAACCAGAAACTTCAACCGTCGCCTCCAATAGCGCCAACCTGATGATTGTAAGCCGACAGTTGTGGATAAATTTTATTTTTCTAATTCTTAATCAGTATGTAATATTGCCTTATATAAAGAGCCAAAACCGTCCTACAATAAGACCAAATAATCGAGAGTAGGCAGAAGATCGCAGGAATGTATGAAATTTGCCTTCAATTTTAACAACATTGCCACTTCGGACAAAAATTCCTAAAATATTTAAACCTCGTCGATAAACCGTTATTCATTGAAGTATAACTTTAGAGCGTAAAGTCGGCTCCGGCGGAAGATGGTGGGGCGTGGCGGGGATGAAAAAAGAAAAAGTTTGGAAACCGGTGCATTGCCTCACGGGACAGATAATCGACCGTTACAAAAGTCCGTCCACCTAACTTCGACTGGCCTGTATTGGATCAACAAATGTTAATTAAACGTTTTCGGCGCGATACTTTAAGAACGCCCGGCGAAAGTACCTTCGACTCGGAATTGGGTAGGATTGGCTGAAATGCCAAATTCCACGAACCTACGCCCACAGGAATTGCACCCATCCTCCAGAAGTTTATGCCCCTAGTGTTTGGGAAGTGGTTCAAGAAAAATGGTTAGCACGAAAGGACCGAAAGTTTACCACAGAGACCTGAAGCCGATACAATACGTTTTTCGAAACCACAGACTAAACCCCAGACATTTTCTTATTAATCAGATGCTTATTATGTCGGTGAAGAAACGTACTATGAAATCGCCCAGCCGATCATATTTGCTTATTATATTGTATAGTTCCAAAAGAAATAAGTCTGAAAAAACCCCCTCAATTCAAAGTCGTCCAACGTCTAGTGGAAGCCCCCACTCAGCCACACACTCTGGGCCAATAATTTTGCCACCAATTTATGAATATAGAGTGCGGCCCGAAAAATTACAACCATTAAAAATTCATCTTTTTATTTCTTTAAGGTTGGAAAGGGGCAATTTCTAATCCTTTTATTCCCTATTAAGAAACACCGGAATTAATGGTCCATTAAATATTCCATTATGCTCACCTTTGTGTTCTTTTTATTTTTATACCAAGACCCGTTCCAAGTTCAATGGGAGCATACATTCGATGTCTGTAGGACTTGCAAAGTATTTTTATCGTTGTAATTGCAAAGCGCCAAGTTATGCATTCGCTGCGCATAATAACCATAATTCCGTGAGAAAATAACTTCTATTTCATAAGTTCATTCTTACTATGAATAAAACTCCCGCTATTGACACGACCAATCAGTTTTCATTAATAAGAAAAACCAAGAACAATCTAAATTCTGTATATATATTCAAGAATTTAGTGACTCGGAAAATTTAATAAATTAAGAAACGAAAAAGGAATAAATACACTCGTTATAAATGTATTAAATCAAAAAAGCTCATCAGAATAAGTACGGCAGAATAAAAAAGAATTAAGATAAAAATTCGGAATTATTCATAATACAAAATTTACGGAGGTCTCCCAGGGGAAGTTTAACATTTTATACCGGGAGGAAATTTAATAAATTATGAATCGAAAAAAAAAATGGAAGACCGAAAACCTGGGAACAAAATTAAATTAAATCTGAGGAATAGGGGCGATTTTTTTCTGTTTTTGAGTCCTCCAAGAAAAGGTAATATCTCTTGGATGAAGAACTCGAAAAAATCGAGCGTAAAATGTTTTCTACCCCCCGCGAACCCATCTTACATCGTTGGATCAATTAAATTATTAATGCTGCACCGGAGGTCGTCCATATTTTACAAGATTTCCGGAAACGTTAGCCATTTCGGCGAAGGGGCCAAGCCGTCAAAAATGTCGGCCTCTCATCGGGTTGCCATCGTCTCCCTACTCGAGATGAAAATTAACAATGCGAAACTGATAAATTGAAGTGCAATAATTTTTTTCATGCGGCAATAATGTCGATGATATATATATATATATATATATATATATATATATATATATATATATATATATATATATTGAGGAAATCTGAAGGCAGGTTTTCGCGAAGACTCGATTTCATCAATGCACAGAATGACTGCTATATTTTAATGTTACGTTTTTGTATCGTATTCGATTAATTGTTTCAATTTTATGTTTGGGTTTCTTAAATGGGTCATTAGAATGTTGTTCCTTCTTTGCGCTTCAGTAACTACGGAATTCTCTTGTCTTAAGCTAGGTTCCTCCTAATTATTGTTTATTGTAGGGTTTATTTTTTATTTTCAGTCGCAGTTTCATTCTCTTCTGAATGTTATTTTCAGGAAGTGTGTGCCATTGTTAAATGATTATCGAGTATATTTCACAAGGGGGCTTGTCACCGTTCAATCCGGTCGGTATTCGATTTCCCCGTGCCTGATTTATACAGGGTATGAGCGGGTCGAGTCCTGGCCATTATTTCGACCGGGCGTCGTTTCGACGCGGATCTCTGGTCGGTTATTTATTCAACTCGCATAGCCGGTCCCATGCCGACCGAGCTACTGAGTCAAATGCGAATTGCGTCTTAGTGGGGCCGCCGCCGCCGCACGTTTTAAAGTGCGACGTCTAAATTTGTAGGCTAGGCGCGGCCCCACGCCTCACCTCACACTACGTCGCACTTCATCGACAAAACTGTATTAGTAAAATAAGGGATACGCTGACCGAAGAAGATTTTTTTGACCTTATCCCGGCGCGTACACTAGTGCACTACGCTTGAACCAAGTTATCGCCCATTTCAGAATTCAACTCCAAATTACCCCTTCCTACTCACAAAGGCAACTCACCTCTAGTATTTGGGACTAAGATTTCTGACGTGAAGCTGTCTTTAAGGAACAAACCAGAGAAATGAATTTCAGCGACTTTAATGAAGTTGATGAACTCCTCTCATTTACCCAGTTGATATTTCTAATTGAATAAAAATCTCGGTCCGGTGCCCGAGTCATAAAAGTTTTCCTGTTGAACCAAAATGTATTGAAAAAAGTTTATTCCTAGTAACCTAGTTAATCGGTGCAAGTGCACAAAACGAACTTTAGTTAAGTACATTCCCGCACCACACTCAGGGGGGCGCTAGTTTATCGGTGCAAGTGTACCCAACGAACTTTAGTTAAGTACATTTCCGCACCACCCTCAGGGGACGCTAGTTTATCGGTACAAGTGCACTCAACGAACTTTAGTTAAGTACATTTCCGCACCACCCTCAGGGGCGGTAGTTCATAGGCACAAATGCACCCAACGAACTTTAGTTAAGTACATTTCCGCACCACCCTCAGGGGGCGCTAGTTTATCGGTGCAAGTGCACAAAACGAACTTTAGTTAAGTACATTCCCGCACCACACTCAGGGGGGCGCTAGTTTATCGGTGCAAGTGTACCCAACGAACGTTAGTTAAGTACATTTCCGCACCACTCTCAGGGGACGCTAGTTTATCGGTACAAATGCACCCAACGAACTTTAGTTAAGTACATTTCCGCACCACCCTCAGGGGGCGCTAGTTTATCGGTACAAGGGCACTCAACGAACTTTAGTTAAGTACATTTCCGCACCACCCTCAGGGGCGGTAGTTCATAGGTACAAATGCACCCAACGAACTTTAGTTAAGTACATTTCCGCACCACCCTCAGGGGGCGCTAGTTTATCGGTACAAGGGCACTCAACGAACTTTGGTTAGGTACATTTCCGCGCCACCCTCAGGGGGCGCTACTTTATCGGTGCAAGAGCACTCAACGAACGATTTTTGTTAAACTAGCGCCCCCCTGAGGGTGGCGCGAGGATGCAATCAACTAAAGTTCGTTGGGTCGGTTCGCACCGATTAACTAGATTACTAAAAGTAAACTTTTTTAATATATTTTAATAAAATATACGCACGACAAACAGACAACCACCACAGTACAAGTGACAGTGCAGTGAGGATGTCCAAAAAACATCCGAAGTGCCAAAGTGACTAACACCGCTACTGAAGATGGTGAACAGCCGAAACCGGTCTAGCAAAAGACGAAACCAGCAAGAGGAGACACACGAATTGTAGGGTACAAAATTCTCGGAATTGCTGAAAATTTAATTGACATTGAAATAACATTGATGAACACATGAAGTCGTAATTGCTATATATCAATCCCAGCTGGGAATATTTTCACTGTTTTATGAAAGTGTTATTTACCGTTATAAAAAGTCATATAAAACAATAAGAATTATTAAATCGAAAACTAATTATGTATAACAGTTTTAATTATATATAACGTTTTAATTAAAACGTCGAAACCACTGTTAATGAAGATACATTATAATTATATTTTTATATTTCAAATTTTTTGGGGTGGGATTTTGGAGCGTCTCTTCGAGTAAATCGCACGAAACTGGCCATTTTTCTAACACGAAACATCACCCTCCCAACGAAAATGTATTATTATATTCGATTATGACAAACAGAGAAATATGAATGCAAATATCTAATTGGCAGCGCTGTTAGACACATTCTGGGAGATGCATATAAAAGCGTAATTTTGAATTGGAGGAGAAGAGAATGTATTTGACAGTTGCTAATCGTTGGCGGCTAAAAGCGCTAAATGAGGATCGTCCCAGCGCCGCCTCGCTCGGGCTTCATCATATCTGGCCAATTCACGACGGCCAATTCAAACCCCGGCTTTCTGTTTATGGCACTAATTTTTATAACGCCACAATTTAAAGGCGGTAGCCTTTCAACGATATATAATACTAGCGATTTTTCTTCGGTAACCGTTAGCGCTGACATTAATACGAATTAAATGTTGAAAATAAATGAGCGGCAATTAAACTCGAGCCTTGGCCATAAAAGGTCTTTCCCGGCCTCTCCCTTTTCCCAGGTAACTTTGCATCCCCCCCTCCCTAACCCCCGTGGTCCTTCAGTCGCAGGCTATCTTATAAAATATTTATGATAAATAAAATATAACATATAAATTATTATAACACCCTGTAATCAATTCCTGTTACGTATCCGACCACTTTCGAATGAATTTCAAATTCTCCTTCTTACGTACGCATAAGAGCCGAACACTTCTTTACTGCGATGCTTCAACTTCCTTCTTTGTCTTAAAAATACGTATAGCTTTTTGTTTAAAAGATGGCTCTTTATGTAAAAGAAAAATTTTCATTCCCCGCCTTTTCATGCTGAAAATGTCACCGAAATCGTGTTTGGCCTGCAATGACAAAATATTTCACAATTTCTCTCGATCAAAAAGACTACAGAGAATGTATCGTGGCCCATTATTTCTAGTCGGGATAACGAATTTTTTTCAATACTGTTTTCATTCTCCTTGCGTTATATATATTTGAGTATGTCAGTTTCATTATAGAAGGGAATATTGGCTGAAATAAGATTGGCACATACAAAAACATAATAAGGAATTGTGCGTGTTTAATATTCTATGCGCTCAAGCGTCTCAAAGTAACTTTAGGGCCTGGGACTCATACACTTAATCCCATCATTTGCAATAATAACTAGCGACATTAATATCGAAAGGCTAATACTGTAATGATAAAAGATAAGAATAATAATAGCCGTGCTATAAAAGTATTTTTATATTTCATAACGTTTTTAGAGCGATGGGATCGTCGAAACTAGCCCAAAAATACGAATTTTAATACACAACGAATTTATTGAAAATATATTTAGAATACACAAACATATCCGCGTAGACCTTTACAATTTTGATAAGGGAATATTTCTTCCCGATGTTTTGTAAATAAACTTTGTAAACTGTACTTGGAGAATAATGCAAGCTGTTGTGCTCATTCTTGTAAACGATAATACAAATACCAAAGGCTGTGGTATTTAGTATACCACAGAGAATGTTTTTAAACTTCGCCTTATCGAAAGCGACCAAGATTCGTTCCAGACAGTGGTATCGCTCTTGCGACTTTTTTTGTTCCATATTCACCCCGTGGGTGGGGGGAAATAACTTGGACTTGGCTTGATCTCTTCATAACGACGTATGAAGATAAAATGGATGTGTTCTATTATTTCTCACTAGATAAAGGAGGAATCTGCATTTAGAATTTTTTTATTGTACAAACTGAAAACTGAGTGCAACTTCCCGGACATGAGTGGACCACATTATAATGTATCTCTTCCCGACAGAATTATCCGCAGTTTTTTTTCCCTGTCGCACTCCAACGCCGCTGGTCTTCCTCCGGTGCTAATCTCTCGATTAACAGATCCCTTATCCGTCGGGGCGCGATCATGAGCCACGATAATAGCTTTTCTTTATCCTGTTTGTGATTAAGGGGTCGGGTAGAGGGGAGAGAAGGGAGGCGTCTCCAGTAACGCCGTGTTGGAAAAAAATGTACCACTTCCACATTCTCTCGAATCTTTAAAGATAAGATCGCTTAAAATATCGGCTATTTAAAAAAACAAAGAATAATTCTTTAAAAATCGATTTCAGATTCGCCATCGCCAGAGGGTTCGAGACGATTTGCCTTGAGAACCTCTCTCTCTATTCGGTTCTATGACGGACCGATTTCTGCTTCTCACGGACGTCAGGAGCGTTTAATCAGTAAATTTGTGAGTCACGCGTCTAGACAGAGCGCTCTGACTAATTAATTGACTGATAACGCCACTGAAGATGGCGAAAGGCCTGACTATATCGGCGGTACCAAATCTGCGAGTGGGAACAGAAGACCCGAAAAGTGGTGAAATATTCTAACGATTTTTTATTACAAACTGCATTGAAATATTTTTTAACAATTTTTTAACGTTATTATTGATGACAATATTATAATTAACCGTCACAGGTTAATTTTTCTTCGATAATTTTAAGCGCACGGTCAAACTGCACATCGCGCAACAATTCCAACCTCTTATCTGGCCATATTCGTCTCCAAAAATCGTATCTAGGGTTTCCGAAAAAAAAGAAAACTGGCCACGAATAACATGACAGTGGACAAAAGAACAATGTATAATGGCGTGGACAAAACAGAAATGTTCGAGTGCTTACACAATCTGAAGTACGAATTTTTATATCTCCGACGGGCGGGTTGAATGTAATCCGGATAACCGATCAATGTCAATTTCGCGTTGATTCCTATATACCGAACTACAATTCTGTCAATGTAAAAGAAATAATAATATTGTGAAAAATAAAAACGACTTCGGTTTCTTCAGCACAAGAAATGTTCGACAACTAGTTGTTCTAACTATTAACGAATTGAAGCCGGTTAAAATGGCAAATTTACAAGATTAATTTAGATATTTTTCGAAAGATACGGTTTTGAGAATTGTAATTTGTAGCCATGCGTTTCCTCTTGAATAAACCAAAACCACGAAAATCGATATTTTACAAGTACCATTATTAGGGTAGGGACTTGAAATTAGGGAGGGGGATGAATCTGAATAGAATATCCATATATATTTCCAACAATATAGAATTTATAATTGCACCAATTTAAAATGTTATAATTCATAAATAAATAAACTAGTATATGAATAACTTCATAATTAGCCATAAGGTTAGGCCATTGGAACATATAAGCGAATCATGCCTATTAATTATCAACTATTTTGATACTAAACCCAATATACTTATTAGAAGCGAATCACACGGAACGTTAACTACGGCAGTAAATATATTAATTCTTATATTGACTTATTTTATTGAAATATATAAAAACTGTAAGAATAACTGGATGCAATAATAAAATTTCACGCTGTTTAGGCGTTAGCAGCCAACGTAAGCTGTAAGACTCCTTAGAACTACAATTCTTTGGTCTAAGACCAATCTGAAAGTTGGTCAGAAGCGCAGTTTTATATAAATCGGGCCAAGAACTGAGGCGCACTAGAGAGGGAGAGAGAGAGAAAGAAAGAGAGAGAGAGAGAGAGAGAGAGAGAGACCGCCGCCATTAATATGTAACCTCGTTTTGGCGCCAGTTAAAAAAAAAATCTTAACTCTCTCAGCTCTTACGCATATTTCAGGCTATTTCTATTTCTAATTATGCCCGACAATCATGCCAACAGTGTTGTTGTAGTGACAGAAAAAAAAACGGATCGGAAAATGAACTCACGGGCGAAAATACAGTCAGAAATATTGACTATCGAGTTAAATGAACGGCGAACTCGATTCTGCCGGAGATCACACGCTCTGAACTATTACATTATATAATAAAAATAACAGTGTAATTATGTATGAATGTAACTTATGTCTACGATTTAATAACAATAATTTTCGTCTTCGTTTGAAACTACGTCGTAGCGGCGTTGAAACATCGATATGGATTGATGACAATGTCAATCCCCGGCCTGGTTAATAATTTGCGTTTGACGTTAAATTGGTTAAAATGCGTATTTTTTAAGAGAAAATAATTCAACTTATGAAATAAATAGGGCGAACCTTGGCGTCAGAAACGAAACAGAAGGCGCGCGTTTATCTCGTGCGGCTATCTCGCGCACTCGGCACCTTATCAACGCCCCTTTTATCGACGATTCTTCCACTCGGTTTTATATATATATATATATATATATATATATATATATATATATATATATATATATACATACATTTACCGGTTAGCCACTATGAAATTTATATACCATCCCGCGGAGTTTTGTTTTAAAACGTTTGACTCCCACAAAATTTAATGCCGCCTATTTCATTCGACACGGTTTTCGAGAGATAATGACATTATCTTAAGCTACATTCCGACTGAACTGACGGACATGTAATTACCACCGTCTTAAAATTAAATTCGGACAATTAGAAACGATCGTGAAGCCGCGAACTAATTTTCAAATCGAATTACACTTTTAACGGGAATGTGATATTCAGTTCGCCATGCAATGTCAAAAAAATACGGCCGTATCTCAATGTCGCTCTGTTTTCGGGTACGCCAATTTGGCCGTTAGTTGGCACAAGGTATACTCCGTGCTCAATAACTTGAAGCATTATGCGTCCGGTTCGAAAATGTTCTTTAGGGAAACGGGCTTTTCTTCTTTCGAGGAGGTGACTCAAACCCGGCCTAACGGCGATAATCCCGTTGGAGGGCATAATTTCAGTGGGACCGTATTCGAGGCACTCGAGACGGGCACTGATATTATCTCGAGAGGTATTTATCTCCCTCGCGAAATGAAATAAAAAAAAACGGACCGAAACTGTGCGTAGACCTCTAGTCTTGGCCGATATCGACGAGTATGCTCGCGCCCACTTGTGGAGTTCTCGACGACCAGAATACAACACCACGTGCGAGAAACCCCCACAGTTCCATTCACCGCGACGTTCGAACGACGCGTCCGACTCGTTCGTTGTATAGACCCGTCACCGATCGTCCATTAAGACATATCGCCGTTCCGACAAGGTTGACGACATCGATCGGAAAAGAGGAAAATCTCGCGGAAGGACACCGAACACGCACCGGCTCCCTGTTCAATTAAACCGATAACGTCACAACGCGTAGTTTATCCAATCGAACATTTTCCGGTCGCTTACTCTCCGCCAGTCCAAAAACGGTCGTCGACCCAACGAGCCCCCGGCTACTACGATACTAGACCCGCAAAACAAACACCGGGAAGTCAGCGTTTCGACTAGGCCTCGGGAGAGTACTTCAGTCCTTCGTCAACCTAAACCGGATGACATCTCTGTCGTCGCTAAATGTAATGCCGAGTCGTCCGATGACGCCCAAACGTCTAATCGGATGACGTACGGGCCGAGTGCGTCGCACGTACACCTCGAAGGGGAACCGGCGATTCCGTTAAACGGGAAGAGCGGGACAAACGGGAGGCCGGCCGCGGGGCCAGCCCGACCGACTGATAAGGCGCGCCGTCCACGTTCCCAGCGGTGGTCGGCCCCTCCCCCTCCCCCCTCCCAGTTCCCAAACACCGTGTATACACCGCGTACAACTAGGGTTATTTACCTTCCATCCGGCAGAACTGTTACTGTCGCCTTTGTCCTTGAAGTAAGCTACGTTGTGCACCATCCACTCGTATATCTGGGAGAGGGTGAGTCTCTTGTTGGGAGAGGAGCCGATGGCCTGAGTGATGAGGTCGGCGTAGGAGAGGTTGCCCCAGGCGTTCCTCCTGGAGGAGTTCTTCTTGAGGGCGGCGGCGGAGGCGGCGGCCCCGGGTAGCGGGGGCGGCACGCCGCACTTCACGATGCCCGGCACCCCGGCGCTCCCGCCCCCCTCCACTTCCACGAAGTTCTCGGGACGGGGCAGAGGCCACGTGTTCGATCTGGCCCTGGTCTGGGGCTCGAAGCCCATGTCCAAAGATTCCATTTTCGCCAGCGAACGATAGCGACGACCGACGGTAACTGGTAAACTGGGGGCGCGCTCAGGCGAACATGACTGGGGGCGGTGACGGTCTGTGAAGGTGTGCGTCTGTGTGGGGCGGGGCTCGGCGAGCACTGACACTGGCCGAGTGGCGCACTCACACTGATCGCACCGACGCCCGCTCAGCTGACGGCGCCCGTCCGCCACTCTCTGACGTCACGACGTGCGCCATCCCACACTGCGCACCCACCACGCACACACCCGCGCACCCACAGCAACCAACTTACTACGCCGCATCCCATCGCCCACCCCACCCCCCCACCCGCCCATCATTGTGAATCTACAAGTGTCCCCCCTCCCCCAAGCACTGTACAGTGGGGCACGCACCTCAATAATAATTACCTGGCTTAATTCTGCCAAACCTCCGGCCCTCAATTAGTGTCTAAACCCCTCCCGACAGTGCCCGCCCACTTCTCCCGGACGAGTACCAGATTTAATAGGCCTAAGTAGTCGACATGGAACTTGTTGAGAATGATAATGATGAAGACGATTTTTAATTAATTATTTACTCGCCGCGACAATACTTCGAATAACTTAACAACGCCGACAGTCGGCCGAATTTTCGCCGCGAGGTGAATCTGGAAAAAGTAATTTATCGAAAGTAATGTATCAGTAAGTACGAGAGCCGCTCGAGGAATTATTCGTCCGCGGTGAAACATCGTACGCCGTCCGACTTTGTATCAAATTAAATTCTTTTAATAAAATTCTCCATTTCAGTTTCGCAGAGGATATCGGACAGAGATCGTAGCATGGGTGATTCACCGACTGCGGACAAGTTTTATCTCTATTCGATTGATTATAATGAGAGTCAGATTGCCGTGTTAACCGGTTCTCCGATTGGATTACGTAAACCGTTTTTCCTACGAAATGATCTACCCACCGTCGGAATAAAAGGACGTCTTCTCCCGGGAGAAAATTACTGACTGGGACAATCGCCAAGTGCGATACTGCATAATCATCGATGCGCATTCGTCGATATGCAACTGTTCGGGTCCTTGCCTGCACCGTGTCAATTAGGTTCGCCTAATTCAATTAGTCACCGTCCAACCAACGATATCGACGATATCTTATTTTAATCTTACGACCGTAATTCACATGAAATAGATCTAAACGAAAGTTGTTGATATTAATTTGATTGTTACAAAAGTACCGAGTTTAAAAAACTTGGTAGGTTGTAATGCACCAGAATTTGTAATGCAATCCTTCTTGCAATTGTCTCGAGTGCATTCCGTTTCCATAAAGTCACCTCATTCTTCCTGTCCTACTAATATTTATCACTTTTCTGCCATAACTACAAGTAATTCTCAGCATAATAATGATGCTGGATTCGAGCCCGGGTTCTGGTTCCGAGCGCGGGACTGCTCAAGTGTAACTAAAATATTTAAATAGCCTAGAGAGAGATTATAGCCTTGATATAGACGTTGTGTCGTATAAACCACTACCGCTGGACAGTCCCTTTCTCTTAATACATCTGTTTCGGAGCCCCTATCCGTCACGGTTATTATCATAATTATTAAATAGAGCCGACAGGTCCGAAGAGAGGAATAAATCCTTCCAGTTTCCAGTCCAGGACGAGGCCAATTAAGCGCCGATAAACGGTGTGACGAAATAAAATTATATAAACAAAATTCCGCCCAATATAAATAGGTATACTTTCTACAAAATTCGTGTTACCACGGCAATTTACACAAACAGCGCGCTGTCCACTAATAAATGATACAATTTGTTTTAATTGCCACCTTCTGTCTCCTGGTTTCGGTTTCTCGCCACCTCCGGTAGGATTCCTTATTTGCGTTTATGCCACTCACTTTTGCAGAGTAAATAAAATATTTAAATTGTAGTTATCACACTACCAAAGAAATAATTTAAAATAGCGATAATTAACATAAGCAATTCTGATTTAAATTTTAACGTATCCATTAACCCTGTTTATAAGTGTCATAGTTTCTAAAGATTTCTGACAGATTTCTGTAGTAAAAAACATTCTATAAAGTTATGGGAGTACTGACGAAGTTGGCTAACTATGTTTAATATTATCCTGCGGTAGTTTCGGGGAAAGAAATATTTTTCGGGTTCCTCTTTGAAATCTTCTCCCCGCGGGCTTTAACAAGTTGAGTGATGTGCTCGAGTTAACCTAACGAATTGGAACGGGAGGGGGCCAACCTCTGCCAACTATTTTAGAAATCATTTATAAAAACGGGCCTAGAGAAAAAATTATTGGAGTCACACCCCTCGGGCATGAAACATGCCCGCCGGCCGACCGCTGCCAAAACTTCATAATCGAGTCAACATATTCTCGACTTTCGTTAAATAAAAAAAGTAACTTTTGAACTTTAATTACATACACTTCCGTTTGTATCCATGGCGGTGTGGCCGAATGAAGATTTAAATAGAGAATCTAGTCACCTGCTATTTTGAAACGCCACATTTTTCAAGAACTTTGGCAATTTGCGGTAGGCATTTTTTTTATGTATTTTTACTAAAAATGAATTTTAATGCATGATCTGTAATAAAAATTATAATCGTGGCTATGGAATCTCGGGTATGGCTGCCCATGTAGAGGAAGTAGCCTCGCAGAGGGAGAACCTCAATCCACTCATCCGAAGTCGGATCGCTGGATAAAAACTGAATTATTGCAGAATTATCTGTTTTATTTAGATCGAATTAAGCGAGAGGACAAAAAAATTAACACTAACGGAAGCCGAAACAGGTCTAACTCAAAACCCCGAACATGAAATAAGAGGGACCAATGATAACGAAAATAATAACGAAAAATAAAGCGAAGATAAAACCGATTGATAAAAAACACTTCATTTTTACTTTTATATCAAGCCGATTACACTGTTGCCCAGAGCAGAGCTTGCTATTCGTTTATTGCCATTATTGTCAGCAACATGGCAGTGTCATCGAAATATATGTGCATTGAACAGTATGTTGCGATATATATCGTATACCGTTTGTTGTATATGTTTGTTGTTTAGAAGACATGTTGAACATAGGTTTGTTTGTATACCCGCGGGGGTCTATCTAAACGGCCGATTATCATCGACCCTCTTATCATATTTATTTCTGCTTACGGTACTTATGCATCTCTCTCACTCTCTCTTTCTCTCTCTCTCTCTCTCTCTCTCTCTGTCTTTATACATCAATTAGCGGGCGCTCTTGTGTGTTTACGAGCTCGTTAACATACGATCTCTCTTTCCCTTTCGCGACTTGATAAACCCCCTCCCTCCCACCCGCCCCCTTTCCAATTTAAGCCCCTCGCTAAGTCCCTAATGTTATACATGAACCGTGCAAGTGGGCCACAATGTTGTAAGAGGGGAGATTACCAAATGGGTACTCTGAGCATCTATCGGAATTTCCTCGAACCTATTGTTTACAAAAAAAATTAGTTTCGACCATGAAAATTTGTGTTAATTTGGTTTGATATTCTTGATAAACTTCTTTCAAACATTGAGTCCAGATTTATAAATTGAAACCTATATCTATAATTCAATTATATCCACTCAATTATCTATATTGATTATCAGGTATTTGTAAATAATGTAGTAAATAATTAGAAAACCGCATTTATAATACTGAAATCAAGCACAAAAACGATATATTAGTAAGTCTTATATACGTTGGGAACTCTGATGCCAAATTGCCAAAATCCTTTGGAACCGATTTTCGGCCGAAGTCGCGTATTTTCGGTTAAACGGGTAAAACGGCTCTCCCGATGACTTAAAAAGCGCGCACAGGTGGTCCCCCCGTGTCAAGGCCCCGGGTTAAGTATCGTGTTTCCGTTGTCTCCTAAGTCCTCGGCACGAAAATGTCTCAACTTACATCGGCCAAATCTCAAAAGCAGTGTATTAAACAAATATGGAAAATTGTTCATACTGGAATAAGATCCGGAATAGGTGCAAAGGATCGAAATCGTTCGATAGACGGTTGATTAATTTCCATTTTATATATTATGCAGCAGTAATAACCTCCAGAAAGTCATACCCGAGAACTGGCTGTACATGAACCGGTCATGAGGAGAAAAACCGGGATGAATCATTTTCCAGAATTAGTCGCGAGGCACCAGTGGGATAAAATTCCAGTAGAGGAAATAAATATTCCCTTATTATGCCGTTACGTATTATACGGTCGATACAACTGTTTCTAGTGTCTTATGAAATTGAGGATTGTTTGATCAATTAAACTTATTCTATTGTTGCCGGAAACAAAAAGTCCGTACCGAATTCGGTAACACCCCGTCCTCCCGAATGGGGACGAGGCATCAATCCGATTTGCGTCGGCAGCGAAAAATGGACGCCGGAAGCCTTTTATAATAAGGGCTAAAAGAGTGAGAGAGGGAGGGAGAGAGAGGGGGGGGCCCTTGATCTCGTTGTCCGTACGCGAGACAATTCGTTTTTAGTTGGCGCGGTCTTTTTTCTCCCCCCTCTGACCCGGCTAACGGTATTGTCGCGGACTGCTATTAGCCGCGGGCGCTCCGAAAATCGGACGTGGAAAGCCCCCGGAAAATCCCACTCCAATTTAATATGATAATCTTGTTAAACATGAAATCGGGTCCGGCTCGTGCTCACCAATAGCCGGAAACAATTAACAGCCTATTAACCTGGTAGCGCCCCACGTCCACTCTCAACACTGACTGATAATTTCATTCCCCCGAGCCTTTCCATATTTTTTTTTTTTTTTAGGGAAATATGACACGGAAATACATATATGTATTTATTTTACGTTATCTTCAGAGGTTCACAAGGATTAGGAACATCGATAGGAAGAGTGTACTATTAATGCCTTACTACTTGTGCGCAGTGTTGTTTATTCTTACGTCTTCTGTATGTACAATGCACTCGATGTGACCCGGAACCATAACAGTACTTATGGCATATATTCCTTTAAAATAAATAGATTCTCACAAGATTGATCCAAATTTATTGAAAAAAGTTTTTTTTTTAGTAATCTAGTTTATCGGTGCAAGTGCACCCAACGAACTTTAGGTACGTACATTTTGCGCACCACACTGAGGGGGCGCTCAACGAACGATTTTTGTGAAACTAGCGCCCCCTGAGGGTGGTGCGGAAATGTACTGAACTAAAGTTCGTTGGGTGCACTACTAAACTAAAGTTCGTTGGGTACACTTGCACAGATAAACGAGCGATAAAATTACTCGGTGGCCTTTGTTGATTATACAATATATATTCGTCCCCTCTCAATTGAACCTAAAGTTTCTAAGCCCGAACACTGAAACCCGCTTGGCTATTTACAGCGGTAAATCGTGTGTCCTGGGGTTGACCTTCGACACCGGGCGTAAATCCATTTTGCGCTGGGTCGAAAGAGCGGTCGAGAAATTTACATATTTTACTCGGCGTGCAATTTCTCTTGTACACGTTCCCTATTAGGGCAGAGAACATCCGACAGATACGTAGTAAGTAGGAAAACAGATAGAGAGGGGGACCGGAGGAGAGGAAGATTGGTCTGTTATCAGCGGTGGCATAGTTAGTGACGTCACAAGCCTCCCTCCCTCCATCCCTCCTTCCCTCCCTCCCTCCATCCCTCCACACACAGATAACTGTACTTTTGAGGCATGCGCACTACCATTGACACACATACACACGTTCCTCTCG
This sequence comes from Lethocerus indicus, assembly GCA_019843655.1. Lineage (NCBI taxonomy): Eukaryota > Metazoa > Arthropoda > Insecta > Hemiptera > Belostomatidae > Lethocerus > Lethocerus indicus. The sequence goes on from JACDQD010000006.1 coordinate 5,701,575, forward strand.
CTACTCTGCGTCGCATTCTTCTTATTTCTCAATGAATTTTCTTCTGATTTTCGGAGCGCCAAACCGACGAATGCTTTTCGGTTAATGAAAACGTACACCAGAACAGCAGTATCCCAACATTGCCGGAATGGCGGAGTTTTCTTTCTTAAAATATTCCCGTACAATCGGACACCAGTTTTTTGCCGAATGCACTATCAGTAAATTCTTTCCCAAGAAACTGCACTGCACGAATAAAACGTTGACGGACTGAATACAAGATATTACGATTTCTGTACGTTTTATATTTAGTCGCATCCGTAATATTAAAACTATGAAAACTGTTTCTGTGTTTAATATTACATTGGATCGAGAGGAATCTGATTGGATGACAACTTGGGACAGATTAAACAAAATTTTGCAGATCGCATATGATGATATTCCAATCCCTCACAGACCCTCAAACATAAAGTCAATTCAGTACTAGAATCCTGCGTGCATACCACAACTAGTCGAGGGAATTAATTAGAAAAACTAATTAACTCCAAAACGAGTATCTTAAATAAAGAGTGTTTTTCTATAACTAGAGTCAATGAATGGTACACTTCAGGACAGAATTTAGTCAATAGTAAAGCTGCGAACAGAAAATATTATTGATGGTGACATTTATAAGTAATAAAATGAATACTAAAAACAAATTAATAAAATACTGAAGTCACTTGGCCAGTTTCTTCTATATGTGGATTATCTTGGGGATTATCTATTATAATTAGAAATGCTGTAATATTTTGTTTATAAGGTTGTTTTTTATTAAGAGAGGTATTTTATATCACGAACGGTACAATTAATTACAAAATTTCCCTGTATTCATTATATATGGGCACAGTGCCACTTGTACTGAGACTTGTACCTCATGGCCGCACTTTAAATGGGAGGAACTACCTGTCTGAATTCTAACGCTTAGAACCGGAGTTTTACGATATATTCGCGTTTAATCGTTCCAACTTTTCAATAAACGGGGACATAAATGGAACGAACGCATCGACTGCGGTTCGAGTCGTCGCCAGAGCGGACTCCAGTTCCAACAGCACTTCTATGGAAATCTGAACCTTGCTAATCTTCAAACTTGGACTGTACACCCTGCCACTGGAAAAATATTTAAACGTTAGTGTAAACACACTACTATGTACCCGTTCCAAGTTTCACAAGCGTGGGAAGCGGTAACGTTTCGTCAGATCTACGTTGTTTGGCAACCAAATTACCAAATTCTACGATTTTCCATTTTTAATAATGATTTTCACCCAGATACATTATTTCGTGCCAGATTTCTGTGATACTTTCCTACGTTCCCAGAAACATTTTCTCAGCTGTTTTTAGACATATGTTCTATATTCAAATCAACTGATTATATTGAACACATAGTCGGACATAATCAAACGCGTCAAATTAAGACAGGGAACGCTTGGAAAGGAATAAGTAAATATACTTATTAAATTACAATTTTATTTATGTACTAAATGTAAGGTCGACAAATTTTTTTTTACCAAATATGTATTACGTCTCCGTCCTTCCTCCGGCAAAAATATTCCAAAGTCACTTACAAAACAGCCATGGGGCTGAATATTCATGTCCATTTCTTTTTTAAAAAGTTAAAACATTTATTCCTCGCGCAAGCCGCCTTCAGGAATCACTTAGGAATTCAACTAGAACTTTACAATTGCGCTATTACAATTTGCAACAATAATTAAGTATATTTGAATGGCAATACGTTAATATTTTTCGGAACAGCTTTAACAATGTGTTAAGGCTACGCTGGAATATTTTTAAAGATTCTCGAAATTAAAAATAATGATGCGCTACCACTTAGACGCGGATGCGGGCTGCAAGCGCGTTATCTCGGTGCAGTTTCCCCGTTATCAATTATGACTTTCGTTTTTTAATCAGATCCAAACAAAAAACCACGGCGCCAGGAACAATTCTGGACGTGAAAACCGCGAAGCCGCAACTTATACCCTGTAAGTCCTCGAACGTGCCTTCGGACGTTCCATCGCATTCCTCATCGTGAAATACGATTCACACGACCAAACTATTGTTTTATAGGTTTTACAACAAAAATTTGTTCCCGGGACAAAGACCCTCGAGGCCAAATCTCCTTTTAAACTGTCTGCTTCCTATGCGTCTTTTCCATCTACATTTAACGCCATATATAATTAATTACAATAAGGTGGAAGGAATATTCTTGGATATTCGACTCCAACTGCAACTTTTCCAATTTCTAATTGGGCAGTACGGTCTCGGGACGAAACAGATTTTCGAGTTGCCGGCCCCGTTCGCGACTTTGGGCGGACGTCGGAGTGTATTCCCGTTTGCATTAACAGACGTTAACAGTTCGCGACCGTTTAACGACACTACACCAATAGTGTAATCCTAAGTGGTTGTTGAGTTATCAAGTGGCCGCTAAACGGGGCCCGGCAATCGAACGCCGCTTCCGGTATTTTCCCGATCGGTATAGCGATCGGCAGGAATCGACTCTTCGTGCTAAATAATACGGGAGCTTCTCGGTTTAGGAAAATGTTCGAAGAGGGGAATTTTTTTTCAGTTATATAATAAAATGATCTTCAATCGAGCCGGCGATTTCCTAGTGCCAAAATTTGGAAAAATTTGGTACAAAAGTGGCTACAGTCTTTTCGTGGATGTGTTCGAGACAGTACCTCATATTATGGTACGACCGAAGACAGGATTTTCGGGAGGTAATCGAGCGCACTGTGGATTAATCACGGGCTTTTCTTACTTATACGATAACTGGAACGATTTCGCGGAGTCCAAATCAATATTTTCCAACTACAGTGTTTGTGTTATTAATGGCCGTCCGGATTGATTTAACGCACCTCGTCGCCGACCCTTTTCCAGTAAATTGACCCCCCCTCCACCCTTCCGCCAACCCTTCAACACCTCTCGTCTATGATTTACAGCGGAGGACGCGTCCGGGAATTATATCCTTTTTTTTCTCTTCTTTATTTTCAGTTTTAAGTTTCGGACGGGCCAGCTCGCGTCAATTTCCTAATTGAAAAATCCGGGCTCTGTAAAACTTCCCCGTGAAAAGTCGACCGGGAAAAATTTATACAGGGCGACCATGACGAATGGTCCCTTCAGCGTGTACAGTTTCGACTCTTCGCTATACAACAAATCGAATAACATATTCAAGCATGAGTATACGATTTAAATGTAATTCTGTACTACAATAAACTCGTAGATGTAGTAAAATTAATTAATGGAGTCTCACAAGAGATATTGCAAACCTCCCCGCATTATTACATTACTTTCTCTCTTGTTAATTATTATTATTATTTTGCTATAATGAACATACTTTTGCATCTATTAAGATAGGATCAAAATTTGCGTTTTATTTCATCTGTTATTTTGTTGCGACTGTTGTCCTTATAATTAGTTATATAATCTTCACTGCCGTCGGCGACAACGTTGTCATTAATTTTTTTTTCCTATTAAACCAATCGATTTATACAAGTTCAGATATCGGTCGGCTATTGGTCGCACGCAAATTTAAAGTTAACCCGATAACCTTTAGACGTTAATAGCCAAGAATTGCGGAGGCTTAGAGCTGCCAATGTTTATCAGATTGATAAGTTTGTTGTGATCATAAACGGACGGTTCTTTATTCCTGAAGTTCAGGTCATGTTGCGTAACGGAAAAATATTTATTAACAATAGTTAACAACATTATGTCCAATCATAGCCGCTATTTCATTACCGGAGCGCTTGCAAGTTTTTTTCTTTAAAAAAGTTGTATCGAGTTGTCTATCGTAATTCTACTATTGCGATGAGTTAATTCCAATATTATTTCTTACGGTTCTTTTTAATTGCCGAATCCATATTATCGTTTAATTAATAATCGTTTAATACTATTGACTGTTTTATCGGGAACAGAAATCATAAAATGTGTCGTGATGTTTTTGAAAACCGTAATTTTTAGCAAGTCATTATAGCAACTAATTCTGAATAAAATATTATAAATCCAGATAATTCGACTTCAGCATTGCTAACGTCCGATATATGAACCACGAATAGTGTGGGTATCACCCCCAGTAACAGGGTGGTGATTCTTTATGGGTAAGCATAAAGAAGAAACAAAAGGGATGTTGTTTTGTGTACTTTTCTGTCGTTTGAGTTTACGTTTTCTACTGAGGAATCTAAAAGAGGCGAAGAACGGCGGTCGAGGGGCTGAAGATGAAGTGGTCCCAGATCACCGCCACTTCTGCATTTGGAGTCAAAGATGAGCCGCTCCGGCGAAGAGTAGCGCAACAGGTCATGACTCAGAAACAAAACATCATCCGGTCCACTTTACAACCCTTATACAAATGATTCTGAGGCATATACAGCATATATAAATATAAGAAAGGTGGAATATAAAGGATAAAAGAATAACGGTACACTCGGGAACATACACTAGGAATTTACTACAATATTTAAACAACGAAATAAATGAATGTTGACTATTCTTTTAGTAGATTAACGACCGGAGGTAATGCATTGAATCCGGGTAGTTCGTATTGAAAAGAAATTGAGGTCTCTGAATCGGGGATCTCTGATCCCGAAAATTGAGACCTCCCCACCCGAGGGGGTTGAAAAACCCTCGATCCAATATGTAAATCTGAGTGGTGTAAAAAAATCAGTATTGCTTCCATTGTTGCCGGGCTATTAAGGAGCCACCGGGGAGGGGGGGGGAATCGGAAACGACGAGTGGGGTTGAAAAATTCGAGTTAGCGAATTTCCCAATTGGGTCGAGGGCGCCACGGCCGGTCCCTCATTCCTATGCATCATCCCCTTCGAATCGCGAGAGGCCCCACGTGAAATATTATGCACTTAGGACCCTCGACAGCGTTTAGTTTAGCGTTCTCGGGCGGCAAAGTTTCGACTCGTGGAGGCGGGGGTGGGGGAGGACAAAGTTTTCGACGAGAAATAAGTCGATCGGAGACGACGTAAGGGGCCTCCCGCATTAGAACCGCCCTCCTTCTCACTCTCTCTCGCTCTCTCTCTCTCTCTCACTCTCTCTCTCTCTCTCTCTCTCTCTCTCTCTCTCTCTCTCTCTCTCTCTCTCTCTCTCTCTCTCTCTCTCTCTCTCTCTCTCTCTCTCTCTCGATAAATGTTCCCTTCTTCCTTTCGGGGTCCCGAAGATGGATCTTTTTGCGTTTTCCCTCCGGTGATGCTGGGGCAGAGAATAAGATGTAAGGTGGAAAGGGGAAAGGAGGTGGAGTGGCGGAGTGGGGGAATTTTCGGTGCGCGAAGGAGGAGTAAAAGTTGGATGTGGGCCCAGTAAATCTGGTCTGTGGGTGTGTGAGGGGTGTGGGTGGGGGCGGCGGGGGCGGCCAGTGGAGCCCGGCGTCCCGACGCCAACCGAACCGCCCCCACTACACTACTATTACTCCCGGCAATATTACTTTATCTTTTACGCTTCGTTTAATTATGATTTATCCCGTCCGTCCCCACCTCTGAACCCCTTTCCGCCCCGTCTCCCGGGGGCTTCTCTCCCTGTAATTGAGCCGCCCCCACCCCCAAGCCCTCCATCAAGCCCGGACCCAGTTTAAAAGCCCATAAAATAAGTTGACTGGCACTTGAAAAAGTGTAAAATGAAATTTTCACAACGGAAGTAAAATAAAATCGTGTTCCTACCGCGACGATATTTTCTGTCGCCACTCGCATATTTGATATTACGCTAAACATGTTTCGAACACTCATTATAGTCAGTAGCAAAAAAATTGTAAAATAGTACAATTAATAAGTACAATAAATAGTACAATTGTATAAGAAAATATTGATTTATTGATTTATTGATTTTTTTCCTATCACTAATCTGAAAAAATCCTGTCCGGAATTTAGAAAGTGAAAATTATAAAATTTCGATTGGAATATAAACTGGGATATTTCATTTTAAATAAGTGGGATAGTCCTAAAAGGCGCATAAGAGGTGCTCTATCGCCTTCATATTCGGCAAACAATTAAAATTGTATAAAAAAAAGAGTCATTAATTGGAGATAATGAGAAACACATTTCCACCTTGATAATTTTAATAATCTTACTAATTAATTCTATCGGACCAAGTTTGATAACTCAAACGATGACCTCTCATCCTTAACAAACTATAGATGTTAGGTTATAAGTTAAGGAATGCTTCGTCCGATAATAAAATAAATTTTAAAAACTCTCGTCAACCTACTGACTAAATTAAAAGTATAAGAAAATCTTTCTCAAGCACGGTTTCATTCATAATTTATGGCTAGAGACTTTTCTTCTGGCCCAGATAATTACATCAATATATTTTTCGTAATAAAAATCTTCAGGGTATTGTTTTTGTTTTTAAAAATGACTGGCACCAGCTAATGACCCCACGATTCTCATTAGCGTTGGGTACATGCCATTGGAGTTACAATTCTGATTAAATTTACCGGAAAGTAAATGAATGTTTTATTCCGTGTAGCATTTCTCACAATAGTATTATAGGGGACGTACATTTAAATTAACGACGGCACTGCTAATCCCTTAGCAGGTTTTACTCTTTTAGAGATACATTCAACCACTACGCATCGAGTGTAGTGAAAAATCGTGGGAAAACATCAGGTTGGGTGCAGGCCGAGGTAGGTGCCGAAGACTTACGCTCATGGCGGGCTCCAACCGTTCGGTTTAACTTACAGCGGGGGTCATTATTCCATCAAAAAGTGTTTCGGGGGCCTCTGCGCAGGAGATTTACACCCGGTGGCGAAGGGGTGGTAGAGAACCAGTTAACGAGAGCGGCAAGAAGAAACACGTGGGAAAACGGCCACCGCTACCAATTGGGGACTGTTAACTGTCTATTGGGGGCCCCAATCGGTATTGAAATATATCACCGGAGACTGAGGCGTAGCCGTAACTCCACTTATCCTAAGATTCGGGCAACCAACAGTTCAGCTATATGAGAAAAACTAGCTCTGAGGAGTTAAGACGACCTATCAATTGCGATATCTGCAACCGTTCCTGCTGTCTCCTGTATCCGCTCGCTAATTTGGTCCTCGCCATCTTCAGTAGTCCGCGATGAAAAGGAAATATATTAGTTCGGACCTCAATTTCGAAGAACCGGTCGGCGGGGAGTTTGAGAGCAAAACTTTCACTGGTGCCGACCGGTCGAAAGACTGAATGAACGAACTGTCACTTACTGCAGTGAAAGCGATCACTGCGATTCCTGTCAGGACAGAAATAGTGCAGCGACAGTTGTCGGCAATTGCACCGGCTAACAACACACCTAAATCCCTCCACTTTCCTACAATCATCCCTCCTAAATAAGGTTATTGTAACTGGAAAACTTTTAACCAATCATGCTTGCATTCCGCTGTAATACATTTTTAATTTTGCTATATATTGTACAACTGGTTAATAGCTTCTAACTTCTCCTCCGTGGCACGAACAGTAGTTAACGATACGTGAGTTGGAATACTCAATAGATTGAATGACGTCGTTTTCTACACAACTACCTATTCCAGTATAAATGGAATATAATTTGAGTGTGGAAAATAAAAACCCACAGCACATAAAGTTCAAAAATAACTTCATCATAGAAACTATATATTTTTTTTAATTATTGATATTCGTATAATCTCAATAATTATTCTAATGTATTTAAATGCTAAATTTGGATAATGAATCGGGTCATGAATAAATTCCTTTTCTACACATTATTTTCACTCTCTTTTTCAATTCCTTGTTTCCTGTCTGGTAACAGATTTCATTTTTGTCGTCATAAAACTAATTAAATTGATAAATATTATGTGCCATGAGTTTTATTCAGATGACAAAGTATATTTTCCTTAAATGACACACCTCAGATGGCACATTCTGTTGTAATGAAATGAAAACTTAATATTTAACATAAAAGACGGCGCATTAAAAATAAATATTTTAGTTAATAATAAGAAAATTAAATTAAATTCTGAGCGATTTTACACTTAAGAGATATATTATTTAGGAAAATTTATTAAGTTAGGAACTATATTAAGTTCTCTTTTAAGAACATATTTGTATTTAAGGCTCTATTTCAGTTTAATAAAATTGTAAAGGTGAACCGAAGTGGGGCTTTAATACATAATTATTATCTATTAAAAATGGAAATTGAGAGACGAAAATTATAACTGGTCGAAAATGTAATCATGATCTAGATGGCATGTCTGGAACGACGGAATGAATTCTTCTTTTAAATGTGTGGAATGTAACTTCAGTATGACTTGTGAGTTTATAAAATTAATAAACTATAGAATTTTTGTTTAATGATGATTATAAATACATAAACGTTGAATGTTGAAAGTTTGTTGAATTGAAAATTTGTTTCAATATCAAACGTAAACTAGCCGTTTATGAAATGGATAAACACGATTGCGTGATTGCCATTATTTTATGAACACCAGTATTTTATATTGCGAAAGCCGCATAATTGATAAAATTTGTTATTATTTCTGTAATTATTATTCAAGGACACATGGTACAATATAGCATATCCGGAGCAGCGAAGATAACCTCAATTTTGCAATGCCACAAGTAGCATATTTTAAATCGATTCTAATATTTCGTTTTATATCGATGAATTATTTTACAAAACAGTACGCTTCTCTTAGTTAAAGAAATTAAATATATATAGATGAACGTATCATACAAAAAAATAACTCAACATTATTATCTCTAGGGAAATTCAAATTGTGTCCTTGCATAACCTGGACTTGTATAAAATGGCGTCTATAGATACAAATACCAGTTCAAATGGTAGAATCCCCTTGGATAAGGAAACAGCCTTCAATGAATTTTATTCTGAGGTAACATTTACTTTATCAATACAGGCTATTCTTGAATAATATTACATGTTAGTGTTGCTGCGACAACGATTTCATTTATGTCATCTTTGTTTTGATATCTTCCTGCTAGGTTATGATGCTCCAGTATCGTTTATTTGTTGATTACCCCGCAATTCCTCGCTGTTTTGCTGTGCACAGTTGTTTAATTTTATATATTAGCTGTGTCGTCGTTAATTGTTATCAGCTTTAAGGCTTTTTCAGCTTTTGAGAGCATAGGAGTTGTGATAAACATTAAAGTCTATACAATATTCACGACTCGTTACCCCTTCTAAATCTCTGTTCCTGTTTGATTCAGGTGAAGGAAATTGAAAAGAAAGACTCAGTGCTGACGCCAAAACAGCAGATAGAGCGATTGCTGCGTCCAGGTTCTACTTATTTTAATTTGAACCCTTTTGAAGTACTACAAATAGACCCTGATGTTTCTATAGAAGAAGTCAAGAAAAAATACAAGCGTGTAAGTAATTCAAACTACTAATTTTAATCTAAAAATATGTAAGTCCTAGTGATATGTACATATAATATGTACAAGTAAAGTCAAATTATATTATTTAATGTTATGGTCTAAATATTAGAGGATAACAATGTAATTTAGTTACAATTGCATGAGGTGAAGACTTTGTTAACAATGTTAAATAGTTAAGTTGTTTATTTGTTATAGTTTTAACAATGGTAATAATAGTTACCTTATTGATGTTTGTTACAATTATAATAGTATAACAGTATCAATCCTCCTTTGCATTTTAACATTTCTTCTGAAAATTGTGTACTTCCTAAAGTATGTGATTTAAGAAAAAATGTGTAAGTTAAGCTGAAAATATTTCAATAATATACATTATCACTATTTTTGTTGTGCAGCTTTCAATTTTGGTTCATCCGGATAAAAACCAAGATGATCCCGACAGAGCTCAACAAGCTTTTGAAAGTAAGTATATTACTGTGGATAACTTATTTTTTATATCTCAGTTTGATTAAGCTATGAAAATTATGGAATGTAACTATATTTCTCTTTTTATATTAAATCTGAATTTCATTAATGAGTATTAATTATAAATAGTATATTCTATAATTGTTATGTGCAAAGATCATTTACATTTATTGTACAAAATAGTACATGTGAATGAATAAAACAAAAATTTCTTCTGTTGTGTCCTTCATTTATGTTATACTGATTATTTGAATGATCAAATTCAGATTAGAAGAACATTATTTTTCATAGTTACACTGCAGTAATTTATTATATTTTTTCTTTGTATTCTCAGTTGTCAACAAAGCTTGGAAAACACTGGAAAATGAGGAAACGCGAAAAAAATGCATGGAAGTTATTGAGGAAGCAAAAGGAAGAACAGACTTAATGGTACTTGCATTTATATATTATTTTTTTATGGTTTTTAATAATAAATATGAATGTATTTCTTGATAAGTTTATATTATAGTAAAATGTTTTGAATTAATATTTAAAAAATTGTCATTTGTAATTATTTTTTTCTATATAAATAATTGGTTTACCTTGAAAATGTGTGGTTCATGAATTTTCATTTCTTTCAGTTACTTTTCATTTTTTTCAGTTTTGAAAATACATGCAAGATTAGAAGGTTGACTGATAGAAATTTAATGGGAACATTAATATATGGTCTCTTATAAACAATTGTGCTAGCCTCATTCAGTTATTTCAAGAGACAGTGAAAACTATAAGCCATGTTAACAAAAATTGTATATGCATTAATATATCATTATTATTTAGTTATTTGGTCATTCTTATTTTCTTAATGGAATTTTGTTTGTATTCAATTGATTTATTCTTGTTCCAGTTTATAAATATAGTTTTTTCAAATTGTTCCACCAGAATATTTCATGGTTTAATCACGGTCAGCTTTATTTATTCTGTCAATAATTTTTTTTTATTTGGTAATCTTATTTTTTTAATGTTTTCATAGATAGAAGAAAAGAAAAAGAGGCAGAAGAAAGAGGGTAAGGATGCATGTGTGGAAGAAGATGACCCTGAAAAGTACAAACATGCCATTTATGTTATGACAATGAAGCTGTTTGCTGACATGGAGAGAAGACGGAGGGAGCTGGAAATACGAGATACTGAAGAGAGGAAACGAAAACGGGAAGCAGAAATTGAAGAAGAAGAAAAGGCCAAAATCCAGAAAGAATGGCAGAAAAATTTTGAGGTTAATTTTGTCAAATAGTTACATTGCAGACTGCAAAAATATTGCATAAAAAGATGTCAACTATAATATATTCATTAATTATTAAACCGTATAGACAAATTTAAGTAAACTTGAATATAAATTGGTGGTAGTAGAGGCCGCAGTTCTTGCTGTCCAAAAAATGTCAGGCTATGTTCAGTGAGGTAGTATGATTTCAGTTTGAGGTTTAATTGCTGTCATGAGAACATTTCAAAAGTTAGGAATGCGGTAAGAGTAGGTGTAGAATTAAAATCAACTGTGACACCTTTAAAGTTGGTTTGCCAAATTTGATTTTAGTTAAAGTTTTTATCTGATCAGAAACCCATGAGTTTTTATCTGATCATGTTTAAGTACATGAAAACAATTAGGCTTTAGTATATTTTAAATTAGGTGATAGGAGGATGTAAAGTGATACATATTTTTTTATGTTTTTATAGGAATCAAGGCAAAACAGAGTGGATAGCTGGAAAGCATTTCAAGCAGGAACGAGTTCACAGTCAAAAGCAAAAGTGAAAAAGCTGAAAGGTTTCAAGCCACCTAAACATAAGGCGGAAACTAGATAACAGGAGAAGTAAATTAAAAAATATAATAAAATTGTAAAATGAATTAAGTTAATAAAACAAAGCTTTTTTTAAGTTTATAGCTAAAAGAACCCTTAGGTTTTTAGCTGTAAGCTTTTAAACTTTGTTTACCTATATAGTTCAAGCATAGGGCTCTAATAAGAGGCGAGAAGAGAAGAAGAATGATTCAAACTGTTTTTTATAAAATAGATTTTTTCTTTGATTGTTCCATCAGTGTGCGTGTTAGCTTTTGGGATTAATTCAATAAGAAAATGATTCGTAAATATTTTTAATAGAGGATGTAGTTAGTTATCTAGTGGAATACAAGTTTTTTGTTTCCGTGTTTGACCTCTGTGTAAATAGTATTTCTGACATACACGTGTATTATGTATGTCAGTCTTAATTTAGAACACTCTCATTAGGGAACTTAATTGGAGCAAAATTGTTACCGTAAGCTGCTATTTTATAGCTATATATTTTCATGTTGAAAAATTTCTTTCTATAATCTACAATTTAAACAAATTTACAATGTTATACAATTTTGAAATTAATTTCCCTATTGACAACGTCTAAGATCAAGGACCTGTATGTATATAAAGTTGCAGTTAGTCTGGCAATAATTTTTTTTATATAGATAGGTATATAATATTGCTGTAGGCACTACTGTTTAGGTGCTGAAGGTATTTCAATTTTTAACATCTTATTAAATGATTTTTGGGAAGGCATTTAATACTTGTGTACCACTTGACGAAAATCCAATTCTGCTGTAAATAATGATGTAGTTGAATGGCTCAGAATTAAATCGTATTTAAATTAATATTTTTACCTTTTAATGTTACCTTTCTTTTTAAATTAGAATAAATAAATCTGTAAATAAGATATTTTCGCAGTATTTACTACAAGTTAAAGTTACTAATTTTAATTTTATAGAATTAAAACTTGACACTATTATATAAACTAGCATATAGAGTCAAAACTATTACAATATATATACAAGTAAAGAAAATAACTTAAAACGATGTTACTATTTTCTAATTATATTTCATTTGGTTTATATTTATATTATGAGTTGAATTAAAAGTGATTTTAAATTCAGTAATGTATATCAATTAATAATGGATTCTCTATTATAATTTAATAACAAGTAAATATTGCACTACACAAATGTAGACAATTTTCTTTTAGTGAAATATGTTTAATTGAATTATTAATATCAAGTGGCACTAATGTGTTGAAATATTAGCCCTCACTTATATGCAAAAATAACAAGAATAACAGCTTTGAAAGTGCACTTTGTTTATTATATTTGTAAATCAATATTGATTCTAATAATGTATTAAAACAATGATTCTGTACATATGTCTAAATGTAGGACATGCTGTATTCATTTTGAATATACTAAAAATGTATTTGTACTTTTGCATTTACAAATACATTTCTATTAATGTAAAGTTTAGTGTGTAAGAATTTAAGAATTATTTTTAAAATATGTTCCGTTTAGTGGTACACAGGTCCTTTTGAACATCTTTTTCTTATCTCTCCTTGTGAAAATCTGTTTTATTGACATTTATGTTAATGTTGATGAAAAAGTTGATTCTAAATTATATACTTATCAAGTACAATGTCACTGAAACACGTAAAATTCATTCGATTACCATTTGAATGTAATGTGAAATTTAAATGTAGACACAAACCTACAAAATATTCAGTTGTAGTTATTCTTATTAAGATGTTACTGATTTTTACTTATTCGGATGTTTACTTTGATGTTTTATTGCTTTAAGACATATTTTACAAAATGAACTAAACTGTGTATAAACTGCTCAATGTTATTCAGTCATTGTTCTGTTATCTTATAGTTTTTTGTTATTTATCAAACATTATTTTGCAATTGATACACTTTTAATGCTCTTTAATTAATTTAAACAATTGAATTTCAATTAGATAGAAAAACAGACAGGAACTCAAACCACGCTTCCCAGGCAGATGATCTCTCACTGAGCTACCAATTTACAGTTTACAGTAGTCTTTATTATATTCAGTAATTACTATGTTTGTTTATTATATTCTTCCCTATATTTTTACACGTGCCAGTTTTTTGTAGGCTTTCTTATATATTTATATCCTCCATTTTTTGAACAATTTTCTCACTGGGCTACATCCCACCTATTTTGTGGCTCAGCAGAGTCATAGTCTATCCCTACCCTATTTCTTTTCAATCTCTTTCCTTTACTTTAAGAATAGGAAAAGTAGTAATGCTAATTTTAAAATAGTACTACAACACACATTTATTTATTTATTTGAATGAACTTATTTATTTTTATAAGGGGCAAAAAAGAATAGACATAAATTGTCTTAGTCACAAGATACTATTATAAACAAACCCAAATTTTAAATGCAATTTAAGCATGTAATTTGCATAATTGTATTCACTGCTTCAGAAATTTAACTACTTTACAGCTCTCATGAAGTATTACATGTAGTATGTTTAAAACCTGTTACAATGATTTTATGTTAAGCAACACTTTAATTTCTTTTGTACATATATGAATTGAGTAGGTATAGTTATTTCTGTGTAGTTATATTTTATTTATTTTTATTATATTGATTGCCTTAAACCAGGTAGAATGGTGGAGAGAAACAAATGAATTCAGGATAAATATTTTGGATGTAAAGACACAGTCATTAGAATACCAATGCAATTGACTCTGGTTTCTGATATTGCTCCCCTTAAATTTGTTAATGTCCAAAAATAATAATTTTCATTAATTTAAATTATTAGTATTTGTTTTACATCTGCAATGAAATAGCGTGAATTGATCTCAATCACATTTTCAGAGTTGTAAATTTTCATCTGAGAAAGATGGAAGAGTGTTAGAACTACACTTTGCACTTGTGTAATTCATGATTTGTTTAGTTACATTAAAAATTCATAAAACAGTGCCTTTATTCTTATTTCATTTTGATCCACAGCATTAATTATCGAGCATGCCTCAGTTGCCACATTTGCACTGTTTAAATTGTGGAAAGCAAAAATTAAGTGCTTGATTCTTTATAATTTTCTGAAACTGATAAATATGCAATTTTACTTCATACCAGTTGTATATGCTTATTACTTCTATGTCTAGCATTTCTGTCAATACAAACTCCAAGTGAGGAAATTTCAGACAATAAAATATTAGTTAAACAAAAAATTTGGATTTAATAGGTCAGTATCTATGAGAATACGAAATGGGTTTTCTTTGGCCCAGAAATAATTTTTTTTTACTGTGCTGATTTATGCTGGCCTTATTTCATCTAATTCCAATTTTGTCCATAGTTCCAGCGATGTCTTCAACTGATAAGTAGAAAGGGACCATATTTGCTTTTTAACTGGACAGGGAAATTGTCTACTACAAGATCCCATTTCAGGAAACTACAGGGCAAATCTGAGATTTTGTATGAAAAAAGAAATTTTAAGGATCTCAATCTCATGGGACTTTATCACAGCCATAAAGTAAACAATTTTTTCTTGTTTTTTACTGCTTCTTATTGATACTGTAAAAATTAAGATCATGAACAATGTTAAAATATAGTTCAGTGTTTTTCTAATGTGCCAAATGATGTCGTGTACAAGCGACAAGGTTATATATGAACCTCCTTCAGCAATATATGAAATCATTCATGTAAAACATAAAGATTTCAACATTTTACAGGTTTAATGATAAACCTTAAGTGCTAAACCAAGTTTGTTTAGAGGGTAATGATTACCATTGAAACATTGTGATCTTTATGTGTTTTATGTGACTGATGAGGTTAAAGAAGTTAATTTACATAGATCTCAATAAATGGTAATAACAAAGCTTCTGTAGTGAAAATCACTATTGCCCAGTTTCCTGTACACGCCCTGTTTGGTTTTGGTGCTGTGATTTTAGTCCTTTAGTGAAAATTGTTCTTAAAATAAATTTTTTCTTCATGACAGTGAACCCATTCATTCTTTGCCAGTTTGTTGGCTTATTCTTTATGTTTAATATGACTGGAAGTATTAGTGACCGCAAATGCAAATTTAAATCTACTCTTTTCCAGTACCAAAGGAACACTACTTCCATGTACTCTGCCAGTTCACATGGTAGACCAGAACATGGTATTTCCTTGACAATCTGATGTTTTGTGGAAGGTGGAGATCCATGGAAAGGTATGAAGTACAATCACCTCTCAACAAACCGATTCATACTTCTATTTCTGGCTACTTAAGCCTATTGCAGAATATGAGAAACAGTAAAAAAAAGAGATACACCATTTCTTGGGTACTATTTGCCTGATTGTATATTGGATTTTCTTGGGTTTATAAAGTTAAAATTGTAATGAAGGAAAAACCAGTTCCAGTACCATTTGATCACAGAACAAACTGACATGGGAATTATGGGCATTCATCAATTATAGATTATATATATACACATCATTTATGTGTACACAATTTTTGTTCATACTAAACTGCTGTCTTCTTTTGTCCTTCAAGTTTTTGTGTTGCTAAAGCTTGCATTAATCCACTGATCAATTTAAACTAAAAATAATTCAGTCATTATTCTCCCCTCACCTTCTCCTTAAATTCTTTAAACGAAAAATATAAATCTACTCTTTTATTCCATAGCTGAAGAAAAAATCTCAATACCCCGTCAGTACACAGAGTGTAATCAGAGGGTCTTAAGCTGGCGGCATTTCTTCGACACTTTGATGTTTCCTGGAATTGTGGGAAAAATCTAAACCTACTGGTCATCTCTCAACACCAAATTATTGTTGTGGTATAAATACGCATTTCTCAGGAAACTATAGGGACAATAACAATGATCAGTGATTATAAAACTTATTGATTTAACTAGATGGTGACTAGAGCTTCCGATCGGACAGCTCCTGCAAATATTTAACAATTATAGGCAGATCAAACTGGAACAGTTCAGATTAGTTCCATAATTAAAAGTAAAATTACTTAAGACAACGGACAAATAAATCGAAATTTATTTGGAATAACGTTTAGTCATGACAACACCATGATGGAAAAATTCTAGTAAAAATGTTGCGATCTCCTAAATGAAATAGTTACAATTAACTGAAAATCGGTACGGGTCATATGTTGAAAACATATGTTCTAAGCGAATTCATTAGAGAATGCGATTTTGATTTTTATTCAGTTTCTATGGGTAACAGTTCTTAAATTTCGGTTAGGGCTTCCTAAATTATTTTAACTCTCATCCGCCACTTTCACACAAAACCGTAAGTCCGATTCAGTTCTCGTCGATACTCTGTCACTCACTCGTAGAAGCGTTTAGGGCATCGAACCTGAAAAAATAATAAGGAGCAAAACACAATTAATGCGTTGTATTTCAGATGATGCTATCGAGATTCGGAACACAACGCTCATTCACTGTCACACTGAACGGAAATAGCCAAAGGCTGACTCTGGCTTCTAGGCCGTCGGTCTTCCGCAACCAAAACAGAAATCAACACGCCAACAACGCAAGAGTACTGGACGTAGAAATATGCAAAGGACAAGGTTTGTCCAGATTTATGCTCGTTTTATTTTATATAGACAATTGCATCGGTTACCAAAATTTATTACAGGAGAAATAACGACTAGGGCCTTATTATTTCCATTGAAAATAGTCAGGAGTGTAGACGGAAATAAAGAGTATTACTTTAGTACTACCGAGGAACTCGGTCTCGGCACTTGTGGTTTTACATCAGCTCTATCTCTAAGTCAGTCCTCAAATGGGCGTTCTCCTGCCTGTCCTGTGCGGTAAGCGATGTCCCGTGTTGTTTCCAGGGACTCACGTCTGGGACAAAAATGGCAAAGAGTATTTGGATTTCATCGGAGGGCAGGGCTCGCTGAACTTGGGCCACTGCCACCCGAAGATACTGGGTGCGATGCAGGAGCAGATGTGCGTACTGCACCAGACGACGAGGTCCGTCAACACCAACGTGCTGCCCGAATACTGCCAGACCATATGCCAGATGTTCAACTACGACAGGGTGGTCGCCTTGTCCACAGGTAACAGCAGTTACATTCGGTAAGGACAAGACTTGTGTCGGGTATAAAATGTCGGCCTATTTTTATATAGATTACAGTATAAAGAAAGATATTCGTATTTTAAGAATGAGAAAAGGAAGGAACAAAGGCTATGGAATCTGGACTGCAGCATTACACTGATCTGCAGGTGCTGAGGCGTGCGAGTTGGCCGTGAAATTGGCCCGAATCTGGGGCTACTCGGTGAAGAAGATCTGTCCGAAAGACGCGGTCGTGGTGTTCGCCAACGGCAACTACTGGGGCTGCAGCATAACCGCCATATCCAGCAGCACTGAGCCCCTCCTCTTTACAGGCTTCCAGCCACTACTCACTGGTCTCAAGCTCATACCATTCAACGACGCCTGTTCCCTCGAGGTACGCAACTACATATTACTACATAAGACTACGGCCGTCGTCTAAATACTTAAAAATTCGTGGATTCCATTTCCTGGACTAGCTACAACCCAAACAATTTTAGATACCGCAATAAGTGAATAATATAATAATGTTTGAAGACTATACAAATTCTGTGAACGGGCTGTGTTTCAGGAAGTGCTGAGGGCACCGAACGTGTGCGGTTTTATGATCGAACCGATCCAGACGGAGGCCGGTGTGAACATGCCCAGCGAGGGGTACTTGGCCGAGGTGCGCCGCATCTGCACCCAGAACAAAGTGCTCTGGATTGCCAACGAGACGATGACCGGCCTCGGGAGGACGGGCACGATGCTGGCCGTCGAGAGCGAGTGCGTCAAGCCCGACATACTCGTAGTGGGCAGGTCCCTTGGGGGAGGGGTCCTCCCGGTAATCACCACACATTACCACATATTACACCTTTAGTCGCAATAAATATGTGAGCCGATATTGCCCATGTATTGCCGAGGGGCCTCGGAATATATTAGTAGCGTCATGGTAACAATCTACTGCAGCACGTGGCCTGTGGACCGAGTCTAATAGAACGTCACTCTATTACTGGCAGAGTATTACTACAGTGTGCTAGAGTTGTTTTGACGCCATTACCGCGTTTTGTAATGCTGCTGGGCAGTTGGAATTTAAGAAAACCCACTCCAATTTTCATTTCTCACTTCCAGTTAAATTTTATAACCAGTTTTGAGCGCTGACAGAACGTACTAATGCGACCGACTAAATAGTAGTCGCTCTGCTGTAGGCCTCTGCGGTGCTGTCCAGCTGCGAGGTGATGGATCTGCTTAAGCCCGGCTCGCACAATTCGACGTTTGCCGGTAGCGCTCTGTCTGCCCGCGTGGCCTCGACCACCCTCAAGACTATCAAGGAGGAGGGCCTGGCCGAGAACGCCCAGACAATGGGCTGCCTGCTGAGGGACGCCCTTCTCTGCAGCCTATCCAAGGACGATATGCCCGTCCTCAGGGGCCGGGGACTACTCTACGCCCTCAAAATCGATCCCAGTCAGTATATATTGTTACATTTTTAATGCTACCAACAAAACATTTTAGACCAGCCAACGTCTTTATTCGAAATATCCATATTGATGTAAATCTAGTTCTGGGAAGAATCTAAAATGTGTTGGTAGGCCAGGGGGTTTAGAATGAGTTCCTCAGTGTTATTATTGATATTTTTTTCGTCTTAACAGGACATAATCTCTTATTAGTGCTCGTCGCATTTACTAGAGAAAACATTGTACTTCCGATTAGTTGAGAATAGTTATGTTTCGAACTATCATTCGTGTTATTACCTCATTCACGGCACGTTATATCGCAAACGGCTTTACTTTCACATTTCATTTCTAGTTAAAAAGCGGGGATAAATGTGTTGTACTGAATGAGGTGTTTTTGGCAGGGATCGGTAGTCCGACTGAAATCTGCGACGGCCTCCGCGATTGTGGACTGTTGGCCTCGGCCATAAAAGAATACGTGGTCCTCTCGCCGCCGCTCGTCGTCGCCGAAGACCAAATTTCGACGGCGGTGGACATTATAACGAAAGTGGTCCGTTTCATGAAGGGCTGCGGGCGGCCCTGCTAAACTGAGCCCCCGCCCCGACCTGCTAGTCTCGATAGCATCATATACCTCCAATACCTCACATACCACCCACCGCCCACCCACACAATAGCCCCCGGTTGCTTAAAAAAATACAGCTGTCGTTATTTTACGCTTGGACTTTGTTTGTATTCGAAATATGCTATATTCTTAGATAAGAAAGGCCAGTAACGAGACCCAGGGTATATCAAACGAGTAGCGTTCCTCTTCTTACCCTTAACCATAGTTAGAACACTTTCCTGTTAATTTATCAGTTAATAACATTTCCCACCATTGAGAAGAATAACGAAGAATGAAATGTTTCCATAATGCTGCTTATTGGTCGTCCTCTCAGTCCTGTAAGACTCTAATAGATGTTTCCTCTTCTCTAGGTATTAAAGAGCTGAGCTTTAAAGACCTAAGCATTAAATTCGACTAATAAGCCTCATCTCTTTCAACTTATCATGAAGTTCTGTTTTTCCAAGTATCGCGACAAAAGTTACCTCTGTAGTGCTAGTACCTTTCTTAAAGTAAGCTTCCTAAATAATTGGAAGCGTCGCAGGACACTCTCACTGCAGGACACTTCGTTATCGCGGTCGCAGCGGTTAGAAACATTTTTTTTAAATAGGTTTTGTCGAGTCTTGGCATTCTATCAAATAATCTAAATTAACTGAAAATATCAAAAAGATAAGAGAATGTAGACGGTGAAGATGAGAGAGAGAGGATATTAGGAAACCTTGGTTTTGCAGGGATCGGGAGCCCCTGCGATCTGTGCGACGCTCTGAGGGACTGCGGACTCCTGGTCTATCCGTGCAAAGACGAGTTCCTGAGGCTGTCCCCACCGTTGCTCATCACCGAGGACGAGATCACCCAGGCGGTCGCCATAATCAAGAAGGTTGTCGATTTCATGAAGGGATGCCACAAGGTCTGTTGATGCCACCTGTTGTTTCTGTCGAGCACCACCCATCCGTGTCGTGGCCCGCAACTCTTTCGTTATAATAAAATTTTTTTCTTCTGGACATTTTTTCTGCTGTATTCCATAGAATTCGGACCATATCTTATCTTGTATCCAAGGATTATAACTGCACAGCATATACAGTTCAAATATATTACCTATAGTAACAGGTGTGTGTACCTTGAACGAAATTGAAAAAGTTAATCTTATAATTCAACAGTAAATTATGTAAAACTGCAGGCGCTTTTTATATAACCTGATTTCATTTCGTGTTCTTTACTACCCTCTACTGTGTTATTTATTTCTTGTACATTTAAAATCACTATTTATTTTATAGTACACTTAATGTTATACACATTTGTACTTTACATTATGTATAAACAGTTTCTGCAACCGATGTGAAACTTATAATTTACATTCTCAATGCACAATGTCATTGGTTGTAAGAAATTATAACCACACTGGCAAACTGTAAAGTGCAGGGAAGTGGAACATTATTTCTCAACTTTTCTCATCAGAACAAATTTATTGCAATGTGAAAATACACATACAAGGCTAGCATTCTTCCGTAACTAAGAAGATGCCATTACAATATGGGCTGTGCACTGACCGAGTGTAATTTGTAGAATGTACATATTAATCAAAGGAAATACCCCTTATATTTCTAGGTTGTCTTCTCTAATGCCAGGAGTGTTTGAAATATTCTAAAGTGTTATCAAACAACACTGTTTTTAGGCTTGAAGTCCTTAGTGTACTAAGTGCAATTACTTACACACATTGGGTAGCAGATATCATTCTAGAACACATCATGCAAAACATTTACAAAGAATTATTTGCTTTTCTTCAATGTACTTAAATATTTCCAGAATAGTTCAAACACCCCTAGAGATTTGTACATACCTATTAGACCAAAAGCCAGTAATAAATAAGTTGTAATTTGTAAGTGCGATATTTTTTTTCAAATACCACATGTTCTTCAGATATAAAAATTAAGTGTTGTCTTGTCAAATTGCTTAAAGTGTTTCAACTTAAAGGAAGGCCACCTGATAAAAACAAGCTCATCATTTACCGTTTAGTCACATTAACCCATAATAATAAGCTTTTTACAAATTCAGATTGGCCTAAATTAGAACAAGAAAACGATCTTTCAATGGGTATCAAAAATGTCCTAGTGGGGGATTCTTTGAGAAGTCTGATGAACATGTAACATTTTCTCTTCATTAGGTTCAGTAGATCAGAAACGTTTGTTTTTACAGAAAGCTTTATTTTGTTCCAATTTTCTTTGCCCTAGTCTAAACAATGCGCTACAAAAATAAATTAATTGGATAATGGCTATAAAATTTGTTTTTTCATTTAGCTCTTATACATCTATATATTATTTTTTAATTATACAATTTTGTACAAAAAACTGTATGACATCTCAATTTTTTAATAAATTGAGAAGAGAACACTAAATGAAATAACGTTTTGGAGATTTATCTTCCCATTATGTAGCAAATGGTTATTTACAATTCAAATAATATATCAATGTTTAAATAATAATTTCTTCCAAATAATTAGTGAATTATCACCTAATGATTAATAAAATGAATTATTTTGCACAAGGGCAGATCATATTATTTTTAAGGAACAAAACAATTTTTTTTTAATACATTTTATTCAATGCAGTAATTTTACCACAATTAAGAAATTTTGTTATGAAGTATAAAAAATTTATATAGAAGACAACCATACTGGATCAAGGAAGAAGAAATATATATTTTTTAATTTTGTAGATCATATAAATTAAACTCTTTTAATCCTTCCGTTGATTCACTGAAAATAATGAGGACAATATAAAATACACTCCAAGATTATGGCAAAATATGAAAGGAACTGAAAAATCATTACAAAAGTAATCTCTTTACATTAATAAATGCAATGGAAAATGTCTTGTTCATATGTAAATTTACTTTAGCGTAATCAAAGATCAATTAAATGTTTCAGATTTATTATACAAGAAAAATGTATAATTCAATTATTTTATTAGAAGAAGTTGAGATCTTTTTTCAAATAACGGTGGTAAATTTAATTTGATTTATTTGTAAATATAATGCACTACCAATATTTAAAATATTTGACTCTTGTTAACAAATATATTATTTTCTATTTGGTTGCTATTCATTTTATCATCATCTGCCTTCATTTAACAAATGATATGCACAAATTTACATGAGCATCAATGAAATTCTGTACATACAATTACTTATAAATATACATTATATTTCAAAAAGAATGAATTTGAGGTGCCGGATAAATGAATTAGAAAACACTGCTACAGAATAAAATAAATTGATTCATTTTTAACTGAAAAATTAAAACGGTACTTATTTCCCTCGACGTAATGTTACAATTTGTTCAATACTCAATTGTCTAATGATCGTGCAGCTAAATGGAGTTCTCCAAATTTCTTCTGAAGAGCTTTTTCTCTATCCATCTGCCTGTTTACATCTTCTGTCAAGGCCTAAAATAAAAAATGCAAAAATATGTCAAATAATGCATATAAAACATTTGTATAACAGAAAAACATCAGTTTTTATTTCAGAAGGTAATGCAGCTTTGGTATAAACATTGACCTTTTGGAATTTAATAAATAAATAAAGATTACTCTCATCAATGATATGTAATGAAAGACTACTATTTAAAATTATTTAAACTTTATTCAGAGAAATATATTGCTTAAACATACAAATTAAAAACGTACAATTGAATTTAAAAAATAATACAATATTAACAAATATTTTTCTTAAATTATATCATCCCCTTTCCTTATTACTTTAAATTATTCTCAGTATAACTGTCATTTTTGTCATCATTCAAGACATATGAGCATCCATTTTACTCAAACTTGAAACAATAAGTAAAAACAGAACTTACTTCTATTCTACGAGGAATGGCCATTTCCTCTTGTTGTTGCAAAAGCTTGAAGGTTGACAATTCCATATGAGCCTGATCAATTTGATCAGCCAGGTCTTGCAACTGCTTTATTAAAGCTTGGGCTCTGGTCTAGAAACAAAAATCATCAAATACCTTTTGATTAAAGAATAATACTTACATTCGTCAGTAATATAATTTTATGTACAATGAACAGAGAAATAACTGTTTTTTTGTTAATGTTGTAAGTCCCTTGCATATTAATGGCATTATACAATATAAGGAATATCAGAATTAATTTTTACTATGTCATAATTCTCTAAGATGGCCTCTCTATTTGGGACAATAAACTTGACTTACTTGGCCAATTGTGTAAAAACTATGAGTGAAATAAATTGTCACTATAAATTACCTGATAGCCTCCAGTGATGATTTTAATTTTCCTTTCCATTTTAGCTGCCCTTTTTGCCTCTCTTGTCATGTGAGCCCTGTTTTGCTCAAGGCGTTTCTCAGCTGATTCCAGCCTGTCCTTCTTACTTGCCAAATTTGCTCTTGTATAACGATTTTGATTTGGCAAATATAACACCTACAAGAATAAACACATTCATCAAGGCTTAAGCAGTCCCTATCTTCATTCTTTAAATATAATTATGCAAAAAAAATACATTTTAAAAATAGTATTTCTTTTTGTTATATGAACACACTTTTCATCTAATGAGTATGAATGTTAGATGTGTATTTTTACCATAAACATGAAATGAGCACGTTTGTTTATTGTTTGAAATAAAAAAATGTTAATGCAAAGTTCATAACTAAGAGAATATCAAACCAAAGTTTGAAAAAATAGTATGACATAAAAGTTCATAATGCACTGTGATTGTGCTTTATAAATACTACATTAAAAAAAAAGGACTCTCTTAATTATATCTGTTGAATGTCTATTAATCTATATGTTCATACCATTCAAGACAAAAAGCATTAATGGGACTGGACTGAGTCATTCAGTAGCCACACATGTTCAAATTACAAATATCAAAATTTGTAATAATGATCAGATAGAAAAAAAACACATTCACAATAATTCCAACCATGTGAAACCAACCTGAGCCAAACATTCTTCCCACACTTGTGTAAATGTTTCCAATGAGAGGTCACCGTGATTCATACCCTGTTTTACTACTTCCATTTCACTTTTCAATAAATTTTTTGCCTAGAATTAAAAATAAATAATAATGAGAGCTATAAATACAATAACTAAAATAATTTAGTTTAATATAAACTATAGTTTATAGTTTAATATAACTATTTTGTCACGCAAAAACAGTATTTATCAGGACAACTAAGTTAGGTAAAACAAAAAAACCATTTCACATGAAACATTAATTAATTGTTAATGTTAACATTAACATGACATGTCATTAAAATTCATTTTCAATACAATATGCAGAATGGTGAGAGGGCAAAATATCAATATTTCATCAATCCTTGGCTGTAATTATTGTTTGTATGAATAATTATTTAAATCAATAATTAGTAAATATTAATGATTATTTATTTAAGTATAGATTACAAGGAGAGTACTTAAGGAAGCCAATACCTTCTCAAGGTCATCTTCACTGAAATTGTCATAAGGATGTTGTTCAAGATAGGCCAAATGCTGAGCTTGTGAACTGACAGTTGGCTTTCTGGTATTAGCACTCCCGGGTAGAACAGGATCTCCATTTTGTACAGCATCATAATGCAACATCGTTATCATTTCTTGTTTAATCAATTCTTCAGCCTAAATCACAAAAGTCATTTGCTAATTAAAAATAGTTCATACAGATAACACAACTTTCAATCCAGAATAATAAATAATTTTAATAAATCCATCTCCTTGAGCAATATTTAACCTTTTGAAGATCGGTGAGGGGAGGATCCGTATTTTGAGGTCTCAGTATTATATTGATGTCGCCTGGTCGAGGAAATCCTCTCTGTATTACTTGGGATCTACTCCTCAATTCTTTTGCTTCTACAACAAAAATAAACACATTTAATTCCTAATTAATAATTTTACAAAATCCATCAACAACTGTGTTAAAATTCTTGGTTAAAACCAACTTTTACATGACTAGAACTACAAAGTAATCAACTATTTAATCAATCCAATTGGATCTTTTATAATATAAAATTTTCATTATGATCAATCTATTCTAAAACTAACTAGGCACACTCTATGTCATATTTACTGTATTAATACACTGAATACATACAATATAAAAAAATAACTCCAGTATTAATATACCAATAATAATTAGATTACTGTTTGTACAATATTAAGTACATACTCTGTTCGGCCATTTCAGCCAAAGTTCTGGCATCGATATCGGCCTGGTCTTCAACAATATTATCATGTGTTGTAACACTGTCAGCAGTCGCTACTTCTTCTTCAGGTACAACAATTTCATAGTCATTTCTAGGCACGGGTAATTTACTCAAGCCTTCCCGTAATTGTTCTTTAACCTATAACAATAACAGATATATTGTTATTAGGAATCAATAGCGAGATGGGTTATAAAATTAGTAAAGAATCATTTTCAATAATAAGCAAATAACTGACTCCTAATTCCAAGAGCACTAATGAAACCAACCACCTGTTTACCCTCATAAAAATTATATTTTGTTTTGAATAAATGAAAAATCAAAGATTATTTCAGTTTCATTTCACTTGCCTTTTTTTAAACTAATTACTTCCTAAATAGCTACGTATTTAAATATAAATATTAATGGAAACATTAAGCCCAAAATTCAATTTTAGAAAAGCAACATTTTAATTTTATGGCTCAGAACCGCAAGTGAACCATATCTATATCTACCTGCTGCTGGTAATTTTTAAGTGCCAAAGGTGTATCCGCTCCTTCAATTCCTGAGTCCTCAGGGTTGATGTTCAGTTTGTCTCTGACAGGGGTTGGAGTGGTCAAAGGGCGACCATCCCTAGGAGTCTGGAAGCCTGGAGTCCTTCCAGCTGTCAACACCCAGAACAACTATTATATCTACCAATTTGAAATAGTTTCTAAGTACTGAACTTAAAAGGTGACCCATTTTAAAATTTTCTAAAGATTGTATTATATAAATCAAATTGAATTATCATTTTAAGATATCTGAGTTGGAAATTGTAAGAGTGCAATATTTGAAAAACTCATGGACCCCTCACAAACAAATATCATCAATCAATAAAACTATATACAACTTCTTATATCTGTAACTCAGTAGTTATATAAGCAGTTTGGGAACCACTGATACAACCAAAAACAATGAATGTATGGTGAACTAAAAATAATAAATTTGTTAACATTATATATACCTTCAATGGCACGATTTGAAAAAGGTGTTGAAAGGACAGTGTTTGGCGTGCTGATAGGCTCTGATTGGGGATGCAAATTGAAGTCAGGATTGTACAGGGGAGTATTCAATCCACCCTTCAATGGAGTATCGACATGGCTCAGAGCCATCATGTTTTGAGCTTCCTGAAAATTGTTATAAAATAAGAATTATCTTCTGGGTGTAAAGCATCTAATTAAATTTAAAATATAATATTTAAATAATACAAAAATAAGCATTATGTATCAAATGTCTGAAACTTGTAATTAGCACACATGAAATTAAGAGTTACAAATTTCTTGAAATATTAACTCATAGCACAATGATAACATAAAATTCATTTTTTATCTTTTACTATCTGTTACATTTTATACCTGTAAAATCCTATCTGTAGTGGGTGCAGGCGTTCGAGGTGTATTGGCAACATTGGGAGTTGCAATCGCATAATCATTCAAGAGAGTATCAGCAGCAGTTTCACTCCCTTCTGTGACTGCTTCACGAGCAGCATAGCTCGCTCTTCCAAGTTTCACTACTTGTTGCAATTCCTAAATGCAAACATATTTCAACAATTGTATTTTGTAATAGTCACAATGGTAATTTGGTGCCATAACAGAGGAATAATTAAAATGTAAAACTACATACCTGATCGGATATTTGAGGCTGAGGTAATACAAGTTTACTCCTTTTCTTGACAGGTTCCTGATTCTGGAGCATTGCTAGAGGCATGTCATTTTCTTTCCTTTGTTTTATTTTCTGTTTATCTTTCCTCCTTTCCCTCTGTAAATTACACAAATAAAGAATCAGTTGAAATGACGGACTGGTTTTTAAAAAATTCTCAGAAAAATAACTGAAATGAATTAGAAGAATAATAATTATTGGAGAAAAAATATAAAGACAGACTGACTTGCCAAAACAATTGTGACAGGAAGAAATTCCCTGTTTATCAGAAGTGTTTCAGGTACAAATGAATAGTTTCAGAATAGCATTTTCTGCTCTCAATTCAATATATTGCAATACTGAAATTCAGGGGACACAAATAAGTGACTTAAAGGCCTTGATGCGAGAACAGCTATCACAAATATATTATTCTATAAACCATAAACAGTAGAAACTTACTGAAATTACATTTTTTGTCCTGCTTTTCATACCCCTAATATAAACAATATAATTATAAAATTATAATTATAATTGTTGATTTTAACTTTAAAATGAAGGGTCAGACTAGTCAATACCCAATTTCTTAATCATCTTATATTTTCGGATAAAACAAAAAGTGTGTTACCTCTTCTTTTTCACTTCGAAGTTCACCGTCAAGATGTTGTTGGCGTAATCTAGTGAAATCGGGAGCATGAGGGTCTACAACTTCATTACTAGTATCATAGAAACCAGATGCGGGTTTCTTTTCAAATGGAATTTCAGTATTGTAATCTATTCCCCTCTTACGCTTATGCCTGGCTGCATATTCAATACCAGCTGCTCGCAATTCTCTCCTTTTCTGTAATATAAGAAGTATTAATAAAATAATGAATTACACTTTCTAAATATCATTTAATACAATAATTTCATATAATTACAACCAAATGTATGGACTTTACAGACAATTATTATGTAAATTGAAAACACATTGAAAAGATAGTTTGAAGTTCATTTTAACTTCAAATAATTTATAATTTCTTTAATACAAAATCTTCTTGTAAACAATAAGCTAGTTTCATTTTTTAGACTAATATATTTTTTTAATTTTTCAACAATCAAAACAACCAAAAAATAAAATATTTTTTTCCAAAGCATTTTTAGAATGATTTGTTTTCTATTTCCTTTTAAAGAAAAATACATCCCAGATGGGGAGTTTTATTCCCTTTACTATCTATTTTAAATGCAAATTATACTACAAGTTTAGCAGACCCTTATACAAATGCAAAAATTCCATACATCCTTAAAAGCCAAATTTTGTATGTGCTTCTTTGATTTTGTATGTGCCATTAACAATGGTCAATTTTTTACAAATTCTCAAAATATATTGTGTATTTTTTCAGCTTAATGCAGTATTAATGGATAAGTATTATTGATAATTTGAACAGTAGTTCAGTTTTACTGCAATTTTATTGACCTGTAATGCAGCCAATCTTCTAGCTTCTTCCAGCTGTTTCTCTCTGGCCTTACGTTTTGCTTTTTTCCCCTGAGTATTGGCTAAGCGTGCTCTAGCTTCCGAAAGCATTTCCAGTTCTAGACAAAAATTATAAATATTTTAGTACATAAAATATAAATATACTTATCAAAATCACACAAAATGTGCAATACAAATTACAATATGAAATTACATCCTTTTAAAAGGTAAAGGGATTAATGAACCTTTAGCAATATTTATATAGGTTTATCAACATGTTGTACCAATTACACAACAATGTTGTACGGTATAACAATTTCTTACTTTCTTTATATAATGATTTGATTTGTCTAAATTAAATATATTCACGTATGCACATACAAACTTATGCAGGTACATGCACAGACTGGCACCATGTGCTATTTTTTTTTATAAACCATATTGAGAGTACAGTAAATATATATAATAACAGTACCATCCTCGTCCATATCCTTAGGATCAGGTCTGGCAGGTTTAGTTTCAGGATTAGGATCAATTTCTCCAGGTTTAAGCTTGCGAGGATCATCAGCACCATCTTCACCTTCTTCTTTCTTTTGAGCTTGATCACTGTAAAAGTAAGGTTATTTAAATTATATATTATAGAAATAGTATTAAGCTGAAAATTAACCAATGTGAATTCATTTGGGGTCTTTTACTTAATAACCTTTATAATGATTTATACAGAAAAATACTAAACAAATTATCCTTAAATTAGTAGGATTGTAGATAAAGGAAATTCAACATTTAGCATAATTACTGAAAAGAAACTCGATATTGATCTATTCCCAAGGACACAAATAGTTTTGTACATAGAGAATATTTTACAAATAGCATCATATCTTCAGTTAAAAATAATAATTACAGGGATTAAATATACCTGAAAGTATGAGTTCCTTTTTATATAAGAAAATAGTTAAATTGAACACAACAACAAATATTACAACAAAATAATTCAAAACATAATATGAACTTAAATTTCATCCCAAAAGAAGAGAAGTTTTCAATGAGAACACTTTTTTCTTTGAAGAAAATAAATAAATTATAAATGCTAAAAATACATAAATTATAAAGTTGTTTGTCATAATTGTCAAATAAATTGCTGTGAACTTTAAATCTACACATTGTCAACAATCTCTACAAAGTTTCTCTGTACGGATTTTTATCAGTATTTTTGCACTTTCATCCCAGAGGCAACTCTCATTATATTGATAGAGTTGATGAAAAAAACATTGATAATTCTGCTTTGTATGTATAATACAATATCATTGATTCCTAATAAAATTGATACAATTCCAATACTGTTAATTAATATTCAGTTCTTACAGGCTTTTTAACAAATTGTTTTCATTGTTGAACTTATATTTCTGAACAGATATCTGAAGTAGGGCTTATTATCTCTATGAGATTCTGTAATAGTAGATTCTTTCTTCTTCTTCTTCAGTAAATAATAAAACTGAATTCTAAAATTATTCAGTTTGTACATAGATTTTAAATTCATACTTATAATCAAAGAGAGATATACTCACAGAAGGTATTCATATCTCTCAAGACACTGCGCTGCCGTTCTGCCTATAATTGGTGCTATAGTCCTCCACTGGGTTGGCATTAGTTTGGCCAGATGAAGCAGTTTCTCGTCCTCTTCTCGGCTCCATTCTGTCTTCTTGATACTTGGATCCAACCATTCGAACCAACGTGCCTTACACTGTTTCGCCGATTTTCTATGCAACAACGATGCTATCCGAGACCACTGGTTTTTGCCATATTTCATAACAGCCGCCTTCAGGATTTCATCCTATAGAAATTTAATAATGCATAATATTACTCTCCAATACCTTTCAATACAAAGTTGAACATAATATAAATTCTGACTTCTTAATATTACAAAACAAACAGTGAATCTTAAGAATCAAATGGCTATTACTTATTCCTAAATATTTATTTTCATATTGTGTCATATTTTAAATCAGTTTTTACTAAATTCTAGGAATGGAACAAATATTTATTTCCGTCATTTAAATTTTTCATTTTTCAGGAATCGATAGAATGTTGATCAGAATATCAATAAATCCTGGAAACCGATCAGATTTTTCAATTATCTAATTATAAACATAAAAATCCATTCGGTTAGGTTTGTTTCGATTTTAGCGGTTTAGCTTCCGCCCACGGCTCAACACTTATAAACACTGAAAAACGGTCAAGAAACTTACCTCCGTGTTCCTCCATACTCCTCCCTTTATCATAATACGCGGCATCTTGACTGATTTGTTGTGGTTTACTCACAGGATAAAACAATGTTCGATTAAAAACGCGTTATCAAATATCTCCAACAGAAAACATCGCAGGTGTGTGAAGCCTCCGCCGAATACAATTGTAACCTCTCTAAACAGATTCCATCGTTTACTCCACAGTGCTGCCAACACTGAAATTTTCCAAGTTCCTAAAAACTACAATTGGTTGGCGCACTATTGTAAACCTGAGTTACACAAACTGTTCAAAAAACTAACGGGTATCGACGGACATTACATTTATCATAACTGGGCATTAATAATGATTTCGAAACTGACGACTTATAAGCCACACCGAAAAGTGGCGAAATATTTTTTCTTATTTTCAGTAACAAACGTTCCTCCAGTCCGGAACTTATTAAGGAATAAATAAGTGTAAATTATTGCAACTTTTTACCATACATTACCAATCATGTAAAAACATATATTTAACATGCATATATTTATATTCTGTAAAAGAATTAGCTAGATTGTCAGTAATACAAAAGGATAATTTGACATGATCTATTTTATGTTTCTTGTTGAACTGGTTGAAATGTAATTTTCTTGAAAAAAATAACGAATACACTTAAATTAATGTACAATATAATTAGAATTAGATGGTTGTTTAATGAATGAGTATAATGCTTTTAGAATTTTCACCTCCAAATGCCAGGACAGACTGATAGATTTTAAAGCTACTTATAACAATAATACACTTTGATAACATATACCGTTTTGTTATACAAGTGAGGAAACCCGTAGCTCCGCCCATTCCTCCAAAAAGGACTCCCTCCTCTTAGTAGTGTAGCAAAAGCTCCTGTAGTAGTTGTAAAACTCCTTGTAGTGGATTCAAAAGCAATATATGCCGAATATATTTTGGAATCTATGATATCGGCAATGTTATCTTGATATTACAATGATATTAATGTTTCATCTTTATACTTGGAAGATGAAATATAGCCAAAATTACTTCACTTAATATTAAATTACTACAAAATAATTGAATTGTAAATTCAAGCTGTAAATCTCTATTTTCCTTATTACAGACAGATTATTGAGTTCAAGCTGGGTTTCTATTCTGAGGTTATGAAATGTAACAATTTGATGAATATGTCTACTCAGTATGCTAAATTTATTGAAGAAATTAGTACAAATTATAGAATCTAATGCACGATGTTGAGCGCAAAACAGCCAGTTATCAATTGCACTTCATAAAGAAGGATACAATAAAATAAGAAGTTAAAGATTATTTTTATTTTACTGAACTGATATCTTTGACTAAAAAGTAATATATTTCTCTTTCCTTTTCAATCTACAATTACATTATTGTTATTCAGCACTGAAGTAACATCCATTTCCATTTATTTAAATTTGAAAAGGATTACTTTTACATTGATGTTTGTTAACTGAAACATAAAATAATCGCATGGAGGGGAACAACACTTGTCAATAATGGGGCAGTATTATGCATGGATAATAAAAAAACATCTAAAATAAATATTTTATTGCAACATATTTTGCATTTATATGAAAAAACAACCTTTCTACACTATTCACAATGAATGAAACTCAGCCTTATAATTAAGAAAAAAAAAGAAAAAGAACAAAATTGTACTGAAAAATTCTGAAAATAAATACAATTTTGTAATCACTAATCCAAAAATTAATGCTTTCAAAACAAAGCACAGGAGGACATCATAAATTTCGTTTTTTTCTTTTTTTTCTCTTTAAGTCGACTGTCATTACTGAGATTCACTATGTTAAAAAAATATAGGCACATTATTTATTTTTTAGTTTTTCAATTTTTTTTCATAAATTTCATTTTGAGTTTCCGAACAAACTCAAAACTTAAAATCTCTCTCGCATGGGCTTGCGCTTGGGCACAGTCAAAGCACACTATAACTTTCGTGAAGTTTTTCATTACCCCTAAACAAAAACATGTATCACTTTCTTCTATAAGCCATTTTATCTCTTTAGAAAAGTTCCAAGCACATTTCTGAACACTATATATCCGAAGATCAAGTAGCATCTGTAATGTTTCTCTGGTCTTTAGAAAACAAAATAATAAGACCACACATAAAACATATACAACAAAAATGACGATACATCTGATTCAAGACAAAACAATTAAAAAAAGTGTACACTGTCCACTCAAGTATTTTTATCATACAGTTCACTTCTAAGATGTAACACCAATTGAAGACAACAAAATATTAAAACATTAATGAGGCTTCTTGTTAAACAACTGGATAAATATTAAATGATTTCATTGTTAAGCCCCAACAATTATACAATTAAAATGTTTAAACAAATAAATTAGCTAAAAACTATAGAAGTATAATACATTGCTTACATAATTTTTTTTCTCTACTCTTACTTGCTCCACTAAAGCAGGCAGTCAGTATATAACATATATATACATATACATATATATGTATACATATATACACAACGAAATATTAAAATATGTATAAAAAATGAAGAATGAAAATAAATACCCTTAAGAAATTGGAAAGGCTTTTATGACCAGTGTTTCATAATACTGCAATTTCGCCCTTCGTCTCACAGCATGTTATAGTCATCAGAAAATATCTCTGTTTTGCAGAAACATCACCTGCAGTTCAGCCACACAAAACATATCAAATTCTAAATGCAAGGACTTTAGCTTATCTTCCATTAAGCTACCAATAAGTAAAATTGAAGGTAATTGATCATAGATATTTACATAGTCCAGAAATAGAACAATTATACTGTCTAGAATTCTTATACTTGCCAAATCTTTTTCTTTAACATCATAGAAATAGCTCAATAACAATCTGAAGGGCAAAACTCAGTACAGAATCACCGTAAAAGTTAGGAAGAACAATTATAATCATACAATACATATATATATATATATATATATATATATATATATATATATATATATATAATATACTCAACACTTTTATACAATTATACATATTTTTTTCTTAAACACTCGATTGGGAAACCTGACAGTAATATGGCTTTTAAAAGTTTAAAGATTCGGCTTTAATATCTTAACAACATCATTGATCCATCTTCAATTAATAAATAAACTATAATATCAATTATTAACAACAACAATAATAGTAATTCTTAAATGTACTAATTAGACTAAATATTAAAAAAAGGTAAGTTTACACAATTATCATTAATGTACAGAAGAAATAAAAAAAATTAAAAATTGTTACATTACCGTGAAATTACAACTGTTTTTCAGAATGCATCTGCCGTCACAATGGGCTACAAGATTCATTTACAATACAAATCACATTTCAGATCTCCAAGACAATTAAGTGTGCAAGAGAATTATTCATAATCCTCTAGGACACTCTTTTTAACATCTAACTCAGGACATTTTTTAAATTCATCCTAAAAAAAAAACATACAAACATGAAGTTCATACATTCAGAAATATCACTTTTTACAAATTAAGTTACAGTTTTAATTGTGTCCAAGTGATGATTTCAATACATTATCTCTATAAAAAAAATCAAGATTATGAAATTAATATATGTTCACAAAAATATTTGGACAAGGAAGGCATTAGTTTTTTTTATGTTAATCAATACACTGACTAACTAATACTAGGCTACACATAGGACATCACAGAAAGTTTCGTCTAAGTTATATTTTCAATATTTCTTTCCGCTTAGTATATTTGTTCTTTGTACTTGTTCTTAAAAAAAATGGTTTTAAATGATATGGTTGCCAGAGAACTCCCATTAATCAAGAGAAATCAAAATATGGGAACATACAAAAATGAACTTCTCAATCAGTTCTGGATTATTGAATTAAAAATGTAAGTAAAAAAATGTACTATGGAAATAATCTTTTTGGCTTGCAATATCAACCAATTCTGTAATGAAGCATTGTATGCACTGTTCACAAGAACAATAACATGCAGAATTCAGCACTGAAACAATAATATGCTTCTAGTGTTTCAATTGCATAATATAAAACAACAGCGTTTAATCTATTTTCTTAAATACATATATACATATATACACAAAACATATGTCTTATTTAAGTATGCATGTATATATACATATATAATTTTATACATATATATATATATATATATATATATATATATATATATATATAGATATAAAATTATTTATTACTTGATTCAGAATCACTTTCATAACTAACGAAGATTTTCATTGATTACTTCCTCTTTACTTGCTTGTAAAAGGATGTCAACTAAAAATTAAGGTGCAGACTGAAAATTGGATATTTAAAGTTCCATTAGTAAATAAAAGGGACAGGACAAATATTACAGCAATAATTTTTACTTTGAAAAGGTAATTTTTTTAACATGTTAAGCAATAAAAAAGAGTAAATTAATTCTTTGAATGTTTTCAAACAGTACTTTTAAGAAGGCACTGGTTTCTTGTGGCATTTGTGATGTCAACAGATTCACAGTTAAAATTTCCCCAGCTACTTTTTAAATAATAATTAGTGATTATTAATTTATTGAACAATATATATATATATATATATATATATATATATATATATATATATATCATATTCCAACATTATTGTCAGCAATAATACATGAAATTATTTAATACATTATTAGATTTTTGTTGTTCTAAATCTAAAAAGTTTAATCCTTTTGAAAGTTAAAAAAGAGTGATAATGTTTAGTATTGCACTCTCTTTTAAGAGGTGAACTCAAAATGAACATTGTAATACAATTGTACAATGCTATATATTTTCGGGCAGAATGTCACTTTTTCTGCAAAAATTTGTTATGGCCAAAACATATTAATTAACCAATGAAGGCTCAAAACCTGTATCAAAATACAGAACACTTAAGTACAGGCAAATGTACTTTACTGATTGATTAGACAAAACTAGTGTGAGCTTTTCAGGTTAATTTCTATTGTGGTGATATTTCTATATCTGAAAAATGGTTTTATTTTATACCAAACAGAAGAAAATGTTTTGATCTGAACCTCAAATTTAGGACATCCATTATGAAATTCAATTCTTCATCCTCGTTTATTAATTATCTCTGAAAGCGGAAGACATACTTATTTGTTTTATAACTGTTATGCCTTTTTGTGTATTTAAATGTCATTATGATTTTTTTTACATAAAAATAATATCAAATACAAAAAACTTCCAAGTTGTCAATCCAATAAATACACCACTATGGTCTTATTTTTCCACTTTTCTTTTCTTTTGTTTCAATTGGGAGAAATAAAGCTAAGCTCAAAACCGTAGCAAGACTATGCAATAATAGCAGCAGTTATACATTCAAAACAGTTATATCACATGCCCATATCCAAAATGACAAACCACATACCTTTTTTTATCTTTAGTCGACCAAAAAATTAAAAAATGGATTTTTTAAAAATTAAGTAATTTATATTACATATATACATATATATATATATATATATATATATATATATATATATATATATTTATTTATGTATATAAGTATTGAAACTTACAACATTTACAGAGACTATAATATAATTTTTAAGAGAGGACCATAAATAGTGTTTCATTTTTGTTATTTCAATGACTGTGAGTAAAATATCCCTAATTAGCAACTTAATAGGATTGTATAAATGCTAGATAATTTTTTCTTCTTTATACACACAATTTACATGTTACCGCTAAGTAGAACTTTGAATTATTAAAGAACAACTAAAGAATTGATTTACAAGAATTGTAATATAGAACATATATAAATTCATAATAGTTACCCTACCTTAGGAAGATAGAATTTTTTTTTTAAATTGAAATATTAAGGAAATTGAAGTATGAAAAAAAACTATAACACTTTTTCAATATCTTCCATTTAACAATCTATTTACTGGGCATTAAAACACCATTTTTATGTCATATTTTTTAAATGCCTTAAATATCACAGCCGAGACAGTTAGTTTAATTCCCAATAGACAACTCTATTTATCATCAATGCAAAATTCTCCCCCATTACAGTGACTTTTTACTCTTTTCCAAAAATATTACATCAATCCCGTTTTACTTTTATTTTTACAATAAGTTTCTATTAATTTCTATTTAACTTTAATATTCCTCCTTGTCTAATGAAGTTTAGCACCTAAAACTGTGATGTTATTAGCGGTAACATATACATATATAATTTAATCATATATATATTTTATTCAACACCGTTCCTATAAAATATAGATAAGTTTTATTTCTGCTGGTATTTTATCTCTTTATATCATCTGGATACTACTTAGTTGTTACATTTATGAAAAATAAATATTCAGGCGCACACGTACACACAGGCACACTTCGAACAATATAAAAACAACAATTTGAAACAGACAAACATTAAGTAAACAAAAAACAGTCAAATATCTTTTTGTCAGGAAATAATAAAATAATTTTAAATTTAATAAAATCTCAATGGATTTCTTTGCCAGAAGAGTGTACTCGAGCAAATAAATATGGTGGAATTAGTTTATGACGAGTTCATGGTTGTAATTAGCTAATACTGAACATTGAGCTGTACATAGGAAATAATATCAATGGTTATCCCAAACTGAGCAGTTGAAATATTAGATGAGAAGTATTTTGTATCCCACAAATACAATTATAAGCAAGTAGTAGTTAACAGTAAGGATATTTGATAATTATATCATTCTCTTAAATAGATGTGGCACAGAAGTACACCTAATAAAAAAAGGATTGTAGTAATCCAAATTAATATAATACTATACAAAAAATCTCACAGGGTTCTCTGAAGCAATGAAATTAAGTAAAACATTTTTAATTTTACAAGTTCAAATATATATTTATTCGAACAAACAACACTAGAAAATTTAATAATAAATAGTAGTTTAGTAGTAGATTAAATAATTTAAAAGTAAGCAATAGTTAAATTAATAACATGAAATTAATGAACATAAAAAAATAGTAGAAATCAGAAACAAAAAAATTAAAAACCCTGAATCTCACTAAACATACCACTATATTGAAAGTCAATGGGACTGTTTACCAGTCAAAAATATATTAAGAATAAAAGAATACTCCCAACGAATGAAATTCGATATAGAACATATCTGTACACTAATCTGCCCAGTTGTGATATGACAATTTCCAAAATTTCACAGTGCCAACCAACAACCTCATTATAATCTTCTTTCACCACACATTCATACAATGGGGGAGAAGGGAACAACAAACTGATACTGACAGTACTGGAAAATGTAGCAACGCTGAATCCTGCTAACACAAAAGAGTCCTCAAACTTAAACAAACACAACAACAACAACAACAACAATGAATACAATATAAAAAACAAGTCTTTGCTTTTTTTTGGGTAGAGGCTTAATTGTTGTGTGTGTGTTTGTGTTGCTACTAACTGTCTCGGTTTGGATGTTTGGGTAGCAGCCTTCGTGGCCATGGGAGGGGCCAGTCGAACTTCCGTGGAACTTCACCCCCAACTTCACCCTCAAAGTAGGCAAAGATCCTGAACCACCATAGTCGTGACAGACAATTAGGCCCAGTAGCTTTCTGTAAAAAACAATACAATATATAATAGGGAAAATCAGACCTGAGCTTTCATATACATATAAACACTATGAATATATATGTGTGTGTGTATATATATATATATATATATATATATGTGTATATGTGTGTATATGTGTATATATATATACAGACTTCAAGTATTTTATTTTGTTACAGTCAATACTTTAAGGTTTTGTACAAAATAAATACTACAATTTCCATCCTGCTTACACAAATTGGAATCATTACAGTCATATTTATCAAACCCTCAAATATATCTTCAAATATATCTTCTATGATTTAATCATGTTTAAACCAATCATATAAAATTTAAGTAGTGGCAAACTCTTTCCCGATACATAAACATTTCTAGCTGCCATTCAAAGTAGGTAACATCTTACTCTATTGAACTATTAGTATATTAAGTAATATATAAGTAGTTATATGGCATATTTATATAATAATAGGTTATTAATAGTTCATTTATTTATATATAGTTTATCAATAGTTTATTAATTTATATTATAATAGACTTGGGTATAATTTATTATTCAATGATTCTGTCAAACAGAATACATATTCCTGCACAATAATCATACCTTGAGATTAGGGTGGTTGGCAAGGGTGTGATATATCCAAAAAGTCCTGCTAGTAACATAATATGCTATTATAACATCTACAGTGTAATGGCCCCTAGCCACCAGCACTAACATTACCCCCAACACTGAAGCCAACCATGATCCCCAATGTAAAACAACAAACTTTCTGGGAGAATCTGAAAACAAGAGAACCAGAAATATTTTAATTTATACATTTCAAAACATTCCAATGGAAGAATACAAATGGAAAAATGGGTTTATTTTTAGAACAGATGTTTGCCTTCACATAATAAGGCAATATTTGAAAAAACAAACTGCAATACACAATATGAAGGCGTACAGTAAGAATTATTCTTTCATCACTGAATGAAAAATTAGAAAATATAAGAACATATTAAGCCTTTATTTAGACTGTAAAAGTATATTGTAAACTAGAAATATAATAATATTTCCTGGTCATGAAGATAATCATACCTTCATAATATAATACGGAAAATATCATTTATTCGTATACAAATTAACTTAAAACCAAGATCTTCGTATAAATTTCAACTAAAATTCAACAGTGGAGTCATTTTTACTTGTTTGTATATGAATAACTAATATTAAATGTTCTAAAATCTGTATAAAATGACCCGTCAGTTAAAATTGATCACAGTTACCGAGAAAACGGAATATATCAGACCAATAATGATTGAGTACTCACATTCTGTAATTATGAGGTTGGACATGACGAGTATGACTGTGTGGCCGCTGTAGATGAAGTCGCCGCAGTAGGTGTGCTTGCCGTTGATGGAGAGGCCGAAGCCCGAGATGAGCTGTATGACGCGCTTGGCGACCAGAATCGGGCTCGTCGAGTTGGCTTTGGGCGAACAGTAATATGTGGTGCTGGACATGGGCAGCACAGTCACGAACATAGTCACAGAGCGCATCAGGTATAACAGCGCCAGCAGCAGGAACACCCGCCGGAAAACTATGAACCTGACAAACAGACACCACTCACTCTACTAACATTTCAAAGATTTACAATACCTGTTTTGTGGTCCGCGAGGGGTTGGAATACCGTAAGTTTCGTGTGTTTCTGTCTCCTCTCGCTGGTTTGGTCTTTTGCTAGACCGATCTCGCCATCTTCAGTACCAGTGTTAGTCACTTTTGGCACTTTGGATGTTTTTTGGGCATCCTCACTGCGCTGTCACTGTCACTTGTACTGTGGTGGTTGTCTGTTTTCGTGTATATATTTATGTGTCTTGTTATTGTGTTTTTGGGGGATGTTATTTGTTTCATTTGTATTGAGGGGGCGTTGGGATTTTGTTAATCGGTTTGTCTATGTCGGATTGTCGGTCAAATAGGGGGAGGCGGTGGTTGGGCGGATGAGGTTCTTTCCCAAAAACACAATACAAGACACATATACATATACACACGACAAACAGACAACCGCCACAGTACAAGTGTCAGTGGCAGTGCAGTGGGGATGCCCGAAAAACATCCAAAGTGCCAATAGTGACTAACACCGCTACTGAAGATGGCGAACAGCCGAAACGTGTTTAGCAAAATACAAAACCAGCGAGAGGAGACAGAAACACATGAAATTTACGCTATTTACAATACCGGTCCAGCATAGGGGAGTGGAATGAGAAAGCCGCCGA
The DNA here is from genome assembly GCA_019843655.1 of Lethocerus indicus. Taxonomy (NCBI): domain Eukaryota; kingdom Metazoa; phylum Arthropoda; class Insecta; order Hemiptera; family Belostomatidae; genus Lethocerus; species Lethocerus indicus. Next base: position 5,742,639 of record JACDQD010000006.1, read on the forward strand.
GAGTAATGATATTCCAGATCCTCGAGGATAAAACTACCAGGTACCTTTATTACCATGTACCTAACGAAATACAGATAGTAAATATTATACGTCGCGATTATCATCGCTCGTTCAATTCGCAGCTTAATATAAATTTTCAAACAATCGATCATTTTTTATTAAAGAAATTACATGGAAATTGAACCAATTAATTATTTTGATATGTGCTTATGCGAAAAAGCTAAAATTCAGCCGGCTGTAGTAACTCATTGTAATGTAAAAATTACGTCCTGGCGAAGGATCTTATGACAGTTACATTTAAGGGAATATTTATAATGAAAATATTTCTGCCGCATATGTCTAATTTGATGAATTACAACGCTCGTGCGTGTAGCGACTGCTCTCGATAGTTTTCTCCTACGACAAACCGCTTTCGCCTACTCGCCATTGTCGTTCAAGTAGCATTGACTTCAACAGTATACCCACTTAAGGATGTTGGCTGCCGGTGAAGCATTCTGTCAGACAGAATTGTCTGGACCGATCGGGGAAAATTTTAGAAACAATATATTCGATTTTCGTAGGGCGAATTTTGGCGCAATTTTAGATGTAGCATTGAAAAACAGATGTAGAAATATAGAAATTTCCGTCTATAAAAGTGCTGCGTTACTTGCACTATTTATTTCAATTTACTGCACAAACAATTTTAGTTTTATAAGGACGGCAATAATATTCGTAATTTCAAACTTCATAGTTCTATTTATAAACACAAATTGCTGTCGATCGAGTGATTAGATCGATTTGAATGCACCTAGTTCAATGAGCTAAGATCGATAGAACCACAAAAAAATAAATGATATAAATAAAAAATAATGAAATAAAAAATATGCCAACTAACCTGTGTTTGTGAAGCAGTAGGACTAGAAAAGTGACGTTCGTAGATATCATAATAATAATTTCGGAGATGTCGAGCGCCCACGGCATCGCTTCAATACGGTCGAGAAACAAGTCGGGAAGAGGCGGGTATTTTGTTCTGTCCGGAACGCTTTCGTGAACCATCGCCAACGAGACCGTTGTCAATATGAAGTTTACTACAAGTATCAAAAACGCTGAAACAAATAAAAAACATGTCGGTATTCTATTCCCAGCTCAACTATCGCATTATGAGTCTGAAACAAAGTTGATTAGTTGTCACTGTCTTCGATCTCCACTTGCTGATTGGACCTGTACCGTCCAGCACATCAGTTACATCAGCGAGTGTATACTGAAGACCCCAATGGTAAATGTCATTACAAATTCTCCCGGATCCGCTACCAGTTATTCCTAAATTATAGTATAAGTATCACCCAACTTGCTTTATGGATACAAAAGTAATAAACATGTCCTCAAGAAGGGAACAAATTGATTGAGTGAAAAGGTACTAAGTTAATGCCACGAGGAACTGAGCCTACTCTCGACAATCAAAGCTGCACCAAATATACAAGTCTTTGTTCTCGTTTGTTAACACTTACTCCGTCAGTAGATAACTGGACTTGTAAATTCAGCGGTCCAATCATCTCAAATAGCCAGTACGCTTCACATCCGTTATTAACTCATCGTGCCCTCAAAGGGATGATGTGGATCCATGGAGCCAATATGAATATTCATCAGAGATTTAATCGGGTTCAACAAAATAAAACATGACTCCCTCACTTTTGACTTTGGTATTACAGCTTGCGAGAGGTGGCTATTACTAAAATAGATCCAGAAATGCTGTTTGTGAAGCTAATCTTACTATCAATTCAAAATTGATTACCTCGGGATCATTAGGCTCCCAAAAGAAAAAATAGGTATAAGAGGGCTATTCCACAACTTCTCACATAATTAATTTATTCCATTAATTCGTATTACTTTAAACATATACAATTCTAAAGTGATTCGAATTTCTTTATTAGATTAAAGACCACTGGAATTATTGTCTCAGCGGTACTGGTGTTTGAATAAAGTCATTTTATGGAATACTCAGCTAATTCGAGAAGACAGTAAATTTTGTTCTTTCTGCTTCTGTTCTAATCCCAAAGTATACCAAATGAAAACAGAATAGGCAGTCTCTTCGACGGAAGAGACCTTAACACGGTAATTTTACAAGTTTAATAAGGCAATGATAAGACTGAAATATGACCGAGGAAACACTCGAACTCTTCGAAATAGAACATTTTTTTTGGTACGGAAATTAACGGACTTACCCACAAAGGTTTTCCACTTTTCTTTGGGGAATTTTGACTCCTCCCGGTAGGGGGCCGGCATTTCTATCATGATAGCGCCGTTGACAACCTTCCTCTTGAGGGCGTCCTTGTCGTCGTCATCGTCGTCGTCCTCGGGATAATAGTCGCCGGGGGTGGCGGCCTTGATCGATCCGGACCCTCCGCCGATGCCGGTCCCGATGCCGCCCCCCAGGCCGCCGCCCCCGTTGTTGTGGGCCCACTCCTGGGTGAGCAGCGGTTGCCTCTGGCACAGGTCGTTCTGGGACATGACGCTACAGAGGCCGGCCCCGGGCCCGCCGCCGCCGCCCCGCCCGTTGTCCCGCCCCGCCTCCTCCTCCCCGCCGCCCCGCCCCTCCCCGCCGACTCCTCCCGATGTACCGCCCCGCTACCTGTGTGCGCTATGTCAGACCCTCCCACCCCGCCACCGCTCAGTCCTATACTACCGTAGTCGTTATGGCCGCCTCCGTTCTTCGCATCCGAAACCATCCTGAAAACAAAAAAATACGTTAGCACCATCCACGCTCGTACATCATTTTAGTTTGACGTATTTCTTTGTAAACCCGCGAGTATTACAGTTTCGATTTCTCGCCACTGCAATACAGCAGCAATAGTCGGTCCTCAATAGAAGTATCCTCTCAGCATTAAATACATAACATACATTGATAAATACATTAAATACATAACGCTACTGCATGATCACGGTTCGGTAAACTCCCCGACCCAAAGCTACTCTCAAAATATGGAAATATAGCGGTGTGCTGTAGGGGGAATATGATTTCCTTAAACTGTATCTCATATTATTCAACTGTTATGTAACGACACGAGGCTATTGGGGGGTTTAGTGAATAACAAGAGGAGAGTGTGAGGGGGCGGCGTTACGGTTCACATTCCTCCTGGCAGCCCGGTCCTTACGTAACGCAAGTGACTCATTCCTATATACCCTCACTAATTCCCTCATCCTACTCTTTTACAACCAGCATATAATTGTTGCAAAATACAAATATTGGAACACGATTAAGTAATTATTAATTGTTTTAGGTCTGTAAAAAGAAACATTACAACGTGATGATTTAACGACTAATGCTTGTATCTGGTTTCATAATTCTTGTATTGCATATTGACTGCAATGCCAGAAAAGTCCAAACATCGAGAAACCGAAGCCAACACAATACAACGTTGTTTCAATTACAGTAACATTTATAATTGAACTCTACAAATTGAAATAAGGACGCTCATAAATATAACCATCCCTCGACCTTTAGAATTAACAACAGTGAGGCATTATTTAATCACACGGCTGTAAGAATAATAACCGTCGCTCTAATTAATGAAACTTTGTTTTCCTTTGGCTACATAGTGCGATAGGGAAAGTTACCACTACCAGAGAGCGTGGCGGTCGCAGTCCCTGACATATGCTAACTTACATTCAACGACCATGGAACACGGGCGGATTCGTACCGCCGAGGTCCCTACTGAAACTATTATTTTAACGTTTCGGTAATTCTATAAATTTACATTTGATGATGATGGCGATTCAACACCAACGGTTTATAGGCCATATATGAAATTAGATCGAAAGAGAAATTGGATTATTACAATAATCAATGCAAATCGTATCTTGTAATTATCTCGCAGACTAGCAGGTCTCGATAATACAACCTATTTGTTCAGTGCACCGTAGTGAAAGTAACAGGGAACAGAAGTTGATGTTCCTCCATTTGAAGTAACTATAAAAGTTACAAAAAGTACAATTTTGTATTCCACTTCTTTTTGACCGGTTCCATTAGAATTGCACTACAAGTAATCACGGAGTACGGAACACTACAACTTTATTGAAAATATTGTACTTTCTTGAAATAGAGATACGTCTTTTTTTATGTTATAGATATCCGCGAGGAGGATTTTTCCTCTCGTGGGGTATATAAATACTGTACTATAACTATATCCACAACTTAAAAGCGCGGAAAACGGCGACAGATTATTAAAAGGAAACAACAATTTTACTCAACTACATAATTTCTCCAGGCTGAAATCTGAAAATAATGTTGTTAGCCTAGTTTCTCTTTTCAAAGTGCTGTCCAACTGATATTCCAGAGACCTTCAAACAAAAGCTGTCCCGGGGCGGGGAGTAGAAAAAAAAACTGGGAAGTTATCGGAAATAGGCGTTTTTGGGGGGAGACGAAGACGCTTTCTTCTGCTCCGCCTAATTTACAGTAGAGTCAATTTACTTTCATTTTATAAGATGTTCTGTCGTCGCCCGACCTGCGCCACCGTGACCGTTTTTACGCTTTCGCGGTCACCGAAACCCACTCCCTCCCTTAATTCAACGTGCCCAACATTATTCTCTCTATTTCGACCGGTTATCCCAGCGTAATATATTTAAAAGGAATCGTGAAACTGTACGTACGGGAAGTTGTACTTGCAACAGTGACCGTGAAACCGCGGATAAATCTCGCATTTCTGATCTACAATTCGCATATCTTTCGTGAGCATAGACGACTATGCGCGCACACTACACTAACTACACTAACCCTGACAATCGACAGTGAAGAGAGACGTTACTTCCGGAGTTGAACGGCTTCACAGGTGCACCGGATTTTTAGGGGTATATCGACCGGGGATTAACCCTCCCTCAGCTGGACGCGCTTTTGGTAACTATTAGGCGCAAAACAATTCTCAAATGAAGGTCATACTCTGGTAATGTTGTTGGTGAAACCTCATTAAATAGAAATAACTAAATACACCAACTGGTGAGTACGACCGTTCGTCATATCCTGTCTTGCCAGCGTCACATCTATACAATTATATTCTTATTTATGGGCAAAACCGATGCCAGGGATTGTGTCTCTACAATAGTGCATGTTGGGGTACCATTTTCCTGTGTGTACCATAAAATTAATGTGAGCGGGACCCGTACGAAAGTGCACTCCTCCGGTGAGGCACTAGTGTGGGGGCGACTTTGGTGATAACAGTCTGGGTAACAGTAAAATGAACAGTCGAAACCGGCAAAGCGGGCCGTACGGGGCCCTTCGGCGACGAAGCGTTGAGCAATGGCGTCGGTTCCGTTGGAACGGGACGAATACAGAAAATACGTTGTGCAACGCACCGGCAGTGTCCGTCCACTTCGAACCGCGCTCTAATAACGGCCACCCCGGTAAAACGGATATCGCAAACGTGGATCGAAAAGCGTGACTAGAATACTGACAATATATATGAAGAGTCATTAAGCCTCCTAGGTCCTTGACACCTCCGCGCTTGCACCTACTACAAATCTAGTTGCAACAACAGTTAAGACGATGAACTTTTGTTTCCATCAATGGAAAATATAGTCATGCTAACCCAGGAATTATAGCATTGTTTAAGATAAAAAACAAATGAAATGCTAATTATGAAGAGCAACCTTAATCCGTGGGAATATTAAAATCTGCAAATTTCATTATATCTTTTCCGCACACCCACACCAATAACCGTAAGAGAAGTTACTTTATATTTATTACACAACAAATTAGACACTAAGTGTACGATTGTGGGGACAATTATTTATTTGAAATTCAGTACAGAAAAAATGCTTTACCAAGTTTCTAACTTTCCTCCTGGAGAACCGGCCTCTCCAGAATCTGCCGTTTCAGACGGCAATGCTAGCTGGTTACGTTGCATGAAAGCATAAAGAGAAACTGTTGTCAAGGGTTAAACTTAGAAAGTTAGAACGGTGATACTGCCAAGATAACCCTTCTAGGACAATCAGTTTTGAATAGCCGCAAGTCTTAAAAACAATTGCCTTGACAAAAATGGAATGAAATGGATTTTAGGTGTATTAAATATAAATAAAAATTTAAAAATAAATATAAAATCGTTATGAAAATTATATGCATAAAAACAAAACAAACACTATCCCTCTATTTAATGTGTAAATAGTTATAAACATTTAATAGTGCCAATAGATTGGAAGTGGACTCATTAAAAAATTATATAAATAATTCCTATTCATATAAATAAAAAGAATAATAAATTCGTAGAATACCGGTTTGAATAACCTGATTATTGAAAAGCATATTACAGTAATTATCCAGTAAAAGAATGATTTTATAAGAAGGAATAATATGAGAAGGGTAAATAGCAGTTTCCAAAATCTATACTATTTAATCACCGGTTAAAAGGTATTTCAGAGTAAAACAATCCTTAGGCATTCCACAGTGAGGAGGTATCGGTAACGAGAACAACTCGAGGAGAAAGTATTACTTTCACTACCGGTAATTGAATTGTGGATTCACTTAATACATTAAGGAAGAATTGTTTTTCGCATTTAATTAACGCCAAAAGCTATATGCCGTTCTGCGAAGAACTCTTATTGTTCATATTATCCGTGAAAATAATTAAGCCCATATCGTATACAATGTACGTCGCCAGAATTTAGAAAATTCATTGAGCAGAGTAGAAAGTTTCTTTTAAATACAATTTTTTCACGGAACATATTTCAATATTTTTCAGAATCCTTTTTATTATACATATATAAGGTTATTAATTGAAAATTTCATAAATATAAAGTGTACAGTAGACACAACTCTGTAAGGATTTTAATGGTCTCTTTACTACTGCTGGAATAAAAGTTATAACGAATGAA